>OX637287.1:51940283-53140283 GCA_951799445.1 Pseudisothecium myosuroides | reverse complement strand
TCGCACTCAAGAGAATTCAAAGGTATAAAGCCAATGATCATGTGAACTTCATTTTTTTTTCCTCTATAGAGAATGATCCAACCATAAGATCTGGACATGTAGAATCCAAATTCACAAAATTTGCACTAAAATTTTACAAAGTATAGGTTGATTGAAAGATTACATTGTTTGACAACAACTTTGTAGAGTTGACTTAATGGGCAAACGATTGAATGTCCACAACAATTGTGGTGAATATAATTGTAGTTTGTAAGCTAAAAATTATTGAAAAATCCTAAAAGCATAGATTTTCATTGTGTACAACAACAAAACAAAGTTGTGTAAAAAACTTTAATACGATTTTCCAGATTATGACCTTGCATTGTTGTGCACTTTTTTAGAAGTGCATAGGTATACTACCTCAAGCAAAAAATTCCTTGATTTGAAGCAATGCCCTATAAAGCATAAATTAGAGAACAAATCATATACTAGTGATTAATTTATAATTCTTTGAATTTTTGAAAGATGAATCTTTACATAACATTCTTATCCTGAAGAGGATAGGCAAGTTACTATGCATTCAAACATATCCTATAACCATGTAGTTGCAAACTTGTGCAATTTTGTGACAACTTGTAGGGCAATTTCATTCTGTTTAGAATAAAAAATGGTGGCATAGGGTTTTTGGATGTAAGGTCCTTCTACCTTGAGGGCAAAGCTCGATGGGCATGGGGACCTTATGCTTAAAAATCTTGAGTCAACGTCCTTTACTTGGCGTTAAAAGCAAGCATAAAGGTTCATTTTAATTCCTACAAGAATTTTCTTGGAATTTGTCCTTACATAGTTTACCTTTGTAAGATACTTATCCATTCAAAAATCTCTCTATTTTGCAAATAAGGTGCTCTAAAAACAAAAAGAAATCGTCCAAGTAGTTCTTTATAGTATGCATTTAGAAGGTCTATAGGGAATGAACAATAAGAGTATAGCCACCTTTTCCGCGTTAGGAATGCGCACCAAAATAGTCGATGTGGGCTCTCAATGTGTAGGTGGAGTTGAACCCTCCACTGTTAGGCATTGTGGCTCCATGCAAGTGCAAATTCACAAGCCACTTGGTAGTTTCTTCCTCGTTGGTGAACTATTACATGATGCTACATGGGTTTATTTTGACATGTGCAATATTATTTTTTGTTTTTTATTTTTCAATGATAAAATCATGTGTCAATAAAGGTTGAGATATATCAAGAATGTTTGTGACAAGTTGGAATTATCCTAAATTTTTTGAAGAAGAAAAATTTCATAACAAATACAAATACATCTAAAAAATCTGAAAGTTTCACTACAAGTATACAATATAGTATTCAACACCATTGTGTATATTCAAATTTTGTGTTAAATTCTATATTTTTAAAATAGTCATAGGTTCTCAATTGCAAACTACAATTAAATAAACATTTTAAAAAACATTAAAAGGATTTTAGTAGAATATAAACTTTAAAAATGTCCTTTTTGAATTATGTCAAAATTAAATCTTGATAATTCAAAGCCCAAAGTGATATTATACACTATACAAATATTTTGTTATTCAATGCAAATTCCATAAAATACTACTAGGGCTCCATTGTTCAAATATTGGAACTTCGTGCTACTAGTGATGACCGATTAGAGGTTTATAATTTTATTTCCATTACCAAAGATTTTAATGCACTCTAAATTCATCAATACAAAAAATATATAAATATCACATTATAATTATGTGTACACCATAATATTAAGTAGTTGATCATTTGCAAATATTAAATTTTTTTTATTGATGATAGTACTATCTTAAAAGTCATGAAAGTTATATAGTCACCTTTGTCATATCTAGTTTGTTTCTAATTGTAGATTGCATTTCTTGAAGTAATTCTTAGAATGCTTATATATTGCAATGTTATAAATTATTTTAAATTTATTAAAATAATACATTTGTAGATGTAAAAAATGGCACCCACGCTCAAAAAGATTTTGTACTACTGATAAATGAAAAGATACAGAAATTAAGCACCTTAAGGACCATCCATGAATGCAGATTTTGAACAATAAATGACCGAAAACACATCCCAAACTCACTAAAATGCGTTTTTTTATCCATCAATTTTTAATGAAGATTTTTATATTAGTTCTTTAACATTTGTAAGGTAAAAATTATGAAGATTTTGCTTTGCAAATATTCTATAATTCAAAAGGTATTGGTAGATCTAGCTTCAAAAAATAACTTTTTCAGTTCAAAAAATGACCCTTCAAAAACAATTTAAATCAAATCTTCAAAAATCACTATGACTAGAATTTAACATTTTGAACGTATAGAAAAAAAATTCTCGTAAAAATCATAAATATTTTATCTACATTTGATTTTAGAAGGAATTTTCAAATTCTAGCTTCAAATTTTATTGTAAAATATTGGTTTGTATATTTGTTGATTTAACCATATGGATGTGATCTATAAATCATACTTTACAACTTTTGTTTGAGAGTCATCATTAAAATATTGTTCTAAGTTGCATTTTATAATAGATCTTCATAATTTTGGAAATTTGGATGACTCCCTAGTCCTTTAGGGGTTAGTTGTGGTTTCAATTGCTTGGCCTCAAACTGCATGGTGTCATTCGTAGTTTCTATTGTGTGATCTAAAATTCTATGGCTTCTCAAAATTCATGGCTTTAGTTGTGTCTATTTACACCTAATGTATCTTATATTTGGAAATTATATATATATATATATGAAGCTAAACCAATTTTGATCCAAATGTTACCATTCAAATTACTAAAACTTAACCCAATGATGAGGATATAACACTAGTAGCGGATCTCTACCATTTCTTGTTGTTTTGATCTTAGAAAGGTCTAGGTTCACCCAAACTTCTCTTGAATCCCCATTGTACCACTCCAAATGACCAAAGCCACCCTTGCTACTTCAAAATTTCATCCCTAAATTTCAAGCTTTTTATACAAGAGTATCTATTCAATACAATGACAACAAATTTTAGACCTTGACAAACCCAACTCATTTCAAACCTTACAACAAGTCATTTTTGGAATTTGGAGCATTAGCTTGACAAGTGATAGTTCATGGCAACAAAAATTGAATCCTTCAAGCCTTGTTTGGCACATCTCTTTTAGAAAACAATAGTAGAAATGCTTTAACCTTGGAACGCCGGTAATGCCAATCTGTGGCGCTTGGATGACAATCCAGGGAGCTGTAGAGCTACTAGAAGCAATTTTTCATCCCCCTTTTCCTTGTTGACTTTTCATGTTGGGTTATGAAGAGTATCCAATTGAGTTTTTAATCATTTTAGTGTTTGTCTTCATGTGAATGAGAAGTTGTTAAAAAAAACGGATCACCAAATATGCTATTTTAGTGTATTTTAGAAATTTGTTGCTCCTTGCTCTAAATCTGAAATTTCTCCACAAAAATGATATTTTTTGAGTTAGAGCCCAACTAACAAAATGAAGGTCATCTACTCTAGTTTCTACTCCAATTTGAATTTTGAAAAAATTCCTGAAATTAAATATTTTATTGCAATTTGAGTATTTTCAATGACTACAATTTTCTAAATATAGAATGAAACGGAAATTGGGTTTACACCATGATGTTTGTTATTGTAATATACACACATGGTGAAATTTTCAGATTTTTTGAAACAATTTTCTATTTGATGTGATTTTTCTTCACTTTTTCTTCAAAAATTCTTTAAAAAATCAATTTTCTACAAAAAAATCTAAATTTTTTGTGAACCAAAGAAGACATGTAGTTTCATCTCTGAAAAATAAATATAAATTTTTTCATACATATCTAGTTGCAAAATGGTAGCAAATTGAGTGATAGGCAGTGAGACTTGAAATCAATGATCATAGGTCCGTCATTTAGGGGTTAAACAACTACTATACCAGAGGCTAAATCTTTGTAGCATTGGTTGCTATTCAAATATGGTCCTATTCAAACTTCTTCACATTTAATTTTTCTTCTACTGTACCAATCCAAATTATCTGCCAACGTTGCTAGGATGAAGGTTGTCGTTCCTCGGCGGTCGTCCAGGCCTGTTTTCATTCATCCAAACTGTGGTGTCCTTGATGACTGTCCCCTGCCCCATTCGGCCTCTGCCATGTTGAAGGATTTCCCTGCAATGCACAAGCCAGCGAGGACTTCGGCAAATGCGAGAGAAGATGACGATGTGCGGGGATTCCGCCGGAAATGCTTCAGATTCCGGCGACTCGTCCAGTATGCTAACAATCGCTTTCCATCATCATGTGTGAGTTCGTGATTTCCAGCTTGATTGCGTAATCATTGCATGAGGCGCAGTGTAGAGCAATCTTTCGCTGCAGAAACAATCTTTGCAAGAGAATGAATCTCATCCTTTGTCGGATTTCAAGCATCTTCCTCACGCACAACTTTGAGCTTCAATGCGCAAGCCCTTTCGCTTTCTAGGGTGAATTCATCGAGATTGCCACTTTTTCTAGGGTTTCCTCGAGCAACCGGCCGATTCTTGATGTTTTTATTTCTGGTACCTTATTGATATGCTTCTTCGATTTCGGTTTAAAAGTTTAAGAGTTTGATGCTTGTTTGCTGTCCTGTTGGAAATGTCGTTTGCCGTGTATTCAATTTCTATTCAAGCTCACCGCGTTTGATATCTTGAGCGAGTGGATCAACGAGTGGCTGTTGGTATTGCGAGCGTCACTGGGAATTGGTGAATGCATTTGTTTAACAATCTCATTGCGTTTGATTGAGCGTGTCGATATATAGTTCTTCTTAACCCTCGTTCTTTGGTTTGCCAGGACCCCCTTAGGTGCACGTGGTCTTCAAGGTAGTCGTCCAATCTAAAGGGTGATGAGTTCACGATCCGTAGTGGCAGCTTCGATGAATTTCTGGTGCGTTGCTTTGGTGGTGGGGTTTGGGCTGTGTTTTGTGCCGCGAGTGGTGGTTGGCGATCATGTACGTCCTGTTTTGAGGTTTAACCGCGAGGGCACTTTCAAGATTCTTCAGGTGATTGATTGTAGACATTGGCATTTTGAACTTTGAAATGGCAATCTTTTATTTTGCCACGGTATACTGCTGTTTTTTTAGTACGTTCAGGTTACGGTATGGTAACATCACCTTTCACTGAGCTCTCAAATTTGCGTCACGACGGGAAGAACTTATAATATTTGTCAATACCCTAATTGTATCTTAAAGAGCTCTAGTACACAATATCGAATCTAAGATGTGCTCAAAATAAATTACTCGCAGTAACACTCAGTGCTCGTAGAACAACTTGATACAATGTAAATTTCTAGTGAGCCAAGGAAATGGGACAGAAGCAAGATTTGGTTTTGACCAAAACTTCACTTTATATGAAGAGATATTCACTATTGAAAAATGAAAATAGCTCCTTAGGATGGAGGAAATGGATTGCTTGACTTAGGATGCTTGCACTTCACCCTTGGTTTGGGAGTGCATCTTCTTGTTGTGACATCTAATTAGAGAAGTCATCCACAATGAGGGCTTATTGTTCAAACCAAAACTAACTTATACGGAGTACATTTCTTCACCTTTCTAAGAGTATTCATATGCAAACCGAAATTTTCGTATAGGGAATCAGTTTTATCGGAAAGGTATCGTTCTGAGCCGGACTATAATCAGAAGTTCAGAATGGGTGATATTTTTTGAGTAGGGCTTCTGCTCAAACATTCGGCCTGACCACCTAAATCATTGAATTCCTTCCTCTTATACTATACGGACAGTTTTCAGTAGACTTGAGAGCACGAGCTTCTCAGTTCGCTCCATCTTCTGGTCTTTGCTGCTTATGAATTATGCTGTATTACTTCTGGTATCTCACATCGTGTCTATCACTCACTTTTCTGCGCAGGTTGCTGACATGCATTTCGCGCAAGGTGCTCAATCGCAATGTTTTGATGTGTCTACATCACATCATTGCTCCGACTTAAATACTACTTCCTTCATTGAGCGGCTACTGGCTGCAGAGAAGCCTGATTTGGTCGTCTTTACTGGTATGCTATGGTGTATTCCTGATCATTGTCCAATTGTTGAAGTCTTCGAGCTGATTACGAATAATTTATACAGTCCCTGTTACAAGTATGCAAGTGATCGTTGCAGTGCTTGCCTGATTTTTGTTGATACTCGTTAATGCTATCGCGAAGGAAATATTCTTAGATTTGTTCTTAAATTTCTGAGCGATTTGTTTATAAGTGCATCTGCGATTTCTTGAAAATGGTCGAAAATGTTACTGCTGTTTGGATGATTAAACCGAAGGAATTTCGTTTATTAGAACATGCTTGTAAGGGATGACAGTGGATTTGAGCTATTGAATGGATTCATATCCTTCCTCTGAAACTTATTACTCTAATTTAACTTACCATATTTTTGCACAGGAGACAATATCGACGGCGGTACTGTCAAGGATGCCACAAAATCAATGGACCAGGCCTTTGCTCCAGTGATAGCGGCCAAAATTCCTTGGGCTGCAGTATTGGGAAATCATGATCAAGAATCAAGTCTGCCTCGAGCACAAGTGATGGATTATTTAACAAAGATGGATTACTCTGTGGCTGAAATTTTGAATCCTAGTATGGAAACTCTTTTAGGGAAAAGTGCCAACAGCAAAGCCCCAATTGAGGTTCATGGGTATGGCAACTACTATCTGCAGGTGTTTGGTGCCTTGGGCTCAGATTCTGCCAACTCCAGCCTTCTCAATTTGTATTTTCTTGACTCTGGGGACTATTCCAAGTTTAATACTGTAGGTGGCTATGATTGGGTTCGAGCCAGCCAGTTACTATGGTTTGAAACGCTTGCGGCAAATCTAAGGGTAATACTCTAGGCTATCTCTTACACATTTTTACTGTATCTATCTCGTTTTTCCCTATCTCTATCAGGTTTTCACGACTGTCACAAATCATGTCCGGTGAAATCTGATTTGAGCTACTGAGCCGTTGCTAACACCCAATTGCACCTTTTTGTGTGCAGGCTGCGGAAGTTCCGGCAAGCACTCTGCTTGGACAACAAATGCCGTCACCCGTTACTCCAGCCCTGGCCTATTTCCACATCCCGATTCCTGAGTACAATGCAGTTCTTATGAACCCCTCTACTATGGTGGGTGAGAAACAGGAAATAATATGCTCCGCATCTGTAAACTCTGGATTGTTTACGTCCCTTGTCGAGGCAGGGGATGTCAAAGCCACTTTTGTTGGACACGATCATGTCAATGACTACTGCGGCAATCTTCTTGGCATCCAGTTGTGCTATGGGGGTGGCATTGGCTACCACACCTATGGGTACGTGATTTTCATCCTTGTACATGGTCACGTGTTGTCTTAAATGTTAGTCTACATTTTAAAATACAATATACGTAATTGCTGTTTCCTTATTTGTTGAGATTGGTTGCGCTGATGTCTTTCTTTTGCCCATTTCTGCGAACTGGAATCTGGACCCCTTGAATGCTTTATGTTTATGCAAATGCTTGTATGAATAATGGTTCAGGAAGGCTGGGTGGGCAAGACGGGCACGGATAGTGCAGGCCTCTCTTGGGAGGGGCACGCAGGCCGGTTTGAAAATCACTCGAGAGATCAAGACTTGGAAACTTCTAGATGATGAGGACTTCAGTAAATCAGATATTCAAACCCTGTTCAATGGATATGCGGGTGAATGGTTTTCTACCCCCATCTTCGGTAGAAGTCTTTCATTCAGAAGAAGAAGTGGCGACAATTGGATTCCTAGTTTAACCCTCATGTTGCTGCTCACAGGCTTGGCTGCATCATCTTTTTTTATTAATTATTTGGTACGCAAGTTTCAAAGACGGAAAAGGACCAATAGTTATTCCCCTGTTGAAGGGGCATCATCTGTTGAATCAAATGATGTTTGTGACTAGTGAGTTTCAGAATAGTGAAGGAGCCAAATTGTTCAACTTTGAGTGCTCCAGTGTTGCAATTGGGAGGACCAGTAGAAGGGCGTAATAGTGGCGGAGTCTTCTCTCAATTTTCTAACAGAGAAGACGAGTCGCCACCATTGGAAGCATGAAGATGAGTCTCCAATCACAGAGCATGAAGACTTTGGAGAACGCAAGTGTGTCACGTGGCAAGTTTTGTCCAATGATGAGAACCTCCAACTATGGAAGTACTGAAACCACTTATGGACGACAACCTTGTTACTGCTGCTTTTGTTGCTTGAAGGACTAAGTTGCTGCTGCATCGACTCTTACGTGTAGAGTATGGTACATGTTTCTTTTTACTGGTTTATGTACATAGCTAATCTTCACTTCAATGTTTTACGGAGTATTAAGCAAGAGTAATAGTCCACTTTCGCAGTCAATCGATTGGGAAATCGTTGTAATGCAAATTGCAATACAGTGTTTCCAGTAGTCCAAGAAGTCCACGAATGACTGTTTTGAGGCCCTGACTGACTGTTTTGTGGGTAAAGTCTGAACATATGTGAGTTCTATTTGAAGGGGGTATTGGTTACAGAGATTTGGTATGTAAGTGGAGGAATTGAGGGTGACCGTCTCATTACTAGGCAAGTCCAAGCATTGCAGATGAAAGATACTCCATCTGTCTCAAAATAAATCCAGGATTTCTTAGAAATGGATAGATTAATGCATGAGTTGTTCCTATTTTCAAGGGATTGCAGAGATATTTAGCTTCTACTAAACCCTACTAGGTGTGAAAGAATGGAAGTCAAAAGTGAAGTGGCACATGTTGAAAACAAGTGGTAAAAGTGACAAATTTTTGCCCTTTTTGGAATTGCTCCAGTGGTATTAATATTGATCATTCTTTGAGCAATGTTGGTGAAGCAACGATCCAAGAAATTCTCAACAAAACATTTGTTAATAGCAGTTTATGTATAATTTTGGGTTGAATTCTTCACCTTGGGTTGGTTAGTTGTTGCATTTTGATTCCCTTTGCAAGGATCAAATTGCTATATAGTCTTTGGAGAGTGACATCTACAGATTCTTTTGCTTTAGGGTGTTCAAACTAACTTCAGTTATTGTCCATCAAGTTGTAGAGAGCTAATTTCAAATTTAATTTGACAAGTATATTTGGAAAACACTGGATTTTTTTCGAGACTGAGGAGTACCGGTACTCCATATTAATTTTCCTTGTTTTATGAGTTCCTCCTCTACAAATACCATAAATATTTTTGGCACCCTTTCCATCCGTAACAACTCTGGTCCTCTCAGAGGGGGCCGGTGAGACCCCATAACATTCATTTAGACTTTAGTCATGTTACAATACCATAAGTATATATTGGATACATTACTTTGTTTTCTGAACTTAAAGGCGAAGAAACTTGGGAGGAATAGAGACCGCAAGTACATCGAGACAAATAGGGGCCCTAATAGAATAAAATAGAAATTTGACAAAATAAAAAAACAAATGTTATACTATAAGTATGAGAGGTATCTTTCATATTATTGGTACAAAATGACAACAAACTTTCTAGCTTATTTCATAGTGTAATTACAATATAGATGTAGCTTATTTCATGTAAGGGATAAGGGCTTACTTTTTGACTAGTAACATATACTATACGCAAGAGCCTACTCAAATTTTGCACTTTAATGTAGCAATGGTGCTAGTATGTGAGCCCAAGAATGCGAGCTTGTGAGCACTAAGCCTGCAATATAGGTACCTATAATATAGATACCACACACTATCACTACTAGAAAGGGGGACCCTAATTAGCACGTTTTTTACAAATTTCAGTTGATAGCAACACTACTTGCTGTTGCTTCGGCACTTTCCTCATAGGCTGATACAGATTTCACACAGTTTTGCAGAGTGTGCGATATGAACAGTGTCCACTTGAGGGACATACTATGTGGCTTTTCCACGTCATCATGGGGCCCACTTCGTTGGTTATTGCAAATCACACAAGGAAATACTCAGTCTGTCAGACTTCAACACAGTCTGGCACTTCGTTGAAAAACGTGCACACCTGCTTTTTCGTTCCTATACAGCTGTTAACTACATTTTAACCTCACCAATTTTCGTCTATTTCTGCTCACACTTTTCCCAAACTATGTCAACTTCCCCGGTGTTGTAAAAGTAAGAAACCAGAATTCAAGAAATAATTAGCCCCGCCTGAAATATCAGTACAAGGCACTATTTTGTCTCTACTGACTAACGACGACCATGCCCTTCCACATATTCCGTCCCTACTGTTCCTGGTCTGCTGAAGGGCGTTTTCAATTCCCAAATTTGCTCATACAATAGCATATCCAAAATTTTTAATGCACAATGCTAATCACCTCTGCCATCACCAGGCCATCCTGCCGCTGAAGTAACTTTGTAAGGCAATGACCTTTGGTCAATTCTGTATTACAGCACACATATTCTTCATATGCTCCTACCATACAGTATTGGCATGGACATTTTCAGACTACTCACTGGCTTTTCAAACAAAATCAAATCCACAAACTATGCCCGCATGCATTGGACGGGCGAAAAGAGGCTACAGTACCTACAGTACAGCGCCTCTTCCAAACGGCACATCCAAATGAACTCGTCTACCTGTGCACCGATTAATTTTATTGAAAACACAGCCAACACATCTACTCGTATCCCTTGATTTCATCATCTACAGTGAAGCCCAACATGTTGAAATAAACAAAGACTAAAACACGAATCTAACCACTACTTCAATAACGCCCCGCAAAACATGCACACAATTTACGAAAGCTACGAACTCACTGACCATCTTCCACTCAAATCGCAGGCCCCCTGCAATTTTTACTCTTCCTCTTCCGAAGACGAACTAGATTCCCCAAGGTCCAAGTCCGGTACGGGAACTTCTGCCACCCAATCCGCCAATGTATCTTCACGTCGAATGTTTCTTTTTGTTGGCATGGGTGGCTCCTGTGCTTCTGGAATGACCTTAGGAACACGGAGACCCTCGTGATCCACATTGTCACCAACGGCAAACATTCTACCTTCTTCAAAGGCACCCAAATTCCCATGCACTCGGCGTCCTCTTATCTCTTTGCGCAACACCACCTTCTAGCCTGGATCTTCTGCCGCATCAACAAAAAACACTTGTTCGACATGCATCGGAAATGCAAATGACTCTGGTCCGAAAGGCTCGGGCCGGTTGAAGTTTGCAAGTGTGAAGCCCCACTTGTCTTTCTTCACAGTTGCTGTGCTTCCTTCATAGTTCGCCTTCACCCAATTGCACAGCAACACCACCACACAGAGGCCTCTATAATTCAACTCTATTATTTCGTGCAATTGGCCGACATATTCCACGTCTGCAACCACCATGTTCCGATCCTGAACCCCAGCTCTCCACGGTCGGCGAAATATTGCAGCCACGCCTGAGTCACTTGTTTTCAGGTTCTCTTCCACGCTAAGAACTCTCAGGTGGTTTCTGAATGCCCACATGCTCCGATATTTTGTTGCTAACTCCGAAGGAAGTTTCGACAAGCATAGCACTTCAGCTTCAACCTCATCTCCATTTCCTTCCATAATTTATAAAGAAACATCTTCTTCTAACCACTCCGCAAATGATTTCGGGCCGGCCAACTCCGGAGGGTAAGGAATGGAACGACGCCCACGTCGACGCCTGTTCAAGCTCCTGAACCTCGCTCGTTCTGCAGTCAGATCTTCCTCATACTGCTCGTACCGCCTTCAATTCCACAATAACATCAAATCAGCTACACGACTTTGGAAAACCTCAGAGATTACAATCCCATCCATTTGACAAACATAAGGGATTATGGAAACATTTTACCAGATGCATGACAACTAAGCACTGTATTCTCTGAGCTTAACTAAATAATAGGGAATCAGCACATACATGACGGACCACTTCGTGCAATCACCTTCCCATTATAACTCACCTGACTCGTCAACATCCCCTGCATACTCCCAACCCAACAAACCATCACAACAGAATTGAAAAAGAACTCAACAACCCTCATCAATAACTCAGTGCACACAAAATGCTTGATTATTATTTGTCGAACATCGGCAAGAGTGGGAGTTCCCTTCTACAAGCACGCTCAGGTACCCAAGAAAGTGACGACTATTTAAACATCATACACTTCATCCACCCCCCACTGACATGGACTACAAAAGGAAAACAATAGGTAGGTCCTGTTTGAAACACGAGAGTGTGGTTTCAAAACTCATGAATCTAAAAAAAATAAATTATATCTGCCACACACAGACCCATCCACGACACTCACAAGGTCACTTACCTGCAAAATAATCACTTCTCTTTTACACTTCATGAAAATCAATTTCAGGCCATCGAAATATATCCATTCACCACTACCTTCACATAGCTATAGCAACAGGAAACACCATACCAAAAAACACCGAACCAAGATAGATAAAGAAATTGCTTCACAAAGAACCGGTCTTCCTCTACCTACCTGTGTTGTTCCACTGACTTTAAGGAGCGAATAAAAGGCAGTGTCCACTGAAGTTATAATTTCAAGGCAAGCGCATAACTCCGGACTGCTCTAAATAAATGACATTACCATGCTTTCTCAACATACGATGCATCACGACATGCTACAATATTCAAAACTAGTTAGATCCAAATTGGCATACCGTAAACTACCAAAAAAAAATACATGAGAAAAGATAGACATGAACAATTATCACATGTTAACATGAAATTTCTCTCACATTTTCGTTCACTTGCTCTTCACCTTCCTTCCCAGAAGTGTTACATGGAATCGACAACCACAACAATACATTCGGCCACCTAAATATAATGTCACTTCAATCACATTTCCGAAAACCAACAAATACCGTGCAAGTGCTCTACTGTCAGTCATTGAAGTTCACTTATGGCAAACCTCTCATGACAACACATTCCACGACATTGACGTCCTCTGAGATACACACAGAAGTTCTCCAGTCACTTCTGTGTCCTCAAGTCATGAAGTGCAAGCAGGCCTTAACCAACGATGTCATTATATAGGAAAAACGTCACGGTCCACATTGACAGCAAGGAACAAAAAAGAAACAAACCATCAACAACATAGCTTCAAGCATAAAACGATGCGGAGCTAAAAAATGAGGAGACCGCAGACTCAGAAACAAAACAATAACTTCATAAATTAAGAAATGGAAACAAGGCCAAAAAAGCTTACTCCCGATAAGGTTGCAGCTGAACTGCATTCTCCAGCACGAATGCATGCATCCACTTCCTCAAGTCCAAGGACAGCTTCCTAGCTTTCCCTTTACCTTCAACAATTTCATCTGTCATTGACGGATCTTCCTTGCTATCCCAAACCCGCCTTGTTGTTGGGTTGTACTCAGCCATGTACTCTGTGACAAAGCCAAGAGCCTCCTCTACTTGATACCCTTGAGTGATACTTCCCTCGGGCCTCGCCAAGTTCCTCACAAATCCTTTAAGTCCTTGAAGAAACGCTCGTATGGATACATCCATCTAGTATGCACAGGGCCACATATGAAAAGCTCCTCCACGAGGTGCACAGTCAGGTGCACCATAATATCAAAGAACGGTGGTGGAAATTCACGCTCCAAACAAGACAACGTCTCGGCAACCTCCTTTATCAACTTTTCCTTGCTGTCTTCTTGGACAGCCTTTGCGCACAGTCTCTGGAACACCCGGCTCACTCTCATTATGGCTCCCACGACACGCTTGTCACCAACATTCCTGAGGCACACCGGCAATATTTGTTGCAATAAGACGTGGTAGTCGTGGGATTTCAAACCACGCATCTTCCCTTTAGCAATTCTCGTATGCAGTGTCGACACATAATGAGATGGTGTCTTGATTGAGCGCAAAGTCTTGAAAAACTCCTGTTTATCTGTAGTGGAAAGTACGTAAGGAGCATCAGGTAACCACAAGCGATCACCATTGGGCCCCCGCTGCTGAAGCCACAATTGTGGACGAATTTCCCTATGCTGTAAGTCCAATCTCACAGCTGGGCTGTCCTTTTCCCCCAACAAAGTCTTTAGTATGTTGTCGCACAAATTTTTTTCACAGTGCATTACATCCAAGAGCTGTCTCACTGGAAGATCCTGCACCCCCCCACACATAACATCTGATTAGCACGTCATACAAGCCTTCCACAAAGTTCAAAATGATAAGGCATGCATCTCGAAAAAAAATTCCGCCCACGATCTAGAGAAACGACGGCGGCGTGGGTTGCATAGAACATAACCCCACAACTATGATGGCTACAAACACGCTATGAAGCCAAATCCTATATTCACTGACAAAGCAACCAAATACATCTTTAACTTAAACTCGAAAATGCAGATACCTACTTCAGACATCTGTGCCCTTGAAACAACCCGTTCACTGTCAAGCCGACGTGCTACCAAAAAGGCTAAAAACAAACCTCAAACCTCACAGACTACTGCAATTAAAAATTTTGGGTGACTGAACAGACAACAACAACGACTGCTTACAAGAAAGTATCTGGAGTGGATACGGGTTTCATTGAATGTCAGTCATGCAAAACTAACAACCTCCACATGCACACTACGACGACGTTCTATCATGCTACTACTGTACTAAGAATAAGGACAACTACCTAACATAGACATGCATCGACGAACTAAAGATTTCAAGACAACACGGTTCAAAATCTTACAGCCCAGTAAGGCAACCTGAAAAGCACGCTCAGTCGCTTCACCCCGTTCAGTTTCATTGGGTCGTCATCTCCATCTTCTCGACCGCCACCTGAAAGATAAAGTGCACGATCGTCAGCCATCTGAAGGATGTCATTTCCGGAAGGCCTGCATGGTGGTTCACGCCTCTCTGCATTTCCATCAAAAGCTGCACGAGCTCTTCGAAATCGGTGTCCAGGTGGAAGCCATCTCCGATTTCCCAAGTAAACCATTTTAGAAAGCAATCGGGAGTGGTCCACGCAGGTCTCTATCACGCAAACAGGGCAGCCTTTGTACCCTTTTGTTTGTTGGCCTCCAATAAGCCCGTATGCGGGAAAATCATTTACGGTCCACAACAATATGGCTTTCAAGATAAATCTTCGCACAACCCCTCTGCCGGTGGTGTCCGAAGCGGGTACCCCCTCCCATAATCTCAACAAGTCTCGTACCAATGGCATTATGAAAACATCGAAGGCTTCTCCACTTGGAGACTTCTCCCTTGGAATGAGAATAGTTAATGAGATAAAGAATTTCTTAGTAACAAGCCAGGGAGGGAGGTTGTATATCATCATGAGCACCGGCTACATGGAATAATTGGTGCTTTGGTTGCCAAATGGGTTCACGCCATCCAAAACCATTCCCATGTACACGTTGTTGTCCTCCTCCTTAAAAGTTGGATCGATATGATCCACGGCTGTCCACTGTGAGCTCCCAAATTGTCACTTGGGACTCGTAGAATTATTTTTTTGGAAATTTGCAATTTAAAGTTGATAAAAGTATAGAAAAATCCATAAAAAGAGTGTAGAACCAAAATAGGGTTGTGTCATACCCATTATAGTATTTGGTCTAGATTTGTGTTTTTACTTAGAATCCCCCAAACCTTGCCTAAAAATAGTATAGAAATAACAAAAAGGTTAGATTTGGAGGATTCGAGTCACACAGCCCCAAAAGGGCTAAATCCCACCATGAATGTGGCAATTCATGGCTAGGTCGGTCCGAGGGATCCACAGCGAGGCCACTAGGTCGGGTCCTAGAGTTAGATTTAGAATTCCCCATTAGATCGACGAATTCCCAAAATCCCGATTGTTAGCATGCAGGAGCCACTCACGCAAGACCGGGTCCGTGGAGGAATCTACAGCCCAAAGATGGTGTTCGAGGGTGAATCCCATGCCAGGAGTCCAACGGCAAAATCGATTTGCTAAGATTCCTCCACCTGCAAAAGATTCCCGTACCATCGCTAATTCGAGGAGATGGCCAGTTGTAAATCTCCATTGACCAATCGTGCCAGGTACGGAAACACACCCGCACGTCTTTCATGCGACTCCCTGAGAGGTCACGTGAAAAATCCCGGCATCTTCCGACTTGCAGAAGAACCTTTTTCCGGGTGGTCAACCCTCCTAACCTCCAACGGGAATTTCATGGAAATTACCCAGGTTACAATAAAATCTCACTAAAAATTAGACTAGCTTGTTTTATGTTAATAATGCGCTCCGTGAAGTTTCACGACATTCCGATAGCGGCAAGTACCCAAACCGGCAAGATTTCTCGGGAATTAATCATGTGGCGGGGTCCCCACCACGTTGACCGGCATTCCGGGACCATACGATGGCGAAACAAAGTCAACCAAAAGTCCTTCCCGACTCTTTCGTACCTACCGGGGACCCTAGGCTATTCACATTTCTCAAAATAGGAGACCCCCAAGATCTAGGATTTTACCACGATTTGGTTTTTAAACTAAATTAACCTACGATGGGTGTTTGGCCTCGAAATGGGGGTAAGGGGCTCTAGGACTAAACACGGCGATCTGGACCCAACAGCGCAATCCGTTCGGCGATTGGAGCTAATCTCCAAAAGTTAGGATGTTGGTCCAACATAGATGGTAGAAGTAGAAATTTAGGATGTAGGATGAAAATCTTTGAGGATGAGGATGAAAATCCCCGTTGATAAGGTTACCTTAGAGCTTTAGAGAGAGGGGTGAGCCCTTGGGAAACCTATATAAGGGCCCCATTTCTCTCTCTAGAACACCTCCAATTCTTGTTTTGGGTCCGTGGGTCCAAGTTATTTTGGATATTTTGGCGTTTGAAGCCAAAAACCTCTACGGTATTTTCGAAGCACTTTTGGCTCCATTGTTGCTTATTTTCAAGCTTTGGAGGTCCTTGGGGGTCCTTCTACCTTGCTTTGTGTACTCTTTTGTGAAGTTTTTGGTACCTTGTTGTAAGTGGAGAGCCTCTCTCTCCCTCTTGTACGTGTTGTGGTCTAACTTGTGAAGTTTAAGAGTCTTTTTTTTGTATCTTGCATTAATCCTAAAGTCACCCCCCACCGTACCTTGGCGATGCCGCTTTGGGGGGCCTTTAGCGTGTGAGCTTTGTGTTGCCACATGATCTAACTTGTGTGTTTTCTCTTTGTGTTTTTTCTTACATCCTCTTCTAACCTTCTCCTTGTTGAGTGGACCCCCCTCCGGGACGGCGAAGCTTTGAATCTCCTTTGTGCATGTTTTCTAAAGTTATCCCCAACCTTCTTCTAATCTTCTCCTTGTTGAGTGGACCCCCCTCCGGGACGGCGAAGCTTTGATCCTGTGTGTGTTTTCTTTAAAAAGTTTAGTTGTTTTCCCTCTTCTAAGTCTCTCTCATTGTTTGGACCCCCCTTGGAAACGGCGAAGCTTTGAACTAGTGACAAAGTTGAAGTCTTAAAACGTGTGTTAAAAGTGTAGATGGCGGAGCTTTGAACCCCCGGGGTGTCAAGAAGTCCTAAAGTTGGTGTTAAAACCAATTTCACGGCGAAGCTTTGCACCTCCCCCGTGTTTAGATCCAAAGTCTAGTTTCCAAGACCTTTGTGGAACCTCCAGAGTTTAGCTTCCAAGATACTAGAGTTTAGCATGAAGTAGGAAGTGGTGGGCCAAGTTTAGCTGTCTAGCCCTTGTATACGTGATTTTCTAAGCCGACTGTCTTGCTTCACAAATTCGGGCCTAACCCCCCGGACGGCGAAGCCTTGGCTCTAGCACTAATTTTTTCCAAAATTCCAATTTTTATTTGCTAAGTGGGTTCCCCTGAGGGAACCCGTTGAGGTGATTAAAAATTCGGTGGTGGCCAACGAACCAAGCCAGCCAGCGTACCAAGCCAGCCAGTGTACCAAGCCAGCCAGTGTACCAGCCAGCCCAGCGTACCAGCCAGCCCAGCGGCAGTAACGGGGAGTCCAGCCGGCAGAACCGGGAGCCCAGCGGCAGTACCGGGGAGCCCAGCCAAGGCCGGTACAAGGCCGGTACCCGAGGCCGGTACACTGCCTGTCCCAGCGCCCACATTTGGCCGGTTTGGTGATTCGGTGGACTGGACCATAACTCACATACATCATGGCTGATTTCAGACCAAAAACGGGATGATGCCCTGCGGGACCCCAACTTTGGTTTTTTGTTTGAAAAAACTCTCCACTAATCAGGACCTAGTTTAGGAAATTAGTTATAGATCTAGTTTAGGAAATCAGTGATAGATCTAGTTTAGGAAACCAGTGATAGATCTAGTTTAGGAAATCAGGGATAGAGCTAGTTTAGAAAACCAGTTAAACCCAGTGGGGATCCAAGGCCAAAATTCCAAAACTCCCAAGTTGTGACTAAAGAACAAAGGAAGGGGAAGAAAGAGAGTCAACACCTCACATCACTCCTACACACATAATTGCAACCTCCACGTCACACCTACACGCACACTTGAAACCTCCATTCTAACCAACCAAATACACACATGAGCAATGGAAGGAGATTAGAAAGAAGGAGATGAAGTAGAGAACAAAAAGGAGAGAGACGATAAATAGTGACCTAGGCCTAAGTTTAGGTAGACTTAGGGAAGGAAATCTTGAGAATTTGTGGTGACCGTTGGGAGGAGGATTAGGATGACACAAAGGCAAAATTGTGTAAGAGGATAGTTGGCCTCTTAAACACCTCCTTGGAGTTTGAAACCATAGTGTAAGACTCATAAAAGCTTAGGTGGAATAGTGCTAGAGTAGAAGAAAGAGGAAGAAAGAAAAGAAAAGGGAAGAGGAAAGAAGGAGTTTAGATCATCAAAAATTGTAATATTTTCTAAAATAAGCGGTGAGTTTGGGAAAAATTCAAAACGAAGCCAAGGACGACTATGGAGCGTGAGGATGTATACGTGGACGTGGATGAAGTTATTTCCGACACCGGTAGTGAAGAGGTGAGTTTTTAATTTAATCTTTGATGTTTCTCCCTAATTAGCATTTATTTTCCTAATCAGCCCTTAGAGCGTGATTAGCATCCGAGATTAGTGCAAATTAGAAGTTTAGAGTCAAAAAGTTATAGATTAGGAATAGAGGTTTCTGAAAACATCTTATAATTAAGATTCGACCGTAAACTGACCGCGTTAGGCTAAGTTAAGCGATAGGGGGTAGGACGGAGGAATTTTGAATAAAATTTCATCCAAAAAGAACCATGGACGGAACTTAGGAATTAGGGTAGAAAGAGGATTTAGATTAAAATTAGGGATTAATTAGCAGTTAGAAATAGAGTCAAATTACATTTTAATTTTTAAAGTTAAACTTCTACGGTCAAAATCTAGAGTTAACTTTGGGGAGCTAAAAAATAGAATTAATTTGGAATTTTAACATAGGGGTTTAAACTCTCAAGTCAAATCTTGGGGTAGGTTCATGTAAGAGTTTAGAGTTGATTAGGGAGTCAAAAATTAGAGTAGAAAGTAGAGGTCAACAGTAGAATTAAAAATCAACTTAGGAAGTAGATTTTTGAGTTAGGAATAGAGTTAAAATTAGAAGTCAAAACTTGGAGTAAATTATGGAAGTAAAATTTAGAAGTAAAACTTGGAGTAACATTTAGAGTTCATTTAGGATTAAAACGATAGGGTTAAATTTGGAAGTAGAAAGTTAAAAGCCTAAAGTCAGAAGTTAAGATTAAATTTAAAGGTTAAACTTTAGAGTCAAGGGGGGAAGTAAAAAGTTAGAGTAAAAAGCTAAAGTGAAAAGTGAAAAGTTATAGTTAGATTTTGAGGGTAAATCTTAGAGTTAGTTGGAAGTAGGAAAAAATCTAGAGTCAAAGTGAAAACGTAGAGTCAAACCTAGAGGTTAAAATTTGGGATTAATTTGAGAAGTAAAAATTTAGAGTAAAAAGTCAAAAACCTAGAGTTATACGTAAAAGGTAATTTAGAATAAAATAGGGAAGTGAAAACTTGAAGTTAAAGTCAAAACATAGAGTTAATTTTCGAAGGTAGATTTTAGAGTTGGTTAGGAGCAAAAACTTGGAGTCAAAAGTTGAAACAAAGTCAAACGGTAGCATTAAATTTTGAAGTTAAATTCTCTAATTAGTTGGGACGTTAAAAACCTAGAGTACACTTAGAAGTTAAAAGTTAGAGTAAGAGTTGAAACTTTAGGGGTAGATTTTAAAAGAAGAACTTCCAGGTGGGGTCTTCAAAACCCAAAGAGCCTTAGAGGTTCATGGAAGGACCATAGGGGTTCCCTTTTTTGCGTAGTTAGGGACGTTAGAAATGACGCCAACTACCCAGTCTACCCTCAACATAGGATAGATAGTTAGGGAGTTAGAATTTTATCATTACCCCTGAGTATTGCAGTTACTTTGTGAGTTATTACATGCATTCTAATTATTTGCTGCCATCCATGACACTTAGGAAACGTTAGCAAAAAAGATCCATTGCTTGGAAGGCACAATGGACCGCGCTCACATCACCCCCATATATTAAAAAATGTGGATAAAGGCATAGAACTTGGTCGGTGTTCGCTCTATTACTAAGGGTGGGTAATCCAGCGCCCACACCCACTGCGGGTTATCAACGGCCGATCTCATGTGCCCGTCATCACACTTGTTATGGACGTGCCATTTCATAAGCTCTGACACATCAAGACATCTAAATAATTGTTGTAACCGAGGGATTATCGGAAAATAACGAAGCACTTTTCTCGGTATGATGTCCGACCCTTGTACATATTGTGGCACGCGACAAACGGGACACTCCACCATATTTTTGTGCTCCTCCCCCTCATACAATACGTGACCTTCAGGACAACAGTGGATTGCTTGGTGTTCCAAACCCATTTTCATGATCATTTTTTTTGTTTCATACGTATTTCTGGGTAGGCAATTCGACTGAGGCAGCAAGTCGGTGGCAATGAAACATAACAACTCATCGAAAAAGGTATGAGGTACGCCATACAAGTTCACCATGTTCAACAACACAATACTGGCTTGCAATCTGTTCACCTCACAGCCTTTGTACAAAGGTTCGGTACTTTCTTGAATCAACTGTTCCATGTCGGCCATGTTCAGTGCTTCCATATACTCCTCCATGGGATCATTTTGCCGGTTGACAGGGTCTCCTTCATTGCCTTGGACCTCTGCATGGATCTCCTCCGCTCGTGCAAAAGCGTCATGGACCATGTCTTCAACCTCCACCTCCGTCCGTCTGGGCCACACGAATTGGGGTCCATCACCATTTCCCCTTCTCCAAGCGTAGTCCTCCTCGCCTTCCTCTGGATGTTCCGTCGGTCCTCTAATATTTCGGCCGTCTTCTGTTTGCACAATAATAACCCGTCACAGAATTTAGTAAACAGAGCTTTATTTCCTGAAAGAGAAGACTTGTCGCCAGGTTATTCGAAATAGTAGAGATATTTTAGTTGTTGTCAATCACGCTGCATATTTAAAAGCGTGTCCAACATGTGTTTAATGTAATTCTCATTCCATCGTAACAACATTGCAAGAATTTCAGAGGACATTACTTACGTGACAATAATCAACTAACCCGAAAACTCATACTCTGCAGTGATGAAGGATGTTTGGAATAGCCGAAGCAACATTTGGGACACTTAGGTACACCTAAACTACAAGGACTTACCAGAACAGGGTAACGAAGGTATGGATCGCGTCCGTAACGTCTGTGGTGTGACGCTACTACCGAAGCGTTTTTCATGCGCCCACCCCGACACCTACGGCATGCACATGGATATGACGTGAGGCCTTGACTTCCCGCAATTGTCCTCTCAATCTGGTAAGCTGCTCCGCAACCTCGTCTTGGCATCCTATAGCTTTGACAACTGCAACTGCAATCCACGGTCAGCGTGTGCTATGTGAACTTCAGGTGTGTTAAGATGATATTCTCACATACATGTCATTACTAGGGCAATAGACTTTAAATATTGAAGATTTTATTTAATGTGCCAAAATGTCATGAAATAAGTCGGACTTAAACCCATAGTACTCTGAACTTTTGAATTCATTGTAACTACATCGAGCAGGGGTGGTTTTAAGTGCTTTCGCCCTGCGTGTCTGAATTTCTGATCACTGTTGACTGCACAGTTCATTGTTGCAATCCAAAGTCCCCCCAGAACATCCAAATTGACACAGAGGAGAGCAATTTACACAGGAAAGACACGAAGTGAAAGAGGGCTGAAATACACATGTTTTTTACTGGAAGCGTCGGAACATTTCAGTCACAGAGACTTTTTTTTCTCTGACTTTAATTTCGGATCTGTCTTATCCATCAGAGCTTGTTGTTGCAAGCGTGCAATGGACTCTTCGCTTTCCCATCCCCACGTCTTTTTGATTTCGCTAAACTCAAGCATCAACTGGTCGACCTTAGCCTTATAACTGACTTTCGGTTTCTTCAATGGCATAATCGTGGTTTCATCCTCCGATTTTGCCTTCTCATATGGTGCACAATGTTTGTGCACATGTTTGCCTTGTTGCTCAGCAATTGTGTGCTCGAAATCAGAAACTTCTTCATCATGGTTATTGAGACTCCCTTCTACCACATCGGCATTGGTACTACTTGAAGCTATTTTGAAAGCTACCCCGCATTGGTCCACGACAGCCATTTCGGGCTCTGAATTTGGGGTGAGAAGTCTGCGTTTTTTCCTTCTATTCAGCGGAGCAGCTTTCAAAACAGCTTGCCTACGCATGCCAGACCCTTGACGTTTCCTACGGTAGATTCTTCGACAAACTACAGAATTCAATTACGTTGACCTTACTACTATTATAGACTCAACAAAGACGTAACTAACCTTACTAAAAAAAAAGGGGGTGAAGTCGAGTTCTAGGTTTATTCGCCGTCTTCCACTTCCAAATCCGAAACCGCAATAGGCTTCGTGTATTTGTGTAACCACGAAATCTGCACGTCCGCCTGCCACATAAACATACACATTGGTTATTGAGGCAACATACACTTACATATTGGGATGTATTAGCCTTTCACCATTCCCTCTCTACATTATGTTTCCACCTTTGTTGTAATCCTACTAGCAGCCTTTGTAACACTAAGGTTCATGCTAAAAGCCTTAAGGAAAAACAACATCGAAGGCTTCGTGCTGTCAGTGCCAAGTGATCAGATTGCGTTTGTTTTCCCTCAAAATTTGAACAGATGCAATGGACAAAGAAGGTAAAAAAATGTCTTGAAGCTTGTGTGAAAGGGAAGGATAAGGTTGTTTAACACAATTAATTGTGCAGCCTCAGGAACACATTCCAAGATGAGGAAAGTAAAACTGATATGTCCGATAGGCACAATCACTTCCATTAGAGGATTTGACGTCAAGGGTACGAAGACGATGTGAAAGCATGGGGGGCTCACCTTTAATCTACAGATGCGGTCCAGTCCTTGTCCACTGTAATGCGGTTACCGTAGTTAAACGTCAGTCTTCAAATTATGTTTTCCTGCATCCACATAAGAGGTTAGTGTCCCTTACGAATGTGGCCTTTTTTTCCAAAAAAAAATTTATGAATTGGACACTAAAGCATTAAGTGTAATGAACTTACTCTATGACGCCTCCAAATTTGTAGCCTGACTGCTATTCCCGCTGAAGTGTTTGTTCCTCTACAAATTTAAGTATCGGAACAATGAGCAAAGGATTTCAAGCTACAGTACAGTCGATGTGGCCCCAAGAGTGCTTCCGAATGTTGCACTTGCCGATGTATGATTCACCTAAATTCAAGAGCGTTGAGGCTATGTCTGTAGCCTTTGCTGTTGTCCTGCATAAACCAAGATGTCAGTTTTGGGTGAGTCGAGTGTCTCATCCGAAATGATTGGATTTACAAAAAATGATGGCGGAAATGAAGGACAAGGAAACATTTATTAGGAAAACAATCCTGCCGCTGCAATGTGCGATATGAACAGCAGAAAGTTAGTGCCGACTTGAGACGTATTGGGACATTCCGGGGAAGACCAAGACGTCCCTGTCTCCGACGTCGGAAAAAAAACTACAGGCATTCATGTTCGCCATTCTCACCTGTCGAGTCCCGAGTGATGTGAACCTTCGAGAACTCCCTGCTCCGCCAATATAAGTTGCGCTCACATTTTGGAGGAATAGAAACCAAAATTCAGAGTTCTGAAAACATGAGAGGAAGCGACAGAGAGAGAAAGGCGAAGACAATGCACGAGTATACTAACCAAATCGGCACTCCGGTGTCAGGAACGGACGACGAGGTTTTCAAGAACTTCAAGCGACTTCACCAAATGACTGACCGTGTTTTGGACAAGATTGGACCTCCGCATGCCTCGTTAGTTCATTTTACTGTTTTCTAATTCTTCCGCTGTCAGAGAAATGTTTACCGTGCAAGTGCGGTGGCACCTTTGCTCTAAAACTAGAGTGGCAGAGAGTAATGGAAAGGCAACTGGGCTTGGCGGAAGCCGACGACATTGGAGGCCCTGGGGACCACAACCGCTAAGTCTAAAAAGAGGACGAAACAAATTTCAAACCGGCTTACACTAGTAGAAAAGGGGGTGTTTTGTAACCAGTGAATCAATGACTAGCTGTCTTGTATGACTGAACAGTGACTGGAAGTGCAAAAAAGGGCGCAGAAAAGAACCTACCTGATAATACAGTCATAGATTAGTCATAGAAATGAGTAGTGGATGAGAAAAGGATGAAAGCAAAGACGAGAAGTTCTGCAATGACAACTATTCGTATGCCCCCAATTGGCATTGGTGATGTGCCTTCAGCTTTTTCAAACTGTACTTTTGCAAGAATGACTGCATTTTGTAAATGTCTAGTGAATAACTCTGTCGTGACTGTGTGAATGAAATCGTGGAATTTAAAGAAAACAACTATATTTATTTCTGCAGCTTGGCAATTGTGAATAGGATTACTAATACTGTAGCTAAGTAGCTTGGTCCTTAGTCCTTTCTGTAGTGATTATACTTGTAGGATCCAAGTCATGTGGTGTTGGGTGTGCTGCAATTGTGACTGCAACGTGACTGCCTTTTAGTAATTGTTGAGTAATTTTGTAGTTGAACAAGACATTTGGAACATGTATGATTGAAGGGATGCCTGAATAGAATACAAGTACATAGCAAGCATTGTTGAACATTTAGATAATTGTCATGGTAGCATAGGCGAGCTGAAATGCTGTATTTATTCTATATTTACAAGATGTGTACATATAGAAAGGCCAGAAAGGTTTTAATACTTTGCAGTTGCCAAAAGATGATCTTAGGCAGACAATTCAATGGCTCCTACCAAAGAAGCGGTTGTAGGTGGGTTTGGAACAATTAGTGGAGGCGTTAGACCGCTGCACTCTATCGTTGTGGTGGTGAACGCATCTTGGGTGTCTAGTACTTCCCTTCGTGATCGTGCCTCTTTGCGCAGTACTACTTTCCAACCTGGCTTGTCTATAACATCTGAGAAGAACACTTGAGTTGCTTGGCTGGAGAAGATGAAAGGCTCTGCCATACGTGGTAGCTTGTGTTTGAAGTTGACAAGTAAGAAGCCTGCCTCATCTCTAGCGTATGTTGGGTTTCCTCGATTGTATTGCCTTTTCAGCCATTCGCATCTGAGAAGCAGAATTGGTACATGCAGTGGACCATAATCAAGTTTGAGAATGTCCTTGAGCACACCCACATAGTGGACGGCGACATCCCTAGCATCGGTTGTTGGCACTTGAAATGCAGATGCAACTCCACTATCGTACGTTAACATGTGCATGGATGATTCATCCTCCACTCGATAGTGGTTTCCATAGGACTTCATCCTTGTATATCGGTGTGCTCTTTGGGAAGGTTTGTTGGACAACAACAATCTGTCCATTTCCTCAGCATTGGAGACATCAAGTTCAGTACTTCTAGAATATTGTGTCAGCCATTCTTCCAACCCCTGTTCAGTAGCATTAGATTCCCGTTGTGCCTTCCACTTCCTGCACAATGAAAACATGAATGATTAGTTGTGAAGCAATAAGAAGTGCAGTAGGGAAACATAGACATATTGTTTGTAAAAGCAACATCTGCTAACTCTTTTGTGAGTACAATCTTTGTATTCACGTAGATAGGCCTGCTGTTGGAGTTTTTGTAGCTGCCTCAACCAATGTCATAGAAAGCGAGAGATACATCACTTGCAGTTGCAATGTTAAAGAAAAAAGAGTACATAGAACAAAGAAGGTCTAGCAGTCATGGACATGACTTGTGCATGTTCTCGTATTGGGAGCAAGGACACGCATTTAGAACCCCAACACACTTAGACTTCATCGTGTACAAACTCACCGCAACCAGTCCTCCATAATAGTTGTGTTTCTACAAACATATTGGTGCGCAAGATCTCGGAGTGCACTTGTCAGCATGTATGGTTTGCCTGCACCCTCCAGAACTTCTTCTGCATCACCATATTCTTCCTCTGCATCCCACACTCGCCTCTGCACGGCGTCAAAGCTTTGTAGATATTTCGTGACAAAGCCAATGCACTCATCCTTCAAGTAACCTTCAGCCATGGATGCTTCCGGTCTAGCCATATTCCGCATGTACTTCTTAAGGGTCTTCATGTACCGCTCAATAGGATACATCCACCTACTTGACACAGGACCACAAATGTCCAACTCCTGTGCCAAATGATACGGTAAGTGAGTCATTATGTCGAAGAAGGATGGAGGGAATTCCATCTCCAGCAGGGACATGCTCTCAGCCACATCCGCTTCTAAAGAATGAAATTCACTTGGATCATACACATTTGTGCAGAGTCTGCGAAAAACTTTGCACATCCTCATGACCGCCATTCTTGGACCAGGTTGAAGCAGGCCACGCAATGCCAACGGCATCAATTGTTGCATGAGGACATGATATTCATGTGATTTCAGCCCCCCAAATTTTTTATTGCGGATGTGCTTTTCCAATGCAGACGAGTATCCAGATGGTGTTTTCAAGGATTCTAATGTCTTTGTGAA
Organism: Pseudisothecium myosuroides; assembly: GCA_951799445.1. NCBI lineage: Eukaryota > Viridiplantae > Streptophyta > Bryopsida > Hypnales > Lembophyllaceae > Pseudisothecium > Pseudisothecium myosuroides. Next base: position 53,113,523 of record OX637287.1, on the reverse strand, counting down.
TATGTTGAACTCCGTGTTTGATAGCACGTACGGTGCAGCGGATTTCATCATTCTGCCTCCCCTTTTTGGATTCATTGTCAGCCAAAGGTGAGGCCAAATGTTCCTCCTCTGCAAATCTCGCCTCACTTTCATTGTATCTTTCTTCCCTGTAATTGTCTTTAGAAAATTCTTGGCCAAATTCATTTCGCAGTGCATGGGATCCAAGGTGTGTTGAATGAGTAATTCCTGTACACAAGCACGCATTCAGCCCGCTTTTGTCCGCTGTCATATACACCACTATCAATTCATTCCCTACTTGAGGTTGTCAAGTAGCAGCCTCTGAATGATATTGTAGCTATTACTAAAGTTCTCAATGATATTGATTGCATTATTCTGAAACGTCACCCAGTCAATGACTACAGGCTGACCGAGTCGTTAGTTATACTACTATAACATGGAAGTGACGTTGAAATGCTAGCGTCCAAAACACTGAAAATAACTTCCAAGATGACCACGGTACAGTCATGAATGCGCTTCTCGTTCATTGTGCATCTGATGCACAGCAATAGCTTTGCATTCCACCGTTCATTGCTCCGCAATGAGCATGTGTGAGCTCCCAATTTGTCACTTGGGACTCGTAAAATTATTTTTTTGGAAATTTGCAATTTAAAGTTGATAAAAGTATAGAAAAATCCATAAAAAGAGTGTAGAACCAAAATAGGGTTGTGTCATACCCATTAAAGTATTTGGTCTAGATTTGTGTTTTTTACTTAGAATCCCCCAACCCTTGCCTAAAAATAGTATAGAAATAACGAAAAGGTTAGATTTGGAGGATTCGAGTCACACAACCCCAAAAGGGCTAAATCCCACCATGAATGTGGCAATTCATGGCTAGGTCGGTCCGAGGGATCCACAGCGAGGCCACTAGGTTGGGTCCTCGAGTTAAATTTAGAATTCCCCATTAGATCGACGAATTTCCAAAATCCCGATTGTTAGCATGCAGGAGCCACTCACGCAAGACCGGGCCCGTGGAGGAATCTACAGCCCAAGGATGGTGTTCTAGGGTGAATCCCATGCCAGGAGTCCAACGGCAAAATCGGTTCGCCAAGATTCCTCCACCTGCAGAAGATTCCCGCACCGTTGCTAATTCAAGGAGATGTCCAGTTTAAATCTCCATTGACCAATCGTGCTAGGTACAGAAACACACCCGCACGTCTTTCATGCGACTCCCTGAGAGGTCACGTGAAAAATCCTGGCATCTTCCGACTTGCAGAAGAACCTTTTTCCGGGTGGTCAACCCTCCTAACCTCCAACGGGAATTTCATGGAAATTACCCAGGTTACAATAAAATCTCACTAAAAATTAGACTAGCTTGTTTTATGTTAATAATGCGCTCCGTGAAGTTTCACGACATTCCGATAGCGGCAAGTACCCGAACCGGCGAGATTCCTCGGGAATTAACCATGTGGCGGGGTCCCCACCACGTTGACCGGCATCTCGGGACCATACGATGGTGAAACAAAGTCAACCAAAAGTTCTTCCCGACTCTCTTGCACCTACCGGGGACCCTAGGCTATTCACATTTCTCAAAATAGGAGACCCCCAAGATCTAGGATTTTACCACGATTTGGTTTTTAAACTAAATTAACCTACGATGGGTGTTTGGCCTCGGTACGGGGGACATGAGGCTCTAGGACTAAACACGGCGATCTGGACCCAACGGCGCAATTCGTTCGGCGATTGGAGCTAATCTCCAAAAGTTAGGATGTTGGTCCAACATAGATGGTAGAAGTAGAAATTTAGGATGTAGGATGAAAATCTTTGAGGATGAGGATGAAAATCCCCGTTGATAAGGTTACCTTAGAACTTTAGAGAGAGGGGTGAGCCCTTGGGAAACCTATATAAGGGCCCCATTTCTCTCTCTAGAACACCTCCAATTCTTGTTTTGGGTCCGTGGGTCCAAGTTATTTTGGATATTTTGGCGTTTGAAGCCAAAAACCTCTACGGTGTTTGTGGAGCACTTTTGGCTCCATTGTTGCTTATTTTCAAGCTTTGAAGGTCCTTGGGGGTCCTTCTACCTTGCTTTGTGTACTCTTTTGTGAAGTTTTTGGTACCTTGTTGTAAGTGGAGAGCCTCTCTCTCCCTCTTGTACGTGTTGTGGTCTAACTTGTGAAGTTTAAGAGTCTTTTTTTTGTATCTTGCATTAATCCTAAAGTCACCCCCCACCGTACCTTGGCGATGCCGCTTTGGGGGGCTTTTAGCGTGTGAGCTTTGTGTTACCACCTGGTCTAACTTGTGTGTTTTCACTTTTTCTTTTTTTTCTTACACCCTCATCTAACCTTCTCTTTGTTGAGTGGACCCCCCTCCGGGACGGCGAAGCTTTGAATTCACGTGTGGTTTTTCTTTAAAAGTTTAGCTTTTTCCCTCTTCTAAAGTCTCTCTCATTGTGTGGACCCCCCTTGGGAATGACGAAGCTTTGAACTAGTGACAAAGTAGAAGTCCTAAAGCGTATGTTAAAAGTGTAGACGGCGGAGCTTTGAACCCCCGGGGAATCTAGAAGTCCTAAAGTTGGTGTTAAAATCAATTTCACGGCAAAGCTTTGCACCTCCCCCGTGTTTAGATTCAAAGTCTAGTTTCCAAGACCTTTGTGGAAACCTCCAGAGTTTAGCTTCCAAGATATGTAGGTTCCTTTGCACTTAGTAAAGTTTAGTCATTTCCCAAAGTTTAAGAGAGTTTAGTGGTTCCCCAAAGTTTTATTTAGTTAGTTGTACTCCAAAAATCTTAGTAGATCTAGCACCCTCCAAAGTTCTATCCCCCCCTAGGTTAGCAAGAATATAGTCTTTTTATTTAGCCTTAGCCAAAATTCCAGTCTTTTGGCCTTAGTCAGAAATCGAGTTTCCAAAACCAGCATACGGCCAGCCAACATCAGAACCAACATACGAGCCAGCCAACATCAGAACCAACATAACGAGCCAGCCAACATCAGACCAACATAACGAGCCAGCCAACATCAGACCAGCATAACGAGCCAGCCAACAAGCTGAATCAGCATAACAGAAAAAAAAAAAATTAATTAAAAATTTTTGGCCGACCCCCCCAGCCAGCCAGCCGGGAAGGCCAGCAGCTCTCGGTATAACAGGAGGACTGGGGCCATTCGGCTCCTCCCCAAATTTTTGATTCTCTTTCTTTTTTTTTTGATTTTTGGTTTTCCCCAAACCAGAACACAAATAAAGGCAGACCAAACCAAAAGCATGTTGGACTAATTTTGTGCTAAGTGGGGTTGAAGTAGGATTAGGGCAAAAAATACAAAAGGGAGGAGGGAGAAATAGAGGTTGCCATTCCACGCGCCACCTGCACAAAAACATCCGATCCAACTTGCGTCACCACTCACACCTACACACAATGGAAGGAAATTAGGGAGAAGGATGTGTTATAGGAGTGGAAAGGAGAGAGACGATGAATAGTGCCTAGTTAGGAGACTAGGTAGGAAATCTAGAAGAACTCCTTGCAACCGTTGGGAGGAGGATTAGGATGACACAAAGCAAGGCTGCGTAAGAGGGTAGGAAGAACATTTAAACCCTTCTCGTAGTTTGAAACCATAGTGTAAGACTCATAAAAGCTTAGGTGGAATAGTGCTAGTGTAGAAGAAAGAGGAATAAAGAAAAGAAAGGAGGAAGGGAAAGAGGGAGTTTAGATCATCAAAAATTGTAATATTTTCTCAATAAGCGGTGAGCTTGGAAAAAATTCAAAATAAAGCCAAAGACTACCATGGAGCGTGAGGATGTACACGTGCACGTGGACGTGGACGAAGTCATTTCCGACACCGGTAGTGAAGAGGTGAGTTTTTGATTTAATCTTTGATGTTTCTCCCTAATTAGCATTTATTTTCCTAATCTGCCCTTAGAGCGTGATTAGCATCCGAGATTAGTGTAAATTAGAAGTTTAGATTCAAACGTTGATAGATTAGGAAGAGAGGTTTCCGAAAACAGCTTATAATTAAGATTTGACCGTAAACTGACCGCGTTAGGCTAAGTTAAGCGATAGGGGATAGGACGGAGGAATTTTGAATAAAATTTCATCCAAAAAGAACCATGGACGGAAATTAGGTTTAAATTAGAAGGAGAAATTAGGATTAAAATTAGGGATTAACTAGCAGTTAGAATTAGAATCAATTTACACTTTTACTTTTTTAAAGTTGAACTTCTAAGGTAAAAATCTAGAGTTAACTTTAGGGAGTCAAAAATTAAAGTAGAAAGTAGAGGTCAACAGTAGAATTGAAAATTAACTTAGGAAGTAGATTTTTGAGTTAGGAATAGAGTAAAAAGTAGAGGTCAAAACTTGGAGTAACATTTAGAGTTCGTCTAGGATTAAAACGAGAGGATTTAAGTTGGAAGTAGAAAGTCAAAAGTCAAAAGTTAAGATTAAATTTAAAGGTTAAACTTTAGAGTCAAGGGGGGAAGTAAAAAGTTAGAGTAAAAAACTAAAGTGAAAAGTGAAAAGTTATAGTTAGATTTAGAGGCTAAATCTTAGAGTTAGTTGTTGGATGTAGAAAAAATCTAGAGTCAAAGTGAAAACGTTTAGTCAAACCTAGAGGCTAAAATTTAGAATTAATTCTAGAAGTAAAATTTAGAGTTAGAAGTCAAAAACCTAGAGTTAAAATTCAAGGGTAGAGTTTAGAGTTAATTTAGGAGTAAAAAATTAGAGTTAAAAGTTAAAACATAGAGTTAAAATTCAAGGGTAAATCTTAGAGTTAATTTAGGAGTAAAAACTTAGAGTTAAAAGTTAAAACATAGAGTACAAGTCGGTAGTTAATATTTAAGAATCAAGTTAAAGAAGTAAAATCTAGAGTTACATTCCGAAGTTGGAACTTTAGGGGTAGTATTTAAAGGTAGAACTTCTAGGTGGAGTCTTAGAAACCCAAGATAGTCTTAGGGGTTCATGGAAGGAACATAGGGGTTCCCCTTTTCACGTAGTTAGGGACATTATAAATGACGCCAACTACTCAGTCAACCCTCGACATAGGATAGATAGTTAGGGAGTTAGGATTTCACCATCACTCTGAACATCGCAGTTAACTTGTGAGTTACTACATGCATTACTAATTATTCGCTGCCATCCACGATACTTAGGAAACGTTAGCAAAAAAGATCCATTGCTTGGAAGGCACAGTGGACCGCGCTTACATCACCCCCATATATTAAAAAATGTGGATAAAGGCATAGAACCTGGTTGGTGTTCGCTTCATTACCAAGGGTGGGTAATCTAGCGCCCACAGCATGCCAGAAGAGAAAAAGATTGACAGTTTGTAGAATCCATCCTCTGGTTATTTCTGATGAACTACCTTTACTTTCATATGGAATTAAAAGAAAAGCCTCAGCAAGTGATGGAAACGTACCGTCCAATAAGGCAAAATGTAGAAGATAGTTTTCCTTTTCACTCAGTGCACCTTTGACGAATCTGCAACCCCAGCTTGTCTATTGTCCAAGACTTTCCAGGCCTCATATTTTTCAGCGTATTGTAATTGTTGATGAATTGATACAACTTTGGGTTTACCACGCCTTTCCACTTCGCCATTGAAGTGGCTCTTCATTGCCTCTGATCGGCACTTGTGGTCTAGTGGTAACCACCTCCTTGTTCCACCATAAATTTGCTTTCATAACTCTAATGAGTGCTCGGCCCCTAACTCACATCCACAGTTTGCACATGCTGCAAAGCCTTGGTGAGCGACTCCTTCCACTGTGCCGTACCCTGGGTAATCATGAATCATCCACAAAATCATAGCTTGCAATGTGAACGCTCTGTGTCGCAGCACAGAGTAAGTGAATTCCCTGTTATACTCCCAAAAACCACTCTAAAGCATAACAAAATGACTCTAAAGATCGAACCCACGAGATTCTGTGAAGTGTCTAGCTCTATTCCTAACTTAAGCTCCTGTCAGTCTCCAATTTCTACTTTCTGGTCCTAGATCTAAAACCAGAAACAACAACACACCGAAAACAATGGCCAGATCTCTCTCTATCTCTTCCGGCCTGTCAAGCTATTCGGTCCTGTAAAACTTCCACAACCCAGGATCCTACAACTTCCGATCTTGGAACTCCTCTGGACCGATCCGATCCGGTCCTCTCACACGTACCTTCACTCTACTCTGGTTTAGTTTTGCCTCTGTTTCACCATCAGAGGGTTCGCCGCTTGCTTTTGAGAGTGGCAGGCCCGCCACTCCTTTTGTGACTTATAGTGGCTGAAGATCCACTTCTCTAATCCACTACTTCCTACACTAGCTCGGATCCGGTTTGATCTCTCACAGCCACCCGGATAGCAATCCAGTTTGCAAGTCACACAAAGACCCCCCATACGATCCTCTCATACTACAACGACCTTGATGCCAAGTTCCCTCCGTGCAAAGTTAGGTGGTTACAAGTGAACTCGTCCGTTCCAACATCAACTAAAGTTCTCCCGTTTACCAACTAGGGCAGCGAGACCTCACGGGAGATCGGACACTCAACTGGATTTCCTATCCAGGAGTTCTAGCGCGACTAAGGACTCCTTCCCTATCCACCTAGCCTAACAACAGCTTTCTCGCCCGGAATCGTGAACTGTAGAGGTGCTGAGGAACTGAAATCCACTCCCAACACTTAGAATACCCACTCACATGCACATAAGAGCAAAACAAACACACTAAGGGGAGAAATCTCTCTAGAATCTGCATACATTTTCCTAACTCCTCACCAAACAGTCCTGCCACGCGCGGGAGAGATGTTAAACAAGAAGTCAATAGAAAACACACAAAAACTCAAGAGAAAAGACTCCCAGTCTCCTTCGCAGAGACTAACTAATATACATTTTAAAACTCAAAGTCAACAAAAAGGGCCCCAGAAAGTCCGCGCGGAACTTTTGGTCCCTGCCAAGCCGGTCAGACCGGAGAACATCCGATCCTAACCAGACAGACCGGATCAAATCCGGTCCGGTCCATCCTAACAAATATTTACAAAACTAATTCCTATCTATCCTATTACAACCGGATCTATTCCTTGATCCGTTCCTTCGTCCATAACTTGGTCCACGCCTTGGTCCATGCTCTGATCTAGACCTTGATCCGCACCCTGATCCGGGGTCAAATCCATACTTTGATCCTGTCCTTGGTTCAGTGTAGGACTCCTGGGCGTTTCCGTTCCAAGCTGTTCGAAGACGTCCGTCAGATTCCGGTTCCGCTCCTTGGTTTCACGATCTGGGAGATTCGGTAACGAATCTAAGTTGATGGTGTTCGCGAGTTTCCTCCCACTCTTCTTTGACTGGGGAGTCCGATCCTTTCCCTCTGTCTGAATGCCTGTGAGCTCCTAATTTGTCACTTGGGACTCGTAGAATTATTTTTTTGGAAATTTGCAATTTAAAGTTGATAAAAGTATAGAAAAACCCATAAAAAGAGTGTAGAACCGAAATAGGGTTGTGTCATACCCATTATAGTATTTGGTCTAGATTTGTGTTTTTTACTTAGAATCCCCCAACCCTTGTCTAAAAATAGTATAGAAATAACGAAAAGGTTAGATTTGGAGGATTCGAGTTACACAGCCCCAAAAGGGCTAAATTCCACCATGAATGTGGCGGTTCATGGCTAGGTCGGTCCGAGGGATCCACAGCGAGGCCACTAGGTTGGGTCCTAGAGTTAGATTTAGAATTCCCCATTAGATCGACGAATTCCCAAAATCCCGATTGTTAGCATGCAGGAGCCACTCACGCAAGACCGGGCCGTGGAGGAATCTACAGCCCAAGGATGGTGTTCTAGGGTGAATCCCATGCCAGGAGTCCAACGGCAAAATCGGTTCGCCAAGATTCCTCCACCTTCAGAAGATTCCCGCACCGTTGCTAATTCGAGGAGATGGCCAGTTGTAAATCTCCATTGACTAATCGTGCCAGGTACGGAAACACACCCGCACGTCTTTCATGCGACTCCCTGAGAGGTCACGTGAAAAATCCCGGCATCTTCCGACTTGCAGAAGAACCTTTTTCCGGGTGGTCAACCCTCCTAACCTCCAACGGGAATTTCATGGAAATTACTCAGGTTACAATAAAATCTCACTAAAAATCAAACTAGCTTGTTTCATGTTAATAATGCGCTCCGTGAAGTTTCACGACATTCCGATAGCGACAAGTACCCGAACCGGCGAGATTCCTCGGGAATTAACCACGTGGCGGGGTCCCCGCCACATTGACAGGCATTCCGGGACCATACGATGGCGAAACGAAGTCAACCAAAAGTCCTTCCCGACTCTCTCGCACCTACCGGGGACCCTAGGCTATTCACATTTCTCAAATTAGGAGACCCCCAAGATCTAGGATTTTACCACGATTTGGTTTTTAAACTAAATTAACCTACGATGGGTGTTTGGCCTCGGTACGGGGGACATGAGGCTCTAGGATTAAACACGGCGATCTGGACCCAACGGCGCAATTCGTTCGGCGATTGGAGCTAATCTCCAAAAGTTAGGATGTTGGTCCAACATAGATGGTAGAAGTAGAAATTTAGGATGTAGGATGAAAATCTTTGAGGATGAGGATGAAAATCCCCGTTGATAAGGTTACCTTAGAGCTTTAGAGAGAGGGGTGAGCCCTTGGGAAACCTATATAAGGGCCCCATTTCTCTCTCTAGAACACCTCCAATTCTTGTTTTGGGTCCGTGGGTCCAAGTTATTTTGGATATTTTGGCGTTTGAAGCCAAAAACCTCTACGGTGTTTGTGGAGCACTTTTGGCTCCATTGTTGCTTATTTTCAAGCTTTGAAGGTCCTTGGGGGTCCTTCTACCTTGCTTTGTGTACTCTTTTGTGAAGTTTTTGGTACCTTGTTGTAAGTGGAGAGCCTCTCTCTCCCTCTTGTACGTGTTGTGGTCTAACTTGTGAAGTTTAAGAGTCTTTTTTTTGTATCTTGCATTAATCCTAAAGTCACCCCCCACCGTACCTTGGCGATGCCGCTTTGGGGGGCCTTTAGCGTGTGAGCTTTGTGTTGCCACCTGGTCTAACTTGTGTGTTTTCACTTTTTCTTTTTTTTCTTACACCCTCATCTAACCTTCTCTTTGTTGAGTGGACCCCCCTCCGGGACGGCGAAGCTTTGAACCTCCTTTGTGCATGTTTTTTCTAAGTTATTTCAAACCCTCTTCTAATCTTCTCCTTGTTGAGTGGACCCCCCCTCCGGGACGGCGAAGCTTTGAACCTCCTTTGTGCATGTTTTCTAAAGTTATCCCAAACCCTCTTCTAATCTTCTCCTTGTTGAGTGGACCCCCCTCCGGGACGGCGAAGCTTTGAACTAGTGACAAAGTTGAAGTCCTAAAGCGTGTGTTAAAAGTGTAGACGGCGGAGCTTTGAACCCCCGAGGTGCCAAGAAGTCCTAAAGTTGGTGTTAAAATCAATCTAACGGCAAAGCTTTGCACCTCCCTCGTGTTTAGTTCCAAAGTCTAGTTTCCAAGACCTTTGTGGAAACCTCCAGAGTTTAGCTTCCAAGATATGTAGGTTCCTTTGCATTTAGTGAAGTTTAGTTAATCCCAACGTTTTCTTTAGTTTAGTTGTTCCCCAAGTGTTTAGTGTGTCTAAGTTGCTCCCCAAGTGTTTAGTGAGTCTGAGTGTTCCTCAAGTCTTGTTTTCCCCAAGTTCTATTTTTCCTCAAGTCCTATTTTCCCCAAGTTCTATTTCCCCAAGTTCTATTTTCTCCAAGTTTTCTTTCCCTTAATTCACCAAAAATCCAGTTTGCCCAAAAATCCAGTTTTCCCTTAGTAGTCAAGGTCCAGAGCCAAAACAGACCAGATCAAGTCGAGAACCAAACAGACCAGATCAAGTCGAGAACCAAACAGACCAGATCAGTCGAGAACCAAACAGACCAGATCAAGTCGGGAACCAAACAGACCAGATCAAGTCGAGAGCCAGAACAGACCAGGTCACATCATCCGATATCAAAAGAAAACAAATAAATAAATTATTTATTTATTTTGTTTGAACCCGACCCCCCAGCAGCTAGCCAGCCAGCCGGGAGGCCAGGCTTGGTCCGGCAGGCAATTGGGGCCCCAGTTCGGTCCCCATTTTTGAACTCCTTTTTCTTGATTTTTGGTTTCTTTCACACAAGATAAATAAAACAAAGGAAAATGGGGGGCTGACCTATTGCTAAGTAGGGATTAGGGTCTAAAATCAAAAAGGGAGAAGGGAGAAAAGAGCGGAGCACCACCGTACCTGCACACAAGGAAGTCTCACCCTCACCAACAACTACAAAACACTCTACACACAATGGAGGAAGGATAGAGAACAATCGAATGAAATAGGGGAGAGGTGAGAGAGACGATAAATAGTGACCTAGGCTTAGGCTTAGGTAGGATTAGAAAAGGAAATCTTGAGAATTCGTGGTGACCGTTGGGAGGAGGATTAGGATGACACAAAGGCAAAATTGTGTAAGAGGATAGTTGGCATCTTAAAAACCTCCTTGAAATTGGAGACCATAGTGTAAGACTCATAAAAGCTTAGGTGGAATAGTACTAGTGTAGAAGAAGGGAGGAAGAAAGAAAAAGAAGGAGGAAGGGAAAGAAGGAAGTTAGATTGCAAAATTGTAATATTTTCTCAATAAGCGGTGAGCTTGAAGAAAAATTCAAAACAAAGCCAAAGACTACCATGGAGCGTGAGGATGTACACGTGGACGTGGACGAAGTCATTTCCAACACCGGTAGTGAAGAGGTGAGTTTTTGATTTAGTCTTTGATGTTTCTCCCTAATTAGCATTTATTTTCCTAATCAGCCCTTAGAGCGTGATTAGCATCCGTGATTAGTGCAAATTAGAAGTTTAGATTCAAAAGTCTATAGATTAGTGATAGGGATTTCCGAAAACATCTTATAATTAAGATTTGACCGTAAACTGACCACGTTAGGCTAAGTTAAGCGGTAGGGGGTAGAACGGAAGAATTTTGAGTAAAATTCATCCAAAAAGAATCATGAACGGACCTTAGGGGTTTAAATTAGAAAGAGAATTTAGGATTAAAATTAGGGATTAATTAGCGGTTAGAATTAGAATCAGTTTACATTTTATTTCTTAAAGTTAAAATTCTAAGGTCAAAATCTAGAGTTAACTTTGGGAAGTTAAAAATTAGAATTAATTTAGAACTTTAACTTAGGGGTTTAAACTCTCAAGTCAAATTTTAGGGTAGGTTCATGTAAGAGTTTAGAGTTGATTAGGGAGTCAAAAATTAGAGTAGAAAGTAGAGGTCGACAGTAGAATTGAAAATTAACTTAGGAAGTAGATTTTTGAGTTAGGAATAGAGTAAAAAGTAGAGGTCAAAACTTGGAGTAACATTTAGAGTTCATCTAGGATTAAAACGATAGGATTAAAGTTGGGAGTAGAAAGTCAAAAGTCAAAAGTCAAAAGTTAAGATTAAATTTAAAGGTTAAATTTTAGAGTCAAGGGGGGAAGTAAAAAGTTAGAGTAAAAAGCTAAAGTGAAAAGTGAAAAGTTATAGTTAATTTAGAGGGTAAATCTTAGAGTTAATTTAGGAGTAAAAACCTAGGATTAAAAGTTAAAACATAGAGTTAAAATTCAAGGATAAATCTTAGAGTTAATTTAGGAGTAAAAACTTAGAGTTAAAAGTTAAAACATAGAGTTAAAATTCAAGGGTAAATCTTAGAGTTAATTTAGGAGTAAAAACTTAGAGTTAAAAGTTAAAACATAGAGTTAAAATTCAAGGGTAAATCTTAGAGTTAATTTAGGAGTAAAAACTTAGAGTTAAAAGTTAAAACATAGAGTTAAAATTCAAAGGTAAATCTTAGAGTTAATTTAGGAGTAAAAACTTAGAGTTAAAAGTTAAAACATAGAGTTAAAATTCAAGGGTAAATCTTAGAGTTAATTTAGGAGTAAAAACTTAGAGTTAAAAGTTAAAACATAGAGTTAAAATTCAAGGGTAAATCTTAGAGTTAATTTAGGAGTAAAAACTTAGAGTTAAAAGTTAAAACATAGAGTTAAAATTCAAAGGTAAATCTTAGAGTTAATTTAGGAGTAAAAACTTAGAGTTAAAAGTTAAAACATAGAGTTAAAATTCAAGGGTAAATCTTAGAGTTAATTTAGGAGTAAAAACTTAGAGTTAAAAGTTAAAACATAGAGTTAAAATTCAAGGGTAAATCTTAGAGTTAATTTAGGAATAGAAACCTAGAGTCAAAAGTCAAAACATCGAGCACAAGTCGGTAGTTAATATTTAAGAATCAAGTTAAAGAAGTAAAATCTAGAGTTACATTCCGAAGTTGGAACTTTAGGGGTAGCATTTAAAGGTAGAACTTCTAGGTGGAGTCTTAGAAACCCAAAATAGTCTTAGGGGTTCATGGAAGGAACGTAGGGGTTCCCCTTTTTACGTAGTTAGGGACGTTATAAATGACGCCAACTACTCAGTCGACCCTCGACATAGGATAGATAGTTAGGGAGTCAGGATTTCACCATCACTCTGAACATCGCAGTTAACTTGTGAGTTACTACATGCATTACTAATTATTCGCTGCCATCCCCGACACTTAGGAAACGTTAGCAAAAAAGATCCATTGCTTGGAAGGCACAGTGGACCGCGCTCACATCACCCCCATATATTAAAAAATGTGGATAAAGGCATAGAACCTGGTCGGTGTTCGCTTTATTACCAAGGGTGGATAATCTTGCGTCCACAATGCCTACGTTCGGAAAAGACCCGGGCATCAAAAGGTCGGAAAGATGGAACAATCGTGACAATGTCACTCCGTTCAGCTTTCGACTGCTCTCCTCCATCCGGTTTGCTGCTTCTCGTGCTTCCACCATCACCAATTCTACCTTCTCGGAGTAGTCCGTCAAGATCTGGACCAACCTAGTTCCGGATATCTTCTTGTCCTTGAATACTCCCTCGTCAAACAGCTTTGACTTGGTGACGGCCTCTCCGGTTGCCCCAAAAGTGGCCTTCACGTCCTCAGCTACTTTCCAAGTAGCCTCTGCCAAATCCCGAGTGGTGGCCATGTCTTCCTTAAGGAGTAAAAGTTCCGTCTTCAACGCATTGATTTCCTCCTGAAGTCGTCGTATCTCCGCTTCTTGCTTCCGGATCTCATCCGGGCTGGAGATGTACTCTACAACCACTCCCGCGAGGTTGCTATCAGCTGGTGCGCCCACCAATTCACTGATCTGGGTCAGAACCAGCTTCTTGACCGCCTAGTCTGCTCGCACATCGTTCAAGATGTTGATCAGCTGGTTGAACGGATCCGTCGGATCTGATCTGGAAGGACCCGGTCCTTCAAAAACTGGTTTCTTCCCAGGGTTGGATGTCTCACCCGGAGGGGTTGGGATTCCTCTCCGATGAGGAGGCGTCATCTTCTGCCGCTTGTTTTGCGGCCGGTGTTGCTCCTCCTCTTCTTCTTCTTCATCGGAACCGGATACTTCCTCCTGCTCTTCCTCCGATTCCGATTCCCCATACTTCAGGAGTGTCTTCTGAGTCTTCCACTCCTTCTCCTCCGTATCCGTGAGGAGCTGGTTATGCTTGTAAAGATGGAAGATGTAGGGACTTAGCGGTGTCGGCCTACTTCCTCCGATCTTTGGAACCAGACGGCTGACCAGATCGAAAAAGATCCTGGCCCAGTCCACTTTCCGTTCCCCGCTTAGGGCTCCGAAAATCAGGTTCTCGATGGCAATTGTCACCCTCGTCGGCTTCTCCGGGTGGATGATCGGAACCAAGAACTGCAAAAGATTTCGATGCCGGTCGTCCAAACAATCCGTGACCACATGCCCATCCTTCGAGTCTACGTTGCTCCGGAACTTCCCCCGAGTGTATACTTCCTTCGAGGTGGCCATCCCTCGACCTCCTAACCGGAAGTCGTATATGGACCTCCACATCTCTTCCATCCAACTGCCCGAAATTCCTGTCGCAGTGTGAATTTTTGGTTTTTGATAAGTTATCTAAATCTTGGAATGGAAACCGTGATCTGGGATCCGGATTCGAGCAAGAGGTAACGGAAAACCGGAAATTAACTACGGAACGGAATAGGTGACAATCCGGATTCGATCTGAATCTAAACCGGATTAGAGTTGGAGCGGATCTGAGTTGGAACGGATTGGGTCAGGAACGGATTTGGTCATGATGACAGATCAAACTATAAATAGGCTGACCAATCCAGTTGCCACTCTTTTTCAAACTTCGTTTGCGGAAATCGCTCTCCAGCTTGTACTTAGCTTTCCTCCCAGCGCTTTGCTTTCTTGTTGTGTGAGTTTGTGTGTGCGTTTTAGTGTATTAGAGTGCGCAGCGCTTTAGTGTGTGTTGCAGGTTTAGAGGTATTCCGGTTGCGATCGGAAGAGCGAAGGTGAGAAACGGGACGTGCGGCTAGGAGAGAGAAAGGTAGCCTCAGTGAGAATCCGGTTAGCACAGCTTGTGTCCATGCCTCAGCTCCGCAAGAGTAGAGCAGGACCGTCCAGTTCCTCCGCAGTAGAAGTTAAACTCCGGAAGGTGTGTCCGATTATTCCAGCAGAAGAGAAGGAAAAGGACAACCTCATAGAGGATCTTGCCAAGATGGGTTGCGGAGGACTGATAGATAAACCCTGGGGGTTTAGAGAGGAACGGATGATTCGAGAGCTGTTGGGAAAACTCTTGAATCAGTTCGATAAGACCATCTGCTAAATTCCGGGCAGTTGGACGGAAGAGATGTGGAGGTCCGTATATGACTTCTGGTCAGGAGGTCGAGGGATGGCCACCTCGAAGGAAGGATACACTCGGGGGAAGTTCCGGAGCAACGTGGACTCGAAGGGTGGGCATGCGGTCGCGGATTGTTTGGATGACCGGCATCGAAATCTTTTGCAGTTCCTGGTTCCGATCATCCACCTGGAGAAGCCGCCGAGGGTGACAATTGCCATCGGGAACCTGATTTTCGGAGCCCTGAGCGGGGAACGGAAAGTCGACTGGGCCAGGATCTTTTCCGATCTGGTCAGCCGTCTGGTTCCAAAGATCGGAGGAAGTAGGCCGACACCGCTGAGTCCCTACATCTTCCATCTTTACAAACATAACCAGCTCCTCACGGATACGGAGGAGAAGGAGTGGAAGACTCAGAAGACACTCCTGAAGTATGGGGAATTGGAATCGGAGGAAGAGCAGGAGGAAGTATCCGGTTCCGATGAAGAAGAAGAAGAGGAGGAGCAACACCGACCGCAAAACAAGCGGCAGAAGACGACGCCTCCTCACCGGAGAGGAACCCCAACCCCTCCGGGTGAGACATCCAACCCTGGGAAGAGACCGGTTTTTGAAGGACCGGATCCTTCCGGATCGGATCCAACGGATCCGTTCAACCAGCTGATCAACATCTTGAGCGATGTGCGAGCAGACTGAGCGGTGAAGAAGCTGGTTCTGAACCAGATCAGTGAGCTGGTGGGAGCACCAGCGGATAGCAACCTCGCGGGAGTGGTTGCAGAGTACATCTGCAGCCCGGATGAGATCCGGAAACAAGAAGCGGAGAATCGACGACTTTAAGAGGAGAATGAGTCGTTGAAAATAGAACTTTTACTCCTCAAGGAGGACATGGCCACCACTCGGGAGATGGCGGAGGCTACCCGGAAAGTAGCTGAGGATGTGAAGGCCACTTTTGGGGCAACTGGAGAGGCCGTCACCAAGTCAAAGCTGTTTGACGAGGGAGTACTCAAGAACAAGAAGATATCCGGAACCAGGTTGGTCCGGATCTTGACGGACTACTCCGAGAAGGTGGAATTGGTGATGGTGGAGGCGCGAGAAGCAACAAATCGGATGGAGAAGAGCAGTCGAAAGCTGAACGGAGTGACGTTGTCACGGTCGTTCCATCTTTCCGATCTTTCGATGCCCGGGTCTTTTCCGAACGTAGGCATTCAGACGGAAGGAAAGGATCGGACTCCCCAGTCAAAGAAGAGTGGGAGGAAGCTCGCGAACACCATCAACTTAGATTCGTCACCGGATCTCCCAGATCGTGAAACCGGGGAGCGGAACCGGAATCTGACGGACGTCTTCGAACAGCTTGGAACGGAAACGCCCAGGAGTCCCACACTGAACCAGGGATAAGATCAAAGTATGGATTTGACCCCGGATCATGGTGCGGATCAAGATCAGAGCGTGGACCAAGGCGTGGACCAGGTTATGGACGAAGGAACGGATCAAGGAGTAGATCCGGTTGTGTTAGGATAGATAGAAATTAGTTTTGTAAATATTTGTTAGTTAGGACCGGATCGGATTTGATCCGGTGTGTCTGGTTTGGATCGGATGTTTTCCGGTCTGGCCGGCTTGGCATGGACCAAAAGTTCCACGCGGACTTTCTGGGGCCCTTTTTGTTGACTTTGAGTTTTAAAAATGTATATTAGTCAGTCTCTGCGAAGGAGACTGGGAGTCTTTTTTCTTGAGTTTTTGTGTGTTTTCTATTGCCTTCTTGTTGTACGTCTCTCTCGCGCGTGGTAGGGTTGTTTTGGTGAGGAGTTAGGAAGATGCATGCAGGTTCTAGAGAGATTTCTCCCCTTAGTGTGTTTGTTTTGCTCTTATGTGCATGTGAGTGGGTATTCTAAGTGTTGGGAGTGGATTTCAGTTCCTCAGCATCTCTACAGTTCACGATTCCGGGCGAGAAAACCGTTGTTAGGCTAGGCGGATAGGGAAAGAGTCCTTAGTCGCGCTAGAACTCTTGGATAGGAAATCCGGTTGAGTGTCCGATCTCCCGTGAGGTCTCGCTGCCCTAGTTGGTAAACGGGAGAACTTTAGTTGATGTTGGAACGGACGAGTTCACTTGTAACCACCTAATTTTGCACAGAGGGAACTTGGCATCAAGGTCGTTGTAGTAGGAGAGGATCGTACGGGGGGGTCTTTGTGTGACCTGCAAACCGGATCGCTGTCCGGGTGGCTGTGAGAGATCAAACCGAATCCGCGCTAGTGTAGGAAGTAGTGGATTAGAGAAGTGGGTCTTCAGCCACTATAAGTCACGGAAGGAGTGGCGGGCCTGCCACTCTCAAAAGCAAGCGGCGAACCCTCTGATGGTGAAACTGAGGCAAAACTAAACCGGAGTGGAGTGAGAGTACTTGTGAGAGGACCGAATCGGATCAGTCCAAAGGAGTTTCAGGATCTGAAGTTGAAGGATCCTGGGTTGTGGAAGTTTTACAGGACCGA
This sequence comes from Pseudisothecium myosuroides, assembly GCA_951799445.1. Lineage (NCBI taxonomy): Eukaryota > Viridiplantae > Streptophyta > Bryopsida > Hypnales > Lembophyllaceae > Pseudisothecium > Pseudisothecium myosuroides. The sequence continues at coordinate 53,096,426 of OX637287.1, read as the reverse complement.
ATAGCTTGACAGGCCGGAAGAGATAGAGAGAGGTCTGGTCGTTGTTTTCGGTGTGTTGTTGTTTCCGGTTTTAGATCTAGGACCGGAAAGTAGAAATTGGAGACTGACAGGAGCTTAAGTTGGGAATAGAGCTAGACACTTCACAGAATCTCGTGGGTTCGATCTTTAGAGTCATTTTGTTATGCTTTAGAGTGGTTTTTGGGAGTATAACAGGGAATTCACTTACTCTGTGCTGCGATAATTCCGCGGATGGTCTTATCGAACTGATTCGAGAGTTTTTCCAACAGCTCTCGAATCATCCATTCTTCTCTAAACCCCCAGGGTTTATCTATCAGTCCTCCGCAACCCATCCTGGCAAGATCCTCTATGAGGTTGTCCTTTTCCTTCTCTTCTGCTGGAATAATCGGACACACCTTCCGGAGTTTAACTTCTACTGCGGAGGAACTGGACGGTCTTGCTCTACTCTTGCGGAGCTGAGGCATGGACACAAGCTGTGCTAACTGGATTCTCACTGAGGCTACCTCTCTCTCTCCTAGCCGCACGTCCCGTTTCTCACCTTTGCTCTTCCGATCGCAACCGGAATACCTCTAAACCTGCAACACACACTAAAGCGCTGCGCACTCTAACACACTAACACGCACACACAAACTCACACACCAAGAAAGCAAAGCGCTGGGAAGAAAGCTAAGTACAAGCTGGAGAGCGATTTCCGCAAACGAAGTTTGAAAAAGAGTGGCAACTGGATTGGTCAGCCTATTTATAGTCTGATCTGTCATCATGACCAAATCCGTTCCTGACCCAATCCGTTCCAACTCAGATCCGCTCCAACTCTAATCCGGTTTAGATTCAGATCGAATCCGGATTGTCACCTATTCTGTTCCGTAGCTAATTTCCGGTTTTCCGTTACCTCTTGCTCGAATCCGGATGCCAGATCACGGTTTCCATTCCAAGATTTAGATAACTTACCAAAAACCAAAAATTCACACTACGACATTACCCCTTCCTCATCTATGAGCGTCCTCGCGAACACTATCAATCCTTATCTGACAAAGAAGCTTTGGTATACTTCTTCACTCTCGATCCATTCACACGAGTATCCAGCCACTGTCCTTGCAGATTCTGGAGTTGCAGAGATCCGTTCTGGAAAACTTGATTGACTCGGAAAGGTCCCATTCAGCGAGTATGTAACTTACCTGGAAAGTCTTTATGACGGTTGTCATAGAGAAGAACTAGACCTCCTTCTCGGATTCCGTGATCCACTGGAATTTTCCGATCGTAATCTTCCTTGCGCTTGTTCTGCACTCCCAGGGTTCTTTCCAGGGCTGCATTCCAGATTTCTTCCAGTTCTTCAATGGCGAGAAGTCTTGGAAGAGTATCCATCCTTTATACTGCACTTCGAGCTGCCATGACTCGAAATATTTCCACCTCCAACTCCACTCCATGGACTGCTTCCTGACCGAAAACCAAAAAGTACGGAGTTTTTCCGGTTGTGGTCTTCTCTGTGGTGTTGTATCCGTGAACTGCTGAAGGTAGTTTCCGATCCCAATCCGTCTTGTGAGCAGAAACCATCTTGTTCAAGATCTTACCAACTATTCCGTTCGCTCGCTCCGTTAATCCGTTCGCTTTCGGGTTGTAGGGAGTCGTCTTCCGGTGCTTGATAAGATACTTGTTGGTTAGGTCGACGATGACATCATTGAGGAAATGGGTTCCCCGGTCGCTGACCAACTCCAATGGGTGTCCAAAACGCATGAGGATTTCTTCAAATAGAAAGTTTGCTGAAGTTTCCGCATTGTTCTTCCGTGTTGCCTTGGCCTCTATCCATTTGGTCGCGTAATCCGTGGCTAGAATAATGTACCTCTTTTTCCATGTACTGACCGAAAAAATAGGTCCTATAAAATCTATCCCCCATTTTTCAAAAGGTGCTAGGGGAATGATAGGAGTCAGCGGCTAGTGGTTTCGGAAGGATGGTGCTCCTGTCCGCTGACACTGATCACAACTCCTAACGAAATTCCTAACATCTCTGTGTAAATACGGCCACCAATATCCGGTTGATCGGATCCGGTTCACTGTATTAACAAAGGCAAAATGTCCTCCTGAATTTCCGGCATGAAGTGCTTGAATCACTTTCTTCCGTTCCGCAGGTTCTAGACATTGCCTGAGAATATCATCCGTTCCTAACTTGAAAAGGACTCCTCTAATCAGGGTATAAGGAGCTACTTTTCTTTGGAAAATTTCTTTTTCCTCTACACTCATCTGTTCCGGGTATCTAGATTTTACGAGGTAATCTATGATATCTTGATATTCTGAAATAGTTTCGTTATTGAGGTGAAAGACCTCTGCCAAAGGAGGATCCTGGTTTTCTACAAAAATTGGATCTTCCACAGTATCCGGGAACTCGTCCGAAAACTGAGCGGAAATATCCGCTACGGATTTTTGTCCTCTCTGTCTCGACAAGTAATCCGCATTTACATTTGCTTTTCCCGGTTTCACTACAACTTCGTAGTCAAACTCTTGTAAAAGCAAAATCCATCTAGCAATCCGGCCTGACAAATCCGGTTTGTTGACAAGGTATTTTAAAGAATCATGATCTGTGTGAAAAATTACCTTGTATCCGAGTAGATAGTGTCGGAACTTCTTACAGGAATACACCACTGCTAACGCCTCTCGTTCTGTAGTCGTGTAATTCCGTTTAGCCAAACTCATCTGTCTACTCGCATAGTAAATCGGATTCTCACGCCTTTCTGAGTCGAACTGCCAGAGAATCGAACCCAGACACCAATCAGATGCATCGAGAGTAACATGGAACTCTTTGGTCCAATCCGGAACGGAAAGGATCGGAGCTTTAGCCAACTAGGTCTTCAAATCTTCGAAAGCCTGTTGTCTCTCTTCCGTTCAGACAAATTCCGTATCTTTCTTCAAAAGTTCCGTGAGCGGAATAGCCCTCTTGGCATATCCGTCAATGAACCGCCGGTAGTATCCTACACATCCAAGAAATCCCCGGATTTCTTTAACACAGGTTGGAAGTAGCAAAGTGAGCATCACTCTCACTTTCTCCAGATCAGCCTGCAATCCGGTCTTGCTTACTACATGACCAAGTAAAATTCTGGATCCCATTCCGAAAAACACTTGCCCGGATGTAGCTTCAAACCGGTTTCTCGACATTTTTGGAATGTCTTCCTCAAACACTCGAGATGACTTTCCCGGTCACTGAAAACCGCAAAGTCGTCTATGAACACCTCAAGGAAATGTCGCAGAAAATCCTTGAAAATATCCATCATCAGTCGCTGAAACGTTCCGGGTGCATTACATAGGCCGAACGACATCCGGGTGAAAGCATAAGTCCCCCATTCCGTTGTGAATGTGGTCTTCAGCTGATCGCACCACCGGATGAACACCTGGTTATAACCGGAAAATCCGTTTAAGAAACTGTAACAATCCTGGCCAACAACGTGGTCCAAAATAAGATCGGTGAACGGAAGAGGGAAGTAATCCTTCTTCGTGGCTGCGTTCAGTTTCCGGAAATCTTGACAAACCCGGATCTTGACTTTCCCATCTGCTCCAACTTTCTTTGGAACCACCACAATAGGAGAAACCCATTCAGAGTTGTGGACCGGATAAATGAATCCTGCTTTCAGCAACCAATCGATTTCCTCCTTCACCATCAACGAATACTTGGGGTTGAGCCGGTACTGTCGCTGTCGAACCGGAACAGATCCTTCGGTCAGGTCGATGCGGTGTTCTCCTAAATGAGGGGGAATGCCCTTCAGATCGGATGGCTCCAAAGCAAAAATGTCGAGATACTCTTTCAGAAGTTTAGTATAACCGGATTTCTCCGTATCCTTCAAGAGTTTACTGAGGTAAAAACTCCTGTTGGGTTCAATACTCTCCTTCTCATACTCAGTGGGTGAAACAACCGGTTTGATTTTTTCCTCGTAAACTTCCTCAGGAAAGGAAGCTAAATTTCCCCAACCGGATTCTCTTGTTTCACTCTGACTAACTGGTAGATTTCCAGTCCTGATCTGTTGAGCGATCCACTCGGCTGTGAGCGGAACACTCGACTCTCCCAGAGATCGATCTTCTACCACTGGTTTTTGGATTTCTTCCGGATGATGCTCTAACACAGCATCGGAAAATCCATAGTTCGTCTCGGATTGGTGCTTGAACGGATCCACGAAATAACTGGTGGCGGAATCTTCCAGTTTCAACCAGTCCGTCGTGTATCCATCCAAATCACTTGTCTCTCCTAAATGCTTCTCAGTGGTCCAGGAAATCCGGTTGGAAGGTTTCCCTACCACCAGTTCCTTGGCTCCCCAATCCACAAGTACTCGAGCGAAATATAACCAGGGTCTACCGAGTAACATCGGAAAAGGTCTACCTTTATGAACACGTATAATAACGTAATTCAACAGGTAGTCTTTTCCTCCAATCCAGGTTGGAATTTGTGAAAGTTTTCCGACCGGATTTACTCGTGACTGATCCGCCATTCTGAGGACTTGTTCCGTGGCTTCGAAGGTGGTGAATCCCAAGTCAAATGCTGTATCCTCCAACATCAGGTTCACTCCCAATCCGCCATCGACCGGAACCTTGGGAATCGCACATCCTTCTATCTCCACAGTGACCTCTGGAGCTCCGGAATCTTCCGGTTGAGAAAAGTTAACTGCAACCGCTGGCAGCTTCACCTTCTTCTTCCGTTTCCAGGTCCAGGCGTCTCGGATCAGCTTCTGGTACATTACGTTGTCATGCAGGAGCTGTCCGATTGTGACATTCGCCTTTTGATCCTTTATATCCTGGATGATGTTATACTCATGCGTATTTACATCCGGATTAATGATCACTAGTGTGTCACTAAAACTAACCTTCTTCCGATTCCGTAATATATCCGGTCCAGAGATTTCCGATCGGATCTCTGCGCTGATATCTATCGGAATCCGGTTACTGCCTACCCCTTCCTCAGAGTGAACTAACTCTGGTTCCGGTCTAGGCTTTGGAGAAGGACGATCCGAATCGCTACTCGATTCTGGTTTCCTTCTCGACTTCTTCTTACTACTCTTAATGGTACGACCGGATTGGTTCATGGTGGAACTGCGGGTCAATACTCGATTGACCACGCTCTCCGCTCCTCCTAGCAGCTCCACCTCGCACCGTCATTTCTCCGGATTCTCCGTTCTAGCAGAGTGACCGTAGTTGAGTGCGGTCTGCTCTCTAGGAAGAATCTGGACTTGCTTGTAAACTGGTCGCGGCTGTACTGGTTTTGGACATTGATCCTCCGGATGTCCATACTCCTGGCAATTCTGGCATGGAAGGATCCGTGGCGCACCTTGTGCTACTCCCTTGTTAGGACAGTTACTGGAATAGTGTCCCGGTTCTCCACAGCCATAACAAATCACCACTTGTCTATCCGGATATGCTCGCATCGATGGCTGCATCATGACGCCTTGACTAGGACCGGGTAGGAAATTCCGGTTCAGCATGTTGGAACGGATTGGAACAGCAATCCCTTTCCCTCTTCCATAAGTCGGCTGAATCTGATAAACTTCCTCTTCTTCCTCAGGTGCCATGGTGTAGTATACCTCTTCTTCTTCAGGATACACGAAGTGAACGTGCTTTGGGTTGGTTCTTTGGCACTCGCTCGGGTAATGACCCGGTTCGCCACACCTTCCGCACGAGACATTGGATCGGGAAGTCGGGACAATCCGTCTTGGTCTCCGGTTCTCTGCGATGTTGACCTTGATCGCCTCCAAAGTGTCTTGGAGTTTCTTGATTGCCTTCTTAGAATCCGTCTCCTCTGCCTTCATTTTCACAACGATCTTTCAACTCTGCCCCTTCTTGAAAAACGTCGGGGAGGTGAAATACTCCATTCCGCATCCAAACTGGATGAACTCGGATCGGAAATTTCCGATCCGGTCGACTCAGAAGTACTTTCCGAGTCTGAGACCTTCTTTCGATGCTTCGATTTCCGGTCGCTTTTCTTGCCCTTCCCTCTGGCTTGCTCTTTGCTTCGTTTTAGGGACTTCCGGAGTGACTGCGCTGAATTCTCGTAATTGGTTGCAGCATCCATGGCCTCTCTGAGCGTTCTTGGGCGCGTTTGTCGGATCAGGAATCCCATTGACTCGGGTAATCCGGCCACGTACCACTCCACCTGCAAACTCGGAGCAATCTCAGTGGTTAACTTCTGCATGAGGGCTTTCACTCTCTGCCCGTACTTCCGTACGGATTCGGACGATTTCATCGTCAATGTGCTCAGCCGGCCCAAAGCTCTGGCTTCTCCACCAACTTCCCGGAAAGCTTGTAGAAAGTCCGTTCTCAGCTGATCCCAGTTATTCCGGATCAGATCCGGAACATCTTGGTACCATTTGAGAGCTTCCCCTTTCAGCAATCCTTGGAAGATTCTTCGCTGGGCCGCCTCATTCTCTTGGTTGGCAAGCGCAGTCGATTCAACCTCGCACAGCCATTCATCTGCATCTTGGCTACCGTCGCCTTTGTAACGTTTGTACCTTAACTGGGTCATGACTTCTTCTTCTTCTTCTTCCGAATCCGGTTCTTCCCCTTCCGGATCCGATCCTCGTTCAGAAGTTGACGGAGTATTTCCCGATATCGGACTTTCGATCTGCTCTCCAGGCGCAGGTACAAAGATCGGTTGGTCACCCGGATCAGAGTTATCCGGATCACTAAAACCAGGTCCAGACGATTCTCTTTGATTCTTCTTCAATCGTTCAGACCTTCTTTCACTTCCTGTATTTCTTCTCATGAATGCAAAATCCGGATTCTCGTCAAAAACCGAAACTCAATCCGGAAAAGACAAGACAGAAAATAAAACAACTACTGACTTCGCTACTAGGAATAAACACTGACAGCTTTAGAATCCCCGGTAGCGGCGCCAGATTTTTGCATATCGCAGCACAAAGTAAGTGAATTCCCTGTTATACTCCCCAAAACCACTCTAAAGCATAACAAAATGACTCTAATGATCGAACCCACGAGATTCTGTGAAGTGTCTAGCTCTGTTCCTAACTTAAGCTTCTGTCAGTCTCCAATTTCTACTTTCCGGTCCTAGATCTAAAACCGGAAACAACAACACACCGAAAACAACGACCAGACCTCTCTCTATCTCTTCCGGCCTGTCAAGCTATTCGGTCTTGTAAAACTTCCACAACTCAGGATCCTTCAGCTTCAGATCCTGGAACTCCTCTGGACCGATCCGATCCGGTCCTCGCACACGTACTCGCACTCTACTCTGGTTTAGTTTTGCCTCTGTTTCACCATCAAAGGGTTCGCCGCTTGCTTTTGAGAGTGGCAGGCCCGCCACTCCTTCCGTGACTTATAGTGGCTGAAGACCCACTTCTCTAATCCACTACTTCCTACACTAGCTCGGATCCGGTTTGAATAGAAAATCCGGTTTGCAAGTCACACAAAGACCCCCCGTACGATCCTCTCATACTACAACGACCTTGATGCCAAATTCCCTCCGTGCAAAGTTAGGTGGTTACAAGTGAACTCGTCCGTTCCAACATCAACTAAAGTTCTCCCGTTTACCAATTAGGGCAGCGAGACCTCACGGGAGATCGGACACTCAACCGGATTTTCTATTCAGGAGTTCTAGCGCGACTAAGGACTCCTTCCCTATCCGCCTAGCCTAACAAGAGCTTTCTCGCCCGGAATCTTACAGCTACAGCCGGAAGCTTAAACCTTCGTTTTCTTCTCTTGGTCCAGGCATCCCGGATTAGCTTTTGATAGTTGGTATTATCATGTAAAAGCTGCCCGATGGTCACATTGGCCTTCTGATCCTTGATGTCCTGCAGAATATCATAGTTGTTTTCCCTTTTCTCTGGTTCAATGAAAATTGGGGTGTCATTAAACCTAACTATCTGTGTGGAAGTTGGTAAACCGGAACCCGGAACTTCCTTATCTGGTTTACTGGCTTCGGAATTCCTCAGTTCTTGTTTAACTTCCTCACCTATATCCTCGAAAATACCTCTGGGGTGTACCCCATTTTCCGAGTTTGCTATGGGTTGGGATCTGGTGGATTCATCAGAGTGATTAGAATCACTTGAATCTGGATCCGCTCTCCTAGTTTTTCTACTCCTAGTACTGGCTCTGGCTCTATTCCTAGTGTCCTTCCTATTCTTGGTGGAGCTACGTGTTTCCATTCTATAAACTGACGTTTCTACTCTATTCGGCAGCCCCACCCCTACGGGTCATTTATCCGGATTCTCAATCCCGGCTTTAGATCCGTAGTTGAGTGCGGTCTGGTCTCTAGGAGGAACTTCAACTTGTTTGTAGATTACTCTATTCTGTGGTGGTTTTGGACACTGGCCTGCACCATGCCCATATTCTTGGCAATTTTGGCATGGGAGAATCATGGGTGCGCCCTGTCCTTGTGGTTTAAAAGGACACCCATTGGCATAGTGTTCCGGGCTACCACAAATAAAGCAAAACCCATAAGGTTTTGGCTGAGACATCATACCTGGATTTATCCTGACTTGAACAAATCTGGGAACGACATTAGCTCTCATCAGCTGCTGGGGTGCCCTTCCTCGTCCGTAAGTAGGTTGGACTTGAAACACCGGATTCAGATCTTCCTCTTCCTCTTCCTCCGGGATAGTGACGTAGACTTCTCCTTCCGGGTTCACATAGTGAACCCGTTTCACATATGGTCGATTACATTCACTAGGAAAGTGTCCTGCCTCTCCACATCTGGGGCACCAAACATTTGCTCTGCTTGTGGGAACAGTCCGTCTTGGATTCCGGTTCTCGGCCATGTTGACTTTGATGGCTTCAAGCGTTTCTTGGATGCTCTTGATCGCTTTCTTCGTATCATCTCCTTCAATCTTGACCTTGACAATGCCCTTGTCCTTGTCTTCCCTGGAACTCTTGTGTTGGTGGCGTTTGGATCCGGTTCCGGATCTGGACGCCACTCCAGGGTCGGTCTCTGAACTATCTGACGGAGACGAAGAAGTGGTGGAACCACTGCTCGAATTTAAGCTGTCAGAGTACTTTCTTCGCTTCCTCCCTTTCTTCAAATGCTTCTTGCTCTTCCTCTCGGTTCTTCTCAAAGCATTTCGAAGTGATTGAGCTGAATCTTCATAATTCTGGGCGACTTCCATAGCTGCTCTCAACGTGGCCGGGCGAGCCTGCCGGATCTGGAAATTCATGGTTTCTAGAAACCCTGCCACATACCACTCAACTTGCACACTTGGAGCAATTTCAGTAGTCAGTTTTTGGATAAGGGCCTTCACTCTCTGCCCATATCTACGAACTGATTCAGATGGTTTCATCTTCATCCTACTTAGTCGACCCAAGGCACGAGCCTCACCTCCGGCTTCCCGGAATGTTCTAACAAAGAACTCGGTGAACTGTTCCCAGTCATCCCGGGTAGCAACTGGAACATCCTGGTACCACTTCAGTGCCTCTCCCTTAAGGAGACCCTGAAATATCCGCTGTTTTGCTTCTAAGTTTTCCTGATTGGCTATAGCAATGGACTCAAACTCATAAAACCAGTCATCAACATCCTGGCTTCCATCTCCCTTAAAGCTGCTATACTTCAAACGAGTGGAACCCATGGTGTTAAGATTCCTAAACTCAGGTTCAGATTGATCCTCTTCTTCTTCAGATGAAACCGGAGCTTCCTCTACAAGGACCGGATCTGGATTTGGTACAGGATTGGTACTGCCTACCTCTCCTATTGACTCTACGACTAATTCCTCTTCTGGTTCTAATTGAGGGCGCTCTCTCGGATCTAAGTTTACACCCGGAAACTCTAGAACAGGATCTCCCTCTTTCCTAAGTCGTTCAGATCTTATTTCAGAAGTTCCTCCTTGTTCCTTTCTTTTCATGAGGAAGGAACCCTTTTAAACTCCAGGATTCCTTTCAAAGGAAAAAGATCTCAACAAGTACGCCTTATCAGAAAGAATTACCCGTAACAACAAAATAGACTCTTGTGGCGGTTCCTAACACTAAACCGGAATCCCAAAGACACTATCTCGGAAATCCCCGGCAGCGGCGCCACTTTTGTCGTGTCGCAACACAGCAAAGCACAAATCCCCCTTTAAGTGTTAATCTAGTGCAAAAACACCTAAGATGACTCGTGTATCGTTCCCACAGGATTTCAACTAGTAGTATCCTCAAAATACCCGGAACAGGATCCGGAACACAAAACCAAGGACAAACAAAATCCGGGAATAAAAATGTAGAACTAGACTTTCCGATCTGTATTCGTTTAACTTTCTCCTGTATCAACCTAGCTCTCAAACATATAACCAATCAACAAGAACCAGGTCTGCATTCCTTCACAATGGTATCAATAACTTAGTATCCCGCTTAGCTAAACACGGAAACGGAAAGAGTGTCTTGATCCTGTACCTTTCCCGGATCCGGATCTAACAAGCAATGCGAACAAGGGTATAGTTTAACCTCTACATCAGAGGGTTCCGCTCTTGGACTTAAGGAAGGACACGTAAATCCTACCCTCCACTGGTTTAAAGTGGCTGAAGTTCCACTAAAAGAGAAATAACAAAGAAAACAAAGAAAACCGAAAGGCAAGTATTTCCTCACAGCTAATCCGGGAAGTTACTCCGGACAAGAAGGTCACTCAGGAAACCCCTACTATCCCACTTACTACAACGACAGACTCTGCCAAAACATAGTTCCCAGAGCAGAGCTAGTACCAACTAACTAAAGGATCCCAACTACTTTCCAGTTCCTATCTTTTGGTAACAGCAAGACCTCATCAAACGTCGGCTAGCGTTCGTACTTCAACCCGAAGAACTCACCCAACCTAGGAATGGCTATCTCACTTAGAAGACTCCTAAGGAAAATCAGCAGATGAAACTACCCCTTAGTATGCCAGTTCTTCATAAACCAACTCCTAATACTCCCAAAACCGGATCCCGACGGGATCCGGGGGTCATCTATTCTTCTCCAACACCTGCAAACCAGCTACCCGCACTACCAATGCTTAACACACTGATGGCATACCAACACAGACTGAGACTTTTCAGACCAGTACTTGCGAAGTGGAAATCTGAAATCAATTTACAGAGTACTGAAAAATATACATAAGAATACCCGGGGCTTCAAACCAAAATCAGCCCCCTAAATACCAAACACCCAGAGAACCCTAGAGGCCCCTGGGAATCAAAAGGAAAGGACCAGAGAATGACACCTGTCATTCCCCTTATCCTTCCCACGTTGACTTTCCTACCACACCCCGCCGATCCGCAAAATGTGGATCTCAGATCCTAAAAACCCGGAAAGTGAAGTCCAGGTTCATCCAACTAAAAAGCAGCTAACTGACTGCTTCCTACCTATCAAAAACTTGAGTTTTAATACTAACCATGCTAGGGTCAACTCAAGGAACTACCTAACTACTTCTTCTGCCGCTTCGGAGAAGGTGCCTCCAACTTGACAGCTCTTTTCCGGGTTGGTTGTTTCCTGCTGGGCGATGGTTTGGGTGGCTTGGGATACTTTCCCTTTGTTGTTGAGGCCGTCTTACCCTTGAACTATGAAGGCGAGATGGTCTCCATGTCTGTATCCTCTTCCGATTCAGAGCCCGGATGTGACTCGGACTGGGAACCGGATCCCGACTGGCTGCCCTCCTTGGCTGAGTTACTTGGCGACTCGCCTTCCTCTGAATGGTAACTCGCAGAAGTCGCCTCCCTCCCTCGTTTTGGTGTTGTCTTCTTCCTCGTGGTGCTGGGCATTGTTGGAGACGGCTTCGAATCCTTGCTTTGGGGTGTCCCAAGTTCTGATCCGGACTTCCGGGCCTTCTCCTTGGATCCGGATCCATGCCCGGATCCTTCTCCTCCTTCCGACTTCCGCTTAGAAGTTTCCTTTGCGGGTGTCTTCTCTTCCTTGGGCTTACTCTTCGGCTTCACATTCGCTGGGGGCGACATTGGCACTTTCTTGGAACCCTTGAACAACCCCGATTCTTGAAGAACATCCCGGATCTCGAACATGAACTTCTCCGTAACATCGGAATACTCAGCCAGAACTTCTACTGACTTGACTGCTGCCTCTGACCCGGCCTTATGGATCCCCTCATCAAACAATTTGGCCTTGTTAATCACATTTCCTGAATTTGACACAAAAGCCCTAACTCTACGGAGGGTCTCCTTAGCCTCTGGGGAAAGTTTCTTCCCCTTCTTACTCTCCTCAAGTTCCCGGGTTAGTTCGTGGTTCTGCTCAGTCAACTCCTTAACCCGGGATTCCCACTTCCGGTTCTCTCTATCCCGGAGTAAATCCTCAATCCTCTCAGCGAGTTCCGATGCGTTTATCCCTCCTAGCAACCCACATGCACTCTTGACTGCTCTTCTCTCCACATCTAACTCCTCTCTGAGCCTCTTCAGATCCTCAATGGTCCTATCCAGCGAGTTATCTTGGGGATCTTCCTGTTCCGGGGATTCCTGACTCTCACTCTTGTTCCCCTTCTTCTTCTCTGAGGCTGGAATCTTCTCTGAGGTTTCCTCTTTTTCTTCTGAGGATTCTCTCTCGGATCCCTCATCTTTCTCTTCCTCTACCTCTTCTTCTCCCTTTGGAGTGATGTTCAGTTTCATAAACGTGGCGGCAGCCTTATAGGCAGTTCTCTCCGGACCTCTCAAAGTTCCTAAATACTCATAGAGGTGAAATATAAACGGCCCTATTGCTGTTGCCTTGGTATTCCCTAAAGATGAAACCATCTTTGTCACTCTCTCCTTAACAATACCAGCCCAGAAAACCTTTCTATCTCCACTCAATGCCCCAAATATAGTGTTGGCCCAGGTTAAGGTAATCCGGGTTGGCCGTTCCGGGTACAGGATTGGGAGCAGAAATTCTAACACTCTCTTCTCCCTCTGATCCTTGCAATCTGCTACGGTGTACCCATCATTGCCATGAGGAGCTTCAGAGAACTTACCCTCATGAAACTTGAGCGTCCGGGACGCCATTCCCTCTCCTGGTCTTGGAAAATCGTATACCCGTTTCCAGGTATCGACAGTCCAACTACTGGGAAGTGCCCAGGAAGTCTTCTCCCATTCGTTCGACTGATCCCTCGTTAACTCCCGGATCATGTCCTCGTTCCTCAGCTTCTAGGGTCGTTGCAGAAAGTTCACACATCCCATCTGTGCGAGGTCCTCCTCCAACTGCTTCCGGTAACCTGGATCTTGCGGGATGATTGGGACAATGTTCTTGAACTTCAGGGTAACAGCTCTGCTCCCTTCGCCCTTCACCATTGCACCCAAACTTCCACCAAATATCCTCTAAAATAAACCTCACACAGTCCCTCACTAATGCAAAACTTACAGAGTTTCCGTCCCAGTCCTCGTCCTATCTCTCTCTGTGGTCCGGGAAACTCGGAGCTCTCTCTCTCCTTGCAACCTGACTCTCCACACAATGATTCCGAGCGCTCCGAGGTCTCCACAATCCTCCAACTGAGAAGTGAGGGAAGAAAATCCGACCCCTGGGTCTTCTCTCCCGTCCAGCCGCTTTCCAGCCGTTAGGGTTTCCCGTTCCCGCTGAAATCTTGGAAGATTGTGACCGTTAAACGGTCTTCCTTATCTTCTGGTAGAGCCGTTGGATCGCAGAATTGCCCTAACGGCTTCTTCTGGGATCTCCGGTATCCTCTGGTATCCTCCGGTACATGTTTATACCCGGCCCCGGTATATTGAACAAGTCCAGATTCAACCCCCGGTTCCGTATCCGGTTCCGGATATCTCGATAAATCAAGGAATCTAAATTCCCCTTCTTAACCTATTTATCTATTTACGATTATCCTATACTGGAGATGTCTTAATTTTGGTAAATCTAATATTTAAGCCTTGTAAAAAGCTAAAAATTTTACCATTTCTCACTCCTTCATTCATATTCTTAGCTAACTAACCTTATCTTTACAATTTGTGCTCCCACAACTGTAGAGGTGCTGAGGAACTGAAATCCACTCCCAACACTTAGAATACCCACTCACATGCACATAAGAGCAAAACAAACACACTAAGGGGAGAAATCTCTCTAGAATCTGCATACATCTTTCTAACTCCTCACCAAACAGTCCTGCCACGCGCGGGAGAGATGTAAAACAAGAAGTCAATAGAAAACACACAAAAACTCAAGAGAAAAGACTCCTAGTCTCCTTCGCAAAGATTGACTAATATACATTTAAAAACTCAAAGTCAACAAAAAGGGCCCCAAAAAGTCCGCGCGGAACTTTTGGTCCCTGCCAAGCCGGTCAGACCGGAGAACATCCAATCCTAACCAGGCAGACCGGATCAAATCCGGTCCGGTCCATCCTAACAAATATTTACAAAACTAATTCCTATCTATCCTATCACAACCGGATCTACTCCTTGATCCGTTCCTTCGTCCATAACTTGGTCCATGCCTTGGTCCACGCTCTGATCTAGACCTTGATCCGCACCTTGATCTGGGGTCAAATCCATACTTTGATCCTATCCCTGGTTCAGTGTGGGACTCCTGGGCGTTTCCGTTCCAAGCTGTTCGAAGACGTCCGTCAGATTCCGGTTCCGCTCCCCGGTTTCACGATCTGGGAGATCCGGTGATAAATCTAAATTGATGGTGTTCGCGAGTTTCCTCCCACTCTTCTTTGACTGGGGAGTCCGATCCTTTCCTTTCGTCTGAATGCCTACGTTCGGAAAAGACCCTGGCATCGAAAGGTCGGAAAGATGGAACGACCGTGACAACGTCACTCCGTTCAGCTTTCGACTGCTCTCCTCCATCCGGTTTGCTGCTTCTCGTGCTTCCACCATCACCAATTCTACCTTCTCGGAGTAGTCCGTCAAGATCCGGACCAACCTAGTTCCGGATATCTTCTTGTCCTTGAATACTCCCTCGTCAAACAGCTTTGACTTGGTGACGGCCTCTCCGGTTGCCCCAAAAGTGGCCTTCACGTCCTCAGCTACTTTCCGGGTAGCCTCTGCCAAATCCCGAGTGGTGGCCATGTCCTCCTTAAGGAGTAAAAGTTCCGTCTTCAACGCATCGACTTCCTCCTGAAGTCGTTGTATCTCCGCTTCTTGCTTCCGGATCTCATCCGGGCTGGAGATGTACTCTACAACCACTCCCGCGAGGTTGCTATCAGCTGGTGCGCCCACCAGTTCACTGATCTGGGTCAGAACCAACTTCTTGACCGCCCAGTCTGCTCGCACATCGCTCAAAATGTTGATCAGCTGGTTGAACGGATCTGTCGGATCTGATCTGGAAGGACCCGGTCCTTCAAAAACCGGTTTCTTTCCAGGGTTGGATGTCTCACCCGGAGGGGTTGGGGTTCCTCTCTGGTGAGGAGGCGTCGTCTTCTGCCGCTTGTTTTGCGGCCGGTGTTGCTCCTCCTCTTCTTCTTCTTCATCGGAATCGGATACTTCCTCCTGCTCTTCCTCCGATTCCGATTCCCCATACTTCAGGAGTGTCTTCTGAGTCTTCCACTCCTTCTCCTCCGTATCCGTGAGGAGCTGGTTATGCTTATAAAGATGGAAGATGTAGGGACTCAGCGATGTTGGCCTACTTCCTCCGATCTTTGGAACCAGACGGCTGACCAGATCGGAAAAGATCCTGGCCCAGTCGACTTTCCGTTCCCCGCTCAGGGCTTCGAAAATCAGGTTCCCGATGGCTATTGTCACCCTCGTCGGCTTCTCTGGGTGGATGATCGGAACCAGGAACTGCAAAAGATTTCGATGCCGGTCGTCCAAACAATCCGCGACCGCATGCCCATCCTTCGAGTCCACGTTGCTCCGGAACTTCCCCCGAGTGTATCCTTCCTTCGAGGTGGCCATCCCTCGACCTCCTGACCAGAAGTCGTACACGGACCTCCACATCTCTTCCGTCCAACTGCCCGAAATTCCGCGGATGGTCTTATCGAACTGATTCGAGATTTTTCCCAACAGCTCTTGAATCATCCGTTCCTCTCTAAACCCCCAGGGTTTATCTATCAGTCCTCCGCAACCCATCTTGGCAAGATCCTCTATGAGGTTGTCCTTTTCCTTCTCTTCTGCTGGAATAATCGGACACACCTTCCGGAGTTTAACTTCTACTGCGGAGGAACAGGACGGTCCTACTCTACTCTTGCAGAGCTGAGGCATGGACACAAGCTGTGCTAACCGGATTCTCACTGAGGCTACCTCTCTCTCTCCTAGCCGCACGTCTCGTTTCTCACCTTCGCTCTTCCGATCTCAACCGGAATACCTCTAAACCTGCAACACACACTAAAGCGCTGCGCACTCTAACACATTAACACGCACACACACTCACACAAGAAGAAAGCAAAGCGCTGGGAGGAAAGCTAAGTACAAGCTGGAGAGCGATTTCCGCAAACGAAGTTTGAAAAAGAGTGGCAACTGGATTGGTCAGCCTATTTATAGTTTGATCTGTCATCATGACCAAATCCGTTCCTGACCCAATCCGTTCCAACTCAGATCCGCTCCAACTCTAATCCGGTTTAGATTCAGATCGAATCCGGATTGTCACCTCTTCCGTTCCGTAGTTAATTTTCGGTTTTCCGTTACCTCTTGCTCGAATCCGGATCCTAGATCACGATTTCCATTCCAAGATTTAGATAACTTACCAAAAAACAAAAATTCACACTGCGACACTCTGCTCCCAGGGGCTGCTGTGACATTATACGCTGGAATACCTCCCCACAGTTCTAGGAACTCCTGAATGAGAGGCTCCACATACACATCGAATACTTCGGAAGTTTTTGACTCTTTACCTGGTATAAGTAGAGTCAGTTGCATAAAGAACTTCTTTGTACTCAACCATGGAGGTAAATTATAGTTCAGGAGCAGAACGGGCCATGTAGACCATGTTGACCGCGTTTGTGTGGGAGCACGGAAACTTAGAATAAAGGAAGATAGCATAGAAATAGGTTAGGAGTTAGTTAAAAATTTCAAAACTTTGGTAAGAAATAGGAAATTAGATTCGGATACAGATAGATTTCGGATAATTAGAATCCGAAATTTCAGATCCTGTAAACCGGGTTCTTCCGAGAGCAGGAACGGATCTTAAATCCGAATTAGGTCGGATCGGAACGAGCTACGGAATAGGTATCCGACCTATGCTGCTAGGGAACCGTTACGGGAACGGACCTCTTTCCGTTCGCCTAGGGGAACGGTCGGCAGCTCGACTAGTACTTAAACCCTCGCCAGACCTAATCTTCCTCATTCTTCACTTTGTTGATTGTCTTGCGCACTTAGCTGAGAGAAAGAGTGGTGAGTTAGAGATCACGACAGGGAGAGACGGGTGAGGTCGGCGCCGATTGCACCGGATTTAGTTGTCGGTGTCGGTGAACTATGGTGGAGTCCAGCAAACCGGTAGCGCGTCGACCTTCTGTCTCAACTCAGATAGTTAGACCGGCTATTCCCACCGACCCAACGCACCGGAAGGAGTTAGAGACAGATTTGACCCGGATGGGGTGCGTAGGTTTGATCCACCGACCGTGGAATGTTAAGAACGCGGAGATGCTGGAGCAGCTGATCTCGGGAGTCCCGAATCAGTTCGAGTTGACTATGAGAGGCCAACCCAGAGCATGGACGGCGGATGTATGGGCTAACGTATACGGGTTTGAGAAGAACGGATCCGGATTAGGTTCTCGGGTAGAGACGTACGGGATTGGGAAGTTCCGCAATCCGGTTACCACTAAGGACGGATACCCCGTGAGTGACTGTAAGGACGCTAGGCAGAAATGGGTGTTGGAATTTTTGATTCCGATCATGTATCCGGAAAAGCCCACCCGAGTTACGGTTACGGTGGCCAACACTATCTTTGGGGCTTTAGAAGATAAGGTAGTTCACTGGGGGAAAGTTCTAGCCGGGATAGTAAAGAAGCTCGTGTCGCACATAGGGAAGGGGAAGCCGAGTCTTCTCAGTCCGTACCTGTTTCACCTGTATCACCATCAGGAGGTGCTGACTAGTGAAGAGATGGTGATTTACAACACCGGATTGGAAATAGTAAAGTACGGACTCACGCACGAAATTCCACCGGATACTCCAATCGAGGGAGAGGAGGAGGAAGAAGAAGAAGACTAGGACGAGGAAGAAGAACCGCAGCAGCAGGACCTGGTCGACAAACGGGAGAAGAGAAGGAAGTCGACCAATCCAAACTCGAGGGTGGAACAGTTAACCCCGGAAAAAGGAGAGCCGAGTCAACCCCCGAAACCGGAAATGCAGTCGGACTTCTTCGACGCCGGAACGCAATGGATGGAGGAGGCCAAGCACATGTATTTCGGGATGTCCGACATGATCCTAGGGATTGCTGCAGAGCTGAAGGTGGAGCCGGAAGATATCATAAATCAGATCCGGAAACTACCGAGCCCGGATCTGCTCTGTGAGAAGGACGAGCGGATCAAGAGCTTGGAGAAGGAAAGGGATGACCTGTTAGGTCGGGTGAACTGGGCGGATACGGATGCCGCAGTTGCACGGCAGAAGGAGGCAGAAGCTCTCCAACTCGTCTACAATCTGACCGCGTTGGTGGAGCAGCCCGCGGAAGCTGTTGTCAAATCCCGACTCTTCACCAATCAGCTGAGTGGCATAGGCCACTTATCCGGGTCCAAGGTGGTAACGATCTTGGTGGACTTCCAGGCCCGGATGGAAGGGATTTTGAAGGAGATGGCGCAACTGTTGGGGCACCTCGACCCGAACAAGCCCTTGGACTTCACCCACTTTCCGGAGCTACCCAACGTCGACTTGTTGAAGACACCCCAGAAGCCGGGGGCAGGGATGAGTTTACCGGCATCCCCAAGACCTACTTCAGGTCAGGCATGGATCCAGACGAAGATCACTAAGTTCGGCCAGACGAGGAGTGTCCAGTCGATTCCGGTAGAAGCAGGGAGTTCTGTTCCGGCATCCGGGACATCCGTCCGGAGCGATTTAATCCACCGGATGGGGGCCTTGGCAAACCCGGCTCGGACCAATCCGGTCGACTTTACTCATATGCAGAAGGCATCGCCCAAGAGGAATACAACACCAATTCAGCTGGACGATTCGCCAGAGAGAGAGACCAGAGTGGAGATGATCCAGGAGTCTGAGAAGGGAGAATTTACTTCCGGGGATGAGACGGCCTCGGATGACGACCCGCCGCCGATCCAGTGGAAGATTCCGACCCGGGCTGCAACGAAGTCCACTCCACCGAAAGGGAGCAGGAAACCACCTGCAGGGCCAAGTAGCAGCGCGAAGAAATCAAAGCAGGGAAAGTAGTTAGTATGCTTGCAGTTTTAGGATTTTTAATCTGGAGCGGATTTTCCGTGCGTGGGGCCCAGTTCCGTATTCTTAGGAGTAGTTGACTTTGAACTTTCCGGATATTACGGTTGGTTACTGATTGGTCACCTGGATTTTCAAGTGTTCCTTTTTTGGCTTTTTGTTTGGGTTTTAAGTGGAGGGCAGCTTGTTGCCCTTTCATTCCAGCCTTGCCCATTTTGTGTGCATTAGTTTATGTTCATATTCTCTTTTCTCTAATCTGAGCCACTAAGTGGACATTTGGATTTCTGGCTATGTGTGCGTTTTCTTGAGTTGTTTATGAATGGTGAAAGTGTGAGAGAGGGCGGATGAAGGGGAATCCGGGTTGAGAATTAGTTGGATCTGATTTGAGCGAGTAAGTTTGTGAGGAAACTTTACTAGACTTGTGAGTAAGGACTTGTGCGTGGTACCTTTAAATTGCCGTAACGGTGATCCGGTTCTAAGGAGTGGTACGGATGCGAGTCCGGAATCCAGGGAGGGTTCCGAGCGGAGATTAGCAACCGCCAGCAAAAAATCCCCACTCACCGGAAGGTCTGCCAACCATAGGATCAGTCTGGTAGATAGCTGCACAAATCTCTTTCAGTTCCGGCTGTCTTAATCTGTCGTTGTAGTAGAAGCGGAAGGATGCAATTCTGAGTGATCTGTTTTCCGGGCAAGCTACCCGGAGAATTGTGAGGATTATTACTTTCTCTATTCTACAATAAAAACTCGGTTAGGATTGTTTTGTGTGAAGTTTTGTGCAGAGAAATAGATGTCTATGAGTGGTGCGTTCCTACCCCTCTAAAGATCAAAGGTGGATACCCTGAGGGTAAAACAGGGGAATAGAAAACCAGTTGAAGTCCAGAAGTGAGACCTGGAATCCGAATCATACCGGAAACCGGAAAGAGATAGATCCGGATTGGGATCTAGAAGAACATTGTGTAAGAAATAGGAAAATAAAGAGGTGTTGCTTGGGGTTTTTGTTGTTTGGATTACGACTCGGAAACTCCTTAGCTTGCTGAAACATACTAGAATCTCCTGGGACGATATTTCGTGTTATCTTATCATCATTTTGGTGTTAAGGATACCTACGCCTAGATTGCGCATGCGACAGTTTGCTTGAAGGGATTCACACCGTCCGCGGCCAAGGCAAAGTGCACATTACGTGGCTCTCTTCCAAATGATGGATCCACTTCAGTGTGAAAATGATGCCACGCCTTTGAATCGCATGGATGTCTCACCAAATTGTCTCCCCCCTGTCGATTACTTTGATTCCGGGAATGCCATGTCATGAGCTCTGAAATGGCAGGATTGCGAAACATTCTTTGTAACCTCGGAATTACTAGAAAGTGTCGCAACACTTTCACTGGAAACTTTTTCCGTCGTTCATCCTTATACCTTGGCCCACTACAGTGGGGGCAACGCAAGGCATCTGCATAGTCACCTCGAAATAGCACACAACCATTTTCACAAGCATGAATGCTGTTGTAAGTGAGTCCTAGCTTTCTGGTCAACGCCTTCGCAACATAATAATTTTTGGGAAGATGATTACCCTCAGGAAGTAGGTGACCTTGCATTAAACTAAGCAACTCATCTGCACAGCTGTTGCTCACACCATGCACAGTACACAAGTTCATTATCAATATAGTTGCTGCCAACGTACTACACCTTGCTCCGGCATACAATTCATGGAGAGCTTCTTCTAGTGCTGAAGCATCAAAGCCAGCCTCTCTTCCACAGTCTTCCCTGCTTGCAGAAGCGTCAGCTTCAGCACCACCGTCATCGTTCGTGATGTTGTCAGCCACATTGTCATCGTCCGTGACATTGTCATCGTCATTATCACTTCTGCTGCATTCTTCGTGAACATCATCAGCAATTGTGAAAGTCTCCAGAACAACATCATTAGCAATTGTGAAAGTCTCCAGAACAACATCATCAGCGATTGTAAAAGTCTCCTGAACAACATCACGAGCTCTTTCCTCCAGTGTCCCCACATCATCCTCTTTGTACAATGCATCATGTACCATCTCCTGCGTACGCACATGCTCATCAAGCACTACTTCTTCCATGTCAGGATACTTCCAGAATGCCTCTTCCCACTCATTGTCTGAAGAATCTCTTTCTCCGGGACCTCTCCACACTCGGAATTGAGAGTGCCGTCCATTCCGTAAAAGGTGATGCCTGACGGTGGACACCAACCACTTCCGTTGACCCTTGCACTTCACACAAGGGCAATGCATGCGTCGCATGTTCAAGAAATGAGCTCTGCTCACTTCACGAATCCAAAGACGATCATCGCGAAGCCGTTGCCTTCCAGCCGTAGATAGGGGCACTGATAGACCTAGTTCTGTGCTCATTTGAAGGTATTACTGACAATGCTGGACAACAAGAACAAGTAGTCAGAATGGTGGTCTAAACTATTTTCAAAACCTATGACGCTGTCATTGTACTCAGCAGACATAGACTACCTAACAAAGACTGAAGAGTTCCATGCACTGTAGGCACACAATGCGCTCATGATACAACTGATGAAGTGCATCATTGGCATAGACCTCACAGCATATGCTTCAGCAACAAACGTCCAAAAATTTTCCTTGTTCACTAAAAATATGGTGTCCTGAAGTTCTTTCAATATAAAGAAGGCCTTCGTCAAGGTAACAACATATAATGTGGATGACATTTTCGATGGTGCCTACTTAAAAGGCAGGGATACCATGCAATTACTGTCAAGTGAATATCAAAAAAATTGACTGCAATGAATTACCGAAAAGCTCCGCGCCAAATGTGCAGACTTGTAATGTTCCCAGACAGGATTTTTGGTCAGTCGGAGTTTTCCTTCTCATTCTCACGAAATGCCCAGCTATAGTTGATTCCGTTCTACCTTGTAAGACTCATACACAAGGAACTTTAGCCATTAAGAGTATGACTTCCAGAAAGTACTGTATGAAGACTACAAGAAGTGTGCTTCTCTAATCTTGAAGGGGATAGAGATTGCTTTCAGAACAATACTTTCTTCTAGCACTTTCTATACTAGTCACTCAATTCCCTTTGTCATTGTGGGAGTACGTATCATCCGGAAAGTCCCAATTAACAATTTAGTGGAGGTAAAAGTAGCAGAACTTTTTCAATTTTTGCATTTAAATACAAATTTAGGGCTTAGATATTAGAAATAGAAATTAGTTTCTACGTAGAAAAGATAAAACTCTAAATAGGTTACGCAGTCTTCCAGAAACCGTAGCCGGAAAGCCGGAAAGCCGGAAAGCCGGAAAGTTCCGGATCGTAGAAACCTATTGCCTAGGTTCCGGCTAGGGAACTTACGGGAACTTTTTCGGCGGCGGGAACTTAGGGTTCCGACAGGTACTTAAACCCCACCGCCAGCCTCATTCAGTCTCTTTTTACCCGTGCTCTTCCACGGTGCGTTAGAAGAGAGAAAGAGTGGTGAGTTAGGGCGTTTTAGGGAGAGAAAGGGAAGAAGGTGCCGATTGCACCGGATTGTCTTAGCAGTTGGTGAGATGGCGGAAGCGAGTCGATCCCGGAGGTCGGTAGTGACAGCCCGGGGCGTGCGTCCGGTTATCCCATCAGATCCGGAGCGCCTTAAGGAGTTAGAGGAAGACCTAGAAATCATGGGGTGTTTAGGATTGGAAAAACGTCCATGGAACGTCCGGAGTGAAGAGATGATTGACGAGCTGATTTCCGGAGTGGGTAATCAGTTTGATTTATCGATAAGGGGTCGATCTAGGGCCTAGACTCCGGAATTGTGGGCGAAGGCGTACTTTACGCCAACCAGAGGTTCCGGAATGGCGTCCCGGACGAACACTTACGCCGTGGAGGTATTCCGGAGTCATGCGGATTCCAAGGAAGGGAACGCCGCGAGTGACTGTAAGAGTCCCCGGGATGGGCAGTTGTTAGCATTCCTCATCCCTATTTTGTATCCGGAAAAGCCCACCCGGATTACAATGACCGTGGCAAATACTATTTTCGGAGCGCTGGGAGATAGAGAGAATCCGGCTCCCAGGCTGGTCAGTTGGGGAGTGATCATTCACTCCGTAGTGGAAAAGTTAGCGGTTAATATTGCGAACAAGAAGTCGAGTCCGATTAGCCCCTATCTTTTCCATCTATATCACTCCGAGGATGCACTGGCCGGACCGGAAATGACAGTGTACCGGAAGGGCGAGAATCTGTTGAAGTACGGACTTCCCGCGGAGGATGAACCAGATGAGCTCGAGCCGGAAGAAGAGGAACCGGAACCGGAGCATGCATCACCTAACGTTGGAGGGACGCGCCGGAAGTCGACTGATCAGGGTGCGCGGGGGAAATAAGAAGCCGAGGAGGTAGAGAAGCCCCGAGAACCACTTCCGGAAACGGATCAGCTAGAGGCCACCATCAAATGGCTGTTAGCTACCTGGGCACAGAATGAGCGGATGTCGGCGCTGATCCGGGAGATGTGCGAGAAATTGGGTGTGAAAGAAGAAACCCAACTCTTGGTGGCATTGACGGAAAGGCCAGATCCGGAAGCGGTGAAGCAGCTGGAGGACCGGATTCTGACCTTGGAGCAAGAACGGGACCGGTTTCAAGAGCAAGCTGCGTGGTTGGATAAAGAGCGGATGGCCGCTGAAGCAAAGGAGGTAGAAGCCCTCGATCTGGTCCGGAATGTCCGGGACCTGTTTGACAATCCGGCGGATATTCTGGCCAGAGCTACACTCTGGAATTCTCAGATGGTGAAGGATGGTCACGTGGTCGGATCGAAGGTGGTGAACATCCTCGTCGATTTTGAAGTCCGGATCGAAGGGATGCTCAAGGAAGTCCGGCAACTGTTGGGAAACCTGGATCCGCTTGAGGGGTTAGACCAAGGCCTTTTTTACCTGGGTCAGGATCTCCAAGAAGGAGGGGCACAAAACCAGCCTTCTCCGGCAAAGAGCAAAATAATTGCCGGAACGTCGCAAGCCGGAACAGCATCGGCCCAGAAGAGGAGGTCGCTAGTGAAGCAGTTTGCGGCCACGACTCCGGTGAAGGACGTTGTTCTAGGCGTGCCAGCCGGAAGGACTGCGTCGGTAGCAAATCTCTTCCCCGACAGACCAGCTGCTTTCACTTTCCGGGAACCAGCTTTACCCGAAACGGTGTTGAATCCAGCTCGGACGGATCCGGTGAGTTTCACTCACATGCTCCAACCCCTTCTCCAGATACCACCGCCGTCCCAGCTCATCGATCTTACTGTTCCGAAACCAAGGGGACGGCGGCTACTGAGCGAGACGGACCCGGAATCGGAAGAGGAGGAGACGACTCAATCGGAGGAAGAAGAGTTGCAGCCTCCCCGGACCAGGTCAAAGACGAAGAACACCCCGCCCAAGAAGACAGGTGGATTGCCATCTCAAGGTGGCACTTCTGTAAAGAAGGCTAAGAGGAATAGGTGACTATCTAGGGTAGCCGTAATAATAGTTAGGATTCTTACCAGGATGGTAGTTCCGGAACCGGATTTTCCGGATGTGGGGCCAGTAGTTCCGGACTTTTACGAGTTAAACGGTTTTCCGGTATTCACGGAACGGTCTTCAGGGCCGTTGCCTTTTTGCTTTTTGTTTGGCCGTTGGCCGGTTTTTCTGGTGGCCGTTTTGGCTGCCTTTTTGTGGGTTTTTAAGGGCAGGCCGGCTTGTTGGCCTGTCATTCCTTTTCCTTGTTCATTTAATCTGAAGCATTCAGGAAAGCACTCGTTGGATTATTCTCTTGCGTATCGCGTTTATAGTCACTTGTGTGGATGTGTAAGTGAGAGTGTGCAAGGGGAGGAGTCCGGATTCTTGGACTGCCGGATTAGGCTGAGTGTGTTTTACGGATGAGTTTTTAGACTTGCGCAGTGAGAAAGTGGCGCCTTTAAATCGCTGGTACGGTAATCCGGTGGAGACCAAGGAGTGGTCCGGAAGCTAGTCCGGAATTCGCAGGGGCGGTTCCGTGCGGAGATAGGCAACCGCCAGAGGAATATTTCCACCCATCCGGAAGGCTAGTCAACCTCATGAGCGGTCGAGAGCTAGGAAGTCATTCCCTTAGTTCCGGAAGTCCGGTATCCATCGTTGTAGTAAGGAGGACCTAACGCTACCCTGTGTGACCAGCTTTCCGGATAGGCCATCCGGGATGTTGTGAGGATGCCACCCTGTTTACTCAACTAAATTTATTCTTGGGTTGTGTTTTGTTTTATGTTAATAGAGTTTATGTCAGATACGGAGTGGTGCAGTTCCCTACCCCTCGGAAAGAGCAAGTGAGGAACCCTCTGAGGGTAAAACAGAGGTATCGAAAACCAACTTGTTAGAAAGACGGAACCGGAATATTGGGTAGAGCCGGATCCGGAAGAGAATCCGGAAAGGAAGTAGTTCCAGAAAAGAGTTCGTGTGTTGAAAGGACCCCTCTCGAGGTGGTCAAAATCCGGAAACTTAGAGGTCTAGAAACACTAATTTTGAAGCAACGTCTGGAATCTCCTGGGACGATAACTTGTGTCATTTTAGCACGTTTTGTTGTTAAAGATACTTACGCCTAGATTACGCGTACGATAGTCATGTAAACATAGATCGTATTCATGAACTGATCCTTCTCTGTTGTTGACAACAGGAGAGGTTCAGAAGGCTTGTCTGCAGTGAAAAGGAATGCAATTTTGAATTCCTTAT
Organism: Pseudisothecium myosuroides; assembly: GCA_951799445.1. NCBI lineage: Eukaryota > Viridiplantae > Streptophyta > Bryopsida > Hypnales > Lembophyllaceae > Pseudisothecium > Pseudisothecium myosuroides. The sequence goes on along the minus strand of OX637287.1, from coordinate 53,070,592 downwards.
TCCATTGGAATGACATTCAAGTCTATTTTATCATCACTACACTATAATGCAATTCAAAATCATAAAGAAAGAGTTCATTGCGTCCTACACACTAGTTACTAGCTACTTCTGGTAGAATTTGTGAAAATTACAACTTCTTTTCAGTGGTTCATGTAAGGAATGAACCTTCACTATTGCTTTTCAGATATTCAAATCCACAGCAGTACAAATGCTTGTATGATTTTTGGCTTACTCTTTGCCCAAACACAAAGACACTTTTACTATCTTCCAGAGATTCTATATGACATTGTACATTCTATGTGAAAGAAATCCAAATTCATGTATGGCTCTACATTATTCATTTCTCACTTGTTGTGAGGTTGAAGTGCAATTCAGTGCAATTCATATTGAAATTGTTGGTTCCAAATTGGTCCAACTTCTATGACATGGTACATTCTAAATTGGCTTCACTTCCTACTAGAAAGTGGACAACATATTTGTAAATGACATGCAATTGACCATACATACAAATATATATGTTCTACTTTGGCAAGTTTATGCTCTTTCGCGGAAAAGATACAATTTTTGAAGAAAGCTAGCGCACGCTCTCATTTTCTTTCAGAGTGCCAATGCATGCCTTCCATGATTGTCTTCCTTGTCCGACCTCTCCGGTCATTAAAACACAAATGAGGCACAACCTGGGCTCATCATCAAAGACATGTACATGCTTTGAATTCCTAAAAAATATAAGAAATGCCAGTCCTCTCTGTATCGATTTTGCACTTGTGAAGCTCTCAGTCCACGAATTTGACTATAAAGTTCCGAAATTGGTGACACATGAATTGTAATCGGCATTCATGTTTCTCCACTTCTATTACCTTCTGAATGTTGTGAAAAATCAGCTATCACCAACACCTATACTTTCAATTACTGAACCTAGTTTCAGTGATTACTGTGACTGGACACAGTACTACATGCTATCCTTGAGAACTAAAAACACTGTGCACAAGAATAGGGATCGAAACATTCGGATACTTTCTGCACAAGATCTCCAATTATAAAGTTCTGTTCTAGAATGGTTTTATCCATGCACGTACACAATTCATTTTTGACTTTTATATATAGTAAACATGATAGTGTATTCTGAGATAACAACATGAAGTGAAAGAAAATAGAGGTGCACTAGTGTGAGCTCCCAATTTGTCACTTGGGACTCGTAGAATTATTTTTTTGGAAATTTGCAATTTAAAGTTGATAAAAGTATAGAAAAATCCATAAAAAGAGTGTAGAACCAAAATAGGGTTGTGTCATACCCATTATAGTATTTGGTCTAGATTTGTGTTTTTACTTAGAATCCCCCAAACCTTGCCTAAAAATAGTATAGAAATAACAAAAAGGTTAGATTTGGAGGATTCGAGTCACACAGCCCCAAAAAGGCTAAATCCCACCATGAATGTGGCAATTCATGGCTAGGTCGGTCCGAGGGATCCACAGCGAGGCCACTAGGTCGGGTCCTAGAGTTAGATTTAGAATTCCCCATTAGATCGACGAATTCCCAAAATCCCGATTGTTAGCATGCAGGAGCCACTCACGCAAGACCGGGCCCGTGGAGGAATCTATAGCCCAAGGATGGTGTTCTAGGGTGAATCCCATGCCAGGAGTCCAACGGCGAAATCGGTTTGCCAAGATTCCCCCACCCGCAGAAGATTCCCGCACCGTCGCTAATTCAAGGAGATGTCCAGTTTCAATCTCCATTGACCAATCGTGCCAGGTACAGAAACACACCCGCACATCTTTCATGCGACTCCCTGAGAGGTCACGTGAAAAATCCCGGCATCTTCCGACTTGCAGAAGAACCTTTTCCGGGTGGTCAACCCTCCTAACCTCCAACGGGAATTTCATGGAAATTACCCAGGTTACAATAAAATCTCACTAAAAATTAGACTAGCTTGCTTTATGTTAATAATGCGCTCCGTGAAGTTTCACGACATTCCGATAGCGGCAAGTACCCGAACCGGCGAGATTCCTCGGGAATTAACCACGTGGCGGGGTCCCCGCTGCGTTGACCGGCATTCCGGGACCAAACTTTGGCGAAACGAAGTCAACCAAAAGTCCTTCCCGACTCTCTCGCACCTACTGGAGACCCTAGGCTATTCACATTTCTCAAAATAGGAGACCTCCAAGATCTAGGATTTTACCACGATTTGGTTTTTAAACTAAATTAGCCTACGATGGGTTTTTGACCTCGGTACGGGGGGCAGGAGGATGTAGGTCTAAACACGGCGATCTGGATCCAACGGCGCAATCCGTTTGGCGATTAGAGCTAATCTCCAAAAGTTAGGATGTTGGTCCAGCATAGATGGTAGGAGTAGAAATTTAGGATGTAGGATGAAAATCTTTGAGGATGAGGATGAAAATCCCCGTTGATAAGGTTACCTTAGAGCTTTAGAGAGAGGGGTGAGCCCTTAGGAAACCTATATAAGGGCCCCATTTTTCTCTCTAAAACACCCCCTCACTTTTGTTTGGGTTCATGGGTCCAATTTGCTTTGGATATTTTGGCGTTTGAAGCCAAAAACCTCTATGGTGTTTTTGGAGCACTTTTTGCTCCATTGTTGCTAGATTTCAAGCTTTGAAGGTCCTTAGGGGGTCCTTCTATCTTGCCTTGTGTACTTCTCATACGTTGTTGTACCTTTATTACGAGTTAAGAGTCCTTGTTTCTCTCTTGTACTTCCTTTGTGATCTAACTTGTGAGTTTAGGAGTCTTTTGGTGTCTTGTCCTAATCCTAAAGTCACCCCCCACCGCACCTTGGCGATGCCGCTTTGAAGGGCCTTTAGCTTGTGAAGTTGTGTGTCTTTACATGTCCTAACCGTGTTGTTTTCCTCACTTGTCTTTTCTACCTTCTTCTAATATTCCCCTTGTTGTGTGGACACCCCCTCGGGACGGCGAAGCTTTGGCTTTGTCACGTGTGTTCCTTAAATTTGTCTTTTCTACCTTCTTCTAATATTCCCCTTGTGGTGTGAAACCCCCCCACGGCGGCGAAGCTTTGAACTAGTGACCACGTCAAGTCCTATAGTGTATGTTAAAATAGTCTTAGACGGCGGAGCTTTGAACCCGTGGAGTGTTACAAGTCCTAAAGTTGGTGTTAAAACCAATTTTACGGCGGAGCCTTGAACCTCCATAGCCTTAGATTCCAAAGTCTAGTTTCCAAGACCTTCTTGGAAAAGACCAGAGTTTAGCTTCCAAGATTGGTCATGAGTTTCTAGGAAGAGAGTGACCATCTCGTAACACTTAGCTTAGGTGACCGTTCTAAAAATTTGGGGCCTAACTCCCCGGACGGCAAAGCTTCGATCCTAGCCCTAACCCCTTACAAAAATCCGTTTTTAGTTTGTGTTAGTGGGTTCCCCTAAGGGAACCCGGTTGTGTGGATTTTTGGGAAGGGCAGCTAGTAATCCGGACCAGCATACAGCCAGCATACAGCCAGCATACCGAACCAGCATACCGGCCAGCATACAGCCAGCATACAGCAACATACCGGACCAGCAGCCAGCCATACAGCCAGATATACAGCCAACATGCAGCATCGGGCAGTCAGCTTGACTGAATTAACATCAGCATCGGGCTAAGTCAACTTGACTGAACTAAACATCAGCATCGAACTAGTCAACTTGGCTGGACTGAAATACTAAATTTCTGGATTTCCAGAACTAAACGAGACGATGCCCTACGGGGCCCCAATCACCCTTTTTTTTTGATTTTTTGATCTTTTAAAGTCTGAAATTTTGGAATCTAGTTGGGGAGAGGAAAAAACTCAACTTGGAACTTCAAAACCACAAGAGAAAAAGGGGGGGGGGAGAAATAGAAGCTGCCACTCCACACGCCACCTGCACAAAAACATCCGATCCTACTTGCATCACCACTCACACCTACACACAATGGAAGGAAATTAGGGAGAAGGATGTGTTATAGGAGTGGAAAGGAGAGAGACGATGAATAGTGTCTAGCTAAGAGATTAGGTAGGAAATCTAGAAGAACTCCTTGCAACCGTTGGGAGGAGGATTAGGATGACACAAAGCAAGGCTGCGTAAGAGGGTAGGAAGAACATTTAAACCCTTCTCGTAGTTTGAAACCATAGTGTAAGACTCATAAAAGCTTAGGTGGAATAGTGCTAGTGTAGAAGAGAGGGGAAGAAAGAAAAAGAAAGGAGGAAGGGAAAGAGGGAGTTTAGATCATCAAAAATTGTAATATTTTCTCAATAAGCGGTGAGCTCGGAAAAAATTCAAAATAAAGCCAAAGACTGCCATGGAGCGTGAGGATGTACACGTGGACGTGGACGAAGTTATTTCCAACACCGGTAGTGAAGAGGTGAGTTTTTGATTTAATCTTTGATGTTTCTCCCTAATTAGCATTTATTTTCCTAATCAGCCCTTAGAGCGTGATTAGCATCCGAGATTAGTGTAAATTAGAAGTTTAGATTCAAAAGTTGATAGATTAGGAATAGAGGTTTCCGGAAACATCTTATAATTAAGATTTGACCGTAAACTGACCGCGTTAGGCTAAGTTAAGCGGTAGGGGGTAGAACGGAGGAATTTTAATTAAATTTGAACCACAAGGAACCATGGACGGAAATTAGGATTAGATTAGAAGGAGGATTTAGGATTAAAATTAAAGATCAAATAGCGGTTTAAAAACCTAGAGTTAAATTAAGATTTAATTAGGGAAGTAAAATTCAAAAGTCGAAATTTGGAGTTAACTTTGGGAGGTAAAAAGTAGAGTAGGAAATAGAAATCAAAAGTTGAATCCACTTAGAAAGTAGATTGTTGAGTTAGGAATAGAGTTAAAATTAGAAGTCAAAACCCTAGAGTTAAAAGTTGGAATTAAATTTAGGAGGGTAACATTTAGAGTTAATCCAGGATTAAAACGATAGGATTAAATTTGGAAGTAGAAGTCAAAAGTCAAAAGTCAAAAGTTTAGATTAAATTTAAAGGTTAAATTTTAGAGTCAATTGGGGAGTAAAAGGTTAGAGTCAAAAGCTAAAAGTAGAAGTTAAAACTTAGAGGTAGAAGTTAAATTTTAGAGTTAGTCGGAAGTAGAAAAATCTAGAGTCAAAGTAAAAACGTAGAGTTAAACCTGGAGGTTAAGATTGGGAACTAATTTTAGAAGTAAAAATTTAGAGTTCAAAGTCAAAAACCTAGAGTTAAATTAGGAGTAAAAATCTACAATAAAAAGTGAAAAGTTAGAGTTAACTTTAGAGGGTAAATCTTAGAGTAGTTTAGAAATAAGAACATAGAATTAAAAGTGAAATTTAGAATTACCCTAGAAGGTTAAAACTTGGAAGTTAGGAGTTGAAATTGATTTAGAAGTAAAACCCTAGAGTTAAAAGTCAAAACCGTAGAGTTAAATGTAGAAGGGTAAATTTAGAATAGAATAGAGGAGTAAAAACTTAGAGTTAAAAGTTAAACCTAGAGTTAAATTCCGAGGATAAATTTCAGAGTTAAATTAAGAGTAAAAATCTAGAGTTTCATTTAGAGGTCGGAAATTAGAGTAAGAGTTGAACTTTAGAATTAGTCTTTAGAAGTAGAACTTCTAGGTGGAGTCTTAAAACCCCACGATAGTCTTAGAGGTTCATGGAAGGAACATAGGGGTTCCCTTTTTTACGTAGTTAGGGACGTTAGAAATGACGCCAACTACCCAGTCTACCCTCGACATAGGATAGATAGTTAGAGAGTCAGGATTTCACCATCACTCTGAACATCGCAGTTAACTTCTGAGTTACTACATGCATTACTAATTATTTGCTGCCATCCACGACCCTTAGGAAACGTTAGCAAAAAAGATCCATTGCTTGGAAGGCACAGTGGACCGCGCTCACAACACCCTTATATATTAAAAAAGTGGATAAAGGCATAGAACCTGGTCGGTGTTCGCTCTATTACCAAGGGTGGGTAATCTAGCGCCCACAACTAGTAGGCCTTGTGTACTCGAATTCGCAAATACTTGGGGCCATTCAATCATTTAGTGACCTCAACACTGATAAACAACTTCAACGTCACTATTGTGCAACTACAAATGACGAAGAAGTAGTCATATTTGTGACGCACTCTTGGGTCACCAAATCATTTTATGCCCTCAACATTCAGAAATTTTTCTTCCCAAATGCTCACTACTACTCCTGTAATGGAGCCATACGCTGCCATTCAAGTACATGCAGAGGTGTACAGCCTTTTTTCATGTCCAACCTATGGGGTCCACCTCCCCTCTTCTACACCTAGACATTCTAATCAATCATGACTGTACAGTATAGGCCCTATTCCGCCCACAATTTTGTCTGTGCAATTAATGCACGAACTTCTGTGTTCAACAAACCATCTATATATGCAAGGAAAAAAAGAATTCAGCTTCTATTCCTTTCCTAGTGTCTTACCTGTAATGCTTGCTTGACTGTATGCGCATATGCTGTGCAGCGCCCTCTATCTGCTGACCTCCTCACGATTTGCACTTGTTGCATGAACTTTTGAAGCTCTGACCTCCAGTGTCCATCCACAGTCGCTCCGGAGACTTTCTTGCCTAATATGACGATATACAGTGGAGAGAACAAGACAGCATACGAAAGATCGTGTGATGCCCGTGTGCAAGAGCTGGCAAAACACTTGAAGCCCCTCCAACTAGTTGCTGCTGGTCTGTAAGTCCCTTGCACCCATGCCTTCGAGATGCACTTCGTTTATCCTTGAAGTGGCTACTCCTGGAAGTGGCGTCGCCGTAGGCTTCTCTTGAAAATCGTATTCTAGGTGTAGACCTCTACCACGTTGCCAAGAAGTGATTTTGCAGTTATATATTTGTGTCTTAGTAGTCATTTCCATAGAGATGGGCAAGACCGCAGTTATGTTCCAGTCATTTGTAAGAGTCAGGCACTGCCTCATTAAAAGCTGCCGCCTCCATCACTACCACGTGGCGGTGGTATGTTCAATGCGAAGATGAAGAAGATGGCGCCTTCTCCAAACCCTACGTCGACCGAATTGCAAACAACGGTGCTTTTTGTCGAGGTGGCCGTTGCTTGATGCTGAGACTCTCCCCTGTACCTCGCTTTTCACTAGAGTTGCTGCGATTGCTCTGCAGCTTTCCGTCTTTGGCAACGTTGAGGGACAAGCATTCAAAGGAAACGGTGAACCAGAAGTTAGTGCATAAGATTGTGGTAGCAACTGCGCTAGAAGCGCCACGGAGGAGCTTGTGAATTCAACGGAAGGAGAGGGACAGGAGAGGTAGCGCAACTCCTGCAGCGTGGAACGCTTCCGAGAAGCGCAACATGAGCATGAATTCAGGCTCAGATGACACAAGGTCGGACGACGACCTTCCCCACATAGGTTCGCTCTCCACGTTCTAAGTGATGTACCTTAGTTTTTGGGTTTTTCTCTACAAAGACCGTTTGCTTGCTGTCCGTAGTTGTTAGTATGAGCGCTGTATGGTAAACCAGCTGCAGTCCCAGAATTTCAAGACGTCTTCTTCGTTTCTTGATGTCGCCAGTAGATCCTGTACTCAGTGACAGGATTGTGACTGTAGAGCAATTGCGTTCTGTGCATGGGCTTGCCTCCACAGTGGAGATGAGCTTCCTATGAATGGTGGGTTTTTCTTTCATTCCGTCACTTGCATGTCTGCATTATCCCATTCTTCCTTCACATGCACGTGGTTTCCTTCTTTCATTGCCTTCAAGGGAAGCAGCGAAGTGAAATTTTGTAGCTAATATGGTCGAGTGATGAGTAGTGCCTCTCCATGCCAGGGAATCGACCAGAATGGCATCTGCTTGAATCGGTTTCATCACAGTAGAGTGCAAAGTACTGATGAGCGCTAGTAAGTACTTTGACTGGAACTGACTAGCTAATCAAAGAATGAACATCTGTGTGAAACGTACGTCCTAGATGTGTGTCTCAAGCCCTTCCCATGTCGAGGATGTGTAGGGGATTGTCGTTTAGGGTTCGGATACGTTCCCGCACCAACCAGGAGATTCTCCAGATTGACGTAGCTCAGAATTTTATGAAGATTTTTAATCTCGCAAATGGACTCCGAAGGCTCTGATTACTCTGGACCGCCAAATCCCAAGCAGAAGTTGATGAGTTCATCAAAGCAGTATCTTTCCATGATTGATCTGGGAGTTGCTCTTGTTGGCAAATTTTGAATGTAATCATCTAAGTGCTTGAATTTGTTAACGTATTTTTGGCCGCCTCTTTCCAATAGCATTACATTTAGTACGTGACAGCCGCTGCTGTGGTCTGTAGTGCAAGAAATTGCTTGGAATCATATCGAGGAACAGTTAGAGAATGTGCACTTGTAAGTGAAAACCCTACTCAGAGATCCATTACGAAACCCGCTTTCACAAATTGTGTGCTTCTAAATGTAGCACACCCTGCGATTCGAGGTACTTCTGGTACTTTCCCACTTCGGAGACTGTGGATCCTGCAGGACTGCTGAACTGAGTTTCAAGCTGCCGATTTTCATGGAATCGGCAGGAATGACTGTGTCTAGGAAACCCACACACCCCACTCTTGTTGTAGGGTTTTTTTGGTTACCCCGATGCTCACTCCATTGCTTTAATGTTTTTTCTTCTGTTGAATCTCCTTGTCTTGCTCTTCTCTTTGAATTCCTTGTGCTGACTGTGCATACAATTTGCTATTCTCATCATCAAAAACACAGGGAAGGCTTTTCCTACCAAGCCGCTGCAATTCAAGACCGACTGCCCTTATCCCGGCACCCTCTTGCCAAGATGTGACCCAAGGAGATCAATCTTCTGCCAATCACGAGTGCAATCATAGAGGTAGAGAAAGAGACGTCCTTGTCAGCAACTAATTCTAAGATTTTTATGACTGACCGTCGAGGTGGTCAGAAAATCTGAAATGTTTTCCTATGATGAACTATGTTTCCTACTCAAGAATGTCACGGTTTTGTGCATGTGGCGTGTTTGATGCTGTCGTTGCTTGCAGATCCTTCATTCTTTGAATTTCAGTAGTTGATGAGAGACCTATAAAATTTCAGTACTCTCTCTTCCATTGTGAATGTTGTCAGAGTATTATGTTATTCATTTCATGTTTTCACCGTGTTGACATGGCGTTTTCTATGTTTCCGTCGAGTTCTCCTACTGACAGCCAGTGTGCCCAAGTAGTGCTTCAAGAATGGTGGTTGGTACGGGATTTGCTGTTTCAATGAGATGTCTGTTATTACTGTCATGCTCATGTGTAGATTGTCTTCAGGATTCTAAGGAAGAGCAAGGTCAGCCCGCTGTGTTTGCATTATCTCTGGACCATTCTTCTAAAACATAGCCTGAATGGAGGAAGTAGACGTTTGGAACTCTCTTGTCATATGTTGTGAACTTTGTTGGAAATAGAGGGGATTGCTGCTCCGAAGCCAATTAATAATGACTGAGTGACTGAATTGTGCTAACGTGAACCACGATGTGTACTAATAAGTGAAGTTTCCATAGAATATAGAAGTGAAGTATTGCGTAGTAGTTACTGTATGTCTTTGTCATGTATATTGTGGATGATTTGACTGGATTAAGAGGATTTCCGTGTATATGCCATGAGAAAGTGACTCATGTATGACTTGGGTATGGCGGAAGGGCGTCACAAATGGTTTTGACCGACAGCACGCAAGCATTCCCTTCTTGTAGTGTGAACCATCTCTGAAATAGCAATTGCAGAAGGCCTTGCACAGTTCTGTACCATGATTGCATCATATGTTTACTAAGGTCATTGGTTGGTAGGGGGCCATGTTATCATGTTCAGATTTCCTCGGTACAATGAGCAGTCATTTCTTGAGAGAGTCCCAGTTAAGCTGTGTTCTGAGGTTGTGATGGTCGTGTCCAGTCATTTGTTTTGATGTATGTATTTTGCAGTTTGCTATTCATGAGGCTGCTGCAGATGGCTGTACTAAAAAGCTTACTAATGATGGAGAAGTATTGTATGATTCCTGTGTGTTCCTTGTAGTTGCAAGTGCAGATGTGCTCTACAGAATTGACGTTTGTGAGAACAAGCAGTGACTCAGGAAAAGACTAGGTCGAAGTTGTTGTTGTTACTGAGCTCATATGTTGTGGTCATTGCAGAGTACATAGCTATGCTGAAATTCCTTTGATTTGTACTTCATAGCTATGGCACACAAGAGTTTATTGCAAGGGCAGTTAGTACTTGTTGTGTTGTGGCTTCCTGAAGAATGTATGTGTCAGTGGAGGGATGCGATTCTCATGTCCTTTTCAGCAATACTGCCGTTTTTCTCCCATCACTTTGTTTTCCACTTTGATTGCGTCATTCACAATTCCAGCTACTTAGTTTTGAAATGCAATTCCAAGCGATTTAATTCTCTAGAGTTTCTGAGGTTGCTGTGATTTCTATGTGTATGCAAGTAGTGGAAAACTGGACAATCTCTCAGATGCAGACTTGGTGGACCGTTCTACAAAGACAAAGCGAAAGAGGATGGATCTTGCTGTTCCACCACAGCCGGTTGTAGGAGGTGCACCCCGACATGAAGCATCGCGTTCGCAGTCTGGGGGCTATGGTACACCTTGGCAATGGATGCAGTCAGGGTGGATGCCACCGCAGCACATGCAACCATCGCCATGGATGATGGGGGGGCCGTCTGCATCCGGCCCATATGGTGGTCCGTCTGGCTCCACTCCGTATGGTGGACCTTGGGATGTACCATCTCAGCCTCAGGAGATGTGCTCTCTGGAAAGTGCAAGTAGAGATTTGCGAAGGTGGAAGCGTCGAGCGTACGACAAAGAAAGTGTTGACAGAAGCACGGTCGGCATCAAACCGCACCAGCTGCGGATCCTTACAGGTGGCGATATTGACAATGGCTGTGACGGAAAAAATGCGTGGGATGATAATGTCCGCATTTATGTTCCACGCATATTGGATCTTAGTGTGCTGCAGTGGGAGGGCCAGAAGTCAAAGGCTATTGATTTACTTCGACGCACATTGAATGCTGAATTCGATTACGTTGGATATCCAATGAGCATGCAGGGATTTCGAAATGCTATCAAACGATGGATGAGGGCTGAGAGGTCAAGGCTGAAGATTAAGTTTGGTGCTGGCAAAGTAGAATGCCCTGCACATGTGAACCCAGACCAATGGACGAAGCTGATGACATATAGGAAAAAGAAAGAGCAGGAGGAGAAGGCGGCCAAAATGGTGATTGCTCGTGCGCATGTGAAGAATTACACGAGTACGAGAAGGAAGGGGAAGGCCGGAAAGGAGGCAGCATTGGTAGTTTCCCAACTTTGATTTCTTGCACTCATGTTCCATAAGGTGTGATTGAGCTTGGCACTTGCTATGGCGTATTGTGTATACACGCTTCTTCACAGTAAATTGTGTGTGTCAAGTGCAGATCCAAGCACAGCAAGTCAGTGCGGCTGTCACTGAAGTGGCACTTGGCGTACAGCAGTCCAATGGTGGTGGACCTCTTGCATCGGTATGGAAACATGGGCAGCACTTCTTCAATTTTAGTTCACCATTGCCATGACATTAATTGCAGAGGGGGTTGTAGAATTTTGGAATACGTAGCACACGTGTGATGTCCTAAAGAATATTTCTTGTCATTCGTAGAAACGTAGACTATGCATGCATACAACAAACGCAATGTCCATGATTTCTTTGATTAAGCATTGTGGACTCCTTCATAGTGCAATTGTAGTAATTTATTTTACACGCAGTCATTGAGTAGGTACTGTCTTTGTCTATAGTTCACATCTCTGGTCCTAGGTAGTTATTCACTGAGGACGCATTCATTGATTGCATAAGGATATCTGTAAGCACTACTAGTACTTGCAGTCATTCATGAGTAATTTGCAATCATTCAGTATTTACTTGTAAGTGATGTAGTCATTTATTTAATACTGGCCAGTCACATGTTTGCCAGATTTCCATATCCATGGACAAATAACTGAGTGCTCTGAGTATTAAAGAAAAAGTGACTATTGTCTGTGGGGCGCTTTTTGTAGGGTTTGACTATTGCGTCTAAAGCAAGAATCTGCGCTTTAGAAAGCCGAGAAAATGACAGGGATGGCAAGTTCCGTGAAATGCTTGTCACCCAATCGGAGATGAATGATGCTTTACAGGAGGTGAGGTCCATGCTGTCCTTGTACGTGGACAAATTAGGTGGAAATGAAGAAGGCAACAACGGCCCTTGGAAGTCTACAATGCAACCATCCATCAAGTTACCTTCAACTGTGCAAGTCATGGGAGTGCTACCCATCCCCAAATTTGTGAAGCCCAAAGATTCTCAACCTGCACGAAGTCACACTGAAGAAAGTGAAGGACATGATGCCCCGGAGGTGGTGACGGCATCAGCCGTCGAGGACACATCAATCATGGTCAAATTGTAGCATGTACAGGAGAAGGAGCAGAAGGGCAATCCATTGAAGAAGGTGACGGAGTTCTCTACTGCAAAAAACTCTGTGCAAACCGCGGGGCTATTGTCTACAGATTGTGCTACTCATGACGGCCGAATGGGCAAGGAAATTACACCAGTAGTGGAGGTCAGCAATAGCACTGAAGAGGGGCCGGAGGTGGGGAAGGTGATTTGCATGCAATCAGACTCTGAAGAAGGTGCAGCAGAAGAAGCAATTGTCAAAGTGGGGAACACTCAGCAGCTGAAGCCTGCTTCGGGGCACCTTGTATAGAGCAAAGGCAAAGCCACAACATCAAAGAAGACAGTGGTAGTGCGCAAGTCGATCAGGACTCTCACCAAGAAGAATGAAGTAGTGCCAAGTGCATCAGTGACTGAGGCAGCAGTGGGCTTAGTGGCAGCCTCCAAAGTAGCACGACAGAGAGGTAGACCAGCACGTCTTTTAGCGTCTCCAACAAAGAAGAGGGGTCAACCCAAATCCCTTGTAAAAGTTGTAGCTGAGGATGGAGTGGAGGTAAGAAGTCATGGCCCTCATGCCTTTGTCATGGGTCTTGCTATAGTGAATGTGGTATACTTTTTCATTTGTAAAATGCATGCTTCATAACTGAAGACAAGTTCATTACAACGAAGTCAACATTAGACTGCTATGATGAAGATGTTAAGTGAAAACTCTCAAACACTACTTCTGGGGGCGTGGTTGTCAAAATTGCAGTATACATGTTCAACACACTCTGGAAGTTGCATACTGTGTTAGTAAAACAGCAGGTACATGTGCAAAATTGTGCTAGCAATGTTGCCAATGGTAGAGGTTCAAAATCATTTTTGCTCTCTCATCGTTTGTACGTGCAAGGAATGCTAAAGACTTCAATGTGAAGGTAACCCTCCTATACAGTGGGGGAAGTTGTATGACCATGTATTGAGATCATTATATCCATGAAATATTGCAAGCCGTTTAAGAGTAGAGGAAATGCCTTGTAGGTTGAGGTGCTCTCTTTTTGCAAAAGTTTTTTTCCATTTTCCTTCTATGTGCAGTGGCATGAGAAAATGGGGGATCCCTACGATTTTTTGAAGTCAGCGTTGTTACCGCCGTTGCACGGACCTTCAACTTCTGCTCACGTTGCTAAATTTACAAACTTTTTCGTGCAGACACTTGTGGAAACTGATCTCCCACTTCTTGAGCACACCGCCTCTACTACCACAGCGACCGACTTGCAAGGTGAGGGGACTTGTGGACCTCATGGTTCATTTTGCCAATTGTCCCCTCACCTTGCTTTAAATGACGACTCTAACTCATATACTTGTAATGCGCAGAGGAGCTTGGCCAAGCGTGGTGGCCGAACAAAACCAATAGGGGAGAAAAAGACGGCTCCTTCTAAGGTGAGATGCAAGTCACAATGCAATATTTACTGCTATATCACTTCTGGCTCCAAATAATTTTGTGCAGCTGCTCTATACTTGTACTAAGTTTCGATGACTAGAAGATGACTAAGACCTCACAGCTTCATCGAAAGCAATCCGTCTTCTGTAGTCCTGAATGATATTGAGAATATATTTGTCGAAATGACTAAATTCATTCATTGTTCTTGCATTTGTCGTCACTAATAATGTCGAAGCTCTATAAAATGTCTGCAGTATGACTCGCAATGACTTCTTTGTAGTCATTTATAGCAGTTGCTGGCTCTCTTCATTATTTTCAGCGTTGGGGTCATCGTTTTGGCTCTTTGTGGAGGCCCATTTTGTGACATTCTATCTATTTCTGTGCGCAGTTCCAGTTGGGGCAGCAAGTCCTCCTCATGAATCCAAAGTCCTCAAAGCAAGCAGTGGCTTCAGGTGTGATTGCGGGCTTGAGGGGAATAGATGACTATCATTTCATGGAAATCCCCGCCTTATGGTTCAAGGTGGATGTGAAGGAGGCAATCTGGTCGCACGTGTCACTTATGTTTCCAAACGAAAATGCTGACCAGGTGAAACTCAAGGACGTGGTCAAGTCCAATACGCTTTGGGACGGCAAGTACATCAAATTAGCCAAGTGAAACCTCACTTCCAAGTATGTAAGTATGTTTGTAGCTGGTTCTCATGTTTTCCCTTTTAGCAAAAACCAAACTACATCAATTCTGCACGTGTTGCAATTTTGGTTGTCTTCCTTGTGGGAGCACAAAATGTAAGGATAAGGTTAGTTAGCTAAGAATATGAATGAAGGAGTGAGAAATGGTAAAATTTTTAGCTTTTTACAAGGCTTAAATATTAGATTTACCAAAATTAAGACATCTCCAGTATAGGATAATCGTAAATAGATAAATAGGTTAAGAAGGGGAATTTAGATTCCCTGATTTATCGAGATATCCGGAACCGAATACGGAACCGGGGGTTGAATCTGGACTTGTTCAATATACCGGGGCCGGGTATAAACATGTACCGGAGGATACCAGAGGATACCGGAGATCCCAGAAGAAGCCGTTAGGGCAATTCTGCGATCCAACGGCTCTACCAGAAGATAAGGAAGACCGTTTAACGGTCACAATCTTCCAGGATTTCAACGGGAACGGGAAACCCTAACGGCTGGAAAGCGGCTGGACGGGAGAGAAGACCTAGGGGTCGGATTTTCTTCCCTCACTTCTCAGTTGGAGGATTGTGGAGACCTCGGAGCGCTCGGAATCATTGTGTGGAGAGTCAGGTTGCAAGGAGAGAGAGAGCTCCGAGTTTCCCGGACCACAGAGAGAGATAGGACGAGGACTGGGACGGAAACTCTGTAAGTTTTGCATTAGTGAGGGACTGTGTGAGGTTTATTTTAGAGGATATTTGGTGGAAGTTTGGGTGCAATGGTGAAGGGCGAAGGGAGCAGAGCTGTTACCCTGAAGTTCAAGAACATTGTCCCAATCATCCCGCAAGATCCAGGTTACCGGAAGCAGTTGGAGGAGGACCTCGCACAGATGGGATGTATGAACTTTCTGCAACGACCCTAGAAGCTGAGGAACGAGGACATGATCCGGGAGTTAACGAGGGATCAGTCGAACGAATGGGAGAAGACTTCCTGGGCACTTCCCAGTAGTTGGACTGTCGATACCTGGAAACAGGTATACGATTTTTCAAGACCAGGAGAGGGAATGGCGTCCCGGACGCTCAAGTTTCATGAGGGTAAGTTCTCTGAAGCTCCTCATGGCAATGATGGGTACACCGTAGCAGATTGCAAGGATCAGAGGGAGAAGAGAGTGTTAGAATTTCTGCTCCCAATCCTGTACCCGGAACGGCCAACCCGGATTACCTTAACCTGGGCCAACACTATATTTGGGGCATTGAGTGGAGATAGAAAGGTTTTCTGGGCTGGTATTGTTAAGGAGAGAGTGACAAAGATGGTTTCATCTTTAGGGAATACCAAGGCAACAGCAATAGGGCCGTTTATATTTCACCTCTATGAGTATTTAGGAACTTTGAGAGGTCCGGAGAGAACTGCCTATAAGGCTGCCGCCACGTTTATGAAACTGAACATCACTCCAAAGGGAGAAGAAGAGGTAGAGGAAGAGAAAGATGAGGGATCCGAGAGAGAATCCTCAGAAGAAAAAGAGGAAACCTCAGAGAAGATTCCAGCCTCAGAGAAGAAGAAGGGGAACAAGAGTGAGAGTCAGGAATCCCCGGAACAGGAAGATCCCCAAGATAACTCGCTGGATAGGACCATTGAGGATCTGAAGAGGCTCAGAGAGGAGTTAGATGTGGAGAGAAGAGCAGTCAAGAGTGCATGTGGGTTGCTAGGAGGGATAAACGCATCGGAACTCGCTGAGAGGATTGAGGATTTACTCCGGGATAGAGAGAACCGGAAGTGGGAATCCCGGGTTAAGGAGTTGACTGAGCAGAACCACGAACTAACCCGGGAACTTGAGGAGAGTAAGAAGGGGAAGAAACTTTCCCCAGAGGCTAAGGAGACCCTCCGTAGAGTTAGGGCTTTTGTGTCAAATTCAGGAAATGTGATTAACAAGGCCAAATTGTTTGATGAGGGGATCCATAAGGCCGGGTCAGAGGCAGCAGTCAAGTCAGTAGAAGTTCTGGCTGAGTATTCCGATGTTACGGAGAAGTTCATGTTCGAGATCCGGGATGTTCTTCAAGAATCGGGGTTGTTCAAGGGTTCCAAGAAAGTGCCAATGTCGCCCCCAGCGAATGTGAAGCCGAAGAGTAAGCCCAAGGAAGAGAAGACACCCGCAAAGGAAACTTCTAAGCGGAAGTCGGAAGGAGGAGAAGGATCCGGGCATGGATCCGGATCCAAGGAGAAGGCCCGGAAGTCCGGATCAGAACTTGGGACACCCCAAAGCAAGGATTCGAAGCCGTCTCCAACAATGCCCAGCACCACGAGGAAGAAGACAACACCAAAACGAGGGAGGGAGGCGACTTCTGCGAGTTACCATTCAGAGGAAGGCGAGTCGCCAAGTAACTCAGCCAAGGAGGGCAGCCAGTCGGGATCCGGTTCCCAGTCCGAGTCACATCCGGGCTCTGAATCGGAAGAGGATACAGACATGGAGACCATCTCGCCTTCATAGTTCAAGGGTAAGACGGCCTCAACAACAAAGGGAAAGTATCCCAAGCCACCCAAACCATCGCCCAGCAGGAAACAACCAACCCGGAAAAGAGCTGTCAAGTTGGAGGCACCTTCTCCGAAGCGGCAGAAGAAGTAGTTAGGTAGTTCCTTGAGTTGACCCTAGCATGGTTAGTATTAAAACTCAAGTTTTTGATAGGTAGGAAGCAGTCAGTTAGCTGCTTTTTAGTTGGATGAACCTGGACTTCACTTTCCGGGTTTTTAGGATCTGAGATCCACATTTTGCGGATCGGCGGGGTGTGGTAGGAAAGTCAACGTGGGAAGGATAAGGGGAATGACAGGTGTCATTCTCTGGTCCTTTCCTTTTGATTCCCAGGGGCCTCTAGGGTTCTCTGGGTGTTTGGTATTTAGGGGGCTGATTTTGGTTTGAAGCCCCGGGTATTCTTATGTATATTTTTCAGTACTCTGTAAATTGATTTCAGATTTCCACTTCGCAAGTACTGGTCTGAAAAGTCTCAGTCTGTGTTGGTATGCCATCAGTGTGTTAAGCATTGGTAGTGCGGGTAGCTGGTTTGCAGGTGTTGGAGAAGAATAGATGACCCCCGGATCCCGTCGGGATCCGGTTTTGGGAGTATTAGGAGTTGGTTTATGAAGAACTAGCATACTAAGGGGTAGTTTCATCTGCTGATTTTCCTTGGGAGTCTTCTAAGTGAGATAGCCATTCCTAGGTTGGGTGAGTTCTTCGAGTTGAAGTACGAACGCTAGCCGATGTTTGATGAGGTCTTGCTGTTACCAAAAGATAGGAACTGGAAAGTAGTTGGGATCCTTTAGTTAGTTGGTACTAGCTCTGCTCTGGGAACTATGTTTTGGCAGAGTCTGTCGTTGTAGTAAGTGGGATAGTAGGGGTTTCCTGAGTGACCTTCTTGACCGGAGTAACTTCCCGGATCAGCTGTGAGGAAATACTTGCCTTTCGGTTTTCTTTGTTTTCTTTGTTATTTCTCTTTTAGTGGAACTTCAGCCACTTTAAACCAGTGGAGGGTAGGATTTACGTGTCCTTCCTTAAGTCCAAGAGCGGAACCCTCTGATGTAGAGGTTAAACTATACCCTTGTTCGCATTGCTTGTTAGATCCGGATCCGGGAAAGGTACAGGATCAAGACACTCTTTCCGTTTCCGTGTTTAGCTAAGCGGGATACTAAGTTATTGATACCATTGTGAAGGAATGCAGACCTGGTTCTTGTTGATTGGTTATATGTTTGAGAGCTAAGTTGATACAAGAGAAAGTTAAACGAATACAGATCGGAAAGTCTAGTTCTACATTTTTATTCCCGGATTTTGTTTGTCCTTGGTTTTGTGTTCCGGATCCTGTTCCGGATCCTGTTCCGGGTATTTTGAGGATACTACTAGTTGAAATCCTGTGGGAACGATACACGAGTCATCTTAGGTGTTTTTGCACTAGATTAACACTTAAAGGGGGATTTGTGCTTTGCTGTGTTACGACATTCCTCTTTGCAATGAAGACAAAGAATGTTCATGTCTTCAACCAAGTAGTGGTCACTACTCTATGGGCACATTCTTGTTTCAGTCATTTCCTACTAATAAATGACTACTTGCAACCTAGTATGCTCTGCTTGTTTCTGTCATGGTCCAATCATTTCGAAATCATCTTTCTCTTCAAGTGCTGTCATGTATCTCGTATCAGTCATTTCCCACTGAAATATGCAAAGAATAACTAAGAATCCCCTCCTTCATTGATTTCTTCATACTAGTAGATAGTAGTCATGGACTACAGATCAATGACTACAGTATAACAAGCTTCAGTTGCCTAAATGGTGTCATGCTCTCTCTTACTCCACAATAACTCATGCATGACTACTGTTGTTTAACAATTATGGATTTGGAAGTGAATAAATGACTGAAAATAACTATAATTTAAGAATTTTTGTACTAGTTAGCTTTCATTTGAGGACCGATTACTGCCTGCCATGTCATTCTGAAATGGAGCATACAAAAGCCTGAACATGCCACTATGACTGAAAAATGACTATAAACATTTCTACAACGACTTTGCCACGTTGTCCAATACAATACACATCAGCAATGCCCCGTCACCGCCTATCTCCAAGTCAACAAACCAGTCAGCAAATCTGTTGATGAAGTTCCACATCACCGAACGGACGACATATAACCCCTCTATCCTAAATGACTGTATCAGTCCGAAATAACTGGTCCACAATGACTTCAAACAGAAAATGATGCTGCAGTCATTCTGCAGTCTAATGTGTCCTAAATGACTGCGTTTTCAGTCATTTTGCCCTGTTATTTACAGCCCCTTTTCTACTAGTGTTAGTAGGGAACGGGTTAGTTCGGGATTTACAAAAATAAGTAGCGTCTGGGAAAGTAGAATTTATCGCGCTGAGAATGGAGCGGACACCCATGGCAACTTCCTAGAGCAAAATGCTTTGAGGTTAAAATTAGTTCAAGGCACGGAATTCTAGAGAAGCACTTGCCGGAACATTGTCATGCACGTCCTTTGGATGAAAGTAGGTTTTCTTTGAAGTACTGAATGATGTTAGTTGTAGCTCGGTTTCATTGTTTCAAACTTAGCCGCCTTCTGGAGTTCGTGTTGTTCAGTGTTTCGTAGGTAAAATGTTATGTGCAAGTGCAAATGTGCAGGGAGTCGACATTGAATCAGAAATTGTGTTTGTGAGAAGAAGCTGGCACTTACTTTCATTTCGTTGCTTGCAGGAGACTTGAACCAACCATCAAGTGCAACAATGGCGTGAAAATGGACGCCAAATCAGAACCGCAAGCTCCGTTGTCGACTGACCGGTCTCTCATGTGCATGACCCCTGGTTCTACTGTTTTGACGGTGTCTCCATTGTGGTAGCGGAGTGATAGAGATTGGGGTGAAGGTTGTAGCTCTCAGCCATGGGCAAAGAGTTCTGATCTGTAGTCCGGTCCTCGGATTCCCCAAATTGATTACCCTAAACCGCATTTCGTGGCAGTGGAAGAGGACTCCGTCGAAGCCCTATAAGTGCATACGCCAAGGAGGAGGACGCGTTTAGGTCGAGACACTTTCACAGATCTATTCGGCGGTGGCAGAGTACCGAGAAGTAGAAGCACAAACTACAGAGACGTAGAGGAGGTATATGAGGACAGTGAGAGTTCTTTTTCTGATTCATCAGATCGAAGTTGGCATGCAGGAACAGAGCCTTCTCCCAATTCGTGTGAGTACCTCTCGCATTTGGAAACACCAACAGAAGAGACGGACTCTTATGCTGAAGGAGTGAGTAACAGTCGGCAGCTGTTCGGTAGAAGCGCCTCGTCAGTGGAAGTGACTCCTGAGCTGAAAAGCGGGAGAATAAGAAGAGCAAGTCAGGAGGGAAGAATTGCATTGTCTCATCAAGAGAAGGTACAACTCTTGATACGTCTTTCATATTTTTGTTGACTGCAAACTGCTCTTCCGATGTAGCTTCATCTTTCAAATGCTTTAAGTTCCGGTCATTTCTGTACAAGCAAAGCCGATGTTTTATATGAATTCACAGCACTGCATTATCTGTGAACATTGTTAGGCATCTATCTAAAACAGACGGTACTCAGGAACATGATCTTTAGCAATATTGTTTTTGTATAATTCTACTTTAAGAGAAATCTGTTATATGAAAATGTATTCACCTAAATCCGTTTCATGCATTTGTATAATCCATTCAATGTGGCGTATTTCATAATTCCATGTAAGAATTTTTGGAAGATGAATGTAAAATAAACCAGGCATTTATCTTTGCCATTGTGGACGTTGAATTTAGTGTAGTCTATGTTGTTAAGGTTGTTGGTGGTTCAAGTTTATATTGTTAACGTGGACTTGGAAATCCAGCAGCGCAGAGGTCCACCAAATACTAGTGGGAGGAATTATCAAAAACAAAAAAATCAATACCTGCATCAGGAAGTGGAGCCAAGTAATGTTTTAGAGGGAGACCATATGAAGGCAATGGGAAGTGTGTGCAGGGGTAGATCCAATACTAACTTCTGTTTGGAATCGTAGCCAGAGAAACGTTGCTTCCGTGAATTTCAAAGTTTTATTTGAAGTAGTGAATGATGTAGCTCCTCTTATTCATTTACACCTAATGTGAGCACTGCTTTTGGTGTGAAGGGTGGGGGAAGGCTAAAAAAAGGGATGGGCAAAGAAAAAGAAACCTTTGAGCCATGGCAGAAACCAATTCATGGTCGGAAAGTGACAACTCCAAAAGACAAATCGACAGACTCCAAACGTCTTGGAGGTGGGATTCATCGAAGTACAGAGAAAGAGAGTGTTGATAGGCCTCGAGGAATGAAGAAAACTCCTCTTCTCAAAGTCACGGACACCGAATTACTTGACTCGGAGGAAGACTTAGACAAGGGAATTCGGAAGGTGGGCCGACATGGGCAACAGAACATTGCCAATGCACAGGAGAAGGGGAGGGAAGGTACTGATTTGCATTTTTTCATGAATATGTATGTCAGTGTTAATTGTTGACTATGTGATTATTGGGCTTTCACAAACCATGCGTGCAAAAATCAATGAAGGAAGGAGGACCACGTCCTGTGTTTGACGTGACAGTGAGTAGACGGAGGTAACTACCTTCACTCATGTCTCATGGTTTTAATTTAATTTGGAGTGGACTCGTGCAGGAGGGAATAACATGATGCCACCTGACCCGGTGGCAAATGTTGTAGACGATGTACCGAAGCAGCGTCCAGGGAAGGAGAGGGCACGCACACCGCCTTCTGAGTCCAAAGAATTGTACTTGTCGCCTCCACGATTGAACCGTTTACGAGAGAAGCATCGACGGAGATCAAGCCCTGAAAGGTGCGATTCGTCGGAATCGTTGGTCGAACTTGAAGGCGGACCTTCGAAGGAGGGTGGCAGAGACAATTGGCGTAGACGTCATCAAAGCGTGGACTCTAAATCACCTATGGTAATGAATTCATGACATACCATTTACTAATTGTATATGTCTAATCATCCTCGAAAAGGGTAGATTATTATTCCATAAACTGACATCAATGGTTCTAATGTCGCCACGGTCAGGTCAACTGCTTGTTTTCATGAGATTAATGACGTTTAGTTTTGTTTGCATAGAGGGGGGGCAGGGAAAAAAGTGCAGCACATGCAGGCCGCGGACGTCGACAGCGTTCCACATCACCAGAATTTAGTCATCGCAGGACCCGACGTGCTGAGAGACGTGGTGTGAGCAGCTCGGATTTTGAAAGCTACTCGTCTAGCGATGGAGAGGAGTTGTGTCAACAGCAGCTTGGCGGCCGTAAGCTTTCACCGGAGTTTGAGCGGTTCAAGAAGAATGAACGTGACTATATTCACAATGAAGACGACTCTGGTAGCAGTACAGATGAAGGGCGTTGTGGGGGACACGATGTCGGTGTGAAGGCAGCGAAGACTGAGCCTGACTTACCAAGAGCTAAAACGAAGAAGCGGAAGGAAAGGCGGAGGAGACAAAGTGAGAGAGAAGCTGAAAGAGCAATCCGAGAGCGTCAGGGGTTAAAAGGGCATTATCTTTCAGTTAACCATATGGGAATTCCATACGGTTTTAGAGTGTGTGAGCGCTTATTTACCCACCCTTGGTAAATAAGTGAGCACAACCAGGTTCTTGAATTTTAGGTTTGATTCTTGTCCTATGGGTGCCTAGCGTAAATCCATTGTGCCTTCCAAGCAATGGATCTTTTCTAAATCCTAAACATACACAAGTTTGCAAGAAAAAACAAAGAAATCAAGAAAAACTAACTTAATTTGCAATGTTTACTCTAATTGGGGTGAACCAACTAGGCCGCTGTGGTTTTTGAGCGAAATATGATACAGTCTAAATTTAGCCACATAAAAAGAGAGAAAATGTCATGCCATTTCTAAAAATATAAAACTCAAAATTATACGACCTTCCTAGCAAAAGTTATAGACGGATGAAGGTTAGCTTCTATAAGTCTATCTAAACTTCATCCTTAGATTTAGACCCTTCACTTATTCTATTTTACTTCAAGTTTTTGACTCTGACTCTATATTGCCAACTTCTACCTAAGTTCTAAGTTTGGACTTGGATGGATGAGTTTTACCCTATTTCATCCATATCCTAACCCAAAGTTCATCCGTTGTTTGCTACTAAATGATTAATAATTTCTCCTAAGTTAAACTAGTTCTGGACTTTACTAAGTGCCTTCTACCTATTTCCAAATTTAATTCTTCTCTTTGATTACCTCTTTTAGTAATTATTTGATCTTTATCCTACTTATGTGGCTCGGTGCTACTCTGAGCAAAATACTATTTTTAGATTTTTGTTTATTTGTCTTAATTCTAGCTTTCCAAAATGCTAAGACACGTGTTGATTGGACCTTCCTACTAGGAGTTATCAATGGATGAAGTTTGACCGCTAATCGATACTTCAAACTTCATCCATGGTTTTCTACTAACCTACAATTTGAATTCTAATTTTTGTTTCACTTCTGGAGTCTAGATTTATGTTTCTACCTAAGTTTCTATTCTTGTTCCATTTGGATGAAATGTACTAAATTTCATCCAATATTACTCCTAAACTTCATCCGCTAATATCTCTTTCAATTTGATTCCAAATTCTAAGTGTGAGATGGTTTTGGAAACCTCTAACTAGAATCTACAACACTAATTCTTTGGTTCTTGAAATAATCCTATTCTAAACACTCTGAATTGACTTGAGAGTTCAGCCCTACTTTTAAATTTCTATTTTTGAGAATTTAAAATGGAGGGTTTGAAGTTAGGAACTTACCTTGGAGTTGGTGTCATTGTTTAGGTAATTGCATACCCCTTCAAAGTCCCCATCATTTGCCATATTTCGGAATCATTTGATAATTTTGCCCATGGCTTAAAGAGGAGTTTTAGTACAAGGGTTGTCAATTCTTGGACTTCCCTTTTCTTTTCTTTTTCTCCAAATCTCGCTTTTTCTTCTAACACTATTTCCCTCAATTATTTATGATTCAAGAAGAATACATAAGTCGACCCAATACACTTGATCAATCTTCTTCTATCTTCCTTTATCTCAATTCTAATTGGTTGTTCTAAATACTCGAGATTTCTCCTTCTTCTTCAACTTCGACTATAATAATCTAACAATTTGGTCTTCAATTCACAACTATCATTCCTATTGAGTTTTTGAACTCAAACTTAGTCTAAGCTAAAAGAGTTGAAAGAGTGGTGAGATAGAACTTTGTTTTGCACTTCTCCTTGCTAATCACACCTCCCTAATCTATACTTCTTCCCTTCTAATCTATTTTCTAATTTCCCTATCAAAATGCCTTAGCTCTCGGTCTGACTTTTGATGGTTTACTATTTTTAGATTTTTAATATGTTTTTTTTGTAGAGGCTAAAACCAGCTTTCTAAATTGATGCGGAACTTGCAAATCGGACTTTCCTAGTAGGAGTTATGCATGGATGAAGTTTTGAACACTAATTAGTGTTTAAAACTTCATCCGCTTATATCTCACTCATTTTAGCTCTGATTTCTTTGTATTTTATGTTTTTGGAAATCTTGTGACCTCTACTATGAGATTCTAAACTCAAATCTATACTATAATCCCCTTCTAATGGTCTGACTTTGGGTCTAATCTCGGCTCTAAATACACTCTAACTCTCGGTCTGACTTTTGACAGTTTACTATTTTTAGATTTTTAATATGTTTTTCTTGTAGAGGCTAAAACCAGCTTTCTAAATTGATGTGGAACTTGCAAATCGGACTTTCCTAGTAGGAGTTATGCATGGATGAAGTTTTGAGTACTAATTAGTGTTTAAAACTTCATCCGCTTATATCTCACTCATTTTAGCTCCGATTTCTTTGTATTTTATGTTTTTGGAAAGCTTGTGACCTCTACTATGAGATTCTAAACTTCAATTTGTATTGACCCTTCTTCTTAGCGGTCTGACTACACCTTTGGTCTCGGCCCTAAAGAAAGACTAATATTAAAAATAACAACTTGACCAAACTAAGCCCAAAAAGCCTAACTACATAGAAATGATCAAAGGAAAGAGGAGGTTCAAAGCTTCGCCGTATTTTTGAAAAATGACCAAATTTCTAAACAAACTAAGCCAAAGCTTCGCCGTGCTTTTGCAAAATGACCAAATTTCTATAGAACCTCTAAACAAACTAAGCCAAAGCTTCGCCTTGCTTTTGTGAAATGACCAAATTTCTATAGAAACTCTAGACAACTAAGCCAAAGCTTCACCGTGTTACAAGAAACAAGGAGAATACGGACAACTACAAAGGGAATGAATTGTTGATAAACAATAAGCTACCACATGTTAATGCTAAAATAACGTAGACAACGCTAGAGATTTTTCCCCAAGCGGCATTGCCAGTCATAGGGGAAGGAAACTCTCTAGGATTAGTGCAAGGTTAGTTCACAACACCCAAGAATGTCAACAAAATACCAAAACTCAACAAAACATTAACTAAAGCTTCAAATAACTCACAAGATACACCACTAGAAGATAGCTAAGTTTGAAGGGACCCCTAAGTCCTTCAAAAAGAGCTTAAAAAGTAGCAACAAGGAGCTTGAAATGCTCCCAAAACACGAGAATTTGGCAACATGGCCCAAAAATGGCCAAAATCCAACTAAATGGACCCAAATCGTACAAGGCGGTTCACAAATGAACCTAAGGGGTGATTTGAGAGAGAAATGAGCCCCCTTATATACTCTTCCAAGGTGGCTCACCCCCCCTCAATTCCTAAGCCGTAATCTTATCAACTAAGATTTTCATCCTAATCTTTAATTTTTAACTTTCTACGCTGGTCCAAATGTCTAACTTTTGGAGATTAACTCCAAATTGAAAACTAAATGTGCCGTTGGCTTCAGAAGGCCATTTTTAGTCTTGATAATCCCACACCCCTTGATCAAACTCTAAAAAACGCAACATAACCTACTGCTAACTGAATGCCAAAACGAGGTAAAAACCCAAATCTTGGAGGTTGACTTTTCTGAGAAAAGTAACTAGCATAGGTTACTTAGTAGGTATATGGGAGTAAGAAAAGACCTAGCTTTGACCTCATTCCGATTTCGTATGCTTCCGGTACGCAAGTCAACTCCACCGTAAACTTCAATTTCACCAATTTCCGGGGAATCTCGCCGGTTCGGGCACTTTTGGCTATCGGAATGTCTTGAAACTTGTTGGGGCATCTTATTAGCATAAAAAAAGTTAATCTAATTTTTAGTAAGATTTTACCGCAACCTGAGTAATTTCTAGGAATTTCCCATCGTAAGTTTTGGCGGTTGACCGTCCGGAAGGGCATCTTCTACATGTCAGAAAATTCCGAAACTTTTTATGGAACCTCTCATGGAATTCCACAAAAGATGTGCAAGCTCATATTTTTACTTTGCACAAAGGTCAGAGGAGAATCAAATTCTACCTTCTCCTTTCAATTCTGGCAACTAGGGAATCTTTCACATACAAGGGAATCTTGGCAAGCCGATTTCGCCATTGAGTCCCAAATGTGATTTCCACCTTAGAATACCATACTCCACCCATAGATTCCTCTTACGAATCCATCTTGAGTTTGTAACTCCTGCAAGCTAACAACAATTGAGGTTTCTGCTATTTCTTCGATGCTATGGGGAAAGTGAAACCTATCTCTGGGAATGGACTTAGGACCTCAACGGTGTTCCCTTGAACCAATTTTAGCCATAAGATGTCACATGTACCGTAGGTTTGGGCTGTTTGGGTCAGATTAGCCCTTAATTCTACTTTTTATCGATATTTCCACGTTTTAACCTATGTACAAGTGGAAATAGAATTTATTTGGGGAAAAACAACCTATAAGGGACCAAATGCTATATTGGTACGTGACATACCTATTTTGGTTTTACACTCTTTTGGGGGCTTTTTGTATATAAAACTATATTTAAATTTGTAAAAATTGAAAAAAAGAAAACTGTGAGTCCCTAGTGACGAATTGGGGGCTCACAGAGTGGGAGCTTGGCGCTTGGAGTTGAGCAAGCTTTGTCAGGGACTAGATCCCTCCGTGACAAACATATGATGTCAGCCAGAAGAGAAAATGGCAACTTTGAGACGGCGTCTCAAGGATAGCTTCGAGTACAGTGCTTCTGTTGATCGCGCGTACATTCAAAAACTTGCTGGGAAAGTTGTGACACAACGTCGCTCAAGATTACTGAACTCAATGAAAGACGGCGATGAATGTCCAGCTGGATTTGACAAGAAAATATGGCGCCGCCTAGATCGAATTCGCAGTGATCCACACCGAGAGGAATTATCTCAAAGAATGAAATATGCGAATGCCACAAGAGTGAATAAAAGAAGGACGGGGCCGAAGCGAGAAGATGGCACTCGGGAAGATCTACACAGGAAGCTTGGGAGGGAGCCACATCCAGATGAGGTGCAGTTGGAAATGCGTCGAAAAAAGGGGTACGACGGTGTTTCAAGGAAGAGAAGAAGTGCTACGTCGCGTGAACCTTCTCCTTCCAATGACGACGAAGATAGGGAAGCTGGGTTGAAGAAGACGATTTATGCGAAGGGAGGCGCAGTAAATTGTTCTGATGCGGAAGGAGGTGCTCGAACCATTCAATTTGAAGTCCGGCTACTTGAGAATATGAAGAAAGAGCTAGAGGAACTTCAGGCTAAAATGAGAGCTGCGAAGAAATCTGCAGTGCATGAGTCGGTAGAAGACGGCGGGCCTTCGACCTCTATGCGCATCGTTGGGCCGGAGAGCAATGCCACTGCGCAAGCTGACACACACTTGACGGTGAGGGCAGAGAGGGGTTCGTACTGTGTTTTTGCGTCCAGGATGACAATGTTGTTGCTTGTCTTTGCGACCTTTATTGATAAGAATGTGGTCGTTGGCAGTAGTGGATGCCACTTTGTATGAATTGTTGAAATTCGTCATGAATTGTGGATAATTTCGTTGTATTGTATCTGAATTAGGGGATGGCTGGAGTATGTACTGATTTTTTCTGCAAACGGCAATAAAATATCATGAGATGTTTTGTACTTTCAGCAATGAACGGACCCAAATTATTGGGCGTGGATAAGTATAGATTGGAAGGCATTAAATTTGGAGGTGGCGGAATCGACTGAACTGAAGTGACGATTATTTAGTGGGAAGGAGTTTTTCCGAAAACAGTATTTCATGCACAAAGTGTGCATGCAGAGGTGCATGGTGGGGAATGAAGTGAGAGTTGTGTAACTTTGTTTTGAACCATTGAAGTCTGAGGTGTCTTAATTTTTTTTTGGCAAGGACTGTAGGCCATTCTACTAGAGCAGGCTGTGGAGGAAGGCAGGGGCGAGGATCTTGAGTTCAGAGCTTCACCTCAGAAAAAAAAATTGAGGTCATCAAAGAGGCATTAGCTGTTGGAAGGTGGGGTGACAATGCGTGGTGGCTGCTTGTGTGGAAATGTAGTAGTTGATTCTATATAGTGAAGTGTTTGTTTTAATTGCTTACAACGTATTCTTGAATGTAGCCATTGCAATTGTCACGGTTGTTTTCATATGTCGTGAAGGTTGAACGTACTTGCTGTGGAAGGAGACATATGAGTCAGAGAAACCTTCATTAATTGTGACTGTAATGACATAGTGTGAATCATGTGAGTGATTGGACTTTATAATTATTTGCGGAGTAAGATGTTGTACCAGGCAGTGGACTTATATTGTGGATTGTTAATTTTAATTGTTTTTGTTTGTTTCCAGGCAAGGCAGTCGGAAATGAAGGGAAGAGGAGGTCAGAGAGTTCCGTAACTTCGGGATAGTGAAAGATGCATGAAGGAGTACTGGCGTTCAAGAGCGAAGTTGCTCGCACGGAGGTGGTGGAAGTATGTTTGGGGAGTGATCTTATAGTAATAAGTTGTTCGTAAATAATGTGTGACAGTAGGTGCACACAACTCACTTTGAAGCAGAGGTAGTCCGTTGTTATTTCCGGGTCATTGAATCTTCTGAAGCGAGCTTTTGTTTTACTTTTGTACATGTTTAAAAACTGTAGACTTGTGCGTGAGGTAGGTCGCCAAACTATGTGTGTACAAAGGCCATTTCGGAGCTCAACGATTTCTGTATTTTACTGTTGGCAGTGGTCGTTATACTTGTGCCAGGGGATGAGCTGATCAAGAGGAACCAGTCCTTACAGTGGGCCTCGAATGCATAATTATATTGAGTATTGTATAATTTTTTGCACGTAAGCGTCCAATGTCAATGGCAATTCATGGAAACAACAGATGGCAATGCATGTTTGAGCTTGTATCGGTATAATGTTTTTATGTGAGGTATAAACTAATTGTATTGGGATATGATATGTTCTTAATGTTGCGAAAATGGATGTCTGAAATGGGATTGAGGTCGACGTAAATCATGTGCAGTGTAGATGGAAAGTGGATTTAATAACCTCGTATGTGTAATTATGAAGGCAGCCTCCACCGAGGAATAAGCAGAATGTAACAAATGAATCAGGAGATATTGGATGCATGCCAAATCAGGTAAGCAGATGAGCACTGGGGAATAGGTCATGGGTCTTGAAATAGAAGTTGGCCAATGGAAATTGGGCAAGTGCGGACCAAATATGGTAGAGTCTATTAAAAGACAAACCAGGTCGTGAAAGCCGGGAATGGCAAGTGCAACAATTACAAGCCACGTGTTTGGTCTTGATTAGTATTATCACATGAAAATGAGGATATGAGGGCACTGTAGTCAGGGCCTTTAAAAAGCCCGAAAATGCCGGAAAAGCGTGTTCTAGTAAAGCATGCCAGTTGTTGGATGCATGAGTCCCCAAAAGCTGAGTGTGGGCACAAATGACCAAAATTAGACTATTTGCCTATTATCAAGAAACTACTTTGCTCAGTAACTTAATCCGACGTGCACTGACACCGTGGCAAGGCTGTGAAGACACGTATCTGACGTGGCAGTAATCAACATAGATATGCTGCATACTGTCCGAACCAAGCCGACCTAATCAACTGTTTGACATAACACAAGTATGCAAAATCTTTGCAATTGCAGACATGGAATTTCCTTCTATATATAGAAGGAGTACATATCATAAACACTTATTATATGGGTATTTGTAGACCCTATAATCATAGACAATTTCTATAGTATATACACCTATAACATAGGTGTGTAGTATTCTAGGCTCACGGACTCACACTCCTATGCTTATATAATAGCAACCTTCTTTAATGTAGATGTAACTTTTGTTGATGCAATGCCTCATGCCCTTCAATCTAAATTGAGTGAGAGCAAAATAACAATTTCATTTGGTTCAATTTTTTTATAGCATTAAGAATAAAATTTGTTCCCCTACCTCCTCCCCTACTGTATGAACTATTTCAATATTGCTCAAACGAGAACATTTATTTTACATTGCCATGCCATCTTTTGCATACCACATAAAGAATTTAAGACATGTTTATAGGAACAAATTAAATCCCTCGGTCTCTCTAGCCATTTTCTTAGGAGCATCATACTTGCGAGTTCATCCTACTTGAATTAGTGTGACATTTATTTTGAAATGGTCAACCGGCATCAAACATGAAGGCAGTAGATGTACTTATTCACATGCAATATTTTTATTATTTATACTCAATGAACAAGGTGCGTTCTTTGTTTTTTATAGGACTCTTGAAATACATTCATCGAACACTTTTTGTCCACCCTAGCATTACCAAAATTAAATGATGCAATTAGCCTCCATTAGTGTAAAAATCTCATATGTGTTATTTAAATTCGCGCTCCTATAAAATATACACCATCAAGTGTTAAGTATTAAAGTGATATGAAATGTTTAGCTCCCTACCTCATTGATTTGACTTTGATAAATGATGAAGTTGAAATAAATTATGATAAAAGTTAGAAAAAATTGTAGGATTTAAAGATGCTGAGAGTGTATTTGAGACTTTAAATTTTTTTTGGAAGCAAAGACTTAATGTCATCATGTGATTCATTTAGAACACCCATTGAATTTTGGCAAGCACTTCAAAAGCAAGTAATATTTTGGCTTATAGAAGAATCTCATCAAACTACCGGTAATATAGATTCGAGTATAGATTCTTTTTTTCAACCTACTAAGATGAATAATGACTCATACTTTTTGCACTTTCATCTTTTACTCTCTTAAACATTATATATTTATTTCAAAGTCTTATATATGTTACAATATTGTCTATGTCCAAACCCTAACATTCATAGAGGGTTGCATGTATACCATTCATATTACCATACATGAAGTTCTAATTCAAACACTCAAGTGCCAAAATTGAATTTTCACATTAGATTTTCCAAAGGCCACGCCACCTTACACCATTCACAAGATGATACGTGGCATTGTTTAATAAAAATGCTTTATTTTTGTATTCTAAGGTAGAACACCCAAAAGCATCCATGTTTCCATTTTTGTATCCTAAACTACCACTAAATGTGGCTCTACACTTTTGTTAATGTGTCTTACAAATGCTTAATTATGATTTGCTAACGCATTTGAAGGACACATATTTAACTTTGATTCGTTGACTACTAATTTTTGCATAATTCAGTTTAGATTTCACCTATATGACAATTTCAATGGTCTAGAGAGCCCACACTTTGAAAAATCATAGAAATTACATACCACATCCGAAAAATCTATTTTTTTATTTATTTTTTAATATTTTTAATATTCATGATTTTCAGTTGCCAACTCTACAAAAATATTATTTTTAGGAAAAGGTGCCTCCAAATATGTTGAATGCTTAATATTGACGATTTTGGGTGTTTCCACCATAATAGATCAACTGAGTGAGTGGCACACTTCCACTTCATCCAAACCCTTTCCTCACGTTTTTCATCTCAAGCATGAGTGGGGTCAACAACTTCACGTCAATGATGACAATGAAACGCACCAAATAATGCGCAAATGACTCGAAACAGGATGAAAATCATTCATCGACTCGGATGAATGTCATCCAGTCCCCAGGCTCACGCATCTTCGTCGTCTTGTTCGTTCACGGCTCTGCACCAGAGCTCGGTGGGAAGCCGAGCAAGGCGTTGTCTCCTCGTTCTAGGGTTTCATTAAGCAAGCTCCAGGGGATGCGCGTGAGCTCATCGGTTCGTCCGCTGCTGGATCGTCAATCGTGACTTGATGTCTTCATTTCTGGTAAGACTCGGACATGCGCTTCCGCTTTTCCACTGGATTATTCGCAACGGTGCATCGTGTTTTTTTCGGTTTTTCTCACTTTCTCTGGTGGTATGTGAGACCTTGACTGGATCTGAGCATCTCCTTTCCCTTAGTAGTTTAGAAAGATGTTCAGTTTGATGTTTTTCCGGTACTATGGTTGCTGTTGAGGGGTGTATGCGGGAGATTGAAGTTTTGAAAGGGTTCGATTAGGTTTATTCGATTTCGTTACTCTTTGGTTACGCAATTTTGGCTGGAATCGGAGTTGCTGAAGTGTTGCTCTTCCTCGTTTGGGACGTAGATTATCTGTGACTGTCTGTGAAGTCTTGTTTTGCTCGTTGCGTGGGATGTTGGTGCCTTTTATGGTTCTAGTTCGGACAGCCCTAATGAGTATTTTTCAGCTGGTGAATACCAGAGATTAGAGCTGGATGTGAACAGATTTGGAGCGGCGAAGTGGCTGGTGATTTTGTTTTTTATTCTCTATTTTGTGTTTCCATGCCTTATTACGTTACGGCAATTTCCGGTGAAGCGGGATTGCCGAAGTTTCTCCCACCTCTATTGGGAGGTAGATTATTTGTGAGTGTCTGTAGGTGCTTTTTATGGTTCTATTTTGGAGAGCCCTCATGAGTATGTGTGAGCTGGTGAATACGTGAAAATAGAGTTGGATGGGAGTCCTTGGCGAAACTGAATGGTTGATGGTTCAATTTCTTTTGAACTGTTAGTTTTTTTAATTATCCTACATTGTTTCGGGAGCTGAGAGGCAGGATGATCTTACTTTTAGGTTGTTTGGAAGTAAGCAAAAATGGATCTCCAATTCTTCGTGCCTTCTCTGCTGACTGATCACCACTGATGAGAGGAGAGTCCCTGATTACCAATTTCTGGGTGAAATGGGGGTGTTAGTTGGGATACTGAAGCGCTTGAGTAGCGCTTGAAGCACCCGCTTTGGGTATTTTGAGTGAGCGTAACAATTGAGTTCTTCATTAGTTTTTGAGTTTGAGTACAAAGGAACCGATCATTCCATGTCCATCATTTTCGCAATTGTAGTCCATTGCTCATTATTTTGGGACGATTCTGTCAATTATATGCAGTTCTGCCGCTAACAGTCGTTTTGCTTGAACTTTTAGGACATTTTGGGGGGCAATTGGTCTCTGTCTCAAGTTAGCAACAGCTAGTAACACAAACAACCGGTGGACTTGGTATTGGGAAAATCCTCTGTATCATCACGAAGAGAAGGTGCAGCAAATTAACGGCAGCAAATAATACAGACGACTGGTGGACTTGGTGTTGGGAAAATCCTCTGTATCAACACGAAGAGAAGGTGTAGCAAGTTAACGGCAGCAAATAATATAAACGACTGGTGGACTTGGTGTTGGGAAAATCCTCTGTATCAACACGAAGAGAAGTAGCAAGAGTCGCTCGAAATGGGGGTGATCATATCGAGGTTGTGGTTTTACATGTTCCCTGCAAAAGAATACAAAATTGTTGTTGTGGGATTAGACAATGCTGGAAAGACGACGACACTTTACAAGCTGCATCTGGGCGAGGTGGTTGTTACGCAGCCTACAGTAGGCAGTAATGTGGAAGAGCTTGTATACAAGAATATACGTTTTGAGGTCTGGGATCTTGGAGGCCAAGAGCGATTGCGAACGTCCTGGGCGACGTACTACCGAGGCACGCATGCAGTGGTGATGGTTGTTGATAGCACAGACCGGGCAAGGATTTCGATCATCAAAGACGAGCTTTTCAAGTTGCTGCAGCATGAAGAACTTCAAGGCTCTGTTGTGCTTGTGTTCGCCAATAAGCAGGATCTGAAAGATGCCATGACTCCAGCAGAAATAAGTGATGCGCTGTCTCTACACAGCATCAAGAATCACGACTGGCACATTCAAGCGTGTTGTGCTTTAACTGGGGAGGGGCTCTGGGACGGTTTGGGGTGGGTTGCTCAGCATGTGACTGGAACTAAGGTCACACCCTAGAGGGCATTGTAGATCATGTCGTTAGCTCATTTTGTATTGTATCTTACTGGCGCAGGCCTTCATTCTCATCTGCTTATTTTATGCAGTATGAGATCTGTATTGAATCCTCTCATGGTGGTGAATCTTCAGCTTGCCTTAAATCTTCAGCTTGACACACTGGCACTTTTGCAAAGAATCAAAGCCAGGTACGAATA
Organism: Pseudisothecium myosuroides; assembly: GCA_951799445.1. Taxonomy (NCBI): domain Eukaryota; kingdom Viridiplantae; phylum Streptophyta; class Bryopsida; order Hypnales; family Lembophyllaceae; genus Pseudisothecium; species Pseudisothecium myosuroides. The sequence continues at coordinate 53,036,380 of OX637287.1, read as the reverse complement.
TACTAGTTGCCCGGCGCTCTACAGAGCTTTGTTTGGTTCCCCGTAGCATTTATAGATTATAGAAGAGGTTACAGCCAGGAACGTTGGCATTTGTTTTGCTATTTACCAAGCAGCATGCGTTGACACATTATGTGGCGGTCCTTCAATTGATGCAATTTATACAGTACGTTGCCTCATTTGGGAGGATTCGTCTCCTAACGGTTTCTCTTCTGAACATTGCATATGAATTCTTAACCCTAAGTGTTCGAAGTCCAGGAATGGGGTTTTTAGGGTTTAGGGGAGCTTGCTGTCGTCAGAGATTTTGGTATCTTTTTTCAAATTTTTTGGGAACTCTTATGAATCAATATTTAAATCTAAGGTGGCGGCTCCCACTCCCAACCTTGCACGTTAGATCAATCTAGGTAATACGTACGTCCAAATTTTCCGATATACATTTATATGAATGAAGAAAATGGTGCCCACGGAAATCTCAATTTGATAATTGACACCTTTCTCTTGGTACCTTAGAAATTCATTTTTCTTTTGCAACCATCTCCATTTGTATTTACCTATATGCAAGAGAATTCAATTATGATCTTTCGAACGTAGAGATGTAGCAATGAAGGAAAATAGGTGCTTCCACCTTAATTGGAAAATTATACAAAATTTTAACTTATAAATTAAGAGTTGTGAGGTTTGAAAATGTCTAAGACTGTGTAGCAAAAAAATAATATTGACCTTTCTTGAAGTGACCTTTGGGATTTATGTATTGTCAAATATATGGGGTCCACTTTGGCAACCATAAAGGGCCTTTGAAGCACTACAATTAAAATGGAATGAAGCCTATAAGGAAATAGTGGAGTAAAGTAAGGATGAAAATGGTGAAAAGAAGCCAAGACTAAAAGAGGGTTGCTATTATGTGAGCATAGGAGTGTGAGCCCATGAGCCTAAAATACTACACACCTATGTTATAGGTGTATATACTGTAAAAATCGTCTATAATTATAGGATATATGTGTTACAAATATCCATATTATAGGTGTTTATGATACATACACCTTCTATAGTGTAGGGTATCTATATTATAGGTACCTATATTGTAGGCTCAATGCTTACAAGCTCGCATTCTTAAGCTCACATACTAGCACCGTTGAGACAAAAATAATGGAATTTCAAAGTAATACATCTAAAATTGAAGCCCATAGTGTCTTTTGAAGGATTATGAGGGAATCAAGGAAAACCTTTCCTCAAGGAACAAACCCATTACTATTTTTTCAAACTTCAAATTTCTATAAAAATTTTACAAATGGTGGAAGAATTTGGAATTTAAAAATAAAAAAATGAGAGTTGAAGGATTTACTTTGTAAACATGGATCAAATCTATAGAGAACTTCAATATTTTTTCAACTGAAGGAGTTGAATTTTTTTTTGAGGCAACCAATAAAAACCTCTAGAATTCAATTAATTTTTCAAACAAAGGCCACAAAAATTGGATTGGAATTTGGATTTGAAAAAATGTGAGGGTTGAAAGGGATCCACTTTAAAGGCATGTCAAGATCTTTTGGTTTCTATATTGACAAATATAGAGTTCAATGTTCAACATAATGAGTTTTAAGTTGTCAAGACATTGAACTCTATATTTGACAAATATAAAGTTCAACTTAAAACTCATTATGTTGGATTTTGGAATTTATACAATACCTATGAATGTGATTTTTATATTTATTTTTTAGAGATGTCTTCTATAAGTTGTAAAATTTTCACATTATTTTGAATTTTTATTTTTAAAACTACAGTACTATGGATTTAAAAGTAAAAGTAAAATAATTCATACTAAATGCAATTGATACTCAAGACATTGGAAAATCTCTCCAAGTTTATATTACAGTGTAAAACATTATGGTGCATTTTTGGATGTCATTAGAAAATTAGAAAATTAAAATTCTATAATTGCAAATTAATTTTTTCAAATTGTTAGAGAATATTTCAGAATATTTTTATTTTTTAATTAGAATTACAAATGAATAGTTGAAGACAGAGAGTCAATGAAAAATTGATTTCCAATAGAGATCTAATGCTTTTGGGATCGAATATCCTTGTGAATATTTCCATTGCTAAGATCTCCCTCTAAGTTTCCCAACCCTAAAACTAAGCTTAGAAACCTTCAGTTGAGCATCAATAGTATTTTTTTTTTTTTTGAACAAATGGGAGACCCACTGCATTAAAAAGAGACCAAAAACAACAGCCAAGCCAGAAGGCTGGACAAGAGAGCAAAACAAAGTAAGCTCATACAAAGAACCCACAGAAACCCACTAAATGAAGGAGCACTCCGGAGGGCGCACCTTGTTCCAGAACACCTCCTTATCACCTCTCCTACTAGCCAGGACAGGTGATTGAAGCCAAATACTCTCAAACCTAGTGTGGAACCTATCAGACAGATGAGGGTGCTGACTCGCTCTGTATTGAGCCTTAATCTGCGCCGCTCGACCCGCATCTAAGAGAGCATCCCACAAAGCTTGTTGCCCATTGCCAAGTGGCCATGAAGCATTAGCAAAAACCTTACTATTGCGTGAGATCCATATGATCTAAAGAGCTTGGCCTCGAAGCAAAGTCCAAATGATCCTGAGATCGATAAATCTTCGTGGAAGCCTAGTGCCAAAGATGCATTGGGTTGCACTAAATCGGGTGTGAGGACCTAACACTGGAGGTTCACCACGAATGTGATGGAGAATCGACTGTGCAAAATCCCAAATCTCCTGAGCTCTGGGGCATTGGTAAAATCTATGAATTGGTGTCTCCTCTTCATTGTCCGTGCAACAATTACATCTGACATCAATAGTTGGGTTGATGCGAGCCCTCCATGAATGTACGGCCACCGCATTGTGCCAGACAGACCACATGAAAGCCGCTTCCTTTTGAGATCTAGATTTATGCCAAAGATCCCGCCAATCGGGTAGAAAATTAAGAGGAAGATGGCCCGGCCACTTGGAAGGAATGGACCGCTTGAGTTGACAATTCTTGGTAAGAAGTTGACGGCCCATGGATGTTGTGTAGGATGACAGCTGATGACCATTATCCCATTGCCAACGGCCAGAATCAAACTCCAACGCCTGTATGTCGCCTGAGTAAAAGAAAGAGGGAGTCCCGCCAATCTTCTTTCGAAATTCAAGAACTCGAACTCTTCGAATGAAGCCCTCATAAACTACACTCTTGGGGGGGAGGTTAAGTAATGAAAGTTGCTTGGAAATTGGGCCAACTATTGCTAGAACTGCATCCGATTGTGGAGAGAGTACTTGTAGTTGAGAGGGACGGATCTGAAAGCCTGGTATGTTTTCCTTCCATGTAATGCTGGGAAGGACATCATCTACTTTAGTATAGAGACCCACCCATTGCCCCATTTGAACATGATTGGCTTGACTAGTCAGTAAAAGAATCCATTCCTGGGGTATGTATGAAATGAGGAACCGCCATTGCTGGAACTCAAGATCTGTTAGAGAGAAAGTAGCCGAGATCTCCGTCCATGGCCGAAAGTCCTGTCTATCTATGTCCTATAGGTCCGCAATTGTTCTAAGGCCCTTTTGAGCAAGCTCTCTTGTCCTCATGATCGTAAACTGGAAGTTGGAACCTATGAAACTTTTGGCCCACCACAAGCTAGTAGTTAATACTTCGTCTGCGTTGGTTGGCGGGACAAGGTCAATAAACTTGGCTAAGCGTTTCCAAGCTGTCGTAATCCTATTCCATACTTGGGAACCCCTGGTGACTGAGGGATTCTGTACCATGAGCCAAGCCTGTGAGGGAAACCAATAGCCTTCCTTTGGATGTGGCTTCATCTTATTGATTCTATACCTGAGTAGGATTTTAAGGTTGGATATACCTGGCTCGATGGCAAAGAGGATCCACTTGGCAAGAAGAGCTGTCAGTGAGACCTCGGGGTCTAACAGCTTCAATCCTCTAATATCCTTGGGCAAGCAGCAATCATCCCAGTTAACCCGGGTGCGTGTTGTATGTTTGGTCCCACTCCACAAGTAGTTTTGCAGGCTTCCTCGTATGGCTCGAAGAGCTTGCAATGAGCCACTCCAAATAGCAATGAAGTAATAGAGAGTAGAGAGAAGAACCGCATTAACCACCGTGACTCTACCAGCTAAGGAGAGGCGCTGGGTACCCCAATAAGCTAATTTCTTTGCTATCTTTTCTTGTAAAAAAACATCAATATCTGAGGTATCAAGAGAGATCCCGAAGGGTGCACCAAGTAGCTTGGTTAAGGACCCTGGAAGGGCCCATGTTAGGTGAAATTGGTCCGTCCATTGCGGTCTCATATTCTTAGAGAACCAGTACCCAATGCTCTTGGTCCAGTTGATGATGAGACCAGTAGCTGACCCAAAACGCTGGAGAAGAGTGATGGTATTCCTAAGATCAGTTTCTTGTCCCCTAATAGACATACTAGTGTCATCTGCATATTGGGACATTAGCTGTTATAAATCACTGTGAGGTAGATGAATGCCCTCAATCCTGCCCATCCTCTGCTCTGCCAAAGCGGCCATATTGAGAGCCTCCCCAACTAATAAGAAAAGATATGGTGCCAAGGGGCACCCTTGTCTCACACCTCGAGAAATAGGGAAATGTGTGGTGGCTTTGCCATTAAGCAAGACTGATGCTGAGGCATCATGGAGAAACATTTTAACTAGGTGTGAGAATGAGCTCGGAATTCTGATTTGATCCATCACACGGAAGAGGAACTCCCAAGAGACTACGTCATAAGCTTTAGTGAAGTCAAGTTTGAGAAATATTAAATCTTGGTCAGATTCTTTTGCCCACTGAACCGTCTCATATTGTAAGAGGATGTTTGTTAAAATATGTCTCGAAGGCAGAAACGCAGATTGTTCCTGGATAATGACATCTTTAAGGAGGCCCTATAGTCTGATCTGCAAGGCTTTAGCCACTAGTTTATATGTTACGTTGAGTAGCGTAATTGGCCGCCAGTTCGATAGGTCTGCCTAATCACCTGCTTTGAAAAGGAGGACAATGGTTCCTGAGGTCATACCCGAGGGAAAGCGGCCGTTGGAGATGGACTGTTGTACCATATTAGTAAATGCATCCCCAAGCATGTCCTAGAATCTACAAAAGAATTCAACTGTGATTCCGTCCGGTCCGGAACTTCGGCCTTTTACCATTTGAAGCAGAGCCAAGTGTAGTTCTTCACTGGTTAAAGGAGAATCCAATTGCTGGGTCATGGAGTCCGAAAACTTGTTACTAACACAAGCTAATATCTTCTCTCGGTCTTCTAGTTCTAGTGGTGTTGATGCTGGGTGCGAGTATAAACTAGAATAAAAATCAGTACAGATATTTTCTAATGCACCTCGTTCATGTTGGGTCAAGCCCTGTGAATCTTTCAGTTCAGAGATTGATGCTATGTTTGGTGACTCTTTTACTGCCTTGAAGAATTCTGCGGACAGTCGATCGCCCACAATCCTCCATTTGGCTCGAGCCCGGATCTTTTGCCCTTCAATCTTCCTAGCTTCAAAGTTAGAGAGATTGGATCTAATGGCACTAACCTCAGCTTGGAGGTCCGCCGATAGGGGTGAAGATTGAAGTGAGGTCGTTTTTTGTTCTAACTCCCTGCATAACTTACTTTCGATGTCCCGATATTGACGAGCACGTTCAATGCAATATCCCCTATAAAAGCGTGTGACTTTCTTTAATTTGGAGAAGAAGGATGCATGCGGTGGTGCGTTGGACCATACTTCTCGCATAAGAGGCTCTGCATCTTCGAGATATAGTGAAGACATCACCCATCTACTTGGGCGATCTGGGGATTTAGCTAGTTCAATGATCAAAGATACAGGGCTGTGGTCTGATCGCGTGTGATCACCTCTTATCCTATACTCGATAATTTCTCGGGGGCATGTAATGGAATCTGGGAATATATAGCACCGATCAAGCCTTGCCATGACTCTCTCACTATCTTGTCTACCATTGTCCCATGAGTATGAGAGAGAAGGTTGGGTTAATGGATATTCCTCCACATGAAGTGACTCCTTCAACCCATTAAATAGAAGTCTTTTAGATGAAGATAACGTTCTCCCAGAAGTGCTAGATTTGTCCGAGCGACGTTCTACCATATTAAAATCCCTAATCATAATCCACCTGCACATTTTTGGTAGCGCTCTAGATAATATTTCCCAAAATATGCGGCGCGGTTGAGGGACATGAGGCGCATAGATGTTCACGAAGCCTGGGTCGCCTCCGGGCATTTGATTCAAGATGAACCATTGCGCCTTGCCTCCAAAGGTCACACCATATTGGGTAATTGATTTGGCCCATTTAGGAGAGATTAATGCCGCAACTCCTCCCTTGCCAGCAATACTACCATCAGCAGTGTACCTTGGCTCTGCATCAGTGCAATATGTTTTGGCTTGCTTCCATAATGATCTACCTAGGTTAGCGGCTCCGCTTCCTTGTAGTTTGTGTTCTTGAATGAAGAAGAAATCAACTGGGTTCCTCCTTATATAGTATCTCAAGCTATCTACTGCACTTGGATCATTTAAACCCCTAACATTTTGCGATAAGATTGTAAATTTCATAATTCTTGCGGATTGGGAGTATACCTAGCGCTCCCTGCGCAATCGTTGCTTTCGGATGCATGCGTACCCTTATACCCCCATGACTCCAAAGCTTGATCACGTCGGGCTGCAGCTGCAGCTGCAGTCTGCTATCGGGTAACTAGTGCGCTTCTAATACTCCTGGCTGATGCCTTGATGACTTTGAATGATAAATCTCCACCATTTGTTACTTGGTCACGCAGTGGGTTAGCGGCCAACCACTGTGGCAGAGATCCAGCAATATGATGGAACACCCTAATTGCTAATGATGTACCATTGTCAGGGTCAGGGGATGTCGGGCGAGAGTGGTTTTGACTGCCAGGTAGGTGGGGTTCGACATCAACAAACGTTTCATTATCTAAGTTCATACAAAGGGTTCCGGGTAGAAGGTGAGAGCTGCTAGGGTTGAGGTTATTAGTAAACTGAGGCGAATCTTGGTTGGGGTCCTGACTATTGGGTTGGGAAGAATGACTACTGGGCTGTGCAGGAGCTAGGGACTGCACTTGGTTGTAAGAGGATGGAGTCTCAAGGATGGTGTTGTTATGCTCTAGCCAATTCTCAGTGGGTAAATGGAGCTGAGTTTCATTGGTAGGATAAGGTACACTAGTACTAGGGAGGGTAGGTGGGCTTATTATTGCTTGAGGAGAGGTGGATTGATTGGAAGTGAGGACAGCCTCCTCATTGGGGTGGGGATTGCTAATGTTTGACTGACCTTTCGGACTTGCTAGTAGGTTGCGAAGCCTGATATGAGGAGGAGTAGTGCCTTCAGGAGCAGAGGGCTGTTGATTAGTGCTAAGGTTGGTAGATCTCAAATTACCTTAATCTAGACTCCGAGAAGGCCAAATATCGGAGAAATGAACTGGATGGTCTTTGGATTTCAAAGATGGTGGAGAAGGGAGTTGTACTATGGTGGCTGTACTGGTTCTACTGGCCGAATGGGTATCTAAACTGGGTCGTTGGCCAAGCACTGGAATACCAAATGCAAGTTGATCTGCAAGACTAGAAGTACTTGGATCGACTTGACGAACCACTGGGTCTGAAATGTAATCAAGGTCATATGGCTCTGCTCTTCTCTCAAAAGACACCCGTCTCGCCCGATTTGAACTGGCCGGAGTTGCTGATCTACGATTCACCCTTCCTTGGCCCCTACGTCGACTGGTGACTTGAATGAACCCATCTTCATCAAGTATGGGAGGGGAAGTTCGATAAGGCTAAAATTGTCGATTGCCATGTCTGTTGTAACGCCTTGGAACGGATGCCCTCGAACTAGTTGGCCTCTCACCACTCCGTTGTTGGTGATGCCAGTCTGCTGCTTGATTGGTAGGTGATCGCCTGAAGCGATCATAGACGTCTTCTGGTTGTTGAGTAGCTGGTAGTGAAGTCTTGTGTGGGCACTCCAAGAACGGATGGGTGGATGATCGGCAGTAACTACAATTGAGTCTCTTATCCTCATACGTCACATGAATAGCGGCAACTCCGCTCGCACCATCATCCACATGCAGGATTGACGGCCACCCTTGATCTAAGTACATATCAATGCAGTACCTGTGTGGGTGGAGAATAGGGCTAGGAATGTCTTTGGCAAGGACCCTCTCCAGTTGTCGAGCAACAGCTTCTGAAAATGGGATATATTGCAAGGGGAGGTTGTCTAAGGTCAACCAACAAGGGTGGTTAAATCGAGTAGGTAGGAGTGGATTGAATAATGAAAACCACTCCTGGTAGGTTGCTTCACCTCCTTCAAACCTATGAAGTGGGAGATGGATTGCCTTTTGTACGGCTGCAGCACAGTCTAGCTTAACATAGCGGAATCCATTGCCTGCCGTTTTGTGTATAACAACTTGGAACGGGGACAACAGCTTCTCTAGATCCTCAATCCACGTCAAGGTGGCCCCTCCGTCCAATGAACCTCCTACAAAGTTTGCAATAATCACAAACTCTTGGACCAGACGAATCTCATCTGCAATATGGGAGTTTTCAACAACTGAAAACGGAAGTACCTTTAGCGGTTGAATAAGAAGTCCTGCCCAATTGCGTTGGAGGTGAGGCGGAAGAGATTCACCACCCTCTGCCAAGAACGGGTTGAGTTTCGGAGCCGGGAGCTATCCTTCCGTTGTTGTATTACCCTAATTGGACCAGGCCTCCTGGGGTCGATTCATTTCTGCCTGGACTCCTGCTCCGCGCTGATGATTGCCGTTGAAGTCATCTGGTGCTTTAGCGAAAGTTGGTGTCGGGTCACTTCGAAAATGACGTGACGACTGACCGTGGTAGACCTGCGCCTGTGCCGCGTCTCTGTTTTGATTTTTAAGAAATAAATCTCTGCCCACTTTCTCTGCATGCTGGCGGTGGAGTTCGAAGTATTGGTCACCCGAAGGGAACCTTGCTCCTCTTACGGCATCTCTATAAGAACCAATCGGAGGATCTAGCGTTGATTTTAAATGGTTATTAGACCTAGCGACCCTAACGACTCACAGAGAACCAGAGGTTCGAACTTCTTTGCAGGAGCGATCAACTTGCCGGACCAGTCAGTATACTGATCAAATTCACCGCATGAACAACGAGAGCTCGAGATCGCACAGCGTGTTCACTTTTGTGATCGAGTCTCGCTCCAAGGTATTTAAACTGTCTCGATCTTTGATTCCCACCCAAATCTGCATGCGCATTCACAGAATGTTTCCTATTCCAAAGATGCGATGCATTGAGAACCACTCGTTGGGGTGAGTGCCATCAAAAGTGAAGAGCTCATTGAAAATCAATGACCGGTTGCGGCTAATAGAAGAGTTGGCTCTACCACTCTGCACGAACTGCGCCGACCTGTTCGAACAACGTCACTGGGCTGTGGAGAAACTGAAAGTACCGATCTAGGCTATAAAACTGTTATCGAACCAGCTAGTACCTAAATAGATCTAGTTAATCATGTAAGCACCTAACGAGACAGGGAGTACTACACGTTGATCTGGTTTTTAGAGATTTTTCCTGGTTTTTGAAATTTGAAAAAATTCTAGATCCGAGAAAAGCGGATCTGAAGCAGACTGTGTGAGTAGTTCAGATATGAACCAAACTGCCGATAGCTGCAGCACTGAGTGCGCACAACCCTAAGCGGCCTGAAGCTTAAGCAAACCACAGCAATAACTTAAACACCCTAAGGATATCCGAGATACCGAACGAAACTGAAGAATACTAGACTGTGGACCGACGCAGTATTCTGCGAGGCAGGTGTTATAGATACAGAACCAATGTCCCCTAAACAAGTATTACTACAACTGAATTTGGACAGGTACACTTGAGCACACTACAATCGCAAGAAGAGAAAATTCGAGAGAGAGATAGAAAACTAGCGTAGTAGTTTTGAGTAGTTCGAGAAGAACCCGAATCACCAGTCGCACGCCATAGGTATGCGCAACGCTACTCCACTAGTAGCTCTCACTCGACAGGCAACAATGGTCTCGATTCACAAGACGATCCACAGCTTCGAACGCTCCGTTGCGATCCTCCATCGCCACCCCTTCCTTCAAGTATTGAGCATCAATAGTATTGCTGAGAGCAATGGAGCCTTGGTGATTTTTTTACATCTTTATTTTTTTATTCTAATAATTTTGATCCAGATATATACTCATGGTCTTTTTTTATTTATTACATTTCAATTACATTAATTTGTCTTAATTGTGAATGTGACACTAATTTACCAAAGTCACACTATTTTGAATTTATGCAAGTTGAAGTTATATTGTATTAAACTAATTTCCTCAAAAAATAAATTTTTATAGTGACACTAATTTTTAAGGTTGCTAATTCCCCCTCTCCTACACTATTGGGACAAATCAGTATAATGAGGTGAAAAACATGAAGAAACATAAAGTAATTCTCTTAGAATATAATCTATGTACTAAAATTTGGTATAAAACATATACTATTGGATTGAAAATTTAACAAATTAACATATTTCATTTGATGTTATTTTAGCGTCTATACCTCATCAAGTGCCTTATCATGCTCAAATACAACACTATATAAGTAAAATACGTAGTCATTTGGCAATAACTTAGATGTGTAGGAGTCGCAATAATGATCCAAATTGGGAATATTATGTGTCACTAGACTCAGCTCAATATAAACACAAACTTTTATACTTGCAATATACTTCAATTCTTGCACCTTCTTTATAAAATGTACAAAAAAATGCCATATTCCAACCCAAATTGGGCTTTCCAAACCTTCAAGGGCTAAACCCTCGCTCAATGGTCTCAAAGGGACTATTTGGCTATGTATTTGGCTTGTACTCTATATATCTTAAGTATGCTTTGCATTTGGAAATAATTGAATTTTGACTATATTACCATTTTTAAATACATCTTTATACTATTGTATATTGTACATACAAATACAAAGTCTATTATTATTATATAATAGGGATTTTATGGAACTTTATATGGTGTAATTACAAATAGTCTCTAAGGGATCTGTAACCCCTAAAGCCCGGAGGCATATTTCAGGTAGAATTTGTGAAAAATTGCCATTTTTAGGACAATGAGACAGAATGAAAAATAATTTTTTTTTTTCAAAATTCAACCGTGCAAATTTGTACTAGACTACCATAGGAATGTGTAGAAAAACTTTCAGAAACTTTGATCACACGGATTGAAAGATTATAACGTTTGAAGTTAGAAGAAAAAGTTTTTTTTCAGCCTTGCCCGACAGGGACAACAAACTTTAACTCCTCCTAGAGTGAGATTTTTACACTGTGCATGCTTTTTTTTACATTTGCATCTTTTATCGTGTAGGTTACATACATGCCAAATTTCAGAAGTTAATGAGATTATTTGCAAAAGATTCTCAAAAGATTTCTAAATTGCTCGAACTGCTAGAAAAGTTTAGGGCAGCATAAATTTTGATCCGGGCACCCGATTGGAAAAAAATTAGATTTTTACGACGGGGGTACATATCTGCACCTTGTGTCAAAATTTCATGAACATCCGACCAAAATTGACTTTATAAAAACCTACCCGGATTTTTAATTATTCGTTCAACGGACAATTGTCCTTAAGGGGTAAAGCACTAAACCTCAACTTTGCATGCTGCTGAAATATTATATTGTGGGAATCAAAGTTTGTCAAGCCTATTAGGCTACTGTCTCACTAATTATATAGTTCTTTCTTAAAATTATGCCACACATTTTCTGTATAGTTTGAAGAAAAAAAATCCTTTTTTTTTTGTCATTTTCTCTTAATAATAACTTCTTTTACAACTAGTTTGATGAAATCAAGGTACTTTGAATATATTTGTTCAATGCAATTGACATTGTTATTTATAACCAAATTCTTGTCCTTCCAAATTTGATTTTGGGTTTTTTATTTTTTATTTCTAATTGTAGGGTCTTTAAAACATGTATTTGTCTTTTACCAAATTATTAGTGTTTTTTATTCAAAAGATGTTATAAGATCATAACTATGAAAGTTTTATACTTTAATTAACCCCTTGAGTGACTAGCAAAAGGAAGAATGTAGATGTGTAATCTTTCAAGCAAAATGAAATATGGCTTGAATAGAATTTAGATATAAAATCTTCATTTCTGCAAGTACATATTACAAAAATGTTATTACCTCTACCTCCAAATAATTCCTTGATTGTAAAAACTAAATTAATCCCTAAAGTTTCATGAGTATATTTTCACCAAAACTGCCATTTCTAGTATAACTTCCAAATTTTTGACACAAGTAAACGTAGGATCTTGTAGTATGTTGACTTGAAAACACATGGTAAAAATTTCAAAAATTTCCACAACGTGGATTCTAAGATATAAACATTCAAATTCACTTAAATCATTTTTTGGGCCCTATAAAAAACAGGATAGCTACATTTCACAAGCTCACTTTTCTATGAAAAAATGTCTAAAATGGTGGTGCTTCTTTAGATGCTTTTTCCTAAACAAGTTGGCTACATGCTTGAAAAATTTTACATCATTTGGAATTGTACAACATATAGGAAAAAATAGTAAGTAAAAAAAAGTAGAGAATGATTCAAAATACAAAATTGTTAAGAATTTAGTTATAGAATTGAAAAATGCCAATCCCAATGGTTGCAATGTTGTAATAAATGAACTACATCCTATGATATTATTTTTTTCAAAAAATATTGAAAATTGAGTAAAATGAAGGACTTCAAAGTTTATTTTAGAGTAGAGAATCTATAAGCACTTGCAAACTAAAACTCCTCATAATTTTTGACTCATTGATCGAAATGGAATGATTCAAAGCTTTCTATGTATATATAAATCTAGAAAATCAATTTCAGATTTTTGTTTTTGAAAAAAGCGATTTTTTTCTAATCTGCCCGGGCTGCCCATTTATGGAAAAAAAAAACATATTCGCCATAACTTTTGACTCCTATTTCCAAATGTCATGAAATTTAATGCAAATGAAAAATATTCCTCGTCCGCACCTTCTATTAAAATTCAGCTTGAAATATACAAATCCTCATTCATACTAGCTTGCCCAAAATTGCTATTCTGCCAAAAAAACGCAGCCTAGTCCTTTCAAGGGGTTAAAATATGCTCAAATTGTGTCAAAAAGCCATGGTATTGTGTGCTTACAATTTATACCTTAAGACAAGCTGTTTATTTTGTTTTGTTTTGTTTGTTTGTTACATTGAGATCTCCCGGATTCTAATCCCCTGGTGTCGTGTTTGGTTCCATCGGAAAGTCCATCGGCGGGGAGGGATGCAAGGGCTTTGTTTCGTGGCGTTTGGACTTGCGATGTAAAGGGTATAGATTTTTGAACTTTTTATGAATAAAAAAATCAAAAAAATACTTCTGGGTGATTGCACGAAACACCTGTACTGTCTGGTTGCGGGTTTTTTTGGACCGCTATAACTTTTGCTATAACTTTTGATTTATAGGTTCAATGCCAAAACCAAAAAAATGCTTCCTAGATGTCCTAATTGTAATTGTATTCCTTATTTTATTTTATTTTTAAATCAATTTATATTTAAAATTCAATTTTGTTAATTTGTCACACTTTGACTTTTAGGGTTTTTTAGTACTATTGAGCGGTTTAAATTAATGATTTTCAGTTGAAAATTCTATGGTATATTCTCCTAGTAGGTAGACATATTCCTACCAAAGATCATTTAAAAATACATTATTTTATATCCTCCACAGTTGTGCAAATAGTCTTCCTTTGCGCGCGCACTTGTGGATAGTAGATATGGTTTTGACTTCATTTTTTTGGTCAAACCTCATCACTAAGAAGTCCTTCCAAATGGCCAATTTTTAGTTTTGTTCAAAATTGTTTTTTCTATTTTCTACAAATTAAAATGTCAAAGGATGTATTTTCCTCTTCGCTAGAATAGTCTGCAGAATTGTCCCCAAAAATACATCCTTTGACATTTTAAGTTGTAGAAAATAGAAAAACAATTTTGAACAAAATTAAAAATTGGCCATTTGGAAGGATTTCTTGGTGATGAGGTTTGACCAAAAAAATGAAATCAAAACCATATCTACTATCCACAAGTGCGCGCAAAGGAGGCCTATTGGCACAACTGTGGAGGATATAAAATAATGTATTTTTAAATGATCTTTGGTAGGAATATGTCTACCTACTAGGGGAATATACCATAGAAATTTCAACTGAAAATCATTAATTTAAACCGCTCAATAGTACTAAAAACCCCTAAACGTCAAAGTGTGACAAATTAACAAAATTGAATTTTAAATATAAATTGATTTTTTTTTATTTTTGAAAAATAAGGGATACAATTACAATTAGAACATCTAGGAAGCGTTTTTTTGGTTTTGGCATTGAACCTATAAATCAAAAGTTATAGAAAAAGTTATAGCAGTCCAAAAAAAAATGCAACCAGACAGTACAGGTGTTTCGTGCAATCACCCTTCTACTTTTATTTTGACTGTGGCAACGGCACAAGGCACATTAGTATGTATTATAGTACCTTGTAGTTTGTGCTTGTAGTATGTGTACCATTACAATATTGTTCTATAAAAAAAATTGTTATCTGCATTTTCTTTTTTAGTGCAGTTCCAATATGAGCTTATTTTAACTAGTGATTTCAAACCACGGAATTGTTTTGAAGCAAAGGGAGTATATATTTAAGGGAGTATATACTTAAGCCTTTCCATGTGCAGAATTTAGATGCGCTAGGGTGTAGTAGATGCATTCACCATTGGGAAGAAGAGCCCCCTAAATGGATTGATTTGCTGATGTAGAAGGAGCTTTTCATGTATGCAAAAATGTATGAACTTCATGAAATCAATTGAATTGGAATGAAAACTTGTTCACTTACATGGGACCATAGCATTTTCACTTCATTTTTTCTTAATAGCATTCCAATTGTGTATAAAATAAAAACTCAATGCAAGTGAGAAAAATAAGGAAGAAGTCTGCATGCATGATCTATATTTCCGAACTCCATAGGCTTCCCAATGCAATGCATTGTCGTTGTGTTGATCTTTGTGTTGATCACTACAATAGAAATAGACATCATCGCTTGAGGTGGAAGCTTGAGGTGGAAGAAAACGCAAATGGAATCAAGGAAATTTCATGTATGCAACTCATCCCACCAATATTTTCAGAAAAATTGTACGATGAGGGGAGGAGGGAACTCCTATGGACCGGACCGTAGAAGCCTCACCTCTTGAGTATCGATCATGCCGTTACCGGAACAGGGAACCTACTGTAACTTACCTTACCCCGATTTCACTGTGGATCCTATGCACATTGATGGAAGTACACATGAAACTTGCAAGTGCTTTCCCCAGAATGAGGAGGTGCAAGTTGAATGGTTCTGGATGCTATGATTACCATTTCATTTATTCCTTTGAACACAGTCTTGGACTAGGCTACTAAAAGCTGAATAGGGGCCTGGAAATGGAGGGTGTGGCAAGACCGTCAGTCTGGCCTGCCAAGCTCTGCGCGCATGAAAGTGGCATTCACACAGCACTGGCCAGGCGGGGAGCACTTAGCAGCCCTCCGCACAGTCTGACTTCTGATCGATCGCAGGACTTGACGAACTTACTGCAGCAATGGAGGGGTGACATCCATTCCTTTCAAATTCAATCGGAGATTATGGCAGAGGGAAACGGATTCATGTCGATCTTTGCTGAGGAAAGTCGAGGTAACTACTGTACACCTCACTTCTAGAATTGAACCCTGTAGATTCTTGCCTGAAATTTTCAACTTCTCTTTGTGAGGGTCGAGGATCGATTCTGGATACCTTTTTTCGAAGCACTTTGAAAATTCTTACTATGAATTCATAGACACTGTAAAAATGTATCTAAAAGAAGGATAAAATAAATAAATCTGGAAACATGTTGAATGCTTATTCGGACTATTTTAAATGTAGTTACTTTATACACTGCTGCTTACTTCAGCCAGTCAGGTGGGCATTGAAGTTGAGAGGTCTTCATACATTGTTGATCAATCACTCGAGTTGAAACCCTAACAGAATGAGGATAAGATTCTCAAAACAATTAGCCTCTCTTGGATGAGTTCCGACCTCAACCCCACAGCTAGCGTTGATCAATCCGGTAGTTGAAAGACAAGATCAATCATGAAGCATGGGCACAGTCTGCGAGGCCGAGAATAACTGAGGCAACCCTCTTCACCTATACTCAAGCAATCATGGTTCCATACAGTTTTGTCAAATTTTAGTTTACACCACTACGTTAACTTACATTTCTGTTGAATCTGTTTTGGGGTTCAATAAGTTAGTACGAGTGCAATCTTCTCAAGTTCCGTTCCACCAGACCAGGTTCACATGGAACTAGCTTGTACTAAGATCGAAGAATTGTTTGTCAGTCACTGAGGCAGATACTCGCAGCAATCAAACTGAGTTGGAATTTGTGCATGGAGGTTCACAATAAATAACACTGGCTCAATCTTGCACATGCATTATATATTTATTTATATGTTAACTTATAGTTTGCACAGTCTGGATTCATTTGGGTTTGTCGGCCTCGAAGGGGGAGCTACCGTCACAAAAGTACGAGCTAGGCTCGGCACTGACGCAGTGACCCTCCTTAAACTTACTCCGTAATAGACATGGAAAATGTTCATCCGGACGACGTCAATATTTTTGTAAATATGTCGATAATCTTGAACAGAACTTGTTCAGACTTCAGAACCAGTGCTCGGGACATTTTTGGAGCTCCTCCAGCTCATTTCCTCCTTCCACGAAAATGGATCAATGTTTCTTCATTGGTAACCAGTTGCATCCTCTTAATCCCCAATAGTACGAGTTTATTTCCTGCAATATCAATTTTTCACCGCCCAATTTCCTCCAAACTGGAATTGGAATTGGCGGCTAAAATGCTAGAATTCTGTAATGTAAAAAAAAAATCCAAACAGAAAGTACTAAATAATTAATATTGCAGCCTTGGCAAGAATTGAGCTTGACATACTTAGCCCTTCACCATTTGAAAGCCAAAGATCCTCCCAATTCATCCAAGATGGAATTAAGAATAGTAATGAAAAGTTTGCATGAAATCAAAAGAGTATAGGAATCAAAGTTTTTGCCTCCTTTGAATGGTTCTTTTATTGCCTTTCTAAAGTACTGCTCAAAATTGGTATATAAATGTCAAAACTTAATGGAATATTATTTTGCTTAAAAAAAGCCCTTTCACATGTGTTGGTACTCACACATTAACACTTTGCAATTTTAACAAAGGTTAGACGGTTAGGATACTTCAATTTCAAAGATGGACTACAACTAATTGAAGCTTATAAATCCCCAAAAGTTTTGTCCATTCACTCAATGCTTTTTTGTAGCTTGAAAGTAAAAAACAATGACTTACAAGTTGTTGCGTCTATCAAGGAAAAAAATGTTTTTCTTGCCCATATTGTTGCAAAAAAAGGTCAAATTTTATCCCCTTCTATGGTGCTAAATTGATTTACCTATGAACCATGTGAATTGGATTAAGGACTTTAAAAGCACTGATGACATTATTGTCTTTAAACTTAGCATGTATTTCTAGTAAAATTTGCTAAAAATCTCCTTAAAGGTCATTACTTATAATCTTATGTTTAGGACTATACTTACAAACTCACTTAAAACACCCCTTTCTCTTGTAGTAATCTGTTAATTATTGTAAGAGCCAATCATTTGCCTTGGTTTCTTCACATCTATTTACAAGTGATAGGCGGGTGGATTTTGACAGACTTATAGTCATAAATAGGTGCCTATGCCCCGAATCTTTGAAAAATTATAACTAACTTAGAAAAATATGAAACCACTTGTGTTAAGTTCCGCATCTATTTTTCTTTCTTTGAAAAATGAGCTAAAAATATTTATATCCACAAAAACCTATGAGAAACGCGGAGTAGCCATTAATCTCTAAACACCTCAATCTTGTTTTGAATTTTTGCACATTTTTGCTTATATCTTTGTACAAAAATATCATTTATTAGAATTTCATGATTTTTTTATTAAAAAAGGTTGTCTTTTTTAGATTCAAATAATACATTGGATGAATGAGAAGTTAGTTGGACTACATAGTGCCTTGAAGCCTTCTGTTCATTGTCATAATATGGACATCGAAGCGCTTCAAGGTAAAATGGTTGTTTTTAGAGCAGATTACTTTACATTTTGCTTTCTTCGATGTACCATCAATGTACCAATGATGTATAGTCAGGTCTAGTTCAATTACGAATTTTTGGATCCTACTGAGAAATTTAAGAGGCATGTGCGTGCTCAAAAATGAATGGAATTTTGAATTTTGAATTGCGTTGGAATCACGCAAAAGTCTACTTCATCATCATTACAAATACACATATGTAATTGAAAATCATACAAAGAGTTTGATGTTTTCTCTACACTATCTACCATCTAGTGTTGCCACCATTTGTGAAAATTACAACTTGTATTTAATGGTACATATTAGAAAATAATGAACCTTCACAATTGATTTAGACATACTTAATCCCATACCACTTGAATTGCTTGTATGATTTCTTGCTTGTTCTTCATCCCAATGCAAAAAATCTTTGACTATCTTCTAAAGGTTCTCTATGAAATGGTAGATAGTGTATAAAAGAGATACAAATTGTTGCATGATTTTAAATTATTCATTTTTCACTTGTTATGAAGTTGAAGTGCACTTCACTGCAATTCCAACGCAATTTGCGGTTTCAAAATCGGTTCCTTTTTGAGCATGCTAGAGCTTCCTAAAGTTGCTGAACTTTCTATTGAAAATTGATTGAAAAATTTGTAAATGAATTGGACATGACTGTACATTGCAGGGGGTGGACGCATTTCATTAAGGTAGGAGGTCCTGAAATCGCTCATTTAAGAGCTGGAACTGAATTTTGGGGAGGTGAAACGCCTCAAAATATTTTTCACTGAATTTTCCTTGAAAGACAAGAGGAATTGGCATCTAACCCAAGTCATTTCATAGTTTTTGGAACTTTCTAGAATTAGTTATGAAATTTTGAAGTTGAAGTGGCATAGGGCTCTGAAATCGCCCACCCCCTAAAAATGTACACTATTTGTACATTGCTGAAGGCTATGGAAAAGCAACATGTACAAGCAATGTACATATGAGTAGGGTGGGCGATTTTAATGCCCGGTCGATTTCAGGACCTCCTACCTTACCACTGCACCAGGTGTTTTTTTTAGGCTTCATGGGGCTAGGCTCCAATGTTGTGGCACGGGCACAATGGTCTATAAATGGAGGGAATATCCTCCATTTCCTGCATGGTGCACTGCCAGAGTGAAAACCCCCCTGCTGCATTGCACTGCACTTCATCTTCCAAAATTCATAACTAATTCCGCAGAGGTCCAAAGAAGATGAAACGACTTGTGTTTGATCCCAATTCCATTTATCTTCGCTTTCCATGAAAATTTACTGCAACTTATTTCCAGGAGTTTACCTCCTCCCACTCCAAATGCGCTCAGCTCTTCCAGGAGTTCAGGCCCGCTTTCTGGTATGAGTGCGCATCCCCATACCGCACTGGGCCTGGCACTTCGGCAATGAGAAGGGTCCGGGTCTGACAGCAGGGAGACAGAAGGCACGCTTCAAGTGGAGTTGAGAGTTGAGACCGACACGCAGATAGGGACTACGCGAAGCATTTGGGGGAGTCAGTCAACAGCAGAGACCAGAACAGACCAAACCAGAACAGACCAGACCAGACCAGCCTAACTTAAGTTGGTCCAGTCCACTCCAGGCCAGTCCACGCCAGGCCAGGCCAGGCCAGGAGTCATGAAGTGCAGTACACTCCCAGCTTCCCTTTGAATTTCCTCTTCGCAGTCCACCGTCTTCGCCACTCAGTCCCAGCAGCTCCATCTCCTCCCAACTAAAGCTTACGAGCAGTTCAACTCCCCAGCCAAATATTTACCAGTGCTTGCTGGTTTGTGTCTGAACTCTGAACACTCCCCACTACTGTAATTGCTTGATGCTCGTGAAGTTGCGGCGCATCAGCTGCCACGTTCAGCTGCAGCAACGCTCGCTCTCCAACCTCCTGACAAAAGAAACAACAGCTAGACCTAATTCTTCAATTGGCGCGTCCGCTGCTCTCCTTAACTTCGATTCAGTTGGGTAAGGAGTCACTTAATTGCACCTCAATGCCAATGCAGTGGTGTTGCTTGTGGAGAATATTGATGTCGTCAGGGGAGCTAGCTAGGCTTCAGTGGCTTTGCATTGACAGGGGATTGATGACATGCCAAGTTAAGGAGCTTAGGGTAGTGACGTTGCTGTGACCTACGTTGAGCAATCTGCCAGTTTGGGTTCTTGTGAGGGATATTCTGAAGGTGTTTTACCGGGAAAGCCGAGCAAGCGCAAATTTTGTACAGAGGAGGTTTAGGTATGCTCGATTTTCTTTAAGGTGGTTTTCATTCTGCAGCTGCGGTTGCGACTACGTTCTTGAGCGAGAGCGTGGAATTAGTGAAGAGCTAGGTCAAGAGAGTAAACACTATTGCAAGGATTGAAGTAGTAGGTTTGAAATGACAAGAATTTGTCATACATTTGTGCCCCGTCTCTGTTAAAGTACTTCGAAATTGATAGCTGAAGGGGGCAGCGGAAGAATGCTCCATGACTGATTTCGTTGGGATTGACTGTAGTACTGGAAGAGCTGGTTGAAATAGTTTGCGCTAATTGGTTGATTCGGAAATGTTGGCCAAGTAGTGTGGAGGTTTCGATCTCAGCAGTTCCTTGTACGGGAGAGATACTATTTGCGTGACTTTTAAGTGTTTCAATGTATGTAGGAGTGCGATTTTGGGGAGATGTTTAGCGAAGTGGAGAGATCTATCTTTGGGTGCAAGAATCAAAACTTGTTGAGACCAGAATTTTATCTCTATGTATGATTGTCTTATGCAGTCCCATTTCCATTAAAGATCAGTGGTCACTGACATTTGGCCAAGTCCTGCTTACATCGCTTGCTACTAAGTAAGTCCAACCAAGTGTACAAATAGACTGAGTTGTTGGCAACAGATCTCAGACCCCTAACGATTTTAGTACCTTCCAACTATCTCACCCTTGAGTATAGGATGATTTTGGTAGCGGTCTTTGCAGGATTTAATCAGCCTAATCCATAGTAAGGGATGTTCATTTCTTTATTATAGGATGCAAGGAGCCCAAAATTTAAGCAGGACTTCAAGGGAACTGTATTCCGGATATTTTTTCTTCTCCAATCAAAGAATTAACACTATTGGCAACATTATTGTTTTTTCCAATGCAGTGCAGGGATGACAAAGTTGAAGCCCAATTTGCAGTTTGCTTGGATATGGTGAATGGTAGTGATGGCGACTCTGCTTCAAGCTTTGAGTGCTTTGAGAGAGACTCAAGCTGAAACTCAATGCTGCTTGGAGGACCCCTTTTTAATGTAGAGTAAGTTCATTTTGCATCTCTCCTTTCAGATTGTACGCAGGACCAGATTATAGTCTGTTTACATCGAAGGCTTCATTGTCTCACACGATTTAGTAAAGTGGTCATCAGAATGATGGCGCAATTGGCCGCGTCACCGGTAGCCAGATCGACTCTTATTTTTCGAATTTGGAAAGGTTCTAATCTTTTTTTATGATTGAGACGATTGAATTCTTTACGTGCAGTTTAACCCTAGAAACCGCTTGGAACGTTGTTCATTAGTAATCAGCACAATGTTCATGTCAAAACACTTCTTGTCTTGCCGAAGTGTAGCAGTTCTTCGCAACAGTGATTGCTGTGATCAAGTTCTTTTTAGCATCAAGTGATAATGCTTAAGCTTTTCAGAGTTCCGGTTGCAGGATTGAAAATAGTCTACTTTCCCACGAGTTCATGCTGCGCTAGCTCGACGTTACACTACACACTCACGATTTACAAAGAGATTTTCGGTGATGCCAGAATCTTCACAAGTCCTAGGAGAAGAACTTCATATGAATTTTCAAAATCCTCTAGTTTTACATGTTCTACACGATGTTTCAAACTTTGGTTTAAACCTGCCCTGGTGACGATGGTGCAGGTAAATATTAATATGCTGACCGAGCTGCAGCTGCACTAGAGCGAGCAGCACGTCTTGATATGAGATTTGGTGTGGAATGAGTGGGTGTCGAGACGTTTCCAAGGGGTTACTGGAGATCGAAATCGATTGACAAGTACAGTTTCAAAGATCGATTGCGGAGAGGGAGTTGTAGTTCCAAGAGAATTGAAAGCAAGAGCGATGCGAAAACAGAAGCAGAATGCGCGACTGCAGCAAGCGCGCGGCCATCTCTTCATCTGCAGCACGTTCGGCTTCTGCGCGAGCTCTGTGCTGAGCCCGCGCACCCCCCCCGGCGTCCCTGATTTCGGCAAGAAGGCAGCCTTCGTGTGGGCCGCGAATGACTGCACTTTGCAGCAGCAGATCGAGCAAGCTGCAGTAGGGCCATGCGACCCGAGCCGCGTGTTGGCGGAAATCTCCGTCAATGTCGCCGTTGCTGGAACGGTGCTGCAGCCCGGCTCTCCTTCGAATTCCGACCGAATGGCGGACCAAGGCAGCTCCAGCTGCTCCGAGGGGGGACGGGTGTCCATCACCTCGGATGGCTCCGATCTCAGAGCATCCGATGTCGAGGAGCTGCTGGCGGAGATCAAAGGTGGACTCTGCACTACGAGGAATGTCCGAGAATTGAACCACAGACTGAGAAAACCGGATTGCAGGGACACCATTCGAGGTTCCGGGGTGGCTTCCTCTCTCATCGCTCTCTTGCTGTCGAGCGACCTCACGGACGATGCTGCAGAAGGTGCTCCTCGACCCTCATCGGTGGACGAAACTAAGGTATGCACGCCTATGCATTGAAGCGTCCCATCAAGCGTTCTATGCCCGTATGTGAAACGCGTGATCTGTAGTTCTGTACAAGGTTTCGGGCAAGGGTTTCGGGGTTTAAGAGTACTTATTTTGGAATGGGATTGAAGTTCCAGGTGCATGACGTGCTGGAGGAGTCGCTGGCGGCCCTGGCGGTGTTGGCGGAATTGGACGAGGCCGCCCTGGGGTTGATGACGACGGTGGAATTTGTGGCCGTGGTGACGAGGTATTTGTGCCAGGGGCGGAAGGAGGCGCAGGAGAATGCGTGTCTACTACTGGAGAAGCTGTCGCTGGAGGAGGGCTTGAAGGAAACGATTGGCGCCAGCCCTGGCGTCATGGAGACTCTGAAGCACATGCTTGCTGATGAGAAGAATTTCAAGCCCATCAAATTGGCCACCAAGACGTTGCTGGCCCTTTGCTTGCTGCGAGACAACCGACTCCGGTATGCATGCTTCTTATACCTGGGAGTGCATATTCCTGCCATTCATTAATCGTAGCTCGCTCTATCGCTCAACATTTATCGCTCTATCTGCTGGAATAAGCTCAAACCAAATTCAATCATACCACCTGGGCTCCTAACATGCTGATTGATTGATTGATTGATTGATTGAGCCTCTGTGTGTCCTTGACATGTGTGGATCAATCGTTACTGAAGTAGGTTCTCCCTCGCTCGCCACTAGACTCTACCAAAACTTGGTGCACAAAACTTGCAATAACTAGAACGCAAGTGTGAATTAGTGACGACGTTCCAAAAATCTCTACGAATAGATCATGGTTGCCCCTGACCGTGAAAGTCAGCTAGCTAGGAAGTGAAATGAAATACGGTAGCTCTGGCTGCTTTGAACGTCAATCTCGTTTAATTGGCGCATGCAATTCTATTAAAATGGAGCGGTGGACCGACCCTCAAGCAAGGAAGAAAACGGATTGATTTAGGTCGCCAGGAGGGAGATGGGGGTGGATCGAAATTCTATTTTACTGGTGCACAATGTTGCGGATGAAATGCAATTTGCATATATAGCGGCATAACTAGCTAATGTAAATGTCAAAATTGCGCTTGGATCACCGTCTATTTAACGGAGTTGACTTTACTAGTTTAATGGTCGTTTCAGATGCTGCCTTCGTTAGCCATGGAGTTTACAAAATGGTCCACTTTTATGTATGCAGAGCAGTGGAGGCCGGAGCAGTGGCGTCCCTGGTGGAGATGCTGCCGCGAGCGCGAGCTGCCACAGCGGAGAAAGCGCTGGCCACTCTGGAGCTGCTGGGGACGACGGAGGAAGGCAAGGCGGCCATCATCAGCCACGCCTTGGCGGTGCCAGTGCTGGTGGAGCTCATCCTCAAAGTTTCGGATCGAGGGACGGAGTACGCGGCCGGCACTCTGAGCATGATGTGCAGCGACTCCGTGACCATGCAAGAGGCGGCTGTGGCCTACGGCGCCCCCACCAAGCTGCTGCTCCTCATCCAGAGTGAGTGCACCGCCCGCGCCAAGCGCAAGGCCTCCCAACTCTTGAAGGTGTTGCATCCTCTTTGGTTGCAAGAGCCCTGCAATCCGGACTCTGGTGGGAGTCACGCCATCCGCTTCTGATCACTTCCTGGGCACTTGCAATGAATGAATGAATGACTGAAGGAAGTTCCTTCACGTATGGAAGGGAGCTCTTGATATTCGTGTCTGTCTATGGCGTATGCATGGAGTAGAACTACCCTAAACAGACTCTTCATTCACGTTGGCTTGGAGCTAGTATTCTTCTTCTAACAATTATACCTCTGAAAGAAGCACCGAGGGTGGTCCATTAGACCTTACTAGAGGTATATGGTGCATGGAGGAAAATTCTCCCTTGAAACTCTCCCACCAACAAATTCTCCCTTGAATTGAAGTTGGCATTCATTTGTTGTTCTTCATCCTACAACCACTCCTTTGAAAAGAGGTACCAATGTTGGCCCTTGTTATCTCAATTTGTATGATGTGCATATAGTAGAATTACATTCATATTCTTCATTCACATTCTTCAAGCTAGCATTATTCTCTTGCTTCTTCCATCTCTACTTGTGGTAGCCTTCACTATCTATGTAAGAAACACTTGTCGATTTTGTTGCGTTTTTATAGTATTCATGATTTTTCTTCTAGAGTACTATAAAATTAGAAAAATAATTTTTAAAAAACAAAAAAAATATGGCTAACGAATACACCTTTAAGATGAAGGTAACCACCACAAGAAATGCATTAAAAAATTCTTTAAGCTAGAGAACAAAAAAAGTGCCAAATCTCAAGAAAATGGATACCTTGATGTATAAATTAGTTAAAAATAGGAAATAAAATTAAATACATAGAATGAAAATTGGCAATTTGTAACAACTCTATAGAGATGGTCATTCACCTTAAAATACTCCAAAATAATATTTTATATGTTTCAAAATGTAAGCAGAAAGAAGCGTACTTTGTGAACTTCTACACCACATACAATTAACTATTTTTAGAATTCCTTCTTTGCATAGCTACAAGTCTACTAGAAGACCATGCCCTCCAAATTTTAGCTCAAAATTCGTTTTTTTGGATACTAAATAGCACTAAAAACCTCTAAATTGGCAAGTGTGACATATAATTGGGGGCTATTTTTGGGTAGTAAATTATTTTTGAAAATTATAAAAAAATTAGGCAAGGTGTATAATAGTCATGAGTACCTATAAATCTTGAGTCATTAGAACGCAAAAGTTATGGCCAAAAAACTAATCAAAATGCAAGGTGTGACGCAAAATAGTATAGGTGTTTCTTGCATATGTCATCTTCCATCTCTACCTGTGGTAGCCTTCACTAGCTATCTACATGACATATTGATTTGAACTACCTTCAACATGTTCTTCACTTACATTGACTTCATTGCAGTAGCATTGCTTTTCTTCTTCACCTATGAAAAGGTATCACCAAAGGTAGCCTTTGCTATTTATTTGAAGCATATTGATGGACAACTTCCAACACATTCTTCAATCTTGCTAACATTTCTTGTCTCCCTACAATAGGTTCAAAAAGTGACACCAAAGGTAGTCTTGGCAATTGCCACACTATGTGGTAGAACTATGGACCCAACAAATACTATTGAGTGAGTATTCTTTTATTTAACTAAAATTTAATATCATTTGTAGACAATATATTGGGAACAATTAGCATGAATTAATGGCACTTGAAATTTTGATTGAAGTTTTGATTCTAGTGCTAGAAAAGTTTGAAGAACCATAGTAGCCAACAAGTTTGATTGACTTCATAGAAGAGAAGACAAATTTAATGAAACAAGCTACTATCGCAATTGTCTTTGTCTTATCAAATGTGATTTCCATTTTATGTGAAGCTTACATATAGAAATTAAAGTCAAAGCTTATAATCATTCATTAATATAACCTCTCATTCACGTACATGCAAAAATATAAAAAATATAAATTAAATATGTTTTGTCTCTAACATGCACAAATAATAGGGCAATTATATATTTGAGAAAGTTATTGATGTAATTTCAAATTTGTAAAAGTACAAAATCCTGAAATAATTTTATTTTTTATATTTAATTAATTTATTGTAATTTCAATCATTTCCAAACGTAAATAATAAAACCTTATGTAGATGCAAGTGCAAATACATTGAATCATACGGAGTACAATTTATTGTAAAATTTGTTAATTAGATTGAAGATGTATTATGTATTAAAATTCTTTTGAATATACTAAAATAACCTTGAAATATGTTGTATAATACACTTTTAGATGATTTGGAAATATAACATAATAAATTACAATTTGCAAAAATCCACAAAAGATAAAAACGAGGGAAAGGGTGTCGAAGCCACTAAATGAAATGTATAGACAATCAACCCTTCACCATGCCTTAAATTTGGTCTGCATTTGGCCCTTCCACTAGACACAAGCACCTTTGCACATCTTTTCACATTTGAATTTTTTTTCAAAGACATTTAGGAAAGGTGGAAAAAAATTCCAAATTGTCCTTAAGAAGAAGGAAACCAAATAGAACACATCCTAGATAGTAGTTATATTTCCAATTTTCAAAGTTCCAAATTCAAAGCTTACGTTTGCATCTCTATTTTTAACTTTATTGAATCAGCAACCTTACACTATCGACCAAGACTATCCATTAATGATATCCTCCTAAACTTGGAGACCTACATCTATCATGCACTGATGCAATGTTGCCCAAGTGTCCATCCATCCATTCAATCCACCCATCATTGGAAGAAAAAACAAGAAATCAACAAATGAACACAGATTAGGCCAACACCTTTTACGAAATTGTGAGATTTTTATTTGATACCTTCCTCATACCCTTGGAATATTCAAGGAGGCACCAATGTACTGGGAGGGAAACACCCTTTTATGATTGCACAAATTAAATAATTTTTTTAAGCTATATATTATTCATATTAATTTTTTTTATATTTAATAAAAAATGATAAAGGCAAAAATTGTTGATGCCTTGCACTTTGGAAAGGACAAAGTCTTGCGTGAAAGGTCATTTTGAAGGGCAATTTTTCGGATTGGATTTCATCGAAAAGGAAAGATGCCCTTCAAATTTAAGGCCTATTCTTCCATGAAGGAGGACCACTCTTATTAGTATAGTATGGAACCACTTGTTACTTAGTCTTTGGATAGGGATGGGGTTAGATTGTTGGTGCAACAATGTCTTGCTTAAAATATCTCATTAAAGTAGACACCATCTCTCTTCATGCATGCATTTAATCAAGAAAATTTATTCAGATTAGATTGTAGCAAACACTTTGAAATTCAACCAATGAAGAAGCTTATAAAATTGTGGACTCCAATGACCACAAATAGCTTCAAAAATATGCCAAGTCTACTTAAAAAAAGAATAAGATAATACAATAGATTCTAGAAGTCTATCAAAACTTTTGGAAGTTGACAAAAACTTTTGGAAGCTTCTAGAATATTGTGGAAATTACTAAAATATTATAGAAGCTATTAGAATACTATAGAAGGTTCTACAATGTACTAGAAGACTATGAAGGTATCCATAAGGTCTTCAAATGTCTGGAAAATCACTTCCTTTTTTAGTAATGAGTATCAAGAGGAGCACAAAAAAACTTCACTTTACATCTATAAGAAATCAAGGATACAACAAGCAATTGTTGCAATGTAGGTTGTCCGTTGATCTCTTGGCAAAGAATGTATGGGTCCATCCAATCAATGATTGCAACCACAATTTCCATCCAATGAACAAAATTTAAAATAGTGTTCAATGCTAGGAACTTTAAAACATCGTTACAAAATAGCTTTAGGGCCGTCAAGTTCAAGACTTTGAACCTGCAACAAAATCACCAAAGCTCAAGCATTAGGTTGAAGATTATTGTGCCAAAGTTGATCAGCACAAGGTTATTTTTGTTGTGTAGAAGATCCACCTTTGTCTTGGAGTTGTGATGGTGAAAAATCTTGTAGGCTAAAATAGTTGGTCTAATAATTGTAACATAAAAAACTCAAGCTTAGGCTAAGAATGTTGCTTGGAATCTTGAGACTTTATAAAGACCTTCTAGTTAGATATACTTTAGAAAGAAAGCCTTCAAAACTAGACAAAATCTAGATGCAAAGGCTAAAACTTGAAGGAATGCTACAACTTGGAACTAAAAATTGAGGTTCAATGGTATTTTTTCCTTTCTTATATATGACTTTATGCACTGGTGTGTAGTCTTTACCGTGAAGTTTACAAAGGCTTTTTATCATTGAACAAACTTTGGTTTGTGAGTATGTAGTTGATAAAATTCTTCAATCTTCCTATGTGCATTCATTAATATTGTAGCCTTAATTGATCTAAATTGGGGTTGGAGGTAAAAGATTCCATTTTTTAATAGGCCATATTATTTAAATATGTCATTAAAGAAACAATATGTGGTTTCCAACTTTGAAGTATAATTGAACTTTATGGTGCTAGTCTATACACATTATTAGTAATAAAGACAAATAAACTAGAGGACTTCTACGTACTGCCAAACTAGAAGTTCCCTAATTACACCAAATTAGAGGGTGGGCCCTAGGTAAAATGATACTAGACGCCCCTTAGGTACTAGAGGACAAAAATATTTTAGAAGTCACCTAGGTATTAGAAAAATATATTTAACCTTCTACAAAGATTTGACTATTACAAACTACAATATGCTTTTAAAACTTATTTGAAATGTTTAAATGATGAAATTGATTTAAAAACAACTTTAGGATCTTTAAATCATTAATTCAAAACAAAAAGACAAACACAAAAAAACATAAAATATTTTTCAAGATTAGGTCTTCCTTGATTTTTTGACATTGAAATTCTCAAAACTTTAGGATTTGGAATATATACAGTAATATTAAGTAACTTCAAAGATTTTTTAATCCTATGTGTAATTTAGAAGAATTACTTAGTGAAGGTTTTAAATAGCTACGTGGAATATTTTCAAAGTCACTTAACCCCTAAAGGACCGTTGTCCCTTCGGGGGACAAATGCGATTTCGGGTAGGTACCTACGGGCTGAATTTTTGTCATGACTTTTTGAAATTTTTTTTGAAGATAGAAAAACTAATAAGCTTTATGTTAATATTATTTTTTTCACAATTGGTGCCCAGGAGAAAAAGTTATGACCAAATAAGCTCAAAACAAGGGACGGGGGGCAACTGGGCAGCAAAAAAAAATTTGCAAAAATTTGAATTTTTTTTTTAATATATTTTTTCATAGATTATATTTTTGTCTATCTAGAAAACTTTGATTCATTTCATTTGGATTTGTTATGAGAAAGTTATGGACATTCTTATTTTTCAGGCAATTAGAGCATCTTCTTGAAAAAAATAACTTGTAGGATTCATTTCTGAATGCAATTTTTCAAATTTTTCAATTTTTTTTGCATGGTTTAGTTTAATTGCTAGAAAAATCTCACCATTGGCATTAGTGCATTTTAATTCCATCTAAAATATATGAGTATTTTAGATTTTCCTTCTATCTTGTACCTACTTCTACTTAACAATTTTTTTAAGAATGATAATTAATTTTTTTTTAAATTTTTTTCCCTAGTCTCTCAACTCGATTCTCCACTACGGAGATTTAAAGCTCAAAACTCTGTAGTGCAAAAATTTTAAGTTAAAAATGTTCAAAGTTAAAAAAATCTAGTCCTGCAATGGGCTGAAAAACTTGTTTTTTTCACTTTAAATGCAAATATCTTGCAATTTGTGAGGTCAAAAATCTTTATATATATATATAACTTTTTTTTCACTCTTTGCTATAGAAATGGCAGTTTTCAGTGTTTTTTGGCAGAAAAAAGGCCTCGGTCCTTTAAAGATTAAAATACAAAGCAAATACATCTAACCTTCTAAAAAGGGCTGATTTTTATTAACTACCAAATATTCCCATAGGGAGTAGTGAATACTTTTCTACTAATAGAAAATCAATCATTAGGGATATTACCAAGCACTATGATAAGAAGCAACAAGTGTTTTTCTATAAGAAGTCGCTTGCGAGGGGTATTGCTAAGGGAGTACTTTTGTACTAAAGAGTAAGCCATGAAGGTTATTGCCCATTGATTGTTTTTTTATTGGAAAAGTTGGTCATAAGGGATATTGCCTTCTACTTCTATATTTGAACAATGTAATCTAAAACATTATAGAAATATGAAGTGGTAAGAATAAGAATTTGTTTGAATATAAAATGATAATGTAGATGAATTTGAAAATAATTGATAGTAATTAAATTGACAATGAATATATAATTTGTAATCAAAAAAGTGAACTTGCCAAATTCTTCTATAAATTTTTTTTTCAAAGTCAAAACCTTGTTGAAATATATCCTCAAATTTTTTTGAAGTGAAGATCCCAACCTTTTGTGAGATTGCAATGTCTTAACTTCAAAAACCAAATTTTTAAAAGTTGTCTATGGTCTCAATTCTATTTTTAATATTTCCAAAAAAAAGTGCAATTATCCTACAACTGGGGCAAGTTCATGATGTGTTGAAATATTTAATTAAGAATCTATAGAAAACAAGTTATGAATCTCTTGTTATTCAAAATAAAATTATCAAATTGTGTATACTTACAGAATTTTACTCCTAAATAAAAATAAACAAATTGAAGCAATACCCATTTTTAACGAGCATGCTTGCTACTATTTATTCTCTAAGGAAAAAAATTGAATCTAGTTAGTAGTTAAAAGGAGATGTTAGATTCTCTTTGAATGCATTCTTGTGGACATTGTAAGAATAAAATATGAATATTTCAACTTCTGAAAATGTTGCATCCAAAATCTTAGCTCCATTTCTTGCCATTGCAAAGATTAAGGAGCTTTCTAGTAGGACATTATCCTTACAATTGCAATGATTTTGGGAGATGACAAATGACTCAATACATCATTAATCGATGAATGAAAGTCTATTGATGAGAAAGTTTGAAATGAGTCTCCATTACTATGTCTCACTTTAGAAGGGTAGAAACAGTTGACAAACTACTGTAGTATACAAAAAGATTAGTAGGGAGGGTTTAGTAGTTAAAACTACACATTGTACAATGGGATATCAAAAAGATATGTGATGGCAGTTCTGGCCATTCAGTTTTTTAGCATAATATAAAACATAATCATTTTTGTTTTGCAAGATCAATATTCATATCTAATGCAATCCCAATCAAGCATACCAAATTTTGGTTTCAAAGAAGCAAATCTCCATTTTTAGTGAATTTTTTTAATTTAATTTTCATGGTTTTACATGAAAATTCTTTGAAAAACATTGGTGATGCATTTTTAAATTTGCTCATGGAGATATATAGGAAACATCCACGCGCACATATTTCCTTCAACAAGCATTTGCAAAAAAGTTTTATAATTCCTTCTAGAGAGATTTCAATGTGGGAGTGACAATATCCTAACTTTTAAAAATAGATATCTCTTTAATGTAGTTAAATTTTTGCATTTTCTCTTGACATTACAACTAATTTGGTATATTTGAGCATGATGGTACAATTCCTTTGCAAAAATCTAATTCAAATCATATTAGTTGCCTCAAAGACTTTTCAATTTTTTTATAAAAAAAATTTCAATCCAATTTTTTCTAGCCGTTGTTTCTGACACATTAATTGAAACTTAAAGGTTCCCATTGGTTTCTTCAAAAAAAAACTCAACTTCCTCAATTAAAAAGACGATGAATTCTCTTAGGGCTTTAATTTTAGTCGTGTGATTCTGACGTTTCATTAGTTTCACCATGGATTCTAAATTCCTTTATTTTTGTCATGGCTTTCATTCCACCACCTAAGCCTTGGCTTCATTTCATCATTCTAGTTGTCACTGGAAATGCACCCATGGTCAAAAATTCGACCCTAGATTGGTCAATATAGAAATCCCAAAGGTCACTCCAAAATGAGCTAAACGAATTTTGCCCTAAAGGTTGGGACTTGGGAGTGAAATGTAAAATATAAAATATTTCCTAAACCATTTCTGACCTAAAGGTTATGGCTAGAATTTGTTAAGCATTAGAATATTGAGGAGTTCACTTTAGATTTTTTGCACATTTTGCTACACTCTAGTGACTATACACTTTTGAAACTTTACACATGATTTTTAGAATAATTTCTAATTACTATGTTTAGCAAATAAGACTTTGTTTCATGCCAACAATTATTGCAAGAAGTCATGAGATTATTTCAATTTCCATCTCAATGCAAGCATTCATTACAAGAGAAAGGGGTGTTTTAGGTGAGTTTTTAAGTATAGTCCTAGACGTAAGATTATAAGCAATGACCTTTAAGGAGATTTTCAGCAAAAATTTATTAGAAACAGATGTTTTTTTGAGAATTCAAGGAGTCTCTGTTTGAAATTTAATTTCACTCGCTTGTTGCCAGACTTCAATACACGCAAAAATGCGAAGATTTTGAATTTTTTTGAGAAACTTGTAGCTGTTCGAAGTGCCACTGCCCGCAATTTTGATGACCCCAAAATAGGATTATTTCAACTTTGATTTCAATTTTCTTCTAAACTATATAGTCAAATGCTTTGAAATTTTTTAGGATGGTACATACAATACTTTACACCAAATCCGTACAATTGGATCAAAGTAATGTCATTTCATCTTCACTTACATCAAGTGCTGAATTTCATTGCTCTAGAGGCTGTTTTGACCTCCACTACCCCATTGGGTTTTTAGGGGTTAAGCAAAGCTAGCCAATTTCACTTGAATTGAGATCTAAAAAATTGTACTCATCCATTTGGTTTGAAAATGGTCCTAATGGAAAGTGGAAAGTGTTTTCATGATTTCTACCATTGAAAATTTGAACATTCAATTGGTGATTTGGAGTTATTTGCAATTTCTACTTATAAAAAAAAATAGAATTTCAACAATTGCAAGCTGGATTGTGTAATGAGTTTAATAGCTCTTCATTTGAACTTAAGGTTTTTGGAAGTGCATTTTAGTGTGCTAACACAATTTGTAGTTGTTCAAGTCACCTTGAATCCCAAAAACTCTTATATACAAAAATCTCAAACTTTGTGGGGAGGGAGAACATACTAAAAATAGAATATGTATATTTCTTTGGATATAATCTCACAACTCCTATGCAATTTTGCACTCAAAATTGTCATGCATACTAATAAGCAATCCTTTTAAACATCTATACAGTAGGATTTTGAAAAAATATTAATTTGCTTCATTGGGGATAAGTATAAGCCCATGCTCTTTTTTGGGGGGAAAAACACACTCGGAAAGGCTTGGGTCAAGGGATGTTTACACAAGTATTGCCTCCCAAGACTTCCCAAGGTAACTACAAAACCATCAAAGTTTTAGTGTTTTTTTTGAACAAATGGATGAACCATCAAAGTTTAGAGAATGCTCTCAGAGTCCAGTTGCGTTCTGGACTTCCTACTTGAACAATAATTAAAACCATCAAAGTTAATTTGAGGGACTTTTCAGCAATGGGAGAAAGTTTGAAATAAACAACTGACACTTCCGTCCTGGAACAAACCTTGCCAGAGGTGCACTTGCTTTCTTTTACAACTCACGCACAATTCCTTCATTGTTGTTTCTGGACATCGTTTCTTCAACAATATTTCTTTAACAATAAAGAGTGTAATAAACTTCACTGAAACTTACATTCTGAACTTTGTGAGTGGTGAGTAGATTACACTGGGGACCAAGCCAACAATACTCATTCTACGTAAATATAATGGAAAGACTCTCAACTTAGTCAAGTGGAAAGACGAGCAATCCTTGGGTGATCCATTTCAGTCATAAAAAGTAGCCCTTTACAAAGTTGGAGACTATTTTGGTGGGCGAAGTAAATGCAATGAACAACCCAACTCTCGATAGTAACAGAATACTAAAAACAAACAGACATTAGAGGAGATTTGGGCTCCTAAGAGACCGTGAGTTCCCGGACTGTGGGAACTCTGCAGGACTGTTGGGATGTTGTCGCATGGCCAGTCTGACGTGGCCAAGCAACTGCCACATCATTTTTTTTAAAAATAAAATAAAATAGAGTATTTTTTTAGCATTTTAATAACTTTTTTTTTTAATAACTTTTTTTTTCTAACAACAAGGGCTGGTTCCCAGCATTGGGAACAACCCTGAAACGGTCTTCCAGAGGCTCAGATCTCCTCTAATGCATTTTGCACCCCAAACTAATCTAGAAGTGGAAATTGACGCAAATGGGTTCAAAGCTTTGCCACCGTGATGGCAAAAGCATACTGAATTACACAGTGATAAGTGATGGTTGCCAACATGGCACTAACAATAATACGCAGTTTGCAGTGGTGGATTCTAGGGTAGGTAAAGAAATTGTGACAGAGAACAAGAGAAAGAATAAGAAGAGAACATGTCGGCTATCTGTTTGAAGAAATCGAGCAACTCGCCATCGCTGCCATACCCACCACTGGTACCAACATAGCTGCATCAAAACCATTCCACAATTGCGTGGAGTTGAAGCTAGTTAGTGCACTCTATTCTCGAAACTAGTCGTCACTGAGACAAAAATGACCCTAGGAACATGAACGACGAGTACTAGCATGTACCAACGACGGCAATTGTCTGTGCTCCAAAAGACGAATCAACTAATTGTAGGATTCTAGAAGGACACAATTTCTCCATTTCTGCAGCACTAACAACTAGAAGAGAAGGAAAAGAAATTAGGTTTAGGAAACCTAAAATACACAAAATCTACGAAACAAGAGAAATGTGTACCTCCTAAAAGCCTTTATGCGTTCCTCCCGCTTGGAATTGATGAAGTTGCGAGTGTTCTTGTGTCTACTAAGGTTTGGCGTCACGATTTCACCTTTAGATTTCGACAACGTCCCCAACGATGTAACTCCCTTTGCTTGAGTCCCCGATTCAATCCCGCGCTTCATTGCCTTCTCATCAATGGGTGGCTCACCCGTTTCCCAGTTCAATGTGGAGCTGTCCACGGGTCACTCAACTGCTAAGGCCCGATTCAAATTGGGACTTCCAATGGTAGTGGACAAAACCTTTAGTCCACTACTTCGTCCACTACCACTTAGGAAGGAAATTGCCATGTCATCATGGAAGGAGTGGCTCCTTTTTGCAAGTCTGAAAGGAGGCGTGTTGCTGTTGGAGGAGATTCTTCGGAGCCGTCCACAGCAAGTAACAAATCGGTCTACTTTTGGATTTTTTATGGTTTTATGTTGATTTTTTTATCCGTATTGGAAACTGGTGTACTAAATGGCATTTTGGTTGGTAGTGATACTGGTAATGTGGATGTTGATCTGCATGTTAGAATGTTGCTTGATTTGTAGAATTTAGAGGTCATTGTTAAATTTAGTGTGAGAGCAATTTTTTGATTACGTACAACTTTTGAATGTAAA
Organism: Pseudisothecium myosuroides; assembly: GCA_951799445.1. Lineage (NCBI taxonomy): Eukaryota > Viridiplantae > Streptophyta > Bryopsida > Hypnales > Lembophyllaceae > Pseudisothecium > Pseudisothecium myosuroides. The sequence goes on along the minus strand of OX637287.1, from coordinate 53,000,724 downwards.
GAATTTTGGTGTTGAAAACTACTGTACTGACTTGCATTTTGGTAGTGATGGTGGTAATGTGCTTGTTGAGTTTCTCTTTAGAAAATTGCTTGATGTGTAGAAATTAGAGGTGGATAGGGCTGAGATTGTGGAGTTGTTTCTATGGTGGTTGTGCAGGAGAACATGGGTTCATCTGCATTGTATATGAACTTTTCCGCCTCTTCACCGTGGCTTTTGGGAATTGAGGACGTGCACAGGGACCTCAACGAATCCCGAAAGGTGCTTTTCACTGCGGTAAAGAAGGGTACAATCGTGATATTTTGTGAGGATGGTGCATTTAAAGGGGCGGGTTTCTTCTTTTGCGAGCATCTTTATATTTTGACATGTAGTCATGTCGTTTGAGGGTTATGGGATGGGGTGGAGGAGATCACACAGGTTATTTTTCGATCCCGGATTTTTGATGTGACCTTATTGAAGGCCACAAGTAGTTTTCATTGGTATCTTTGTGGTTCTACGGATTTTGAAACCAGAGAAATTGGGTTTGTATTCAAGTATGACAAGGAGGCGATCTTGAAAATGAGTTCCGGGATTGCATCCAAGGGGTTGGCGAGTGAGGCTTATATCAAGTGTCATGTGGACCATGGATATTTTGGCGGTCCGGTAACCAACTACATTGGGTTTTATAGAGGTGGATTTTGTCCATCCGGTACATGGCTTCACACTAGGAATCGGACGTCCAATTGAATTATATTTGAAAAAGCTCCTTTGTAGTTGCATTATTGTTCCATAGAAGCTCCTTCACAACTCCTTTCTGCTTGAACAAACCCGTTTTGTCCACCGGACAAAATTTGAGTCACTTCCAAACTTGGTCCCAAACTTGTCCACTACAACTATGGCTCCATCTTGAGTTTTGGCAAGAGAGGATGATGACAAGGCGCTCCTTTGAAGTGGACGTCCGTATGGGTGTGAATGCTCCGATGGATAAAACCATCGTTGTCACATTGGATAACTTAGGATCATTCGACGTCCCAGACAAGCAAATAGTTTGGACAGTTTGGAAGGACTGGACATACAATGTGACTACCTTAAAGTAGTCACATCGGGCAGATAAGGATCACCGGACGGATGGACAAATTAGACGGTTTGGACAAACAATCTATCAAATGGGAATGAAACCCAATCTTTGGCCAATAAAAATGCTTCAAGCCTTGACCGGTGGCACCGGACGTCCTGGTCTGAACCAGACCTAAGCTGCGCTTCGCCTGAAAATCCAAGCCAAAAAAGACTCGCGCATGAGAAAAACCTCGATACATTGAACTAGCTCATGCATGAAAATAGAACAATCTTATTCTCTCACCACAAACCCTTACACCAACAAAGGCATAATAAGGTAATTATAGCCATAGCTACATCTAGTGCAAAGAAACATGATCAGCAGCACAGAATTGCAGGGGACAATGAATGGCCAAGAAAGTACGACACCATAGCTCCTGCAATGCCAATTGAAAACTCTAAGTGGATGAAGCTCCACGCTCCACCAACCTCAACTTCTCTCAGTTTCTTCTTTCAACTATTGCAAAGGACACGATTTGGTTTACAATCTTTCAAATAAAAAATACAAGCTTCAGTTGATGTGACAATGTCGCAAGGAGGGCAAGGTAGTGCAATCGCGTGAAGAGCTATTACGGCGGTGAAGTAAGCTTACCGGGGACGGAGTACTAGCCATCTCTTCCTAGCCCTAGCCCATTGTTTGACAACGCACGAACCAAATCCAAATTGATCGCTTCAAGCTCACTAACCTTCTTCTCGAGTGCATCTTCGTAAACTTCAAGATTCTCATCTACTGCGTCCATTTGGACAATCATCGTAATTGCTCATTTCATTTCACTCTCATGCACGTACTCTGCTCACTGTTCTCAAATAGAGACAACACAAGTAGTAATTCTCTAATCAAGGAGGTGGCGTACATTGGGCATGTGTCGTGCCTAGTGGACAGCCACCTCGACAAATCTCCCCAGGAAAATACATGTCCGCAAGTCGTGTCGACAGGGCTTGTCATCCTCTCTAAGTAGATGCTACAAACATGCAATTTATTGGTGATAGCAAAAATATTTATTAAGTAAATTAATTTTGGTACAAAAATTTATTTTTTACGTTATTTTAGGTATTCAATTATTCAAATATTATTATCACATTCAATTTTATGTTTTAAGAAATTAACATGAAGTAATCATTGGTTCACTTTTGATATTTTTGAATTAAAATAATACATTAAAAAAACTAATGTAAATAAAATATAATAATAATTTTTTGAATTGATATTTTCAATTCTAAACTACAATAAACTAGAATTCTATTTTTTATACAATTTGATAGCTGCAACACAATGATAATGACAATGAGACAAAAGGAGTTGTCCCAGCCTTGTGCAGGGTCCTTTGCCTCCTGCCATATAACCTGAGGCGTTCAATTTGATTCAAAAATTTATTGTCCCTAGCTTGTTGATAAAACCGCGGTAAATGGCGCTGAACGTGGGCCTTAGTTCTTACTGAATAATGTGGCACACTTCTCATAGCTGTCGATGGAGCACTGTCTATGCTAAAAACCAGGACCGTTGATGTCACTGATAGGATTTGGCGCTCAGGCGTTTGGCAGTTTTGTCACCTTGTCGCCGTTTGGGAGTTTTGGAATTTGGAATTTGTGTCACAATTTGTGAGTTTCTTGGAAGCATGTGAACAAAGGTTGAGAGACGTACACTTCCGCCTTGGAAACTTCAGTGTCAGAGACTTCTTTAGTAAACAGAAATCGGCTTCACAAATCTGGTGAGGATTTTAGGGTAATAATTTAATTAGCTATCATTAAGAACCAGCAACTTATATTATTACTTCTATCAAGTTATATGCTGAGAATTTCAGCATAAGAATAATGAAAGAATTTGCAGATTCTATGAATCTCCTTGTGCACATTTTGGTGCTGACAATTTGTTTCAATTTGTTTGCTTGACAAAGGTCTTTGTTGATAGTTTTTGTGTTTTTTGACTTGCATGTGGTGTGCTTATACTGCTTGGAGCGCGTGGCATTAAGAACCAACAGCTTGTATTATAACTTCAATTAAGTTTAATGTCGGGAATTTCAGCATAAGAACAATGAAAGAGTTTGCATGTTCCATTACAAAAAATTCAAGCCTCAAAGAGGCTACAATTCTTGCACCCCCTCGGTGCAATCATGGAAAAAAAATTTAATTGGAATTTGAGGTGGCACTATTGGTGCCACATCATCTCCACATCAGATTGACTATTATTTTAATTATTTTAATTATTTTTTTAAAACTTTATATATATATATATATATATATATATATATATATATATATATATTTTAATTTTTAATTTTTTAATTAATTTATTTATTTATAAAAGATGATTTTTTATTTTTTTTTGTATTTGCACTGCAAAGTGCCGAAAAACAAAAACTCGCGGCATTTTGTAAGGTTCAAATTTTTTGTAATGTAAGAAGCTCCTTGTATGTATTTTAGTGCTGATAATCTATTGACTTGCATCTAGTGTATTCCTACTACTTGGAGCGCATGGAGGTGATTTCGTGAGCATTCATTCTAGGTTTGTAGTACTTCTAGGGTTTCCAAGGTATTGTGGTGCAATTTCAGTGGTAACAAAATCTTCTCTAGTTCTAAGGCTCTTTTGTTCTTGTTGCATAGTTACATATTGCAAATTCATATTCTCTGTTCTACCATAGTTTTGAATATTGCAACAATTAACAAATAATGATTAAGCGTAATGAGGATTGTGCTTAACCCCTAAAATTCCTTGACTATGTTCTCACCAAAAATGCTCCAAAATTGCCATTTCTAGTACAAGTACCAAATTTTTGAAAAATATCATTTTTGGACATATGTAACCGTAGGATCTTGTAGTACTCTAGTTTGAGAATATGTGGAAAAAATTTCAAAATTTTTCATTGTGTAGATTGGAAGATATTAGCGTTTGAAGTGGCAAAAGTCTTTTTTTTGGCCCTGTGAAAAAGCGGGCAGCTGCACTTCACAAGGTCAGATTATTATGAAAAAAATTCCAAAATGGTTTTGCTTCTTTGGATTCATTCTTCAGGGCAAGTTGGCTACATGCTTGAAAACTTTCAGATTATTTGGAATTGTACAACATATAGGAAAAAAATAGTAAGTAGAAAGAAGTAGAGACTGGTTCAAAACACTAAATTGTTAAGAAGTTAATTATGGAATTGAAAAATGCCAATCCAATGGTTGTAATGTTGTAATAAACAATCTACATCCTACAATTTTATTTTTTTGAAAAATATTGAAAATTGAGTGCAATAAACGACTTCAAAGTTTATTTTAGAGTAGACAATCCATAACTGCTTGCAAACTAAAAATCCTCACAACGTTTGACTCATTGATCAGAATGGAATGATTCAAAGCTTTCCACGTATATATGAATCTAATAAACCAATTTCAAATTTTTATTTTTGAAAAAAGTGATTTTTTTTTATCTGCCCGGATTGCCCGAGTTGAGAAACAAACAACATATTAGGCCATAACTTTTGACTTGTATTTCCAAAAGTCATCAAATTTGGTGCATACGAAAGATATTCCTTGTCCCCACCTACTATAAAAATTTGAGCCCAAAATATACAAATCTCCAATCACACATACCTGCCCAAAATTTCTATGTTGCCAAAAAAGGCATGTTGGTCCTTTAGGGGTTAATCCTCATTATGTTTTTTATTACATGGGATTTTACACAGAAGAATTAGCCTTCCTGGAAGAAATTGGATTTTTTTATTTTTGTTTCTTGGATGCTAGGGCATGTTAGGAGTGAAATTGTTGTGAAATTCATGGAAGAAATTGGATGATTTGGTGAGTGTTACAATCATCAATTTATAGATCAAAGATTGTTTTAATGCTCACTCGTAGTTGAAGCTGGTTTAGGGTTGAAGCTTTGAAGATTGAAATGCTCATAGATTTTTGTAATGGTAATTTTGAATTTTTTTCTTCGGAAAAAAACTACACATGTACCTCTTTGAAATTTTTGAATGTAAAAGCTTTGCAATCAATAGGAAAATGACACATTTACCCCTTTCAAATTTTTTGTAAAAGCTTTGCAACAAGTGGGAAAATAACATGTGTACCCCTTGTGTTAATGAAGTGTGGTTATTATGGAAACAACACTTTATGTAATGTGCTCAAAAGAGGCAGCAACTGCCTTATATATGTATTTCAATATCTATTCTCGCCATAGCTTTTTCTTCAACTTTATATATACATTTTTAAACCTTGAACACATTTTAAGTGATTTTTTCTTTTGAACTGGAAGTGCAAAACATTCTAATTGTGATTCCACGCAATTCTTATCCTCATAAAAAATCTCTGAGACATCTTGTGAATCACGCCGTTTTTGGTTTCGAAACTTGTAGAACTTTTCTACTATATTGCTCGTATTCTCATTTTGTGAAGAACAATCTAATTTTGTTTTGTCACAAGGTTGATGCATAGAATAATCCTCCTCAATTGTCTGTAGTGGATTAAGCCATTTCATTTTTCCAAACTTGTCGAACTTTCCACTTTGAATTGACATTTTTATACCAATGAACTATATGAAATCTAATTGACAAAGTGAAGATGGTTTAAGAACATGAAATGAAGGAGCCAAAATACTTAAATAGCTTTGAATGCTACAATTGAAGAAAATGATGCTTAATGAAAACTGAGAAAAAAACTATCCCCCGATAGTAAAATCTATTAAAAACTTGTGAAAAGTAAAAATTATAAAATGAATGAATCCTAAATCTTTTATAGTCTTGAATCTCACAATAAAAGTAAAAGATACTTAATGTAAAAGTGGAAGTAAAAGTAAAAGGTCCTTAACATAAAACTTAATCTTGAAGTAAAAGTAAAAGATCCTTAATATAAAAGTGGAAGTAAAAGTAAACAACTTTCTCGTTAAAGTACCTTCCGGTTGTTACCAAAACTGAAAGCTACCCCCCGCCCTAATTGTAAAAAGTGGGACGATGATGCACTGAAAAATAAAAAATTGACCGACTTGACCTCCTATTTTTCATCCATTCCAGGTCCTTGCCTCATCCATCAGCTGGATGATTGACTCTTCGGATTATTTACTGTACTGTACTTCGGAGTCTTGTGCCCATTGCCCAATTAACTTTTTCTCAGATTCTGTATCCTCTACTGACTGAAGAGCTTTATTAATACTGCATTTTCGTATAAAAACATAAAGGAAGAAATGACACTATGTAAACAACAAAAACCTTGGCCCCCCCTTTATTGGTCTCCCTGGTCTCCATAAATTCATTAGCTTTCACTGATGTTTAAGTTACTTAAGTTACTGGAGGGTAAGTTATGCTGTAAGTTATGCTGTAACTTATTACAGTCCCCTGGGCTCCCTGGGATGTTCAGTTGTACCCCCACATTTGTGACAATTCATTGAAGGATTTCCACCTTGGCCACCACCCTTTATGGAGGTTTGGGACATCATCATGCTGCAACAGGGATTTTTTTTTCCCATTTATTTGGGGGCAGGCAGTGCAGGCCAAGGTTTGCATCTATTGAAATGGATGAAATAATGGATGAAACTTGAAGTAGTCATCGAAAGAATGTTCCAATTCATCCCCCAAAGAGCGATGTCGTCCTAAGGAGGACATTAAACCCATCCCACAAAGTGGAACCACCAAGGTGGATTTACCCCAAGGAAAAATGCAGGAATTTTTTATTTGCCACGCAATATAAAATTTGCAAATTTTGTCTTCATATTTGCAATCAGAGGCCTCTAATTAGCAAGGGAGGGGATCTAGAACATATCCTAGACACTGCACAAGAAAAGGGGGATTTTTTAAATTTTTACCCCCAGGAATACAAAATTCACACTTGTTGGTCCCACTTTGTAGGACAGGTTAACTCCTAAAGTTCTGAGGCCTATTTTCTGCCAAAAAACACTCAAAACTGCCATTTCTATAGCAAAGAGTAAAAAAAAAATTTAATTGTTTTTTTTTCACATCTAACCGTAGGATCTTACACCTAATTGGTATGAGAATGTGTGGAAAAAATTTCAGAATTTTTGACCGCACAGATTGCAAGATATCTGTGTTTAAAGTGGAAAAAACAAGTTTTTCAGCACATTGCGGGACCAGATTTTTTTGACTTTAAACATTTTTAACTTAAAATTTTTGCACTACAGCGTTTTGAGCTTTAAATCTTTATAGTGGAGAATTGAGTTGAGAGTCTAGGAAAAAAAAAATTCAAAAAAACTTAATTATCATTCTTAAAAAAATTGTTAAGTAGAAGTAGGTACAAGATAGAAGGAAAATCTAAAATATTCATATATTTTAGATGGAATTAAAATGCACTAATCCCAATGGTGAGATTGTTCTAGCAAGTAAAATAAACCATTCCAAAAAAAAAAAATTGAAAAATTACAAAAATTGCAATCCGAAATGCATCCTTCAAGAAGATGCTCTAACTGCCCGAAAAACAAGAATGTCCATAACTTCCTCATAACGAATCCAAATGAGATGAATCAAAGCTTTCCAGATAGACAAAAATATAATCTATGAGAAAAAAAATATTAAAAAAAAACCCTCAAAATTTTGCAAATTTTTTTTGCTGCCCCCTGTCCCCACGCATTCCAAGAAATGGCACAATTTCTCGCTCAAAGGTCCGATTTCAAATTTTTTTTTTCTGCCACGTACCTCTCTCAATTCTTCATGTTCACAAAAAGTTTCAAAAAATCAGGAGATAATTTCAGCCCGTAGGTACCTGCCCCAATTCCCATTTGTCCCCCGAATGGACAATGGTCCTTTAGGGGTTAATGTCCTGCTTGTCCTAAGACTATGTAGCTAAACTCAATGATTTCATCCACTAGAAGTGCGGAATTATATCACATGATATTCTCTCCTCCCAAAAGTTTAGCGCTTGTCAGCAAAATATAGCTAAAAACAATGTTGTGTTGCACATACTTGTAATAAAAATAAATAAATGTGACTGTGACTACAAGTTTCAAAATGCAAATACTCCAAACAAGGACTTTTGCTTAATCAAGATATTAGTTACAAGGTAAGGTGGGAGGTCCATTAACCATTTCTTTAATCCTACCTACCTAAGCAATGATATGCATAGATATTTCAAGGAACATGTCATTCCTTCCTAGATAGCAGGCGTATTTAGAATTGTAATTGTTGATGGACCTCCTACCTTAATATAAAACATAACCAAATTTGTGCCAAGTCCACTTGGCAATGAGGCTCCAATTGCATCCTATTGCATTTTAATGTAGTAAAAATTGTAAAGGAGTTGGCATTATTACAACTTCAATGTGGGACATGGGTTGAAAGGATTTGAATTGGGTCAAAAAAGCACAAGTTTATAACTTCAATAAACACCATTTTGTCACAAACTTAGTTGGTAGATATGATTGAAGTCATATAATTATATTTAAGATTAAAAGCTCATTCTTATAACTTTTATCCTTACATACCAGGGTATATTTAAGACAAAAAAGCTCAATAAACTTTAATTCCCACTAGAGTGATTTTTTTTTCATTATATAAAATTTATTGTTAACCATTGGTTATTAATTCATATTATATATATTCTTGTCTTTTTTTAAGCTACAATATATTGAATTTTTTGTCATAGTATACTATCTTATGCTATTTTAAGAATTTTGAAAAATCCTTTTGCAAAATCCAAACTCAATTTGAGATGGAAAAACGTTTTCTACAAAGTTGAGTCTTTCTAAGGTACAATACATAACTACATTAGAAAAACTATGAAAAATCTCTACATGGTCTATATGAAAATTCTTACACTAAAAGAGTGCTTTGTCACATTGTGTTATGCATATTAAATTTTGAAATTTCATTAATAAATATTGAAATAATTTTTAATTTTTTTGACATAGGTATTTATAATTACAAGGACTATATTTATCATTTTCATGCTATTTTAGGAATTTTTGGTCTTGTTACACCCTTCTTTAAAGTTGAAATCTTAGATTAACTTGACCTAAGCTGACGTTTGGTGCCATTGAAAGTTTGTCCTATATGTTGGATATAAAGTTTTTAAAATATAGGTTGCTAATAGTAAATTAAAAAAATTCTATATTAAATACCTTAATTCTATATACAAAAATTAATATTAATTTAAAATATAAAAAAGTTTGTAAATTTATAAAACAAATACAAATTTGCAAGTATTTTAGAGAAGGCTTTTGCATTGATCAAGCACAAATATACAAATATATTAAGAAGACACTCTCAAAAGATCTACTTGACCTCTAATATATGATGGAATTTAAGGGCTTCATAAATATATTTTACTTTTTGATTTAATGTGCATTTTACAAAAAATACAAGGTATAGAATGTCTTTAATTTTTTGATGAAGGACTTAAATTAGTTGTGGAAAATTGAGGTGGATTTTCAAGTGCAAAATTTGGTATTAAAATGAATATCTTGGAGCAAAAATAGTAAAAATCATGTATTTTATGCAACCACCTTTGTAGAATGATGGGAATTCATATATTTTTTTACTACAATTGCGTACTTATCAAATTTTAGAGGTGAAAGAATTTTTTTTGCAGATTTTTCTTAGAATTGTCCACCTTGCCCCAAAACTTTAGATAGTTGGTTTAAGTGCATGGTTAGAAAAAAAATTATGGTTGAAAGCATGAAACACTTGAACTAAGGTAGAAGCACCCAACACCAACAATGTATCCACTTGTGTCACTTTATAGAGAATAAGGTCATTTTAACCCCTAAAGGACCATCATGCGTTATTTGGCTATATAGAAATTTTGGGCAGGTACGTGTGACTAGAGATTTCCATATTTTAAGCTGAAATTTTAATAGAAGGTGGGCGCAAGGAATATCTTTCATATGCACTAAATTTCAGCACATTTAGAAATAGGAGTCAAAAGTTATGGCCAAATATGTTACTTTTTTTTTGTAACTAGGCAGTCTGGGCAGCAAAAAAAATTTGGCAAAAATTTAATTTTTTTTTTAATATTTTTTTTCTTGTAGATTATTTTTTTGTCTATCTGGAAAGCTTTGATTCATTTCATTTGGATTTGTTATGAGAAAGTTATGAACATTCTTGTTTTTCGGGCAATTAGAGCATCTTCTTGAAAAAAATAACTTGTAGGATTCATTTCTAAATGCTATTTTTGCAATTTAAAAAAAATAAAAAATTCTCATGGTTTAGTTTACTTGCTAGAACAATCTCACCATTGGAATTAGTGTATTTAATTCCATCTAAAATATATTAATGTTTTAGATTTTCTTTCTATCTCGTACCTACTTCTACTTAATAAATTTTTTAGGAATGATAATTAAGTTTTTTTGAATATTTTTTTTCCCATGGACTCTCAACTCAATTCTCCACTATAAAGGTTTGAAGCACAAAACTCTGTAGTGCAAAAATTTCAAGTGAAAAATGTTTACAGTCAAAAAATCTAGTCCCGCAATGTGCTGAAATACTTGTTTTTTCCACTTTAAACGCAGATATCTTGCAATCTGAGCGGTCAAAAATTCTGAAATTTTTTCCACACATTCTCATACTAGTTAGGTGTAAGATCCTACGGTTAGATGTGCAAAAAAAACATTTTTCAATTTTTTTTATTCCTTGCTATAGAAATGGCAGTTTTGAGTGTTTTTTGGCAGAAAAAAGACCTTGGGCCTTTAGGGGTTAAAATGTAAATCTAGGTAGACTATAGATAGCTTATCATTTTGGTCAACAAACAATGAGCTATCTATGATCTACCTACATTTAAGTTCTGAAAAAGATTACCATGTCTAAAGAGTGACACAATTGGGTACATTCAGTTGGTTATGGGTGCTTTTACCTTATTTGAGTGTTGTATGTTGAGCATCCAATCGGGCATCCAATTCAAATTCAAGCATAGATTTTTGGATATAAATTAATATTAAAATGTATTCTATATTCACAATTGCAGTCATGTTTTTTTAATATTTTTAAAATTAAATTCTTTTGAAAGTCAATTTTTATAATTTGTTAAATTTTGTAATTTTCATGTTTTTTAAGATTTTTGAGTATCCAAAACAATAAATTAAATTGGAAATAAGAAAGCTTGTTCTTCTACTAGGTTTGCACCTATTTGTCAAAAAAATCTAAAAATACCAAATTCCTTATCTTCAATAAGGTCGTGCACTTTTAGACATTCAATAACATTATTCTATCATTTTTTTGGTGGAATCTGATCATGATTTAGATGTTATACATGGCCTTATATTTTATTTGTTTGAAATGTTTTCACTATTTTCTACAAACTTCTATAATTTAGTTTTAATTTTGTCCATAACTTTTGGAGATATTTTCTAAAACTTGTAGAAAATTTCAATAGTCTTAATTTTGTACATAGCTTTTGGAAAAATATTATTAAAAACTTGTACAAATCAATCAATTTTTTATGTATAAATTTTTTAGTTAAGTTTTTCTTCCAAAATCTCATAGTATTTTTTATACTTCCAGCAAAAGCAACAAAATTACCAAGTGTTATTTGCTTTTGCCTTTGCCTTCATATTCCTGCCCTAAAAGGTCCATATATACATATCCACATCTTGTATTTAAAAAATTAAAAAATTAGAGTATTCAATACTCCTTTTGAAGAATAATTGTCCTTTAACAAGTTAACCCCTAAGCCTTGAAAGTCAGTATTATTTATAATATACTAAATGATTTAGGATGATATTATATCCAAATAACTTCAATTTCATTTAATTGAAGCTAATATATGGTTGTTTTTTTATAAAAAATTTTCTTCATATAGGTGTTCCTACGATTCTATAAAGACCAAATGTATATATTATTTTTTTACCTCTAAAAATTTATGATAAAGACCTTATATAAAACTAATATATTTAAAAAATAAATAAATTCAAAGCTCGCTTTGGAATAGTGACTCTCAAAAGTTTTTGTATACTTCAAAATTTCTATAAATAATTAAAAATCAATTTATTTTAGTGTTGAATATTAGACATGTTGTAATGTATATGATGTACAATAGAATGTAATGCATAAAATTGAGCTTTAATTTTAAATAAATAAATTCAGACCAAAAATTAAGTCTATTTTCTATTGGATCAAAATTCCATTGCCAACCTTCAAACTTATGATTCTTTTTAGACTCCAATTTCTATACAACATCATGTTGAAATTTTTTGTCTCTAAAATCTCCAAGTCCAAAACCTTCATTTGATTGTTACCAATAGTTCCTAGAACAGAGGAGCCGTGATTTTTATTAATTTTTATGATCAATGATGTCTAATTAAATTTAGTACATATATAAGCATATTTTTAGAATATTTGAAAATATTTGAAAATATTTTAGAACATTCGAGAATCTGAAGAAAGTTGTTTAGTTCACTAAACATATGTCCATTCAACATAACACTTTATGGTAGATGTTCAATGGTACATCTACTATAAAAATTATGCAAGCCAAGTAAAACATGGGGAGTGTGCATAGTAGTGGAGTTGGGATCCTTAGTTTTTTTATAACTTGTCGAGTCGTCCCAACTTTCAAAAGCTATTTTTATTACTGGTAATTTGAAAAACAATTGAAATATGTTATAAAAGTATTATTATACTTCAATTAATTAAAAATTTGATCAAATTTAAAATTATTTTATATTCAAAAATTTAATATATTGAATTGATGATTGATTATTTTGTAATTTTGTAATTGAATCTTTTAAAGTTTACAAATCTAAAAATTAGAAATTACAAGCTACAACTTTCAAAATCTATTATTTAATAAAGTACAATTTCAATTTATTTAAAAAAATATAAAATGGAGATTTTCAAATCAAAAAATTCACAAATTTAGAAAAATTGAAGATTCAGAACTTTTGATACAAGTACAAGAGATTATTATAAATTCTCCTTTGAATCATATAAAAGGAGTTTTTGCAATTTTGATTTTTGCAATTTTTAATTTAGTATATTTAAAAATTTTATTCTTAAAATATTAATTAATCTTTATTTTAAAAAATAAAAAATAATTTCCACAAAATTTTATAGAAAACTTTAGAATATAATATTTAAAATTATAAAAAAAACATCTACTCTTGACTGTTTGTTCAAATTGTCATTGTATGGAGTAATAAATATATTAAAAGAATTTTAGGCCATTGGGCCATTAGTTTCAAATTTTAACTTGAATTTGGTTTACTTTATTGATAAATTGACAAATGACAAATATAGCTTCCATTTGAGGTTTCAACTAAAACATCATAATTTTGAGACGCCACAACTAAAATGACTTTCAAGCGCAACCAATGAAAGTTGAAGAATTTGTTGGGGAATAAGTTTATAAATTATTTTACAAATTAAAAAAAAATTATAAAATTATAAATCATTAACAATAAAAAATTGCACATTTCCATTTCTAAAGCTTTTAGAATCTACGATCTTCATTTGATTGTCAATTGTCATAGATAGCACAGAGAACAACAAAATCTTAGTTTAAAGTTATTTAAAGACCTATAATTTATAAATTTACAAATGTGAAAAAGATACAAAATACCTATTTTCAATTGAAATATTTTCTAGAGTTAAATTGCGGTATACTTATTGCGTAAAGATAAATCTTAGACTCATATTTTATACATTTGGATAAAAAATGATAGGCCATATTTTTAAAGTATAATTTACAATTGATGTTTTGTCAGTCAAAATGCCCCTATTGCACAAGATGGAATTTAAACAATTGTATAAATGTAGTAGTGTATTAGTATAGTACACCTAATCTTAGCAGAAAATACTCAATTATGGTTTTAATTTGTTTTTTTGAAATGTCAATCCTTATAGCTCTTTTAAATCCAAAACGATTTTTTCTGCATACACATATCTAGCTCATGAATTGCCTTCAAGACCTAAATTTTTTATATACATTGCAACACAAATCAAGAATAAGATCCTATGGTTAGAAGTTCTTCAAAATGCCTAAAATTTTATTTACAACTTTTATTGTCTTAGATGCTATTTTTGTACAATTTCGAGAATATTTTCTTATTTTTGAACCAAAGAACTTTAAGGGGTAAATATAATTAGCTAAAGGCATTTGTTCAATTTGCTTCTTTTAAGCTAGTCAGAGTATAGACAATGGAGAGCTCTCTGTGGCCCAAATCAATATACTTAATTTTGATCAACAACGTAATTTGACTACTACTGTCTTTATATCCATTTTGTTGCTTAACTCCAATTGATTAGTTCAGTGTTTGCATGCGACTATATGATGGGACTTTAGTTTGAAGTTTGAATTTTTGGTTGTTTTACCTCACAAGTTATTCCTCATTGTATTTGAGCTACCATGAAATTGGTGATTGCAAAATAAATAAATTAAAAAAAAAAAAAAAAATCTCCTTGCAATGGAAATTATTCATGTGTTTCAAAAATTTCAAAAATTAAAAATTAAAAAACTAAAAAATTGACAAGACCATAGTTCTCTGAATGGAATGGACTTGTAGAATTGTAGAAGAGGATGGACATCCATAGTTGGGTATAACAAATCCAAGAATTAAAAATAATTTGATGGTTCAATCTCCTCGATCAAAGTTTATGGCAAATTTGTGATGTAAGGTAGGAGGTTCTCAAAGCGCTCAGGCTCTAAAATCACCCACCTCCTCAAATGTATACTATCTGTACATGTTGTTTTTTCATAGCCTTCAACAATGTAAAAAAAGTGTACATTTGAGGAAGTGGATAATTTTAGAGTCCTAAAGCATTTCAACTTCAAAATTTCATAACTAATTCCACAAAGCTCTAAAAAATATAAAATGACTTGGATTAGACACTAATTCTATTTTTTTTTAAAGGAAAACTTACCTGAAATTATTTCAAGAAGTTTCACCTCTCCAAAATTTAGTTTTAGCTCTTAAATGAACGATTTATGGACCTCCTACCTTAGATTTACTATGTTATGACTCATAATTGCCAAGAACCTACAACAAATTAGATAATTTTGTTTTAGATAAAACCTAAATCATGGCCATATTCATTAAATTGAGACAGAATGCACATTTGAGACTTTTGCCCCGCTATTAGAAACCTCCATTCTAATGATTCAAAGATTTATGAACAAATCAACATTTAAAGAATCAAAGGTTTATAAATGTATTATAGAGTAATATATTAAATTCTTAATTTACGAAATTTTCTCAATATCGAATACTTATTATCATCTAAATGTAAGGATAATATGAAACTCCAAGTTGTCTCATTTTAATGAATATGACTTTTAATCTTAAATCCTAGACAAACAATCACAAGCATAAGTGCTTGAACATCTATGTTGGATTGTTGATCAACTGAATAGTTTTTCTTCCTATTTTAATTGCTTAATTTTTCTAGGAATTCTTTTTAATGTATGAAAAATTCATTCATTTATAGTTTTAAATAGCATTTTAGTAAATTTGAGGTCTTCAAGTAGAAAATTTTATACAATTTTTGTACTTGGATTCAACTAATATTTTTGAAATAGAAAAGTCCAACTCCTAAACTCTACAGAATCAAATTTTTTAGACAATCACTAGTACAAACTTGGACCACATAGACTAGGAAAATGCATTAGAAAAATTTTAGGCCTTGTGGAGGTCTGTTTGACTTTTGGTGGATGTGCTAATAAAGTGATTTTTTAAATAATAAAAAATAATTTTTTTAATCGAAAATCCAACGGGGCACACAAGCAAACTTTCACTGGCAAGATTCTTTGTGAGCCAATTTGGGCTGATATTTTTTGCAAATGCGCATTTCCATGCAGAAAAATGGCCCTCTGAAGGCCTAAATTTTTTTCTAGTGGTCCACAAGGAGATTTGCATTAAAAATTTGACTACTAGTGGGTCTCCTTGTAGTCATGTTCCTTATCTATGCGGCCCAAGTATGTACTAGTGAATGTGTACGTGTTGTTAAATTTAAATATGCATAATATCAAAAATAGGTTTTGTATAAATTCATTCAATTGATTTTAGATCATGATTGAATTTATAACACTTTGCCCAAATTCTTCATTTAATTATTTTTGCATAAGATATATACATAATAGATATTAAAATAAGTTGGAATCCTCTCAAAAATATAGAAGTAAATAAAATAATTTTATGGTTGTAAAATTTTTGCAAGAATTACTTCATGTACTTCCAACGATCAATTGATGGTTTTGAGTATTTGAGTACAACCTTAATCTTCTGATGTCCCAATCTTTTCCAAGAAAGTCAAATTACACTTCATTTTCAACTCGTACAATTATACTTGGTCATGCCAATGTAGGAATGTATTCTTTTAATCTTCTTAGATATAGATGAAACTCTATATTTTCTATGAGTCTTGAAATTTAAAGATTGTTTTGATTCAATAAAAAATAAATTCAATAAAAATTTTAAATTTAGAATTTAGTAAATCAATGATAATAATTACAAAGAAATTTCAAAAAAACTTTAGAAGAGGTGATAATGAAGATGAAAACCTATATTGTATTTTTTTTGTATAAAATATTGATTTTGATTTTGAAATTCAAAAGATGAATTAATGAAGCATGTTGAACAATATAGTATTCTAGTGTGGAATTTGGATCTATTGAATTTAAAAAATAATGCAATATAATAATGCTCAATATTTGAATATTTTTAGATTTGAAAATCAAATAACAATTTATAGTTACTTCATTTTATTGGTTCATTTTCATAAATAGGCTTTAGAGTCAAAAAACTCATTTTCAAGATAAAACTTGAGTTAAGACCCAAAAGACCTCATTATTGGGCGATTGCACTTGAGATGGACTTGGAAAAGAACATGTCAACTGATTCATTATGTTTTGCTTTAGCCTTTAGTACTCATGATGTTTTTGGAATACTTCAAAATTATAAAACATTTAAAAATTAAAAATATGGCTATCTTGTACCGTAGGATGATCAAGTACATAATTACTCTCAAAGTAGGATTTTAGGAGGACTAAAAAATTGCAAAATTTCAATGAGTTAAAATGTCAATTTCATTTCATTTACTTTGTTACTTTTATAACACCTATTTTGAAATATAAATCTATAGTTATCTTAGATGTTAAACCTTTATGTACATATATTTTACAATTTTGGATGTTGGAATTAGACTACTTTAATGAAATTGACTTTTTAGATAATTTGATGTTTTAATTTGCAAAGCTAGTATAATCATTTTTTAACACGATAAAAAAATTTCACTTGTTTAATTATATGAAGATGAGCAATTTCATTAAAATGGCGATATTATTTTAAAATATCATGAAAACAGTTCATAACAACCATTCTAAATCTACACCCGCCCTAGATGGTTTAGAACAGCCATTTTGAAATCTACACCTGTCCTAGATGGTGAAAATGGCACACCATCAAAGTGGCATTTGGAATACCGCCATTTTACTGAAATTGCCCATGAAGATGAACATATGGTTAATATTCACCAAGAAAACTACAAAAATAAGATTTTCCATGTTTCAAAATGTATGCAAAAAGGAGCTCCCTTTGCAAATTTCTATACAACATAGAATTATTAATTTATTATACAAATTCTTTCAAACACTAAATCACTAATTGCTAGTCTACTATTCTAATTGAAGATCATTGTCTTTAAGTTTCAACTCAAAGTTAACTAAGTAAAACGAGTCCATGATAACACTCCAAAGTCCACCCCTCCCAAACTATATTTTTGAAAATCAATGTCCCCTACCAACTTAATATTAGAAATTTTAGAAAATCAATACGAGTTTGAAATAGTCATATTCACCATTATTACTTTGAACTAGAAGATCATTAGTCTCAAAGTTGTTCTGGAAAAACACTCAACTGACTCAAGCACACAAGGTGTAAGTGTAACGGAAACCAACCCAGGTCGTTCTTGCAGTAACCCTACCTTCGAAGGGTTAAGGCGTCCCTCATGGATCATGGACCGCCTCCAGCCCACCAGCCCAACTTGAGTACAGGGACTTAACTGAGAGTCGAGACCAAGATTCAACTGCGTCAAGTAAGTTATGGGCATTGCGCAATCCAAAACTCTCTGAGAGAGTTGCAAAGATAAGGCTGTTACAGCTTATCCTTTATCGCCTGCCACCAAACTTGTTACACCGGTCCGCCCCCGAAACAAATTTTACCTCCAATATATGCATGGTTATTTCGCAAGCAGATTCGCTTATAAAATTCAGCATTCAATTGGTGTTGTCCAGCAAGAGTCTTTGTTCTCTCTCTGTCGCGCAGTCGAGCACCGACCTGTTCCCATTCACACCAGTATTTTATTCTTCTTCAGTGTAGTGAAGGAAGCTAGAGCTGCTGGCTAGCTGGAGTATGTAATGGAATATCTGTGCCAACGAAACGGTTTTAGGAATCATACGGAATAATTGACCGAGCAAGAATCAAGACAAACGCCAAATTACAAACTTGCAATAACTTACGTGCATGAATGCTCAGTCCGACGCGAAGGATGAGTAACCAGGCGACGTAAATAGCTTTTTGAACCCACAAAAGTCATTAAAGAGGCATTGAAGTTGAGCGAGGAACATGTGCAGGAAAAAAGTCCCGGTCAAACCAATTTGTTGCGAGTCTGGGGAATCTATTCAAGGGAATTTACGAGCTCGGCATCTTCACTAGAAAGTTCTTCAATGAATTCAGATGCTCAGGATCGACAAGCACTCCGCTCCAAGGCACGGAGAGGAGAGGCATGAGACCATTGAAGCGATGATACGAAACCTCCTTAATTCCGTCCCTGCCACTACTCGCGTCAATGTTGCTCCAACTTAATGGATTGATAAATTGTCATGCTCTGCGGTTCGCCTAGCTCGTACCACTGCCGGTGGCATCAAGAATCGAAACCACGTCATGGCATGCAGGGACGATCAAGACTGAAGTTAACTCATCATGTGCTACATATTAATTCCCCCATTTGAATTGCCTATATAATGCTACCACGTGTGCAGTGAGATATTGATCCAAGCCTCTGGGCAGATTCCGTGTTACCTGCATGGTCTCGACCGGCCGGCATATGCTGGAGCTGGGGGCTTCCCCAGACCACCATTACATAGCACTTGTCTCGATGTCATCTCTTGGAGTAGACTAGTTGGTGATTCCGATCCGGAGCCGGTCTGACTGCTCCAAAATGGAATCAACTTGCTACCTTTTTAATTACAATTGTTATTGTTAGATATTTTAGGTAGTTAGATTGTCATTTTTTATTCGCATTTAGGATGGATCTTATATTATACACGTAGCAATACTACTTATCAACGTCGTAGCGGTTTTAGTATCGGAGGGCCTACCTCAAACTGGACTGGCATGGAGCTGGAGTTGTGCTATGGATACCAGTGTATTGATACGTACTACAGTCAAACTCTTTTGTATATCCGGCTGCTATTGAACCGAGAGAGCACTTCTACTATTAGCACTGTCGACTCACAAGTGCAAGCTGTAGCTCTTTGTAGATACGGACTGTTTGTTTAGAATCAAGTCTAGACGAAATGATTTTGCAATCGACACGGTATCGATCCAGTAAATAAGTTTTAGAAGCTTGAAGACGATGCTTTGATCTTGTACAGCTAATTAAGCATAGATTTCGAGCATAACAAGTTTCATAATATGATTCAAGTGCCTTCTAGAATCTGTGTTCGGAATATTCTAATTATATACACGATGCAGCAATATTGTCTGGAGGGCAAAGAATCAGCAAGCTTACATCTAAACCTAACAAACAGCTTTAGACGTTTCTGATCGATCGAACATGTCGAATGGACGTAGAGAGCCAGAAGTTCGACCTGCTTCAATTCTGGAGAGGAAAGTAGAAGTCGCTTCTCTCTATATCTGCTCGCTAGCTAGCTTTAGAAATTTCTGATTGATCTTCCATATCGACTGGACCAAGCTGAAGGGCCAGAGGTTCGAAGAGCCGTACGACATTTTCACCATCAAATCAACAGCTAGTTAGTCAGCCCATGATTGACATGATGGCACGACCGGAAGAATGCCGAAACCCCTACCAGCTCTTCTTCCCACACCACCACCCGGCTGGAATGGACTCATCAGAAACTAGGCTGCTGCAACATCAATCAGGCTCCCGAGAATGGTATTCCACCAACCTGCAAGCGACGACAGTCTCGGCGACGGTCCAAGAAGACTACCCCTGCAGCTCCCAAAACAACATGACTTTGTTTCCCACGCAGTCTTCCTGGGCGAAGGCGCTGCTTCTGGACTGTGCGAGGGCCATCGCGGAGAAAGACTCTGCTCGCGTTCAAAGCATCCTGTGGATTTTGAACGACAACGCATCCCCTTACGGTGACTCTGACCAACGCCTGGTGTCCTACTTCGTGCAGGCTCTCGTGTGCAAGATCTCCGGCACCGGTCCCAAGTACCACCACAGTCTCAGCGAGGCCGCTGAAAAGACGTACTGCTTTGAGACCGTGCGCAACTTGATTCTCGAGTTCCAGGTTCACTATACACCCTTTCCCCACTTAGCTTCCTGCTGTCACTGTAATCAATCTTCCCAGGGAAATCGATTCAATAACAAAAGATAACCTTGAAGTGAACCACTCTGGGCTGGCTCCTGTGATTTTCCAACCAGCGGAAGTCACCAATTAAGTAATGATTTTCCAACTTGTGTTACCAACCTCGTGTGATTTTCCAACCTAAGGATCTCAGACTTCTCATCTAGTATGATTATCCAACCAGTGTCAATTCCCAACTTGTGTTACTAACCCATGATGCTTTTCCAGGAAGCCAGTCCGTGGACCACGTTCGGCCATGTTGCAGGAAACGGAGCACTTCTGGAAACCATGGAGGGAGAGGCCCGAATTCACATCATCGACATCAGCAGCACCTTCTGCACGCAATGGCCGACGTTTCTGGAAGCACTAGCGACGCGTACCGAAGTCACGCCCCACCTCCGCCTCACCAGCATCGTCATCTCTCCGGAAGAGGCCGCGCTGGAGGTGATGAAGCAAGTGATGCACCGACTGGAACGATTCGCTCGCCTCATGGGCGTGCCGTTCGAGGGGACTGTGCTGCACCAGCCTCGCCTGGAGCTTCTGGATCTGGCGGTACTGAATCTGCGGCAAGATGGAACGGAAGCACTGGCCATCACCTGCGTGCAGACCCTGCATCACATCAGCTCCGATCCCCAGGAGCCTTGTTGCAATCGCGACCGACTCCTCTATACTTTCCGCAACGCTAATCCCAAGGTATTCTGCTTTTAATACTCTGAAAAGGTTCTTGATTTATCGTTAATATATAATACTAGTTAATTATTAACGAACTGATTTGTCGTTTCAGTGCGTGTTACGAAGCGAACTTACACATGGTTATAACTTTTTTTACCAGTGATGATTCTTCAACACCGCTAGCACTTGCACACCTAAAATGGTTAAAAATAAGTTTCTACCGTAAAAAGTTACAAATTACCATGAGTAAGTTCATATCGTAACAAACACTAATCGGACAAATCAATGTAACTGTTTGCATAATTGGTAGCATAATGCAATAATTAGATCCTGAAGTTACTACGTGACTGTTCTTATCAGATATCTATCCGTTCCGACTGCTTGCCGGGATCGAGCCCAGTTGTCGTCAAGACGAACTACATACTCTGAATTTTCCGAATCGCTAATTAATACTGATCAGTTCTCTGAAACGGTCTCCTTATTACAGTATAACACTTGCTAATACAGTAGTGAAATAGTAGAATAATGTGTTAATTAGCTCCTGAAGTTAATTAATGCATGAATGCTCGTATCTCATACGTATAACTCAGTTCCCGATGTGGGACATTCCCTGAGGAGTCCTGTTGTTCATGCGACAGGCTCCCCTTCAGTCTTTACATGAAACGCTAATTAATTAACCCCAAGATATTCTGGTTTTAATATTTTCGTGAACTGGCATGTTTCAAATTATGAAGTTCAAATACCCCGAATTCGATACACTACGATTGGTACGTATAGGCCTTGTGGTACGTACAGACCTTAGGTTTCAGTTGACTGAATGAAATCGACTTCGTGAAAGAATATACGTGAAGTTCACTGATACATTCTCTGAGACAACTACTTCATCATTAATATAAATTTCGGTAATCAGACTAATTACCATATATATCATGATATGGGCAGTATAATTTAATTCTTAATAAACATAGTTAATGCATGACTCTTCTGATCTCATGTGACTATGCATGATCGAGTCTGACGTGTCGAAATGCAGATCATGATACTTGTGGAGGATGAAGCCAACCTGGACGCATCAGATTTTTTTAGCTGTTTTCGTGAGGCACTGCGATTTTACTCACTCTTCTTCGACTCGTTGGAAGAGAGTTTTCCTCGAGCCAGCAATGAGCGACTCATGCTGGAGAGGAACTGTGCACGCAAGTTGGTTAATCTGTTGAGTTGTGATCCGTCGGAGAATATGGAGCGGCAGGAGTTGGGACTGTATTGGGATTCTCGCCTTCGACACGTCGGCTTCGAACCTGCCCCCTTTACCCCTGATGTCGTTGATGACGTTCAAGCTCTTCTCAAAAGGTTGAATGTACTAACAACTTCAAAGTGCTTTTTTCATGCTATAAATAATAATGTATCGATCACGTACCGGTCGTAATTTTTTCTTGATATATTAATATATCGATCGTGTACTGATTCTCATGATTGATGTCATATTCATATATTATATAATTAATTGGTTTCTGGACCATCAATTATAGAGGACTGATTGGGTACGTGTTGAATGTTAACGCTGTTTGCCTGTTTGTCCAGATACAAGAAAGGGTGGGGTCTGGAAACAGTCGAAAATCGAGTTAACCTCACATGGAAGGAGCAGGCGGTCATTTGCAGCACTGCTTGGAAGCTCATCACAAGCCCGTCATCTTAGATTAAAATAATTGTGCCACTGCTAGTAGACAGCCAGGATTATTATTCATCAATGCTTACATTGACCCGAGTTCGGGTGCATGCATTTGATCAGCAATTTACAATTATATTAGTTAAAATGTAGCTAGAGGTCACATTTATTTATTCATTCATTTCATACTACCCTGTTAGATTAGTTACAGACTGCTCTGATCATGATTTTCTAGCTGCTCTCGAGTCTCGTCGTTCAGGGTCTTCAACTCATTTACATCGCATTCAAACTTGTTGTGATCAACCTTGATCTGTTTGCAGACATCTGAAGCAAGTAGTACTCGCCAAATTACAATTCCAACATGATTGAAGGCAATCATTCCCTTTAGTCAACTTCCATTAGAGGGCCTGTCAGAAATAGATTTTCGAGGATTAGAGATGGCAGCAGCTCATGAAACTGTAACAGCTGCGGCGCTGTAACTAGACTGTTGACCACGCGTGAACTACGTCGATCATGAAGTCGCCGAGTTAATATTAAATTTTGTGTATTTACTGCCCTTAAAACACTTCAGTTGTTAATTAAATGCTAGCTGAGATTCTGAACAATGCTCACTTGAATCTAAATCACGGAACCGTTGCCTGGGAAACTACACAAAATAGTGAAATTAGGTTGCCCCAGACTATAGTTCACCATGTCTGAAAGTGTTAGATATGAGAAATTAGTGTGGGGCAACCTAATTTCACTATTTTGTGTAGTGATGATCACATTACATCATTAGCATTAACCCCTAAAGTTTTCTCACAGTTAGAGGCCCAAAACTGCTTCAAAATATTAATCTCCAAAGCGAGGCTAAAATATTCACCTATATTTATTTTTTAACAAATTTAACCGTAGGATCTTTTAGATAATTTGTTAGAGTACACCCTCTTAAAATTTCAGAATAAGAAACCTTACCAATTGCAAGATATTGATGCTTGGATTTGAAAAAGATGAATTTTCAATGCTTTCCAAATGGTTAGATTTCATCTTTCAAACCTTTTACCCAAAAATGTGTAGATCCTACAACTTGCAACTCTCCATTATAATATGGTGAAGAAATAAAGTTGGAAATATATACAAAAAATTTCAACAAAAAAATTTCAAATTCATTCTTGAAAAAAAAAGTTAGTAGAAAGAAGTAGAGAATGATTGAAAATACTAAATTGTTGAGAATTTAATTATGGAATTAAAAAATGCCAATCCCAATGGTTGTAATATAATATTATAATATAATATTTTAATAAACAATCTACATCCTATAATTTTATTTTTTTCCAAAAATAAAAGACTTGAAAGTATTTTTCAGAGTAGAGATTCCATAACTACCCGCAAATGAGAATTCCTCATAACTTTCATCTCATTCATCAAAATGGAACAATTAAAAGCTTTCCACCTATATATGAATACCAATTTCAAATTTTTATTTCTTAAAAAGTGATTTTTTCTAAGTTGCCTAGACTCAAAAAGAAACTAAATATCATATAATAATTTTTTAGCTATGTAGTCAAAAGTTAAGAAAATTATTGCGCCTTAAAGTTACTCTTTGACTATATGTTGCATACAAATTTCAAAGAATAAAACAAAAATTACGTTTGCAAATAGGGGTGATTGCAAGAAAGACTAGTATTATTTTGCGTCACACTTGAAGTGATGGAGTTGTCATGTGCTATAACTTTTGAAGCATGAACCCAATAAACTTGAAATTCTTATTAGAGATGTCTAACTTGATACTATTTGGTTCCCTTATTTTTTAGAATTTTTTTAAAATCATTTTATATTTAAATTTAAATTTAGTTAATTTGTCATACTTTTCGATTTAGGGGTTTTAAGTACTGGGAAGTATCCAAAATTAATGATCTAGAGCTGAAATTTTGTGGTCTATTTCTATATTAGAAATTCATGTTTCTACCAAAGGAAACTTTAAAATATTTTATTTTATGCCCTCCACAAGTGTGCAAACAGGGCTCCCTTGCGGCTTGCGCGCACATTTCTAAACATTGACGATGGTTTTAAGATCATTCTTTTGGTGAAATCTCTTCATCCTAAAGTTCTCCCAAATGACCAATTTTTAGTTTTCTTAAAAATTGATTTTCTTATTTTTTTACAAATTAAAATGTAACAATACCTATTTTCTTGAGATCTTGCTAGTTCATGAGACTTTTCTAGTTCTCCTACTTAGAGATTTTTTCTATGCTTTTCCTTCTTATGGTATCTTCTTCTTAAAGGTGTGTACATTAAAAATATTTTTCACATTTTTTTAAAATTGTTTTTCTACTTATACAGTACTCCCGAAAGAAAACATGAGTACTGTGGAAAACGCTACATTTTCCGGCTAGTCTTTCTTGCAATCACCCATAGATGACAAAGAATGCTATCTTGCCAAAAAATGTTACTTTATCTTTTAGGGGCTAAAGACCTCATGTAGAACTATCTTAAACCATTCATTTACAACTAATAGCCTAATATGCATACTTAGGTTGAATCAAATTCACAATTAGAGGTTTCTAAGTTTTTTTTACTTCTAGAGAAATGAAATCATAAATTTTCAAGAGAATTTTTTATTTTTGAAGTATTTTCACAGATTTTCTGAATTTTTCAATGAAGGCTTGATGAATTCTTAAAAAGGCAATCAAATAGATGCATCTTTGATTCATCTTGACAAAAGATTGGAAACCATTCACTAAAGGCTCAAGTATTGTAGTACTACATTGCGCCATCTTTAAAATGAAGATGGCAAATTTCATTAAAATGGCAATAATCCATATGCCATTTTCAGACCGTGCAGTTTGAACCATCTATGGGGTCATTGCACTTGAGAAAGAGCGTTCCAATAAAGCATAGCATTTTGCACAATATTCATTTTTTCTTTTGGAAGTACTTTAAAATTAAAAAATCAATTTTTTTTAAATGTGAAAAAAATGATTAATGACATATATGCCTTTAAGAAGAAGGTACCCTAGGAAGGAAAAACATAGAAAAATGAAATCAAATGGATGAATGTCTTTTATAATCCAAAATGTGTATTTTATCTTGGAAGAAAACATCATAATTTGTTATGCAAGATGGTTTTGTCATGACCTTCACTACAAGATGTGTCTGTGTCACCTTAATGAGCAAGAGGACCTTGGGGTTGACTTCCCAAGCCATGCAAGAGACAAGGTTAGTAGAAATGAGGAATACTTAACAGATAGGACACTATAGCGCTTTAGTTGGGATTAAACAAGGGGCATGCCACACATATTTAGAAAGATGGTAAGAGCACATGTTCAAGTGTCTAAAGAACACAAGGTTTCAAGTTGTGATTAAAAAGATATGGCTCTTCAAAGTTACCAATGTCCTAGCCATAAACCCAAGGACAGTATGGGACATAGAAGAGGGACTTCCAAGAGGAATCCTCATCCAAATAGGGCATGCCGCATATCATTGGAAAGCTAAGAAGACAAAAAAAAACTAAAATGCTAAGGCTCTTAGAGAGCTTAGCTATCGACTAGAAGTTATGGGAAAACAAAGGGAATAGAGTCTTGGAGAACTACACTACTTCCTGGGGGCCTTAAACCTTTAAAGGGCCATAACTAACCCTTGTTCACTGAATACTTGAGAAAGTGAATAGTCCACGGTTATCTACAAAAAGAATAGATTATGAAAATAGGCTCGCATTTTGGATTTGGAGTTCAGAGATAAAAATTATTTTTATGGAAAAATCAAGTCTTTTAGAGTTCAGTTTGAGGCTAGTATGGGAATCGAGTACATTCTCAAGGGGGAAGGTATTTTGGATGTCTTGGCATGGTGACCTGTAGGAGAGGACATGGGTCTACCAAATTCTACAAAGAATATTATGAAAAAGGTTGGTCTCCTTCCGCACTCTAGAATTATGGTAATGTGGTAAGCCAAAATGACTACAATCAGTGAGGTTGGTGATGGAGTTTCATCACTACCTTTATAACACTATAGAATGTTTTTGGACATTTCTTAATACCGGTCAATTAAATGATGTGAGTTCTAGGTCATGACATTGAGTCCCGACTAATTATTCATGAAATCCCAAAGTGAAGTTGCTTGGGCCTAGTACAAAGTTGCGTACCATTCAAAAGTGGTTAGCACTAGACAAAGGTGAATAGTGCCACCACCAAGCAATTGGACATTAATAGAAAATACACCCAATGTCATTAAATGATATGCATGCCTAATGTCTTGTGGAAGTTGAATGATAGTAGTCAAAGATCATGTGACTAATGTTAAAACATAACGCTACAAATATGTGGCATACAGTGTAGTGTTAGAAGATTGTAACCCTTGGTGTCACTAGAAGTGAAGTGCCACAAAGGCACTTTGAAAGAACTAAGCGTCACTAAGCAGCACGCAATGCATTTGGTATCATTCTTGGAGTGTCATTCTATATATTTTTCCCACTAGTCTATTGTTTTTTCTAATTTTTTGTATTTATACTACAAAAAAAAACTCAAAAATTTATATTTGAAGATTTTGAAAAAGAAATTGAAATGAATTACAGATGGTTGAAAGAAATACTTAAAGATTTTATTTCGAAATGCAATTTTAATCTTAAATACGTGAATTATTACAAGTATAGTTACTACCAAACTTTTGGAGAAATCAAGAGAGTTTATTTTTCAGAGGATTGGATGTACAACAAGTAATCTACCATATGTCCAATTGAATAATAATGTGCTATCTACTACTTTAGACTATAACAATTGCACACTGTCTACAAACACAAAATCTCATCATTCATGCAAAGTGTATTAGTGTATATAAATGTCCAACTTGCGCTAGCTTTGCATCAAAATTTTAACCTTGCACTACTGCACCGGGCAATTCTTTTCCAATAGATGACTTGGAGGGGGGGGGCCTTGCAAGATGAAAAAATCTTAATTTTCATCCAACTGTTTTTGTAGAAGTTGTTTGAATACATTTTCACACCGTAGTATTCAATATTGTATCATTGTAGTATTTTTTACTTTTCTACATAAGAAGATGCTTGATCCATGGATCATCGAGTAGTTTATTTTGACATACTCTCGGTCCTAGCTCTTGATGTGAATGTGAATGATGACAATGATCTTTTAGAGTTTGAGCCCAACTATTGAAATGAAGTCAATGAAGGTTAGTTTCTACTTCAACTTGAAAATTTGAAAAACATATTTGAAAGAATATTTTATTGCAATCTAAACTTTGGGCCTAATTCTATTGTCTATTTATTTTTTAATTAAAGAAATACATGGCAAATATTTTTCACTATAACACCCTAAAATATTAAAATCTATAAAGAAAAATAAATTTTTTGAAAGTATTTTTATTTAATATAAGAATTTTCTTTACTTCTCCTTTAAAAATTCACAGTAATTTCAAACTTCCCCCAAAAAATCTGGAATTTACTTGACTTATAGAGGACATGTGAATTCATCTCTAAAAAATAACTATTAAAAATTTCAATCATAAATAGTAAAAATTGAATGCATATAGAATAAAAGGATTTTGGAGCCCAAATCTATGGCCAAAGGTTTTTCTTGTGAGGATTAATATTTGCACCAAAATTTGCACAGGAATACCTACTTTAAATTGCCACAACCAATTGACTATCTTATCAAAAATTTCAAAACAATTCTTATCTAACAAATTAATTTTATAGAATGCTCATTGAAAGAAACAAAAATATGATTAAAAAAAATCATACTATAAAATGTGCATTTTAAAGAACATGATTTTTTACCCTTAAAAATAAATCTAAGATTTTGAACACTGAAGCTATATGCAAAAATGCAAATAATTGTAAAAAAATATGAATGTGAAAAATAAAATCTTTATATGTGTCTAGTATTGTTTCGGAGGGCTTGCCTTCCAAAGGGTCCATCTACTTTGGCTGATGAGAAATAGAGCTTCCCAAAAACCCTACACTCTAAAATCGTAAATCTAAAACCTAAACTATGAAACATAAAGTCATTAACCCCATGATCCTATACCTGAAATTGTCAAAATAAGCAGCATTTGAGTTCAGTTCTACTATGTTGTCTAAGTTTTTGTTGGATTTTGTTGGGACTCAAAAGTGGATTCTTAAATTCTCCGAGAATGGACATTGTATGACTATACAATGAATTTCCAAAGTGTTGAAAATAGGTGCACCTATAATCGATCCTAGGCCCTTGTAAATAGAAGTCGTAAATTTCACTAGGCAAGAATATGTAGGGATTGATCTTACAAATGGATCACAATTAGGTACAATTAAATTATGGAGTATTTTATATCACATCTTCATACCTTTTGGGGTCTGGCTTACTTGTTTGCACTACCTACAAATACTTAAAAACATTTATGAAACTTTTCATCATTACACTGTAATAAAAAGTTGTTTGAGGACTTTTCCGGAATAGGTGCATGTGACTGAAGCAGCACATAACATTTGATAACATGGGTTGATGTTCCCTTGGTTCTACAATGATGGTGTGCCTCTGCAACCTCCACTTATCTAATTTATTCATCATTAGCTACTGATGAAGCATTGTGAGGGTGTGGAATATTGCACACCATCACTGTAGAGCTACTGAATGTCATGCAACTCAAGATGGAAAGGAGTGAAGTGTTAGGATGGTTGAAATTCGTTGAAATTTTTTCAGAACGTGCTCATTAAAACTTCTTTGAAGAGAGACTGAAGATTTTGTTCTCTCTTACTGGATTTGGGTGATTTTGACTGTTTATGCTATAAGCTTAGAAGGGAGATGAGAACAAGCTGCTAACCGGTAATTTATACTGGCACTTCTGGTTTACATGTCAAAGTCTAGTTGTAGAACTGGCTTGTGATAGGCAAAATTGAAAATAAAATCAAGCAAGTTTCACAATGTCAACAAACAATCAAATTGAAACAACATAAGTTAATAGCACATTACACAGCCAAAGTAGAGGAGAAGAAGTGGGTTACTGTACAAAACTGAAAAAAAATAATTTCACAATGCACCAGCTTTGCTGATATAGTACAAGTGAGATGGCTATGATAACAAGTAATCACAGTGCCTGTTGTTGAGAAATTAGAAAAGCCACAGTGAGATGGCTATGATAACAAGTATTCACAGGCTTTTCTAATTTCTCAACAACAGCTACAGTAGTTGTAGAAGCCGGAAGTAATTGTAATGCCACCCTCTCCAATTGCAATAAAACACATAGTCTACAAGAAGGAAGTGCAACACGTGGTCGACCAGGGCAAGAAACAAAAAGATGACTAAGGTATGTGCACCCTGAAATGTATGTACAGAGGACGTTCATATCAAGGGTGCACACAACTTTTATATAAGTTCCAAGCCAGGCCAGCGCACCAAAGTCACAGCAACCAAGGGAGGAATCATGAGATGGAAGCAGGAGGATGTCCATCTTCAACAGCCTTCTCGTACAGCTTGATGTGTTGGTCAAATGGAGCCGCATCCCAACTCATGTTGAAGGACATCACTTTCTTCACAAGCTCTGTCCACCATTGTGGTTGTTCCTTGTAATATTGCAGCACCCGGTCCAAAGCCTTTGCCAATGCCTGCTTGCAACATGCCAAAACCATTATAAAGTTAGGAACCTGAAGGGGTATGGTTAGCACCTTGTAAGATGTTCTTGCCCTTTGTTTGTAAGTCATATTCCAATGCAAAGTGACATTTAAACTGTAGCAAAATACATAATTTTGAACGAAGGCAG
This sequence comes from Pseudisothecium myosuroides, assembly GCA_951799445.1. Lineage (NCBI taxonomy): Eukaryota > Viridiplantae > Streptophyta > Bryopsida > Hypnales > Lembophyllaceae > Pseudisothecium > Pseudisothecium myosuroides. The sequence continues at coordinate 52,970,132 of OX637287.1, read as the reverse complement.
GCAGCTTCACGTCATTGCGTCACAGAAGAAAGTTATGCATCACTCACTTCTTCAGTTGGTTCGACGAAGACAAAACCGTTGCGCTTCTCCACAGGAATATGCTTTTGGTCGACATCAACACACTGGAATCAACCACACAGACTTATGTAAATTGTAGAGTATTAAAGAGCCTCGCAGTGAACAAATAGTCTTCTCTCGCTTCTCTTCAGCTTTCAGGATATGAAATAGATCCAATCCATCAGAAGATTTAAAACACGAAATGGAGTAGGTGGAGTGAACTACAAACCTGTCGGCCAAACCACCAGTCTTGCGAACAACAGGAATGGTCCCATACCTCATTGAGTACATCTGCATACAATCAATTCCACGTTTAAACTTGCCAAGTCCAACAGGCTCCAACTTGATCACAACGTCAAGTATTTCACAAATTATAGATGACACACTTCAAATAATGATATGCATCTATTCATAACGGTGAGAAACTTTCTGTGAAATAAGAAAGTGTGTTTCGAAGTAAGTACACCTATCCCCACTTCAAAACTCAGACCTCTTTAATATCACCTCCTCCCAAATCAAATCCTTTGCTCTCTAAACCAAATTCTAGGGAACGGATGATGTTCAAACTTACCTGAGTCAGTCCACAGGGCTCATAGATGGAAGGTATCACGAATATGACGGCTGCAGCGTAAATGTTACGTGTGAGAGTTTCTTCACACCTTAGAACAAGCCGAACATGCGGATGAGTTTCAAACTGCTTTCTGCAAATCAAAACACATCATACTCAGTGAAGCAATATTCTCCGCATATTTGTGAACATCCACATATACATAAAAATATATATATGAAAGATATTGATATATTTGCAAATTGTAGCTATTAATGGAAGAAATACTTCGAATGGATCAACCGACTTCAACCTACAAAATTAATGGTGAATGCTTTATCATACCTTGATGCTAGGAACTTGACTGCTGCCTTGCAGAATGAATTGCCCTCCACGTTTGAGAGTGTGGAAAATGGCCGAACGAAGGAGGTGCACATCCTTCTGGGGTACCAATCTTGTAACACAGCAAACCTGCCAGAAAATACACATACATACCAATCAATCCCCAAGTGCCTGAAGGTCAAAAGTGGAAAATTCAATTCGTATAGAGGTTGAAATGAACCATTAGGAAGCTTCAAGGAGGGTTGTAAAGATCTACCAACAGAAAAGACGAGACCATGTCCTACATCTTTTTAACAGTAAAAACATGTTTTCAAGTTTATTATAACTGACTTGGAGCTTCCCACACGGACTCTCATGAAACGAAACTATCTTATGCAGAAGTTTAATTCATGAGCTTGCAAGAGGTCGTTTGGCGTCAATGCCTTCCGTCGACATGCCCAGGTGAAGCCGAAGATTGTTTTTTAGCACCACCTTCCCCTTCAAATTCTCCTTGCTGAAGTGGTGCTTCAGATAGGTATCAGTCGCGGGATTCCACACATTGTCATCAATGCCGTTCACGACACCGTAAAATTTCTTGGTCAGTTTTCTGAGAGTGGTGTGCAAACCTTCTCCTCCCTACACAATTAGATAATACTAACAAATGTTATGATTTAAATAACATCAATTATACTGAGAGACAGTTCTGACGGTGAAAGAACGACATTCAAAACCACTCAACAATTTCACTTCAATATGTTGTAATTGCTCACCTCAGGTGTGAGAACCTCTTTAGCATACGTAGGAGACACTGTTGTGATGAAGTCCGCATGCACAAGACCGCTCTGAACACACAAACAGTAACATTGATAATCAGATAGTGACTCCCAATTTTGAAGCAAATTACTTCCTTGACATTTGTCCAGGAAATTGTAAGGTTACGTACTTAGAAAAATTGCAAGTTCGGACAAGTACACTAAAACTCCTGTAATATCGCTCTGGGTGCCCAAAATGCAACCGACTATACGCAGTTCTATAACATTGTAATAATTACTAATGTTGCATTTGATGGTGACATAAAAGAACTTGGCATTACAAGAAGGTCTAGAATCCTATTCATAACTGTTAAAACTGGGTTCATTCCTAAGAGCTGGGTGAGTGAACAGAACAAGATATGCTATTAGAGAAAATTAAATTAAAAAGGCCTAGGTGGGTGGTATTAGAGCTCTCAATCTCACTTTGAGAGGGTTAATTTTGTCTGACAGAACGTTATCCTGGAAATGATCCTTGTGCAAAGGCGCGTTGAACTGAATTCCACATGACAAGAGCTCCTCCATGGAGCCCTTTCCTTGAGGCTCAAAAGTGTGACAAGTGAAGGCAATCTTGGCGTTCAGACCCGATTTGGCATAAATACTCTTGTACAACGGTGCCTGCAAGCACAAGAATCATAAGACACAATAATTCAGAATCAAAGTTTCAAAGATTGACTTACTTTCACCAATTCATTACCACTTGGTCATCCATGAACCTCCGCGCTACACAGTTGTTGGAGATGCTTTCCACCAACAATCAAATGGGCTACGCTACATATTGACATTCTTCACATGTGAGAACTTGTCACATGTGCAACTCATTCATCATTTCCACAAAGAGTCTATGATCTAGATTGAGATGTACTATTGCCTGCGATGTACTACAGCTTATGGTGGGTGAACGTTACGACCATGTTCACTCTTTGTGACATGCACACACTACAAGTGAAGTAGTAGCACAGAACATACAATACGGATTCTAGCAAAGCCAATGACAAGTATGCAGCAGCTTGCATTTGTTGAGTACAAAGCAAGTGAAAGTGTGCCACGTACATTCCCAAACAAACAGGAATTGATATTTGGTGCAAACAAAATGGCAACTTAGAAGAGATTAAGAAACCAAAGAGAAGTTCAAACAGGTACTTACCACGACAGCCACTAGCCAGTCGTGACAGAGAATGATGTGAGGCCGCTTGCCGAATTGCACCAGAAACCCCAACGCCGCCCTTGAGAAGTACGTGAAGCGCTTCACGTCATCCGGCTGGCAGTAGACTGAATCACGGTCGAAAAGCTTCGCTAGATGCTGAGGGTCGATGAAGTACACCGGAAGGCCTACACCAATTGCAATCTTCACGTAAGACTCCACTGGATTTTGGTAAATTTTTATCAAGCAATCTTTGCACCAAAAATATTCTTTAATTGCAGTAGTAAGTTAGAAGCACAATAGATATAAATTTGCAGATTCACTAAATGGGACCGTAGTGTAGATTCAACGAATATTCACAAAACAAAGCACAGAAAGAAACGATGAAACAAGCTCTTTTAAGAGTCATGGGGGGAGGCATACCTTCAACCTCGCCAGTCCACAACTCGTTCTTGTGCAAAGAACCCTCAAAGTAAGAGTAAAATTGCTTGTTCAGTTTCTGCAGAGTCCAGTCCAGATTCCATTCAAACATCGAAACAGGATTGCAAGAAAAAGTTAAGATATAAATTGGGGGTTGTAGTTTACTATTGTAGTATAAATGATCAAAAGTGTGTGTTTAATGACATTAATTTTTGTCTCCTATTTTTCATCTAAATAGTTATAACTTCCCATGTATTTTCATTTTCAAAATCATTTTATATTTGTTAGTAAGATTTACAACCTAAAAAAAATTTAAATTTTTAAAATAGCAAGTTAAAAAGTTGAGAATAATATTCTAAAGGTAGACAGTCAATGAGAATTTTTTGAAGACAACTAAGGAAAAATTTGAACTTAGAATCACTTAGGAATTACGTAGAATATTACATAACTAATTTATAATTATAATATAGAAAAAAATCAAAGAAGATAAAGTAGGATGAAGATTGAACTTAAACAAGTTCAAATTGGGATGAAAGTTGCATTATCCATCATTTGCAAATGAAATTGAAACTTCAAAAATTAAAATTAACCTTGAACTAAACCTTGAAATTGAAATTGAATTTGGATTAAAAAAATTAGTAGAATTTGATGGATGAAGTTTGACATGACAATTTAAAGATAAATATTTATCTATAGATAACTTTCGATAGAAGAGTCCAATTAGGAAGAATTTTACCATTTTGGAAAGGGCATGAAAAACTCTACAATTTCGGTTATTTAGAATTTAGATTTGATCAACTTTTATTTGAAGGTCGAGAGTTTTGGCCATATTGGCCAAAATTGACCTAGACTACTAACTTTTGATTGCATTGTCCTAAGTTTATACTTAGAACATTTAGGACTTAGTACAAAACAAGAATAATCCATTTCTAGAAGCCACAATGGACAAAGCTTAGACAATTGCCTTAAAAATTCAATATCACAAACACAAAGAACTCAGTTGTGCTCATTCTATCTCAAAGGTAGAGATAAAATGCTCACATTAGGTATATTATTCCATTGATGAAAAATAAATATAATATTTTTCATTCAAAATAGTCATAATTAGAAGCACTTGGAGTGAATAATTTTAGAATTCACTTATGTGGTCATAGTCCTGTCCTTTCAAGGTATGTGTCCTATCTTTTGAGTGGATAGTGTCAAACCATGTCAAAAAGTGAGAAAATCCAACATGTATTACAAACCAAGTACAAGTGTCATTTTTCCATTTGACTAAAAAACATTTAAAACAATCTCACAAAGGTAGTTCTAGAACTTCAAATTTTTTATTGAGCCAAAAAACACCAAAAAACGCCACGTGTTCAAATAAATCCATAGTGACAAATAAGGGCACAACAATTTTTTTTCCTGAAAACAACTTCAAATTTTATATTCAAAATCTGTGTCAATTTTCCACATTGCAAATGTGAAAGAATCGATCTCTACCAAATCTTGAAAGCAGTACTAAAAGCAATATCTTCATTGTTTCTTCAAATTGAATAAAACATTTCAATTTTGCAGGAACCACACCATCACCAATCTATTCAATAATTTAGAATTTTCTTGTAATTTGCTAGTAGTCTCGAAAACAAATTGTCATTCATTTAGGCACTAATGTATAAGACTAGACAAAGTGTTGCTAGAAAAACAAAGAAATGGATTGCACCTATTGGTCCAAAAATTGAAACATTTTTTATTGAGTACCTATCACTGAGGCAACGTCCTTCCAAAGTTAACCCTAAAATGCTGATGTAGTCACAAAGTAGCTGATGAATGGCCAAGTATACCTTAATCTAACTTAGTGGTTGAAAGCCCCTCATTGAGGATCTATAGAATTTTTTTGCAAAGAAGATGCAAAATCTTTAAAAAAAAAAAGATGCCTTTCTAGTGTATTGGGCAATGTCTACCTCCTTTGCTCTTGATTTGAATCTTAGCCTTTAAAATAATCTTTTAAAATTTGATTCCAACTAATGAAATAAATTGTATTAATTCTACTTTCTACTTCAATTTGAAATCTTGTAAAATTCCAAAAACTATTTATTGGTTTAGACAATGACCTTCTACACCATAATATAAACCAATGGAGAAATTTCTAGATTCCTTTAGCTTATTTTGTATTTGATATAAATTTTCTTCATTTTTTCTTCAAAGATTCATAATAATTTCAAATTTTCACAAAACATTATGAATTTTTTATGGCTTGTAAAAGGTTGTATGAATTAATCTACAAAAAATACATCCATACATTTTCAATGACAAAATGAAGCATCCAAGAGGATTTTGATGTTTGACCACACGGTCATAGGCTCCAATCAACGACTACATGAAAGCAATGTTGTAACATGAGGTAATCTGCTCTAAAAGCGACCGGGCTGTAAAACCGATCATGGTACAGAGGTACATTTTGCTTTCTTCCATGTACCAACATTGTACATTTGAGGAGGTGGTCACTTTTAATGACCATTGCATTTCAACTTCAAAAATTCATAACTAATTCCACAAAGGTCCAAAAAATATGAAATGACTTGGGTTAGATGCGAATTCCACTTTTCTTCCTACTTAAATTTACTGAAAATCGTTTCAAGAAGTTTAGCTTCCCCAAACGGCAAACAGCTCCCAGATGGTCGGTTTGTGAGCCTCCTACCTTAACTAAGTTGTCAGCAATCTTTGGATACAGAACAATGAAGTATTTTTGCAGGAGTTCCTCTTGTCTTCTTAATTCAATTTTGATTCTTAATGATTCTCAAGCTCAAACAGTGTGTGGGATTGGACTACCGTATTAATTAAAAGCACAGGTATGAGTGGGTGGTTTGATGGGGAATTCTACTGTAGCTTCTAAATTCATCATGTCAAGTACAGATGATGCCCGTGCCTGCGTCTGCTACTCTGCTTGGAGCTGTACACATTATGCCACCCCCCTGCCCAACTGGGTCCCTATCTATAGTATATCAGTCCGACATTTGAGCACCTGAAAAGTTTGGGTAAATGGAGATAAGGACACAATTGGGAAGGGGTCCTGAATAGGCCGGTATACCTACAGTACCTCATATACTAAGAGCAAGCCCAATGCAAACACGGAAAAACGTACAATATTGAACTTTTGAAGTGCAGGGAGGCAGACCTCACTCCGTTCCTGCAACTTTTAGAAAAAAAATGGCCCCAATGCAGTGCCGGCAAGCCAAACTTCAAATGGACTTTTTGCAATGTAAAAAGAAGAAGAAGAAAAGATTCTACATAAACCCCCAAAGGACCAAGGCATTTTTTGGCTCCAAAACCACTAAAAACTGTCATTTCTGTTGCAATCACTCCCTAAACAAAAAAAACATTTTTTTAAGAATCTAACCATAGGATCTTGGACTTCACTTGTCTCAGATCATGTGGTAAAAATATCATGAAGTTTGACCATACGGATTGGAAGATATTAGCATTTGAAGTTGGAAAAAGAAGTTTTTTTGAACTGTGGCCTGCAATTTTAGATGACTTTGACGGCCATTTGTGGATTTTTTTTTGCACTACACACCATAAAGTTAAATTTTTTTATGTTGAACATTTGAATTGAGAGTTGGGAAAAAAAATTCAGAATGTCAAAACTTGATTTTCACATGTAAAAAAATTGTTAAGTAGAAATAGGTTAAAATTGAACAAAACACTACATCGTTAATAGCTCTTAGGTGTAATTAAAACACCATAATCCCAACGATGGGTGTGTATTTGCAAACAAACTTAACCTTGTCAAAAAAAAAATTGAAAAAAATTGAAAGTTGCATTCAAAAATGAATTCTATAAGTTATTTTTTGAAGAAGATGCTTAGATTGCCCGAAAAACAAGATTGTCCATAACTTTCTCATTCTGAGTCCAAATAGAATGAATTAAAGCTTCAAATGTAGACAAAAACATGATCTTTGAGGAAAAAAAACTAAAAAAAAAATCAATTAAATTTTTTTTCTACCTAGCGAATTGCTTTTAGGACTTCGGGTGGCATAACTTTCACTCCCAGGCACCGATTGAAAAAATAAAATAAAAAATAAGAAAGTTAATGTGATTTCCTATCTTCAAGAAAAAATTCAAAAAATCAGGTCAAAATTTCAGGTTGCACGAGCCTACCTGAAATCCCAAGTGTCCCCCGAGGGGACTTTGGTCCTTTAGGAGTTAAAAAAAGACATTTCATGCAAAAGGGGAGTTCCAATCAATTGGAACACATTGCAAGGCTTGAAAAGGGGAGACTTTTGCTATTGTGTGCCAATTTCTGTGCTCTTCAAATTTCCTTAAACTACAGTGCAGTGGATGGAAAATGGCGGGTCCGGAAAAATAAAGAGACCCACACCATATGCATTGGAGCGTTTTTTTTTTTGTAGACTCATCATTATGTTGTTCCGTGCGTGTTGCAGTCACTCCATTGGAATTGCTCTAAGGTAGAAGCACCTAAATATGATACTTATTCAAGATCTGCAAATTTTGAATGTAGCTACAAAATAAAATAATGCATGCTAGTTAGAAAATGGTTTACGAAACCAACATAATTGGTTTTGTATTTTTCTAAGCTTGTATGAATATAATACAGATTTTTGGAAACAACTATGTAGATGCACCTACTGTGAACTGTAGACTAACACACAAGTGGTCACAGAAACACCCCAAAAGCGATACACCATAAGCTTGGATCGCGCGTAGGTGGTTGGCCAACGCAAGACTCGCCCTCATGACAATAACAACTTCTTGTAACTCCACTTGTCTACTTTGGGTCCAAGTGCACTTGGATTTAGGTAGTTTGTTAAATGTTATTAAATGACTTTTGTTACTTTTAAGTATGTCTACCTTATTGGAAGACCCAAGTCCTCTTTAGCTGTTGTAGATGAATTTCTTTGCAGTTCCACATTCACTTGTAAGAACATCTTTTTCATGGGAAAATCAAATCCACATACTGGCATTGGTCAAAAGTTAAAAATAAATAAAATCTAAAACGGCTTTGATTTGGGAAAGCCTAGCTTCAAGTGTCCCTTTGGCAATGACACAGTGGGGCGCCTCATGAAGTCATTCCCCTCATCCACCATATCAGGCACGTTCCCTATGTAGGGGCGGTGATGCTCTAAGAGCATCATTTATAGGTTGTTGTTAACAACTTAAAAAATATATTACTATCTTTTGAATGTTGTGCAATTCGAACTTGAGATTATTATTACTAGAAATACAAAAAGAACATTTAGATATTGGACAACTAAAGAATTGTAACAATTGGACAATTAAGAATTGACTTTACAATGCCCGCTACCCAAAATGCAAAAGTCCAATATGGGTTTCCAATCCTTTAGGGCTGAAATGACGCCCAATTGTACATTTACATACAGTTTTATGTAAAGTTGTACTCAAACTTCCATACATTCGTTACAAATATGGCCTTAGAATGCAATAAGTTTTTCTCCTCCCTATTGATCTAGAGCCAATAAATAAGTTAAACTTACACTAGTTTGCAATCCTATCCGGATAGGCTGAAGAACATGAAGCTGAATGGCAAGCAGGACGTTAAACCCGTTTCATGAAGTGGGACTAACAGAGTGGATTTATCCTGGGGAAAAACATAGGAATTTTTTTTGACCTCATATGATAAAATTTGCAAATTTGGAATTCATATTTGCAATTAGAGACTCCAGATTAGCTACACTAAATAGTGAAATTGGGTTGCCTTAACAATTAGGTTGCCTTACTTTAGAGAAGTTGCCTCATGACTAATGCTTGTCCAGATGGAGGCACATGCCAATCTCTAATCCCAAGCCATAAACAAGTACACCAACCCATGCCATACATATAGTTCTAACTTTACTGCATCCTTCTAAAGTACCTTTACATATTGATATAGTGTAGAATGTCGAGAAATTAATGTGGGGCAACCTAATTTCACTATTCAGTGTAGAGGAGGTCTAGAACATACCCTGAACACAGCACAAACGAGTTTTTTTTTCTTTTTTTTCTTTTTTTTCTTTTTTTTCTTTTTTTTCTTTTTTTTCTGTTTAACTTTTACCCCAGAAACACAAAATCCACCCTGCTGGCCCCACTTCTGTCGTGAAATGGATTTTCTGTTGTCTTGCACTGAAATGGCAAGCTTTTGGTGCAATCAGTGCACTGAGACCGAAATCCTTCTTCCAGTCAATCCGTAACTTCATCAGAATTCACAGTCCACTCCGGACACTCAGATACGACAGCGATAAGTTAAAAAGCTGAAAAATTTACAGGGCTCAGTACCGGCCACAAACCGACTGAACCTTGGTACAGTATAAAAAATGGAGACGAGAGTCCCCTAGCCTTGATGAGAGCTGGCTGGCGAGCTTCTCAGGTGCGGTAGGTATTTGAATCAAAATACTTTACGTTTGAATTTTAAGGTAGATCAGCCCTTCACCGTCTGCCTCTCAATTCCATGCCCTACTGGTTGGTCCCAATTTCGTCCACTGGCCCATCCAAATCTGTCTAGAAAGTGTCTTGTCCTCCTGCTAGCCCACTTGTGGCTGGCCGGTTTGTATTTTTCTCCCTTGCAATGAAATTCCATTTCATTTGTGTCAAAAAAAAAAAAAATTGTCCAGAAAAGATCCTAAACCATTTAAGGTTTTGATAAAATCGGACAAGATTCTCGCTTTAGTGTCAACATGGGGTAACATGTCAACCCTTGATTGGTGGATTCTTAAGTGCTAATAGATACACAGAAGGACGGTTTTGGATTGTTGATAGGATGTTTATGACTCTAGTCTATGGACGGTTTTGTAATTTCAAGCTGATTACTTCAAAAATTCACTGAAATTACAGTTTTGATTGGGAAATTATAATTCCACTTGGATTTGATTTGTGAAACAAGCACACACCTCTAAAAAATATATGACCCTCTTGGAATTGGCCCCAAGATATTTAGATTGCAAATCAAGGTGGTCATAGGCTTGTCTACCTTATATCATGCATTCATTTTAGAACAAATGTTTTAGAAAGTTATAAACTGATCTCACAATTTTGTGTAGTCAAATATGAGAAGAGATCCTTGACTGGTGAAGATTTCTATTGTAAAATGAGTGCAGTGTTTACAGTCAAGCGAATTTTGGTTCAACACCTGTTGTAACTAGATACAATGAAAGTACCACCTAAATTCTCTTGTGCTAAGAAGACAAAGGAGAACTCCAATATGAAAGTCATTTAATAGATTGCAAGATATCATAACCATAGGGCAGGGTCGGCACATTGATGCCGAACATTTAATTATAGTACCCAAAGTAGATTCAACACTTTAAAATTTATTTTTTATAAATTCAACATCACATTCTAATCAATTCTTAATATTCGGCACTTTCCATCAAAAGTCAGACAATTTGATGAGGTAAATCTGGAGAAGACAAACTCTTTTATACAATTGGGGTGGTACGAGGTACAACAAACAATGTGGGATATGTAAATTAGGATTACTAGGAACTCAACCATTCATAGTAAGTCGAAAGCAAGAATTGTATTCAAAGTAGAATTTCAGACCTCATTTTGGCATAGTAGAATAATTTAAAAATAAATAAATTTGGACTAAATTAATGTAGGAAATCGAGCTAACTTTAATCTCCAAAAATCCGTTTTAGATTTCAAGCCTCCAATCAAAAGTTATGAATAAATTTCAAAGAGGGTTTGGAAGGGACATTTTCTTCAAATATCCCCTTTGAAATTTATTCATAAATTTTGATTAGAGGCTTGAAATCTAAAAAGGATTTTTGGAGATTAAAGTTAGCTTGATTTCCTACATTAACTTAGTTCAAAGTTTTTTGAAAAAAGTTATTCTACTATGCCAAAACAAGGTTTGAAATTCTACTTTGAACACAATTTTTATGTTTTGATAATGAATGGTGAAGTTTTCATCTTCAAATATCCCATATCCTTTGAGGGTTCATGATGGACAATGGATTTTATTATAAAAACAACCTCTTCCACCTTCATCTTTACAATATGTTTATGTTCTTGAAAAAAATCCTTCATTTTGCTGTCAATTTTTTTTTATGGTAGATGGTCTTTGGATTTTTGGACTAACATTGGATATTTTCTTCTTTTACAACAACTTGGTCATTTAATTTTGATTGAATTCGACAATTATTCATTTTCATTTTTTGTTCCGGCATTTATAAAAATAATTAATTTTTGCCGATCCTGCCCTATGGTTACGATAATAGGACTTGAAGTTAGGGCCGGTTTACACCAAGGCCGGACCAGAGGTTTTCTTGAATTATCAAAGCAAGGATTGGTGGAGAGATTGGCGTGGTCCAAGTTGGGTTTACACTTTGGCCATGGCCCATGCTATTTTTCATGGATGAAAAGTCTACTTGGAATCCTACATGGCCAAAGCAGATAATGTTTTGCCGGTTTCTAGGAGCTCTTTTCTTGACCACTTCTTTGAGGTAGGCCTAACGGATTTCTAGGAGACCATGGCATGCTAAAAAATCACAACCATAGATTTTTTCTATTTAATTGATCTTGCGGTTGACAATGTCGGATCCAATAATAAATAGATATAGCCCGGCTATGGTCTCTCTTGGGTTTATACCAAGACCATGCAAAGTGCCATTACTATTTTCTAGCTTGGGCCCTTGCTTTGGTATGGTCACATGACTCACATCTAACAAAGTGGGGTACCCTAGAATACTTTTGGTCCTTGGTCTGGTCCTGGTGTAAACCGGCCCTTAGAAGAGAATTTTTTTTCTCTTGAAACTGCCCCAACATAGGTTACAAAGTTTGATTCCTCTTAGAACGTGATTTGAGGACTAAAATTTGTTTTTTTTAAACAATTGTATGTCATATTCTATTACTTAAATACATGCCAAATTTCAAAAATGGTGGATTTTGTTAAAATGGAAATATTCCATATGCCATTTTTAGACTAGTCAATCTAAACCATCCAGAACAAGTATAGATTTTTAGACTGCACAATTTAAACTATAAAAGTGCCAAAGTTGCGGAATGACCACCATTTTAATGAAATTCCCCATAAAAGTTGATGAACTTTTTACACAAGATTTCCAAAAGATTCTTAAATTGATGAAGTTGTCTCAAAATTTTGGAGCAATATAACTTTTGATCCAAACACTCGATCAGTATAAGAATTAGTTTTTCACTGGTCAAGGAGGTACATGTTTAGACGTTGTGTCTAAAATTCATGAACATCCAACCAAAAATGACTTTGTAGGAACCTACCCAAGATTTATCGTGTACGTTGAACGCATACTTGACTGGTCCTTTAGGAGTTAAAAAGCAAATTCCAATACAAATTATGCAATGAAGCAAAACTTTCTTTTTTTGAGACTTACACTAAAGCCTTTATAAAATGGTAGGAATAGTAAGATAATATAAAGTTTCTTTTTTATAACCAAGTAGAGTAGACCAATTTACCACTAACTTACATTACATTGAATCTTCCTCCCACCATGATGCATTCTTTTAGTGTCATTTGTGTTTGGTCTTTGAGACTTGGTCATACCACATTTTTTTTCCTCGTGTAAAACTAAGGAATGCACAAAAATGGTATAATTGCAAGCTTACAAAGTTACAATAGGATGGTATTTCCTTATGTAGATTAATCAAACAAGGACATGAGCTCTTCATAGATGACAGGGCGTTGGCAACCACTTCAACCAATGACTTTGTCAGTTTCTCACCTCAAATTATTATAACATGACATCCGCAGTAATGGGGGCACTGCCAAAAGTAGGCGAGCATGCTCCAAAGCCAAGCCATGAAGGTTAATATCACAATCTTGATAAATTGGGTCACATAATCCAACATTCCCGACACGTTCGCGAAACCGTAACCGTAACCCCCAAACGTAACGTACTGAACAGCAATGCTCAGTACAGGAAGACTTGGGACCCTGGGATCTCCCCGAAGTTGATATACTGCAGTTCCTTCAATTCAAGGTTGAATTTCATGACCTCATCGATATCGTACTCTCAACCTTCCTCCCCTCCTCTAAATCAAGCATTCTGTTGCAGTTCCAGTGAAATCCAATTAAATGTTCTGTTGAAGCTAGTTCCAATGAAATCTGAGTGAGAACGGACATTGGCAAAGTGTTGTGTGCTGGTGGCCTGGAGGCCACGCCTTCGCTTTGCTGCCACGGTTTACCGCTCCAGCGCTCATCATCACCCGTCTCGTCTTATGTGAATGGCATCGCTTCCTCGCCCGGTTGTGCCGAAGATCTGCGTCTCCCTCGCTCTCTGAGCAGATTCTCCCCACATGACGTCGTTTCTCGCTGTCTGTATCCCGTCGCTTCTTTATGGCTTTCAGGAATTCGGACACAACCTCATCTTCACTCTGAATATTCGTTCAAGTGGACGGTGCACCACCAGACTCACTCACTCGATCACTCACTTGATCACTCGATCACTCACTCACTCACTCAGTCTTGCTCAGCAGCTTGAAGAATCAAACGGTTGTCTTTCGATCAGCTCCGGAGCAGTATCTCAGCAACAAGAATAGAAGAAGCTGAAACAGTGGAACTTGCTAGTTGCTCCCCGGATGACATTTTCTGAATTGGACATGGTATTACGTATTGTCTAAGGTTCGATCCTACGGGTATTAGCAGTAGGAATGTTGCAGTTGCGTTGTCCGAAACTGTTGCGTTGTTGAGGAACAGGTGGTGCGTACTACGATGGTTGGCCCCCTCGAGGCAAGCTAGCTCGGTCGGCTTCCGTGTGTGGCAGTGTGACTTTACGAAGTACTCCGACCAAGATATTGGTTTTGAAAAGCGGGCCACACTGCATGGTCTACCTCGACTAGTGGGTCAGTTCCTTTGTTGCAGCATTGAATGCACAAGCACTTAGGCTGGGCTTACACTCATTGCTATCAGTCACTGTGTGTGAAGCGTGAGGGCAGAGGCGGGAGGCTTTTGCATTGGAGGTGCTAGCTGCTGCGGCATGCGCGCAGCTAGCTAGCTGGCTTGGTAATATATACATATTAATGGTGCAGCAGGAGATCATTGAGAATGAGACTCGTGTATTCAACGCAAGTAGCTTCAAGGAGTAATTCGCGACATGAGTAGAAGCAAGTGGTGCTGAGCACAATGCCCTCGGGGAGGCTGCTCAAGATTCTACTTCTCGGCGCAATCATGATTTGCCTTCATCACGGCCGAGTCTTCGCCACGCCCTCGGAAGGTTTGCTTTCGATCCTCTTCTCACAGCATACAACTACTTATCGCCAGAACAGTAATGTGACATTTGGAGAGTTCGCAGTCAATCATCCTGTTTTATAAAATACTATTTTTAGCTAGCTGGAAATGATGTTGTAGCTATTGAATGGGTGCGCAGCTGCTGTGTTGGCGCAACTGAAGGACATGTGGGAGGCAGCACCCAGTGAGGTCAAGCTCTGGGCGGACGCCGTCGACGCTTGCTCTGGACCGTGGCCCGGCATTGGATGCGCATTCAGTGACAACCCTGCCGTTCAATCCCCCTGCTCTGTGCTCCACCCAAACTGCACAGTCGTCACCCTGTAAGTGATGAATGCATTCCAGCAGCAAATTGTCGAGGTCCGAATTGTTCAGTTGTCGATAGATCTTCCTCAAGCTCCTCGAAGCTGCCCAACAGTTAACCTAATATTCGTTATTTTGAAACGTGCCAAAAATTAGATGGTTTGTTGATGCTGTGCAACCTAAACCTCAGAGCTCTAAAATCTAGAACATTTTTAGCTTCTTGTACCCCAATTCTACAAAGATACATTTCACTTCATCCGTTTTGAAATCCCAAACGGTTGCCATGGCTAGTGTGGGATGCTTGATTTTAGAACTCTTTCTCAAAATCTCAGTGCCCTAAAATCTAAGCAAAGAGTAGATGTGAGATTTTCAGGGGGTTTCAAACCACTCCGACTCCTACTTATGGCCCTTTCCTGAACGAGCCAATTTTGTGAAATTGACCATGATTGTTACAACGAATATGAGCATTGTTAATCTTCTGACTTCGTCTTGGCCATGTGCACAGGAAAATTCCCAACGGCAACCTCACGGGCGAGATACCTCTCATTCTTGCCGGTCTCTCGAGCCTTCAGCATTTGTAAGATCCTATTCCTTATCTCGTGACCAAATTGGTGCTATTGACACATTGTATAACATAACTTCAAGCTTTCCTTAATCAGTCTGCACCACTGAGGTTGCGGGATTCATGCTGTAAACCTCATATCTCCAGTTCGTTTTAGTAAATTCCACTGTACCAAAATGTGACATTCAAGTGCTCACATGGGTGTTTAGAAACCTCAGAGCTCTGAAATCTAGGCCTACTATAGATCTGAGATTCAGAAGAGTATATCACTGAACCCGGGCTCCAGGTTTAGTCTCAGAGCTGCTCTGGATTTCCACTGCGTTTCCTGAAATTCCTCCAATGTCAAGAATTATGGCCATCTTATATGACTCACGGGCTGCATTGGAATTTCCAGGGATCTGCGAGGCAATTTATTGAAAGGAAGGGTCCCAGCGGAGCTGCTGGACAGCTTCCCCCGCCTGACGTTCCTGGACTTGTCGCTGAACTATTTCACGGGGTCCATCCCGCAACCGCAGAACGCCACCTTCGAGTACGACACATGGAGCAAGAATTGCTTCACGGCGGAGTCTAGCTCCTGCCATCTCGCCCCGCAGATGAGGCCCATCGCCGACTGCCAGCAACAAACCTCGCTACAACTTCACCCGTGCGAGTCCTGGACGCGCACGCACCTCCTCCTGCTCATCGTCGTCATCCTCGTCTGCCCCATTCTTATCATCGCCATCCTCTCCGGCGTAGCCATTCACAGCTGCCGATCCCGATCAGCACCAGCCGTGGAGCCCTTCTGGCAGCTACGATCCAGCTCGCTACGCATACCGGACGGCCCCACGTCGCCCGAATGTCGACAATTCACGTACACGGAACTCAACGCCGCGACGAACAGCTTCCACCACAGCGCGCTAGTAGGCGCGGGCACCACGGGACGCGTCTACCAGGGGAAGCTCGCGGACGGCACTCATGTGGCCGTCAAGCAGCTGAACACGCGCAGCAGCGGCATGCTCGTTAACGACGAGTTCTGGCACGAGATCAAGGTGCGCGGCACCATCCTCCACCGAAACGTGGTCCCCTTGCGCGGCTTCTTCAAAGGCGACGACCCGCTCCTGGTCTGTGAGTACATGCCCAACGGCTCCGTTCTCGACGCGCTTCGGAGCGACAAGACTCCGTTGCGGTGGCCTCGCCGCTACAGCATCGCCCACGGCGCGGCCCTCGGGCTGGAGTATCTTCACGAGCACTGCCGGCCGCCCATCATCCACGGCAACCTCAAGCCCAGCAACATCCTCCTGGACCGAGACTACACGCCGCGCGTCGGACACTTTGGATCCGTGCGTGTGGCGAAAGTCTCCCAGCGGGCTGTGGTCACGTCGTTGGGCTTCGTGGACCCAGAGTACGGGGTGACGGGACGATTGACCGAGAAGAGCGACGTGTTCAGTTATGGGATGCTGCTGCTGGTGCTCGTAAGCGGCAGACGAATGCTGGAACAGCAGCCTTCAGGCAAACCGCAGCTCCTTACATGGATGCAGCTGCTGGCGAAAGCGGAGCTGGCGGAGCTCGTGGATCCCCGCCTGCAGGGCAACTTTGACAAGCACGAAGTGAGCTTGTGTGCGCAGATTGTGCTGTTGTGCACTCGCATCCAGCCGGAGCTCCGGCCGTCCATGTCCGAGGTGCGACGCATTCTGGAAGGCACCATGCAGGTGCCCATCTCCGGCAGCTTGGACACGCCCCGCTCGCACTCCGGCTCGCACACCAGCTTTATCTCAGTGAGCCACTTCTCCGGCAGCTACTATGGCACCAGTGGCAGTCTCTAGTGAGCTATCACATTCGTTGCAATCCATGCAAATATCTTGATCCACGAGGCCCATGTTACATGATTAGTAGTGGAAATGTCTCTTCAGCGGGGATTGCAACCAAGCTTCGGTAGGGACAGGCACTACTGTGCAGGGGAAAAGTAAGTGAGTGCTACATTCTTGTTAAGGTGTGAAAAAATACAGTGAAGTTATAGTCACAACAATCATCATTTAGAAAAGTCAAACTTGTGTATTTCTAGGAGCCTCTCCTTGATTGTGCAAAATTTGCGCTAAGCTGCCACAGAGGCCGAGAGTCACCCTGCTGCTGATGCACAAATCCTTTCAGGAAGCAATAAGAGCACATGTTTTGCCCGGCAAATTTGAAAGAATTTGAAAGAATGTGAAGTAACTAGAGGAACGCTGAAGATTTTGAGAAACCATTTATCTTGTTTGTTGAAACTTGTAGCGAGTTGGTATGAGAGTAATGTGAAGTCGTGAACTGTCGGTCGTTTGACCTGTCGGGCCTAAGTTCTCATCAAAAGTGATAACGTCAATTTCGTTAATTGGCGATAATTCATTACTTTGGCGCGGTTCAGACCGCACGGCATGAAACCAAAATTTATACCTGTCCTAGTTTTGCCCTGACATTAAACCTTTGTGAAGATGTATGTTGCAATTTTTGGTATGTGAAGTATCGCCAATTTAACGAAATTGACGTCAACGGAATAGATATCAGCAGCAGATATACAGAGGTCAGAGTCTTGCAGATTCAACCAAATTTGGATATTTCAGAAAAACACACATGTAAATCAGATTGCTTTGATGTCAACGAGATGCGACTCTTGCAAACTAAATCGGGCTACTGGCGTCCGTGCACCCTTCCTGAAAAACTAGGCAGCGGGTTTGTATGGGGAGTACATGTTGCGGAATCGTCACTAAAAAGAATCTTTTGCAAACTTTTCTAAAAAATAATGACGCCCAGTTGGCTAGTTTATCTAGGCAGGCACTTCTCGAGTAGATACGAAGTCACCTGCGTAATTCATGTTTGCCTACAAACCTCCCCAGTATGTGAAATCAGTCACATGGATAAAGACCCACGAGGTTCATATTTCAGTCCATTTCAGCTGAAAGGATGGGTCTATCCGTCTATATACACTATTTGGAAACTTTGAAGGCTGTGCAATGCCGTTGAAGGAAAGTTCTTTCCCTTGCAGAGAAGTGCGGAAGCTAGACAATGATCTAGTGTAAGAATTTTACAAAAGAGACGAGTTTCAACTGTTTTAACTCTTGAAAGATATGGTGATGATTTCATTCTGTTGCGAATTCAAGAGTCTGCACCCGGCTCAAATGAGGAGTATCTACCCATTAAAGAGAGTCTGATCAATCCATCCAGCACAGGAGACGGAGCAGCAGACTGATGTTGAAATGCAAATTGCTGAGAGAAATTTGAGGCTGATGATGTTCTGTATTTTCTCAAGTCCCCGGCCCTAATCTGAAATTAGGACAAACATAGAAAGTAAGAAAATGCAACCAAATAATGGTTAACTTGAATACATACCGTACATGAAAACTGCCTTCGGCAATCTATGGCAATGATTTTTTATTTCTAGAAAATATCTTTTAGTTTAGAGCAGATATTAGAACAAATGATTTCACTGTCCTCAAGCAACCGTAAGAACAGATGACAGTATTATCTGTAATACCTTCTTTGTACCTTGTTTTAATACACTGCTCTTATTGTACTTAACATTATTCAAATACGCTGATTATTTCCAGGACGCAAATATTCTACCTCTCTATAAATCGCTAAAATTCAACAAACAAGTATCCAATGTTCAAGAAACTAGTTTTGGGTTTTTTGAAACTTTGAACTAGGGAGGGTAGGAAACCGACAAGTGCCTAAATGATGATCTAGTACATGCCACATCAACAAAAGTAACAGCAAACCTAAATGACTTCGAAACACACCCTTGGCTCCTATGGAAGAGCTTACTGCTGTTATATAAGTGATGTATACTGTTCCGTAGGATTACCTTTTTTTCCATGTTTAGGTTAGTTTAATTTCAACGTGTTTCAAATTGTGTACTTCCTTCCTGGTAACCATGATTAGCAAACCCAATGTCGATCATCTTCGGATTCACGTCTTGTATTGAAAACAAACGGCTCTACAAACCCTAAAACCTAAACCGTTCGTTTCCAGACTCGTGAGCTGGTGCAAACCTTTCAGCAAGTGTGGCAGAGTTATCATCGAAAAGTTCCTCCAAGGGAGCTCCAGTGGCGGTACTTTTCGCAGACCGAGTCCGTCGCAAGAATTTCATGACCATCATTTGCTTTCGGACTGCGGGGGCAAACGAGCGGGAGGCTCGGCCCGGAGGAACAATATCCACCACCAAGCATGTGGTGTCATCTCGCAAACCCTGAGTCTTTATTGCTTCCTGAATAGCCAACCCAGCAGCACGTACGTCAAATTTCATGCCCCTTCAGCGGCCACCCAATCAACAGGTCAAAGTTACTGGTCCTAAGCTCACTGGATATCAGGTGAAAAGCCTGGAGACCTGAGAGAGGTTCCGGACATGACCATCTCCGCTACACTGAATCAGATCCGTCAGATCTGACGAGATCTATACTTCTCTGCTCAGGTCCTCATGAATGTCAGACCTTGGAGATCTATCTGGGAGGATTTGCAAGGGTTTAGCCTCATCATTAAGCTTAGTCCCTTCAACAAATAGGCTAGGGAAGTTTCGGCTTTTTTTTGTGCAGGGCTACTTATATTGCCCCATTTTAAAGACGTTAACCCCCATCTCCACCGTTCTATTCGGCATGAGTTCAGCCCCCTGCATTAAGCCAAAAGGTCTAAATAATCCTCGATCCTTCCAGTGTTTCTAGCTTTCTGTGGACCATATTTATCTTTTTCAACCGCAAAGTTCTATTGGGCAATGAAAGTGACAAGATAAGGTTATGGCAAGCTGGCGAGCAAACTGGCAGAGAGTCCCTGGCAGCTCTGAAAATACTCTATTTCCAAATCAGAGAAAAGCAAGAAGGATAGGAAAGAGCGCGGCCCTCGAAAGCAGACCTTGACGACATTCTTCGCAGCAACCTCAGGTTGTTTTTCACCACGACAGACCTTGGCAGCTTTTTCAGAGGTGAGGGCATCCCAAACTCCATCCGAGGCAATGATGAGCCTGCCTCCTCCAGGGGAGAGCTGGTCCCAAACGTACCCCCCCACCAATTAATAAGGGTTCATCTCTTGAATTATTAACCTCTGAAAAGGTATATTCACACGAAGGGGGGAATATCTTATTAATTTGGAGAAGGACAAATAACCCCGAAAAGATCAAGAAGTCGATATGATTCATGATTAAGTGACATTTCCCTCTGATTTTTTTTAATTTTTTAATTTTTTTTGAAGCAAATGAAACGGGATTTCATTGCAAATAAAATAGAAAACAAAACCAGCCACAAGTGGCCTGGCCGAGACACAACGACAAGACACAGACAACGACAAGACCCGACACGAAAGAAATGACCCAGTCGGACATTTCCCTCTGATTTCAATCCTTCATAAGGGGAGGGTATTAAAATAACCATCTTAGTGTGAATGTATTCTGAGCGCTTGATTAACATATATAAATAGTCCACTTTGGAAGCTCAGACGCAATTCGAGTAACTTCCAAAATATATTTAGATTTGTTAAAAAAATTAGACATAGTTTCTTCAATTTATCAATGCATCTAAGTAGGAGTTGTCAAAATTTTGTAATTTCAACCAGATAAATTTGTGGTTTTGTAATCTACACACAAGCGTGCAGTTTAGAGTTTCGTAAGCTCATTTCAAAGTACTAGCCTCCTCGTATAGAATTTCATATTGATAACCTGAATCGTCTCTTAACTTATTCTTAGAACACAAGTAGTGGACTCTAAAATCCTTTCCAGTGCTCGTGTCCTTCAAAACTTTCTAAATTATACATTTCATCTCCGATCGGTACAGAAAATATCACTTTTGACCGTTTAGGTACATACGGGTTAGCTCTAACAGTACGATGCAATTAGCAGGATCGTTGATTGTGAACGAGAAGCTACGAACGAAAGAACATTGAACTCAAGACTCAGCTGGTTCACCTTGATCTGCTTCACATGGGGTACAGGCACGATACATTGACCAGCATCGATGTCTCCAATTGTCCTCGACAGGCAGAGACCACCTGGCCATGCCCTCAATGGCCCAATCTACAACACAGAAACATCAATACAAACTCAATAAGATAGTTCCTTGAATCACCAACACGTCATCGACAGATAGGGGGGAGAGTTGAGACACACAGGGAATCACATGAGAGCCTTGAGTGCAATTTATAACCACAATTGTGGCTGAGGTAGTATCATTAGAGAGTGTTGAGAGTATTTAATCACTTAGATAAATAGATACCTCAGATCCATATGGATGAAGCCTAGCAACTTGGCCTCCCATTGCTACGACACGGTCCCGCCTGTGCAACACACCACTCAGATACTGTATTATGATTGAGCTCACAGTTCCACAAGTTTCGTGGAGAGAGTGGTTTAAATCTGGACATCTACACTGCCAATTCTAAGAATGCACACCCTACAGCCCTACTCATAGATAATAAACCTCAAATTTCATCAAAATGGTAGATGTCAATGAAATTGGCGCAGTTTCAACTAGTAAACTATCCAAAACCTCATTTCTATCTGTATTAGTTTTGCAGCTGAAATTCTGGTTTTCAGAGCTCAAACAATATTTTAACCTCACACTATCCGTTAAAATGATGAAATCGGCGCCATTTCAATCACCTCAATGAAACTTCATATCTAATTTAAAGGTTGTCCATTTTGATAAAATATTTCTTCCTCAAATTTTGTCAGATGTCATTCCTACATTGGTTGAAACCTCCCTAGAAAATTATATTTCCAACACTAGAAATAATGACAATAGAACGGCGGAAAACCAGTCGTAAATTTCAGAACTCTGGACAGTTGAAAGTCTTCGAATACAGATCTCTGGGCACTGAAAATGTCTCGGTCCACTTTAGCGCTCTGAAAGTCAACACTATCATGAAAGTGACCATTAATGAAAAAGGTGTCCTATGACAATAATAAAAGCGGCATCATTACGTCTCATACAAAAGATCCAATAAGGGAGGAGCCAAACGTACTCTTCATCATTGGTGTCGAATCGGTGATCAATCGTCAAGGCAGTGACAGTTCCTTCTGCGTCGAGAACACACCGCGAGTCGCCCACACAAGCCGCAGTGACGGTCCATCCATCCACAATCACAAGCGTTGCGGTGGTCCCGGAGAATATACCTGAATTGATTAATTAGTTCCTGTTACACTTCTCCGAACTGCAACAGACGCTGGAATTCTAAACTTGTGACCAATTCACTGTCAATGTAATCAGGTCAATCGAAGAATGGGAAATTTCGTTAAAATGGCGGTATTCCATACGCCATTTTTCCATTCATTTCTAGGACAAGTAAAGATTTCAGACCGCACGGTCTAAACGTGAAAGCGCCAAGTTTGTGGAATACCGCCATTTTAACGAAATATCGGTTAAGGGCAAGCGACGGCCTGTAAGTTACTCTCTTTCTGCAATGAAGACGTAGACTTTCATTTGCATCAAAACATTCGAATAATAATAACGCCGAAGGTACCTCTGAGGGTTCCATATGTGGGGTACCTTTTGATCGCCAGTCCTTGTCGGTTTTCACAAACCCGGCCACCATCGCTCGAGGCAGAGCTGCCAACCACTCGTCGCGGCTGAGTCCGGAGGGAACCGCATTCACCACGTTGTTCAACAGGTTCTCTTTGGTGAACACGGCCGCAGCTCGTCCATTGTGACCATCTAAAACCTGCAGGAGTTTTAAAAAAAAGTGCACCCTTCATTAAAGCTCTGCTTCAGATTTTAAGTTTATAATATGCTTCACTCCTAAATCATGCAGTATTGCCCCAAAAGTTACTCTTATGAAATTGAAAGAACCTTGCATACGTTAAAACGGCCGATTTCAGTGATTTGGCGCAGCTTCAGTCGACCTACTAAAGCTTCGGATCCATTGCAGTCGTAAATTTTAGAGTTCTGGGCATTTAAGTCTTTGTTACTAGAACTCTGGGCACTTTAAAATCTTACATAGCATTCTTTCGCAGAGGTACTCCCCCTTCTCCACTCAACATGTAAACCAAAAAAAGACTCAACAGTCTGCTACTCACTGTAGAGACAAATTGTACGATGCTTAATAAATGGCAAGCTCTATTAAAAGGGTGTGGAAGCTGCTTAAAATGAAACTAGATTTTTTGCATGGGTGTTATTTAGTATTGAGAGGTCTGCGCTATTGAAAATCCTAGTTTTCGAAGCTCTGGGCACGTGAAGATCACAACTTGGGAGTTCTGAAACAAGCCATTATTAACTGACATGACTATGAAGCGGCTCCGGAAGGCGTACCGCAAAGGCGTCGTACGTGGAGGACCCATCGCTCGAGATCCGCTGGCAATAGGTGTTGATAATGACGACGTCCTCCTCCTTGCGCGCTTGAAGCGCTTGGCCATACGACACGGAGGGTTTGTCATTGTCGATAAGAGCAGGTTGGATTGAATCCGTGTCGAACAAGGTTGTCAAAGCCAACATGTGCTGGGCACGTCTACCTGCAATAAGGCGATCCTGGATACAGCCCATGGTATTTTGAAGCGGCAAAAATCAACATAACAGCGTGTTCTAACTTCATCAACTGCTATCTAAGTGAGCGTCACACGATCTGCTCCGTGCTGATTACCCAACAATCCTCCGGATATTGCAACCCCCCCTGAAATCATCATGTTTCAGATACATGCACTGTTAGTAACGGGAACGAAAGGCCAGTAAGCCAGTTCGACCTTCTGTTGATTAGATTAGTTAACTGTAGCTGACTAACGTTCAACTACTTCAACTAGTAATAGTCTATCTAGATCAAATACCGATCAGTCCAAGCACTATAGGAACTCTTTTTCTTCGTCACGAAGTTAACTGTTTCAAACGCTTGAGGGCTAGTAATCCCACCATCTCTTGTAGAATATGAATTACTGCTACCCATAAATTTGGTCGATCAGTGACAACACCGCGTTTCCGATTACAACTAGTCTCGACGAGAAACCCAGTGACAAAAGTGTCAAAACGGCGAATTTGAAGGTGCTGCCAATATCATGGTTCCGGAGGATTTTTGAAAGTCTAGGACGAAAATTTCGGTACATCCAGGTCGGTAACTGACCAGAAAATCATTCCAATGCCAGCTTCAGTCGAAGAATCCCAGATTCAACCGCTCCACTGAACTCTACCGAAATAAGAGGACCTAGCTAGTCCAATATAAACATCTGAAAATTAAAATTCCCCCCAAACCGCGGAGACAGTGCAGTTTGCGAAAACTCTCTCTCCGACCTTCCAAGGGGACCCGCTACAAGCTAGGAAACGTTTCCACTTTCCACCATCACAATATTCAATCTAATCTCGGCACGGTTCCAATAAGAAAACTGCAAACAACGCCTAGCTAGCCATTAGTCGAGATCTCTCTCACTCCGCCATTCTAATCGAAGCACGACGAAGAAGTTAATGGTTCGGAAGCTAACAAAAGAATTGTGAAGGGAGTTCTACTTTTACCTGGCGAAGCTCCGGCAAAAGCGCGCACAGTGAGCCGCATCCAAGACGAGACACAACAGCAATTCTTCAACTTCTTCCTCATTGGCTTCAACGCCTTCGATTCTCTCACGCCCCAGATTGAAACCCCCCCGCTTCCTGTTCCGTATTCCTTACTGGCATCACCACCCCAAATCCCCTGTCCAAACCATGATCACCTCCTGGACAAGGGGCAACCCTGAATTTCAATTCCAATCCTGCAACCGTTGTTGGATCACTGTCAGTGAACGCTAGCTCCAAACGACGCACACTCTAGCTAGCTAGCACGCTGCCTAACTTGCTACGCTAAATATACATGCGAGCAGGAATCTGAATGCAAGCAGGGCCGGAAGCAGCGAATTGTTCGACGCGGGAAGGCAGTGGCTGACTGCGAGGATTCTCGTGAAGTGAGAAGCGGATTCATTGGAAGCTGGGCTCTATATATACGTTCCTAGCTAGGAACAGCAGCCACATATTCTAGACCCCCTGGCTAGGTAGTGTAGGGGGGACCGGGTTGGCTAGTTCGGGCAGGGACGCGAATAACGGCCCAATCTTTTACTCCGTCCTTGGGAATTGGGATGGCACGGGCAGCGCTACTGTTCTGGGGCATGCCTGTTAACTTACCCCCTGGGCACTGACGCGGTTTTGTGGCTTTGGGTTTCTCTGTGATAGCAGGCTTTTCATTTCCCTACCACCTTTTGGCAAGTTACGTTATCGAGATTCTTGTCTGTGGTGATCTTGAACTGGGTTGGGTTGGGTTGAACCCTACTTACAGCACTGGCTATACTGTAGGTGGTGGAATCCAATAAGATTCCAACACCTCTGAAATTGGACTCGTTCCGTCTTACAGCCCGTCTCGGAAATATCTTCACCCAAGGAAAGAGAAAGTGTGCCTGATGTCCAAATGAACCATTGCTTTCTAAAACTGGCCGGTGCATCAGGCAATGTAATCCAACGGGTTTTCAGGACGTTGCGCGAATTCAGTGGCAGATCAGAAGAATTTCGATCTGTTCCTTGTTGGGAACAAGAACGGAACTGGCAGGCCAGAGGAACATGAAGCACTGAAGCAGACAAATCTTTCAAGTTAAGTTAATTTGATTTGATATATAACTTACAGTGAAACCTCCCTTATTGCATGGGAACGGTGGAAGAAATTTTTAGCTATATGCACATAGAGAAGCTTGAGTGCCCAAATCCAATTCATTAAACATGCTCATGAAGTACAGAAATTGTATTTGATTGGTTCAAATTGGTTGTTCAACTAAAAAAATTAGTGATGTATGACACAATCACCTCCATTTATGCTTTGTGTAGTAGACTTTATGCACATAAGGAGTATGCAAATATAGAACTACAATTAGTTATGCAAGTAGGGAATTTGCATTATGAGAGGTTTCACTGTACATCAAAGTGGTAGTAACTTAAGTTAAGTTCAAAATTGAACAGAGAGTTCTCCCATTCTCTCAAACACCAATAAGCCAGTTAGACCCTTCAGTTGCATTCAATTCAAACTGGTGAATCAAATAAAAGTTACACAAACACTTACTTAAGCTACTGTTGCAACACAATGAATACACTAAAGGAGTCAAAGTTGATTTTCTTAATATATAATTTTTTCCTTACTTTCAGGGAAGCCAGCCACAAGACCAAGAGAGATTCCAAAAATTATGGTTTACTCTTAACCCCTAAATGTTCAAGGCACCCAATTTGGGTGTTGACAATATTTTGAAGTTAAATTAAACCTAATCAAGTTGTTGTTTTTAATAGTTTATATTTTTTTTTAATCCTTTTTTAAATCTAGTTTTAGCATCAAAAATCTGATTTTGAAAATAACTGATTATAATTATTCTATTCGAGATTTAGTGCAAGGGTGTCCCTTGCAATCTTGACCTTCCATAGTGTTGAGGGCTCTTGGAAATGAGCCTCAAATACACTAGATCTTGGAGTAAAAATCACATTAGGAATTCATTTAAAAAAATTGTAGAGTAGATTATGAAAAGCCATAAATTGATTGGGGTTATGCATGTTAGGCCCTTTAACCTCATATTTTTTTGGTGACCAACTTTTTGATTTGACATATAAAAAGAGGATTGGAAAACTTCAAATCACTTTCACAAGTTTTTTTTTTTTCTTGAAACACATGGACAATTTCCATTGCAAAGGGGGAAAGAGTACACAGAACCTAAGGATCAAGTCCCCGGCAAAAAATTTACATTTTTCACAGCTACACTTTCACAAGTTTTAACACCTTCGTGATCAAAAATTATAATCTTTCAATTTATAAGTGATATTGTTGTGTTTTGTTTTCCTATGTGATCTCTAACAGGTCTAGTTTGAATTTGTACGGTTACAATTCAAGAAAAATTGATGCAACTTATCAAAATGTTGACCTTTTGTTCCATGTATAACAAATTCCTAGAAGCTCAAAAAAGGCCTTGGGATTCTAGGGGTTAACTCCAAAAGTATTAACTGATATTTTGTTAAAATGGTGGCATTCTACAAATTCGGCAATTTCACATTTAAACCTTGCAGTTTGAAATCTATGTGTCCTAGAAATGAATGAAAAATGCATATAGAAACTGCCATTTTAACAAAATTTTCCATTGTTGCCTGGTGTTTTGAGGCCCAAAGTTGCTTCAAAATATCCATACCCAAAGCAAGGCTAAAATCTTCATTTATATATATTCTCTAACAAATCCAACCATAGGATCCTTCTGTTAACCCCTAATGATCCAAAGGGAAGGGGGGTACATTCAAGATGGGCCAAAACTTCCAAGAACTTCAACAATTTGTTTGCTCATTTTTTCTTGAGATCAGATAGAATGTAACCCTAGGATCTTGAAGTTCACATTGAAAGTGAGCACCTCAAAAAATTCAGATTATTAAATTGCACAGTTTAGTAGATGTTCAAAACTTGAAGTTTTATTTGGGTCAAAAGAAAACAGGGCAGTGCAATTTGAAGGAACATATCTCAGTGATAATATTTTGAAATAATGACCTTTTGTACTCAATGAAAGACAAGAGAGTTGAAAATACTTGAGCATCTAAAATTTCACAACATATTGAGCATTTTTCAATCAATGGTCGAGCTTGCAATGTATAATGGTTACTTAAATGAGAGTAAGCTAGTGTTTGTAAAAAACAAGAGTGGAACACTTGTCTTCTCTATGAGCTCCTTGGATCTCCCTTTTTCAAGGTGTATCTAATTTTTTTGAAGTCACATTGGTTGCCAAGTTTAGATGTGCATTTGTTAACCCCTAAATGCCCAAACCTTTTCAATGTGTTTTGACTATGAAAAAAGAGCATGGGCTTATAGTTAACCTCGATGAAGCAAATTGTATTTTTTTCAAAATCTAACTGTATAGATGTTTAAAGATCTTGATTATTATTATGCATACCAATTTTGAGTGCGAAATTGCATAGGAGTTGTGAGATTATAACAAGAGAAATGTATGCTTTCTATTTTTAGTATATTGCCCTCCCCACAATGTTTTAGAAATTTGCATATAGGGATGGGAAGTGACATGAACAACTACAAATAATGATAGCACACTAAAATGCACTTTCAAAAAACTTAATTTCACATGAAAAGCTATCAAATGTATTGCACAATCCACCTTGCAATTGGTGAAATGCATTTTTTTTATAAGTATAAATTGCAAATAACTCCAAATCAACACTTGCATGTTTAAATTTTCAATGGTGAAAATCATGAAAACACTTTACTCTTTCCATTGGGACCATTTTCAAAGCAAATGGATAAGTACAAGTTTTAAGATCTCAAATCAAGTGAAATTGGCAAAAGTTGGGAAATGAAGTAAAATTAGGAAGCTTTACTCTTCCACTAATGGACATATATGGCTTTGAAGACCTCTCAAAAATCAAATGTTTACCTTTTGCAGTGAACAATGAAAGTTTTCAATAGTTAACCCTAAAAATTGCCCAAATTTTTTTAAATAGTCAAATGAATTTAACTGTCCATACCAAAATGAGCTTGAAATTTCAAATCAAATATATATGGTCACTCAAGCAGTTAGGAGTTAAGATACGCATTGGTTGAATTTAAATGTGCCTAAACTTGTTCAAGTGCATCTTTCCAAAATTTTAGAATGAAAATTCCCACCAATTGCAAATTCAACACGCCTAAACTTCAAAAAGTAGTTCTTTTTAGCCCTTTATAAAAGGAAAATTTTATCTTTTAACATTTTTAAGAAAAAAAACATTTTTTTAGAACTTGTACAATTTAGCCCAATATATTGGAAAATGGATTGATAATAGAGTTACTTCTAAACTTCTTCCCAATTCGATCCAAGGATGTCAAATGAAGGTTTAACTAAAAATAGTACAAAAGAAATACATTACCAAACTTTTTTAGACCCCAATTTTGTGTTTTGAACAAGAAGTTTTGTCACGTGTTTTTTTCTCAAACTCCAACTCTTGGTCACTTACATTAGAGAAAATTTTAGTCCTTTGGAGGGCCATTTGGTTGCATGCAAATGTGCAAATAGAGAAAAAAATCAACCCAAATCTTGTCACAAAGAATCTTGCTAGTTTCTGTCAACTTGTGTTTGCCTCATTGGATTGGCAATTAAGTTTTTATTTTTATGGCGAATTTCATTAAAATGGCGGTACATTCCATATGCCACTTTCAGATCGTGACATCTAAGACTAGTATACATTGCTAAAATCTAGGTCAATTTTAGATTTCAAAAATAAAAAATAAAAAATCAGACATAAATACCAGACTGCGTAGTCTAAAAAATTTAGGATTGGTACAGATTTCAAATATCTAGGACAGGTGTAAATTTCAAAAATCTAATATTGGTATAGATTTAGATATAGATTTAACAATTCAGACCATGCAGTTTGAATTGTTAAAAGTGCCAAATTAATGGAATACTGCCATTTTAATGAAATTAGCCATTTTTTTTATTTTTTTATTTTTTCTTTCATTGATATTGTACCACGGTTGAAAGTCAAATGGCCCTCCACAAGGCCTAGATTTTCTCTAATGTTCACACACTTTACAATTAACTCTAATACATATAAAAATTTTGTATTCAACTTTATAAAAATTATAAAGTGGAAGGTGGTACTTGATGAAAGAAAAAACTAAATTGCTCATAACTCTTACAAGAAATCGAGAACCATTAATGGTGAGAATGTTTTAATAAGAAATATGTATCCTATATTTGGTTTTTATATGTCTCTCCTATCTTCATTGCTCACAAATTAAAACTCCTCATAAATTTCATCTCATTATTCAAAATTGAGCAGTTCAAATGTTTTTGGATAGTTATCAATTTAAGCAAATAAATTAAATTGATTAGTCTTTTTTAGAATATCTTATAAAGCTATTTGATTTGACATTGAAATTGAAAAAAAACTAAAAATTTCTACAATATTTATCTAATTGATGGGAAACAAATTAAGCTTCAAATGTAGATTATGATGATTAGAATTCATATCAAAAATATCTAGCACAAATTCAAAATTATGAAGTCAATAGAGCTTGCCCAAGTTTTCAAAAAATACAAAGTGGAGTCCTTTAGGAATTAATCAACAAAAAAATGTGTTACCTCTAAAGTTCTCTGGGATTTTAAAGTAAAAATGTTGCAAAGCAATATATGTTAAAAACAAGGTGGAATGGTCAAATTTATAATCTCTTTTATAACTTCAAACTATAGGATCTTGTACTTAATTTGAGTTTCATCTCCTCCACCAATTCAGTTTCAAAGCCTAGTTCTTTAGCATCTTTATAATCATAATATTGAAGACAAAAAAATATATATTTCTCCAATTGTTCCAAAAGGTGAAGTTTCAACTTTGAAACCTTTAAAAAAAAACATGTTTGTCTTTCATTACTTGAGGAATTTGATACTCTCTCTGCTTCTAAATAATACCAATCTCTTTTACAAAGGAAACATTAATATTATTCAAAAGTTGAGAGAATTTTATGTTGACCCTTAAAAGATATAGGCACATTTTGGACAAAAATTGTCACTTTTTAGGGCAATAAAAAAAAGTGATTTAAAAATAATGAACCATATAACTTTATGTTAGACTACCATAGGAGTGGGGATAAAAATTCAAAATTTTTGATGACACAAATTGAAAGATTATAACATTTGAAATTAGAAGAAAATATGTTCTTCCAACCTTTTTTAACCCCTAAAGGCCCAAGGCCTTTTTTCTGCCAAAAAACCATCAAAACTGCCATTTCTATAGCAAGGATTAAAAAAAAATGAAAAATATTTTTTTTTCCACATCTAACCGTAGGATCTTACACCTAACTAGTATGAGAATGTGTGGAAAAAATTTCAGAATTTTTGACCACTCAGATTGCAAGATATCTGCGTTTAAAGTGGAAAAAACAAGTATTTCAGCACATTGCGGGACTAGATTTTTTGACTTTAAACATTTTGCACTTAAAACTTTTGCACTACAGAGTTTTGTGCTTCAAATCTTTATAGTGGAGAATTGAGTTGAGAGTCTAGGAAAAAAAATAATATTCAAAAAAACTTAATTATCATTCCTAAAAAAAATATTAAGTACAAGTAGGTATGAGATAGAAGGAAAATCTAAAACATTAATATATTTTAGATGGAATTAAAATACACTAATCCCAATGGTGAGATTGTTCTAGCAAGTAAACTAAACCATGAGAATTTTTTTTTTTGAAAAATTGCAAAAATAGCATTTAGAAATGAATCCTACAAGTTATTTTTCTCAAGAAGATGCTCTAACTGCCCGAAAAACAAGAATGTCCATAACTGTTTCGTAACAAATCCAAATGAAATGAATCAAAGCTTTATAGATAGACAAAAATATAATCTACAAGAAAAAAAATATTAAAAAAAAAAAAAATCAAATTTTTGCCAAATTTTTCTTGCTGCCCGGACTGCCCAGTTACGAAAAAAAGTAACATATTTGGCCATAACTTTTGACTCCTATTTCCAAATGTCCTGAAACTTAGTGCATATGAAAGATATTCCTCGCGCCCACCTTCTATTAAAATTTCAGCTTAAAATATGGAAATCTCTAATCACACGGACCTGCCCAAAATTTCTATACGGCCAAAAAACGCATGCCGGTCCTTTAGGGGTTAACAAGGTCACCAAACTTTAATTTCTAAGATTTTTGCACTATAGTTGGGGGGAGGGGGGGTGACAATTGCATCCTACATCATGTTAACCCCTAAAAGACCATTGTCCTGTTTGGGGACAAATGGGATTTTAGATAGGTACCTACGGTCTCAATTTTTATCTTGATTTTTTGAAACTTTTTTTTAAAGATAGAAAAACTGATTAGCTTTGTGGGAATGTAATTTGTTTTTCAATTTGTACCTAGGAACGAAAGTTATGTCCAAATAAGCTCAAAACGTGGGAAAGGGGGCAACAAAAAAAAATTTGAAAAATTTGAATTTTTTTTCTTATAGATTATATTTTTGTCTACATGGAAAGCTTAGATTCATTCCATTTGGATTTGTTATGAGAAAGTTATGGACAATCTTGTGCCACATTATTTAGCACAATCTCATATTTCCAGGGACAAATTCGTAGACATAGAATTTTGGAAAAGGAAATACATACTTTGAAGTTTTAATTTGTAGAAAATAGGAAAACCAATTTTCAACAAAACTAAAAATTGGCCATTTGGAAGGACTTCTTGGTGATGAGACTTGACCAAACAAATTTGTTCAAAACTATCTCTAATGTTTAGAATTGCACGCGCAAGGGAGGCATGTTTGCACGAACGTAGAGGACATAAAATACTGTAGTTTTAGATGCCCTTTGCTAGGAACACGTTTGACTACTATAGGAATATACCACAAAAATTTTAGCTAAAAATAATTAATTTACACCGCTCAGTAGTATAAAAAACCCTAAACATCAAAGTGTAACAAATTAACAAAATTGACTTTTAAATATAAAATGATTTTTCAATTTTTTTGAAAAATAAGGGATACAAATTTAACTTAGTCATCTAGAAACATGTTTTTTATTTTTGGCATTGGATTCATAATTCAAAAGTTATAATGTTCCAAAATCAAAACGCAACCAAATTGGTAGGTGTTTCTTGCAATCACTCAATTCAACAAAAGAAAATTTTATTCTCATAATTTTGGTAATCTTTATATGAAAGGGTGTATAAGACAATAAAAAAGCTAAATTGATAATTAAATCATTGATAACTATTGCCAATTATTGCACAAACAAAATTCAAGTCCTTCTCTACATAAATTTGGATATGTGCGGTCAATGGTTGGTTAACTCTAAAATGATAAATCAAACTTGGAATTGAAACATGTCAATCCCTACGGTGAAAGTGTTCTTGAAAACCATCTAAACCCTATGGACTTTTTGGTTTCCAAAATCTCTTATGTAGTGCATTTTATAAAAGTTTGCCCCAAAATGCAAAAAAACATGTTAGTCAATGAAGGACTTGTGGAATTAACAATATTCATGTTGTGATAGTTTGAGTGAACTACCTTTATATATAATTTGTAGTAGTAGTACAATTGTAGCAACACTTGCAATAATAGCCCTTTGCATAAGAAATAATGTATTTTTTTCAATTACTAGATCTTCAAATTTGCAAGGATGAATATGTGATAGCTAGTCATGATATTCTGTATTCAATACAATATAATAAATGTCAAATAGCAAATTAAAAATGAATTTGTGTTCCAAATTACACCATTGATAGCAAATTAAAAAATGTTCTAGAAATTAGATAGTTGTAATCTATACAATCATCTGGTGTATTTGAGTGGATAATGATTTATGTGCCAAAGCCTCAATCAACAAACTTGAAGCCAAGTACCCTTGTTTGGTATTTTAATGTTGTTTTCTTAAATTCACGGATTCAAATACTAATGTCAACTCAGATTGTCACCCAAAGATATGGAATAACTAGCATTTTTAGCAACAATTGTATCTATATTTGTCCTCACATGTATACTTCTCTACATTTATACTAGTATAAATATCCCCATGTATCCATATCCATACTTATGTACAGATTTGGATCCACATTTGTACCAATATATGATAGACTTGCCTAGGTGTACCCTTCATTTTTATAATTTTATTTCTCTCCTAGCATATCTCCAACTTCGAGCTTGGAGTTGGTGTTAATAAGGGGACAATAATCTACTATTCTACTTGGTGTGTTTAGTCCAAGCATGTTCCACTATTCTCTCCGTCAAAACTCCCATAACATTGTTTACCAATGAGGCAAGGGTTCCTTTTAATTCCTAAAGGACTCGAGCACATTTTGGGCACAAATTGTGAAAACTACCATTTTTCAAGGAAGTGGGAAAAAGTGATTTATTTATTTTTATTTTTTTTCAAAATTCAATTGTACAAATTTGTACTAGAATACTATGGGAATGTATAGAAATTTTTTTAGAAACTTTGACCACACAAATTGAAAGACTATAACATTTGAAGTTAGAAGAAAGATTTTTTTTTTCTAATCTTGCCTAATAGGACCAATAGACTTAAAGTCCTCCTAAAGTGAGATATCTTTACACTATACATATTTGTTTTTTTGACATGTGCATCTTATATCATGTAAATTACACTTGCCAAATTTTAGAACCATTGGAGGAGTTTTGAACATGCTACCCGAAACTACCCGGGTTGTCTCAAAAATTCAAGGCAGGATAATTTTTTATCCAAGCACTTGATTGGGAAAAAAAATAAATTCCCACTAAGCCACTACGGGGGTACATGTTCATACGTTGTGTCAAAAATTTAAGGACATCTATTAGGAAATGACTTTATATACACCTACCCAAAATCCCTTACTTACATTCAACGGTCATTCGATCCTTTAGGGGTTAAAAAGGGACCTCCTATATTGAACTAAATTGACTTATATAGCTCTTTAGCTATCGTAATCCTTGAATTACCTTGTAAGTCCCTCCAAGGTCATCTAGCAAAGCATAATACCTTCCCTTAAGGTAGAGGCACCCTAAAGCGCCCATGTACCTAATGGCGTCCCTTTCTAGGATGGGGTGTCATTTTAAAATCTAAATGTAGACATAGCAAGGGACGCCATTGGTGCCTCTACCTTAACCCCTAAAGGCCCATTGTCCCCTAAGGGGAAAATTTTGATTTTGGGCAGGTTCATATGACCTCAATTTTTTGTGAAACTTTTTGAAACTTTCTCACGAGATAGAAAAATTGATTAGCTTTGTGGGATTATAAATTTTGTATCAATCAGTGCATGGGAGCAAAAGTTATACCACAAAAGACCAAATTTTCACTTGACAGGTAGAAAAAAAAATCCAAAAAAAATCTAAATTAAATTTATTATTATTATTTTTTATTACAGATAGTATTTTTGTCTATTTGTGAAGCTTTGATTAATTACATTTGGATTAGTGATGTGAAAGTTATGAACAATCTTGTTTTTTAGACAATTTGAACATCTTCTTGAAAAAATAATTTATAGGATTCTTTTTTGAATGCAATTTTCACAATTTAAAAAAAAAAATTGCTTGACAAGATTAGATTTGCTTGCTTGAACAATCTCACCGTTGGAATTATTGTGTTTCAATCCCATCTTAGAGCTATTAATGATTTGTTTTTTCTTTCAATCTTGAACCTACTTCTATTTTATAATTTTTTTAAGAATTAAAATCAAATTCCTAGATTTTCAACTCAATTCTTCATTATTAAAAAAATTTAATTCAAAGTTTGTAGTGCAAAAAAATTCCACAAATGGCAGTCAAAGTCATTTGAAATTCCAAGACGGTGTTCCAAAAAACAAATTTTTCCAACTTTGAATGCTGATATCTTCCAATCTGTACGGTTAACCCGACGGTCAAACTTCATGAAGTTTTTATAACATGATCTCGGACAAGTAAAATACAAGATCCTACAGTGAGGTTCTAATTTTTTTTTTTTTTTTTTTTTTGTTTCTTGGATGAATGTAGCAAAAATGGCAATTTTGAGTGTTTTTTGGCAGAAAAATGTCCTAGGGCCTCTAAGGGTTAAGGAAG
Organism: Pseudisothecium myosuroides; assembly: GCA_951799445.1. Lineage (NCBI taxonomy): Eukaryota > Viridiplantae > Streptophyta > Bryopsida > Hypnales > Lembophyllaceae > Pseudisothecium > Pseudisothecium myosuroides. The sequence goes on along the minus strand of OX637287.1, from coordinate 52,934,318 downwards.
ACCATTGCGTGGTTATATAATGTTATGCACGTGAATGATTCGTAACATTGTTTACCAACGAGGGAGGGTCGTGTCCGTCAACCTAACATCTTGCAAACTCTAAGGTAGGAGGCTGAAACTCTGACCGGGCATTAAAAGCGAACATGACTCAAAGGTACATTTGCTTTCTTCAGTGTACCAACTATGCACATTTTAGGAGGCGGACGCTTTTGATGACCACAAATCACCACTTTTTTCCAACTTCAAAATTTTGTAACTAATTCCACAAAGGTCCAAAAAATATGAAACAACTTGGGTTAGATGTCAATTCCACTTGTCTTTCAAGGAAAATTTACTGAAAAATATTTCAAGATGTTTTACCTCCCCAAAATTCAGTTTCAGCGCTTAGATGGTCAGTTGCTTTATGGACCTCCTACCTTACATCATTCATCAATCCAGACACAAATTTCTTAGAAATTTTAAAATTTTGGGGGCAACCACTCACAAATATGTTTTTAAACTGAAAGGGACCGAGTGAAAAAATTCCGAAGAGGTCCTCATTGTCGACCCCTCTGCAACTCTGTCAGATGATTTGCTAGGCGGGATCTCGTAGTTAGCACATTAGCATTAGCTGTAGCCCCAGTGAGTTCATTAATGATAGCCAGCCCAGGGTACAGCTTCTTTTTTTTTTTTTTTTTTTTTTGAACAAATGGAAGACCAGGGTGCAGTTTAGCAATTGCACCCACCTGGCCATCCCCTTATAGCAAACTGCCCCTGCCTGATAAAAGTTATCTCCGGCATCCCCAGCTGGCAATTTGGTCAATTTAGGAGATGCCGCTGACTTCCCCATGCTAATTCTAATATTTGTTGATGGGCACATGCCCCTTCTTTTTAACCCTTGAACGACGCGGAGGACGTTTGGCGTCCGATGAATGACAAGAGGATCTCCTGTGTAGGACAGAAGTGTAACTATTCATCCTCCAAATTTTGTGGGGAAAGGGAGGATAATCTACAGTAGCTTGACTTCCAATGAGTGCTTTTGCATTATTTTAATCCAACAATCCACACGGTGACAAAACAGATGATTTCCACGGTTATGAGCCCGTTGTTTAAGGGTTAAAGGGACACACTGATCAAGCCTCCAGTCCGGCCTTGCAAGGGGGGGGAACATGAATCCCCAACTAACCCTCCGCTATTGGACCAGGGGCATTTAATAAGACAGGCGACCTTCAAACTCTCAGGGACTTGGGGCCCAACCGATGTAAGGTAACTACACCTAAAATTGCACAGTTAAGCTCTGTGGCATGACAATATGCTCTACAAAATGAACAACAATTTTTGTACATAGAGGAAGGACTATGAATCAAAATGCAAGTGGTTCTATAATTTTTGGATACATTGTGAATTAGTTACAAATTTTCAAAGATGCAAGGAGTAGGGTGTTGAAAGTGTCATCTAAGGGACAATTTGTGGGGCGCCCTTCTCGACTCAGGCAGGGCAGCACAACTTAAAGCTCAGATCACTACTCGCCATCACCCTCATCGACGTGAAGCCATTTGGTCCAAGTTTGATAGTATCTAGTTCCAATCTCCTGTGCTTGCTTTTTGGAGCGGTTCCACCATTGTTTGGAGTAGTCAGGGTCCTAGCATTTGCTCTTTCACTTAGGTCTCTCAGCTCAGGTCTCTCTCTTTGTTGTCATTTCCTTACTGTTTTTTTGCTCTTATCTCTTCATTCGCCAGCCTTGGCTTGGCTCTTGTTCCTCGGTTCCTCTTAATGCAATGGTACTTTCCATTTATTCAAAAAAAAAAAAAAAAAAAATGTCATCTAAGTGATGCTAAAATCAATTTGATGCACATGAAGAAATGTCAAAGAGAAAAAGTTAAACCAAAGCAAAGTGTAAGGTAGTGCGCTCTAAAAGCGAGCGGCCTCTTCAAATCGACCCTATATTTACATCTGAAATGGACATTAGGTGGTTCTTAAATGGACCTCTCAAGCCATTGAGAGAATCGAGAGAAAAGCTTAATTTATTGCAAGAGCCAATCATTGACCTTCATTTACTCAAATCACTTTAGAAGTTGCAAGTGGTCAGATTTTGGAAGACCTAGGGTCACAAATAGGTGCCTACAATAGTTTTTTTTGAAAATTCATAAGTAATTCAAAAACGATTCAAAAAATATGAAACCACTTGTGTAACGTTCTGCATCCATTTTTCTTTCTCTGAAAAATGATCCAAAAATATTTCTGTTCAAGGAAACATGTGAAAAAGGCAGATCAGCCCGTAAATGGTCGCTTTTAGGCCATACTACCTTACACAAAATGGACCACTTGTGAAATTGCCACCTCCACAGTTCTATTAATAGAACTGCACAACACTCAAAATGGGGCTTAATTTCATCATACACATGTCCTTTGATGTACATCATTTTCGGTTTCCTCCCATTTCATTTTCAATTCAAAAATAAGGGTTGCTTTTGAAGAGCGGTTCATTTTAGGTGTAGTTACCTTAGGCAAAGGCAGTGAGATATTGTGGACTTAAATTTTTTTTTAAATCAGAGAAAACAGGAAGGGAATTATATACTGTATACATTCATAATAATATACATTATTGTACATATATAGACAACAAAACTTGAATTGAAATCATAACTAAGGGCCCATTCCCACTTGGCGTTATAGGCGCTGTTAACAGCCACTCTTACATCGGAAAATCCTGTGGTGTTCCCACTCACGCTATTTAGCAAGTGTCAATCCTAGCTGGAATCTGACGTATCTAGACATAAAAGTGGGAATATTATGTAGTTTACATAGTATTAACGGAAAACTCACCAACTTTTCCGTAGCATTCAAATCTTTGAAATCTGAAGATTTTCGTCAATTTCCGTGTGGTGTTACGTATTGTTGCTTGTTAGCGTCTATTAGCTAAATCTCATTGCAGGGAGCTAATCGCAGTTCAAGGGGAGCTCTTTGCAGTTTGAGGGTAGTACATTGGTTTCGTAACTGTCAGGGTCGTTCACAAGCTCCGGACAAAATTGGATGAAAAGAAATAAATAATGAGTTCTTGACTAAACAAACTAACAAGTTCAAAAACTGATCAAAAGACTTAAATTCCTTCTTTTTGAAAGCTCATTTCTAGAGCAAATGCGTTATTGGAGCAAGGGAACTCTACATTAGATATGAAGTTTTAGAGACACCTTCAAAGTTGTGTCCATTGGCAAGCCATCGGCTCGAAAAGTACCATTCTCAAAAGAGTCCCTATCATTTTTACAATGTGCCATTAGAAGGGATTTGGCCCACGTAGAAAGCTGCGAATTCTCAACTACAGGGAACGCGCTGCGCCACAGCAGCGCAGAAGCAAAAAAATTATTTATTTATTTTTTGGTAATTAGGGTTCTGACAGCAGTCCGACGTTCCTTCGCTGCATCGGAAACAGATTGGGGAACGGGCCTAAAACGACCCTCCAATGCCCCCAAATAACATCTAATGAACAATTTCTGCAAGTGATTGTAGATTTCTATCCAAATTTCCAACTTCCAAACCTTCAATGATACCATCTTCAAAGTTGTACGTTGTGCCTTCAACCTGAAAATCCCAAGTTTTTCCCAGTGTTGGACCATTGACCACAAGCTCCATGACAAACATTTGATTTGTTGTCAATGTACTGGTTTCATTAAAGCATACTACGGTCGTGCAACCTAGAGTCTCAACACTAGGGAGTTTCCTCACAATGGCATTCTTGGCAGCCATATTTCTTAATCCGTCAGCATTGCAACCCACAGTGTGGCGTGCGGTGTCGAGGTTGGTAAAGAAGCGATTGACGAGGTTGCTACAGCACCTCAGAGGTTTTTCTTGTCAACAACAACCTACAAGTGCTTCCATTAGATAAAATAAGAGTTGGTGGTAAGTTTGAGCCGTGAGAACTCACTACAAGAAAGTAGGCACTTTTATAATTGCAAAAGAATGACTGCTTGTCTGGTTTCATTATAGAATGATTGTTGCTTCTATAATTGCACCACCTGTGGAACCAAGACCTGTCCCCAATCATTTCAAAGTCGGGGCTACAATTGCAGTATGAACAACCGACGAAGTCTAAGCACAAGACTGACGTTCTCGTTCACTACGTTGTCGACTTACTGGCGGGAAAAGGGGGGAATCCAATGTGGAAGGTAAAGTCATTTCCAAGTCATTTTTCTGGCACACGTTGTGACTGGGCTTTACTACTACGCAACTCAAAAATGACTACTAAATCATTGGCACTTAGCTTTTGAGCCCCTTCAACTGTTTCATAGTCTGGACCTCTATCCATACTGAGACAGGCAGGTTGTCCACTGAGTTTTATGGACAAGAAAGAAAAATAAATCACGTTTGACTATCAATGACAAAGCCATTCTGACTTAATGCACTGCACTGCGATTGCAAAATCAGTTGGAGTCATTCCGCAATTACAAAATGACCAAGCCGAGTGAAAAAAAATGGGGACATTGAACCGCAAAGTCAGTTTTGATGTGTGGCCACCTCCACACTGTCATTGGGGAATGACTGCACACGACTTGGGAATGAAGTTTTGACAAACTCCAACAGTCATTTGCAACTTTTTTGTTAGTATGTCGTCAAGGATTTGCTAGAGAAAGTGGGGAATCCAACATGTCGGCCTTAGTCAAACTGAACTTCTCATAACCTTCGACTCATTTGATCGAAATGGAATGATTCAAAGCTTTCCACATATATATAACTATAGAAAATCAATTTCAAATTTTTGTTTTATTTTAATTTGTCCAAACTGCCCGAGTTGAAAAACAAACGACATATTAGGCCATAAGTTTTGACTCATATTTCCAAATGCCATGAAAATTAGTGCATATGAAAGATATTCCTTGTTCCACCTTCTACTAGAATTTTAGTCTAAAATATGCAAATTTCTAGTCACAGGTACCTATCCAAAATTGCTATGTTGCTAGAAATAGCAGGTTGGTCCTTTAGAGGTTAATAAAACTATCACCTTTACAATTTAGGCCTTCCAGTTTGTTGATTTTTTTAATTTTGTTTATTTATAATTTTATCTATTTTTTTATATTGGGTGGTTTTGTCCAAAGCTTTCCCTCGTCTAGAATTGGCGGCTTTCCTTAGGTGTCATTCTTTTTCTAATGTATTTCCAAAATTCGGATTACATAATTATATATTTGAATCTTTTAGATGAATATCTTTGAGTCATAGTATTAGAACTTTCTTAGTTTGTCAATATTGGTTATACTAATATCCAAAATATAAAAATTCTTGAGTCACCTAAGACACTATGTGATTAGGTATATGGGTGATTGCATGAAAGACTAGTATCAAAACATTGTCACAACTCACAAAAGGAGTGCCAAAGCTTCCTTTTGCTATAACTTTTGCAGCACGACTCACATGAACTTGAAATTTTTATTGGAGATGCCTCTCTTAAGTTTAATCATATCTCATATTTTTCAAAAAAATTCAAAAATCATTTTATACTTAAAAATCATTTAAACTAATATGTCACGTTTTGAGTTTTAAGGGATTTTAGTACTATGGAGTTCCCAAATTTAATGATTTGGAGCTGAAATTTCTATAGTCTATTTCTATAGTTGGAAATCATGTTCCTACCAAGGGGCATTAAAAAATATTATATTTTATATCCTCTATGTCCATGCAAAGAAGGCTCCCTTGCGTGCGCAATTCTAAATGTTGAAGATAGTTTCAGGATAATTTTTTTCCTGAAATCTCTACAATATAGTCTTTCCAAATGGCCAATTTTTAGTTTCTTTGAAAATTATTTTTCCTATTTTGTACAAATTAAAACTTCAAACTATGTATTTTCTTCAAAATTTCAGCTCACGTTTTTGTGAATAACTTTTTACCTAGATTTTTTTTAGGTCTGAAATTTTGGTGATATGCTATTTCTAGTATTATACTAATTTTTTTTATAAATTTTATTTTAAAATATTCATATGCAAAAAGCTCATAGTACTGTAAATACTAGCCGAAAACAGCCAAAGTGGAACAAAAACAACCTATCATTCATGCAATCACCCATATCTAAAATTCCAAGAAGGATTGACGTGATGAAAACTGTCATGTTTAGCATCTATCTAAATCATATACTTAAACACATTTTTGCCAAGTAATTATTTAAAATTAAAAGGCTAATTTGGTGATTCTTGTTGATCAATAATTTATTTGATAATTATTAAATAGTTTTTTTAAAACTTTTGGCAACCTTCAAATAACCTTGAAAATTGAACGTTTTCTTCACTGCATAGAAAAGTGATAGTCGTGGCTTTCAATGAACTTGTTACTTTTCATAGTGTCCGTCATTTGCTATAAAGTTAAAGGAATGAATTTGGATTCCATGTTATTTACCCCTTAAAGTTCCTATTTAACTATGTTTTCACCGAAAATGCTCAAAAATTGCCATTTTTAATACAAGTACCAAATTTTTGAAAAAATACTTTTTTTGACACATGTAGTTGTAGGATCTTGTAGTACCGTATGCTGACTTAAGAACACGTGGTAAAATTTTTAGAAATTTCAACCGCATGGATTGCAAGATATAAGCATTCAAATCTACTAAAATCATCTTTTTGGCCCTACGAAAAACAGGGCAGCCGCACTTACAAGCTCACTTTTCCATGAAAAAATGTCCAAAATGGTGGTGCTTTTTGGATTCTTTTTTGTTACGGACCTCCTACAATCCGCAACTTCAAATAGCAATGGAAGGCAATAATAACACAAAATAGATTATTAACAACAAGAGCTCAAATCACCCAACCATAGAGAGAGATCAATCTCCAAAGAGAAGAGAGCCTCCTCACCCCCAAGCTCTATCTTATGTATCAATCGAAGACTATTAGTCCTTCAGATAGACTAGGTCTTCTTTTCTACCTTTAGCTTTCTATTCTTGGTTCTATCTAGAACTATTCATTAAAGTAAAAGTCTTAGTCATACTTAGAAGTATTCTAAGTATCCATTCCTATCTCATCTAATCTTGATCTTCCACTTGAAGTTCTCTAACTCCAAGTTCCAGTACACTTGTCATCCAATTGGAGTTACTTAACTTCAATGCATAAATCCATCATTGGGAGATATCTATCTCCAATCAATTTCTGCTCATTCACTAATTCACATTACATCATGAATTAGTTATCCATCAATGCATTGATCTGTCCCTGGTCATCATTCATCCATCCCTAGTCATCATGACCAGTCATCATTGATTCATCCCTGGTCATCATGATCAGTCATCATTCATCCATCCTTGGTCATGATAAAGTCATGACACATTCATCATCAATTCTTTCATCTATCAATGCATTCATCCATCAGAGATTGTGACAAGGATCATGACATTTTTCATAGACAAGTTGGATACATGCTTGAAAATTTTCACATCATTTGGAATTCTACAACATATAGAAAAAAAATAGTAAGTAGAAAAAAGTAGAGAATGATTCAAAATATTAAATTGTAAAGAATTTAGTTATGGGATTGAAAAATGCCAATCCCAATGGTTGCAATGTTGTAATAAACAATCTACATCTTGTGATTTTATTTTTTTCAAAAAATATTGAAAATTGAGTGAAATAAACAACTTCAAAGTTTATTTTAGAGTAGAGAATCCATAACTGCCCGCAAACTAAAATTCCTCACCACTTTTGACTCATTGATCAAAATGGAATGATTCAAAGCTTTCTGCTTATATATAAATCTAGAAAATCAATTTCACACTTTCGTTTTTCAAGAAAGTGATTTTTTCTAATTTGCCCAGACTACCCAGTTACGAAAAAAAATAATATATTAGGCCATAACTTTTGACTCCTATCTCCAAATGTCATTTAGTGTATACGAAAGATATTCCTCGTCCCCTTCTTCTTTTAAAAATTTAGCCTAAAATATGGAAATCTCTAGTTGTACGTACCTGCCCAAAATTTCTATGTTGCTAAAAATAGTAAGCTTGTCCTTTAGGGATTAATAGAAAATATAATCTTGGGATCAAGTTGTATATGTATCTTTTCCAACATTTCAACTTCTCTATGTTTAAATTCCCTTGGATTCAATAAAGTGGCTTATTAATTTCCAAAAGGTCCATATAGCTTCACAAATTTTAATTATTTTTTGTCAAAGGTGATTTTGGTCTATGGTAGTACGAATTGCCTTCTAAATAATCAATGTAAACATTGAGTGACTTGTGATGAATGAATAGGACTTTCTTAATGATAAATAGTTGCATAGGCATCACTACAAATTTCTTACACATTTTTTTAACTTTCTATATATTTTTGAATACCTCTAGACATTTGTACACTTCTCAATATATAAGTTAAAACATCTTTGTTTATATTTTTTATATTTGTAAAAATATGGTATGCACAATGATATTCCAAAGTGTAAGATGATATATACAATGATATTCCAAAAAATATACAATTTAACAAAGATTTGACATTTGTACAAATATATTGACTTTGTAATATAATTTGTTAAAAATAAAAAATCTTAAAAAATCTTTGTTAATAAAATGCATTTGTAAAATATAATTTATTTATACAAATGTAAACCTTTGTTAAATTGCTTTGAATATTTGTAGTAAAAATGCAAAATTTAAGGTGTATACAAATACTGTATATAAAATTTATAGTCATAAATTTATAAAATAGTATAGTTATTGTCTCGGTTATTGTACAATAAATTCCAAATACATCACACTTTATAAGATTGGTATTTATCCTTTAAACTTTCTAAATCAATTTATGTATTTGAGTTAATAATAACAATTCTTAATAAATAATAAATAACAACTAGATTAGTTATTGGTAAAAAAATTTAAATCAATTAATAGTCTCTAGCTTATCTTTTTATATATTTTTCCAACATGTATTTTTTGTGTGGTCTAAATCAATGTTAGTTTCAAATACACGTAATGTCACGTGATATAGCATCATGTGTGACAGCACGTTACATGGATGTAGTTTGCTAAACTACATTAGTTTATATAATTTAGTCTTGCTTGGAAACCTTGTGCTATTTGAGACTTCATTTTGATTAGCACTCTATGTAGAAGTTAATGTTTTATTCATGTAGAAGTTAATTCTTTGCTCTTATCAACTAGGGTTTTAGGTACTTAGGCTTTGAAGTTTTTGACTTATGCTCCATTGACATAGTTTGCGAAGTCTAGTCTGATAGGTGTTTTGAGAGAGAAAGAGTGTTGTTATTGAAGTTTGTTTGGCTATGGTGTTTGCCTCTGATTAAAGCTTCGTTTTCACTTGCAATTGCACTCTTGAATTCTTCCTTTGTAGAATGACAGATAGCTCGCCTCGTGTGTGTTTAGATCTTGTATCTATTTACTTAGCAAAAAATTATTGTTTGGATTTTGTTTTCTTATTCAATTTAGGTTTATGCCACTTGATCTATTATGTATTACAATCTTTATTCTTACAACAATAAAAATCATTAAGATTCAAGTACATGTTTATGAACATATGCGTGGTGATTGAATGTATTTTTCACTCAAATTATTGAAAATTATAGAATTAATGTGCATTGAATAAATTAAATATATCCTAATTTAGTGATTTGGCAAGAGATTATTATGTTTATCTTAATCTATTGAGTTTTATAGCAAATAATTTTTATTATTTTTTAAAATCATTATTTTAATAGGACTATTTAATTTCACCCATACAATAATGTGCATTGAATATTGTTATAAATACATGCAAAAAATTGGAAAAGATGTTGCATATTTTAATTTCATATATGTAGGTTGGATGATGTTACATAGCTACAAAGGGTAGTAAGCCTACATAGAAGTATATTCATTCTGTAAGAAACATTCAATTTGTGATTCTTATATAGAAATGTCCATGAATAAGTGAATAATTCTCATTGTCTCATGGAGTGCGTTATAAGACCTAGAAAATGTAAGGATAGAACATTATAGCTATGTATTGGCAAAATAAAGATCAAATATTCTTAATATGCATATCATTTGATATTTAATTAATTAAAGACAAATTCATAGTCTATCACGTCCATCGGCAAATGATGATATTATAAAATATATAGTCCAAATGTAGACTTTTGATTTAAAAATGAATCAAAATCATCATTTTGGGTAAAAAAATTTTAAATAATATAATAAGTAGACAAGTGTTGGCTGTAACCAAAACATTCGCCATTACAAAAAATGTCAATATTTTTGCAAAAAGTTCATACTTAGTAAAATATGGATTTATCATACTATGCTCTTAAAACTATTGATAAATTATATATCTAATAAGTCCTTATTAGTCATATTTTTTATAAATCATAATCATGTCTTATGTTTTGTCAACAAATCTTAGAGAGAAGTTAATCTCTATCTATTTAAAAATTCACTATTTGTTATATGTTGCTATTATTATATTATTTTTTAGTTATCAACATTGTATCATAAAGTTACATAAAGTGTAATAATTTGAAATCCAATGTGTGGAAAATAAAGGTATTTTCAAATCATTTTAATAATGGAATATTTTATTATATCATATTGAGATAATTAAAATGTATTTATATTTATATTACAAAAATAAAATAAAATAAAATAATAATAAGTACTATTTATACTATTAAATAATAATATGAAATAAAATAATAATTTAATAATAGTATAAATTATAAATTGTATGATAATTTAATAATAAAATAGAATAAAATAACTAATATTATATTATATTTGATGTTATTAATAAAAATTCAGAATTGCAAAAGTTCTTATTTGAAGAAAGAAAACTTTCTATGGACATTCTCACATCTTAGCTTAATTGTAAAACAATTTTCTGGATAAAATGCAATTGGCTTAAGCAAATGAACATGTTATAAATGGTGCATGGAATATTGCCAAATTAACAGAATTTGGGCATTTTTGTGAATAATACTTTGTACAACCAAGCTTACATACCATGGTACCTGAATGAAAAATCCTCAAATTAACCCCTAAAGGACCAAGGCATTTTCTGGCTCCAAAATCACTGAAAACTGCCATTTCTGCTGCGATCACTCCCTAAACCAAAAATTTTTTTTTTTAGAATCTAACCGTAGGATCTTATACTTCACTTGTCTCAGATCATGTGGTAAAAATTTCAAGAAATTTGACCGTTCCGATTGGAAGATATTAGCATTCAAAGTTGGAAAAAAAAAGTTTTTTTGAACTGTTTCTTGCAATTTCAGATGACTTTGACGGCCATTTGTGGATTTTTTTGCACTACACAACTTAAAGTTGTAATTTTTTATGTTGAACATTTGAGTTGAGAGTCGGGGAAAAAAATTTCAGAATGTCAAACCTTGATTTTCACATATAAAAAAATTGTTAAATAGAAGTAGGTCCAAAATTGAACAAAACACTAAATTGTTAATAGCTCTTAGGTGGAATTAAAACAACATAATCCCAACAATGGGATCGTTCTTGCAAACAAACTTGACCTCGTCAAAAAAAAAATTTGAAAAAATTTGAAAATTGCATTCAAAAATGAATTCTATAAGGGTTTTTTTTTGAAGATGATTAAATTGCCCGAAAAACAAGATTGTCCATAACTTTCTCATTTGAGTCCAAATAGAATGAATCAAAGCTTCAAATGTAGACATAAACTTGATCTTTGAGAAAAAAAAAAATTTAAAAAAAAATTATTTTTCTGTTTTTTTTTTCTTCTGCCCGCCGAACTGCTTTTTTGCTTTAGGATGGCATAACGTTTGCTCCCGGGCACCAATTGAAAAAAAAATTATATTTTTAGAAAGCTAATGTGAATTCCTATCTTCAAAAAAAGTTTCAAAAAATCAGGTCAAAATTTCAGGTCGCATGAGCCTGCCCGAAATCCCAAGTGTCCCCCGAGGGGACTTTAGTCCTTTAGGGGTTAAACAAAATAGCAAAATCTCAACAAATTGACACTTTTTTAATATGACCATTTGAAAACCTATTGTAGATTTTAGAGTTCTATGTAATTGAAATGTCACCTCCTCTAAATGAGCTCAAAACCTTTATGTTACTCGTTCATGAAGTAGGTTTTGTGGCAATCTAATGCCAAACGGAAAGAATTTTTAGCTATTTCTTGAGTGTGCCGGGAAGTGGAAAAGAACTTCACTTGTTGCCATCAATTATTGTCAAAGACAAGGGATACAAGCTTCTAGAGTTGCAGGATATCTTGGCTTTGAATCCTTGAGATTTGGACCTGAGCTTCTAACTTCAATTTTGTTAAATTGGCAGTATTCCACTACTTTCTCAATTTCATGACTGTGGCCTGAAACTCAAATTTTTGCTTATCTGTGTAGATGAATATCACAATTTTGGGGGCTAAAATCGTGCCAAAATTAAAGAACTACAAATTAAAGAATTACAATTTCTCAGCTCAACCATGACCACTCTTACTGGGATAGCATCAATCTCATTCACAATATGACGGGCATACATCAATAGCGCAATATCACAAGTACCTGAGTCCTATCCAAGAGCAGCAATTCATGATCTCTTTGCCTGGCTCTAATGGGATCATTGACACCATATATGATTAACTGTCAACTTTGCTCCCTTGAATGTGAAACTAAACATTTGAGAAGTCCAGTCTAGCTCCGTGAATCTGAAACAAAACGCAGGAGAGGACCAATTTGATCACGCCAAGGAGCAGTAATTAAGTCAGTGCGTATGTTGTCCTCTCAGACAAGCACTAATTAAACCAAGGATAAAGTGGTGAGAAATTTGCTTAATTAGAGTAAGTTAATTCTTGAGGCAAATGATTATCGTGCCTGAATAGAAGTTATTGCTTTTAGGGTGTAAATTGAGGTTCCCAAATCATCTCAACAAAACCAACAATAGCACAGAATGACATATGCAAAATGCTACACTCTAGCTTTAGGAGTTCCACACTCAGGGAAAATATACATTTGTCTAGGAGAGCAATGACTTAAAAGTTGTGTTCACTGCCCCGCAATAGAATCTATCAAAGAAATACATTTTATTAGAAGACATTGAATAAAGTAGAACATTCCCTGGAAAACAGAGATCCCAGGGAGGGACACAATCGATTTTGCCCTGTGTTGAAGAGCTCATGTTAAAGAGTAGTATATTATTTAGGCTAATTATTAGAGACTCAATATAGTCTAATGTGAAAGGTTAAGTGAATAGGATATAACCCTTCATGAACGTTTACGACTTTTAAGTCTACACCGTTTGGTGTGTTATATAAAGGGAGTTGCTCCCTATTAAGGTACCCCCCCCATTCCCGACCAGTGACCCATTCCCGACCAGTGACCCATTCCCGACCTATAGGTGCACGTATTTCTGACCACGCTGAGAATGCAATTTTTTTTGTTTTCAAGGTTGGAACTAATAAATACATGACACATGTCCCAAGTTGTGAAAAAAAAATAGAAAATAATGATTAGGTAAAAAGTTATTGAATGATTAGAATTGGAAGAGTCTAGACATTGGCCATGGGTCCGGCGCACTTTTTGCCTCCCAAAATTCATAGAAATTTCAATTCAAGTGATAAAATTACCAATTTTTTTGCAATCCATGTCATTTCTATTGATGTACCTCTGAAAAATATTTGTTTTGCCTTCACTACTCCAGATCATGTCAGAATTCCTTATTCGGTCGATTAGGGGTGGATGGGTTACCTTAATACATGAACAATTTTACCACTTGTTTGCAATGTTCTTCTTCCTATTGTTCTTATCATGAGAAGCTTGCAGGATTTTATCATGGTATCAGAGCTAGGTTTAGTATCAGAGCAAAATGTGTTATCTTTTGCAACCTGCTGTTGAATGTTCCAGCGAGGATGTCTTCAATTTATTCATCGAGGATGATGAAAGAGAAGAAGTTGAGTTTCAACTTCAACTTACAAATAGATTAACCAATGCGTTCTTTCAGATCTCTTTAGATGAATTTACGGTTCCTCCAAGTGAAGAGGTTGAAGAGACTATACATCTTACTCATCAAACCTATGGAATTCAAAATGCTCCCAAAGCCTTTATGAATGCATTATTTAGTATTAATGAAATTAACCCTCAATTATTACTTGATAATATAATAGAAGAAACTGAAATTCAAGTTCAAAATTTGAATCTTGAATTTGAAATTCAAGCTATTTTATGCCAAGATAATTAAAATTAAAACATAATAATAAACACCATCATGGCTTCCACATCCATATACATCAAATCAATCAATTTGACGGTGTGAACGGGGGGGTGAATTTCCTTACAAGAAAAATTCGCATGCAGATGGTGCTTTTAGACAAAAATTTGTTTGGACATACGGATGGCACCGACGTGCACCCGACGTCACCGGCAAATCTAACAACATGGGGTAAGAGAGACAACAGAGTAAGAACAAATATTTTACTTGGATTAAAAGACTCCCAACTTTCTCTTGTAAGTAAATGCAAAACTGCAAAGGAAGTTTGGGATACATTAAATAGTGTTTATGAAACAACTCATGCCCAAACCAAGATGTATTACAATAAGCAATTGTATGCATTGAAAATGTCCGAAGAGGACTCAATGGCAAATTATATCAATACCTTCCGTACCTTGTTAGATAACTTAGCTAGTGCGGGAACAAGTATAGATGATAAAGATAGTGCCATCATACTTTTGGAAACTTTACCAGAGTCATATGAAGGACTTGTAGTATCCATAAGTAGTCAATCTAATTTAACACTAGATTGAAGGTGTTACCGGTCTCTTATTACAAGAGGAGATACGGAGAAAATCTAAAGGTAGAATAATTGAGGATAAACCTCAAGTTTTGTACTCTAACAAAAAACCCTTCAAAGTGAACCAGAGATTTTCAAAAAGAAAATTTACTGATACTAATAAAAATTCTTTTAAAAAAAAAAGGTAATTGTTTTCATTGTGGAAAGCTTGGACATTATCTAAAAGACTGCAGGATTCCCTTTCAAGAAGAAAAAGCAAAATTCGGTTATCAAGTCAACAATGTTTCAAACACTAAACTATTCATGGTGGCCTTAGCAATTGAGGATACATCAAGCGATACTTGGTACCTCGACTTTGGCGCCACTCAACATATGACGCTACACTATGAATGGTTTGTTTCCTATACTAAACTTTTAACAAAAGGCAAAGTTTATTTGGGTGATAATTCAAATCATGATATTGACGGACGAGGGACTGTCAAGATTTACTTTAGATAATGGGGAAATGAAAACAACTGAAAATGTCCTTCATATTCCAGCTTTAAAGAAAAACTTGATATCAATAAGTAGTGTTGCAGATGCTGGATATAGAATAGAATTTACAACAGATTCATGTCATATAAGGGACAAAGAGGGTAAAATAATAATTACCTCGGGTAAAAGGGAAGGTAACCTATATAGGTTAGGTACCTCCAATACCTATAATCAAAGCTTGTCATATGTAACAAGCCAAGACCACTTTACCAGTGTGGAACTATAGCATAGAAGGTTGGGTCATCTTAATTTAAATAAATTAAAATCAATGTATAAAGGTGGATTAGTCCATAGACTTGAAATTTGGTCTCCAAATTTTGAGACATTGTTATGTAAAAGTTGTTTAGAGGGCAAACAACATTGCCAAAAAATTTCCAAGTGGGGCGGCCAAAGAGCTACTGTTCTTTTAGAACTTGTCCATTCGGACATATGTGGTCCCATTCAAACTTATTCCCATAGAGGTGCAAAATACTTTGTGACATTTATTGATGATTTTTCAAGAAAATGTGTTGTTACATTTTTAAAAACTAAAGGAGAGGTATTAGATGCCTTTAAGTCTTATAAAGCTATGGTAGAGCTACAAATGGGATATAAAATAAAAACCTTAAAGACTGACAACGGCGGTGAGTACATGTCAAGAGCCTTTCAAAAATTTGTCTGGATAATGGCATAGCTAGACAAAAAACTGTTCCATATACCCCTGAACAGAATGGAGTAGCTGAGCAAAAAAATCGCACCATTATGGAGTGCGTTCGTAGTATGTTGAGACAAGCAAATCTTCCAAATGTATTTTGGACGGAAGCAGTGTCTGCAGCTCTGTACTTACAAAATAGAACCATCACCTTTGCTTTAATTGATAAGACCCTTGAAGAAATTTGGACTGGTAGAAAACCCACCATAGCTCACTTACGTGTGTTTGGAAGTCAATTCTTTACTCATATCCCAAAAGAAAAGAGACAAAACTTAGACTCCAAAAGTCTTGAGTGTATTTTCATTGGCTATGATGAGCATATTAAGGGATACCCCTTGTATAACCATAAAACAAAGTCTGTCATTATTAGCCGTAATGTAACTTTCGATGAAAATACTCAAGATCAAGGGGGAGCTCTTCAAATGAAAGACACTAAAATTTTTGACTTACAACCTCCTTTATTGGAAAATGATCAAATTAAAAGTGTTGACGAAGATATAACCCCAAATGACCAAGAACTGCCAGAGGTCCCTCATGTCGAGCCCCACCTTCATGAAGTCCCACTAGGCCATTAAAGTCTTGAAGAAGACAACTTAGAGTTCTACAACTCTGAAACCGAGTTCTCCAATCTCGAAGATGTTCCACAAGGAGTTCAACCCACTCTTAGAAGGTCTACAAGGGAACGATGTCCGTCTCAATGTATGCTCGAGTCTTTGAACTACACCAAAGTATTGCTAGCTTACCAAGGTACAGAACCACAAACTGTCACAGAGGCTTTGAGTGGTCCCTACACTCATCATTGGCAAAAAGTTATGGATGATGAATTTTGCTCCTTACTTAAAAATAAGACATGGACCCTTACCCCCTTACCACCTGGTTGTAAAACTATTGGGTGTAAGTGGATATTTAAAATTAAGTATAAAGCTAATGGAGAAGTTGATCGCTATAAAGCGCATCTTGTTGCAAAAGGGTATTCTCAAGTCAAGGGGATAGGTTATCATGATACTTTTTCCCCCGTTGTTAAAATTACTTCTCTTAGACTCCTTTTTGCAATTGGAGCCTTGTTTGATTTAGAAATTCATCAAATGGACGTAAAAACGGCTTTCTTAAATGGAGATTTGGTTGAAATTATTTATATGGATCAACCAGAAGGATATATTTCTAAAGATCAAGAATATCTCGTGTGTCTTCTTGCCAAAGGACTATACGGTCTCAAACAAGCCCAACGAGCTTGGAATACAAAGATCAATTATTCCCTTACCCAAATTCAACACTTTATTCAAAGTGATGCCAATAGCAACGTCTACATTAAGAGGGCGGGAAAGTCATATGTTCTTTTAGCCTTATATGTAGACGATGCTATTTTATTTAGCAATGATTTACAATTGTTGATTCATAGCAAACATGTCTTGAGTCAACAATTTGAAATGAAGGATCACGGGGAAGTTCATTATTGTTTAGGGTTGCAAATTGTACGTGATAGGGTCAAGAAAACAATTCATTTGAGTCAACAAAAATATATAGAGGATGTACTCGAAAGGTTTAATATGACAAACTACAAACCTTCTATTACACTTATGGAAGACAAAGTCAAATTGTCAAGTGAAAGGTGTCCTAAAACAGTGGATGAATTTTTTTTTATGGCCAATATATACCCTACCGAAGAGTAGTGGGTTGTTTGGTGTATGCAATGGTGTGTACGCGGCCCAATATTGCCTTTGCGGTAGGAAGTGTAAGTCAATATTTGGAAGATTCAGGTATTAAACATTGGAGTATAGTCAAGCGAATCCTTCGGTATCTATGAGGTACCACTACTCATGGCATTTCCAATGGACAAAGAACCCATGGACAAGACCTTCAAATCACTAGGTATTGTGATGCAGATTGGGCTGGGAATGTGGATGGCAGAAAATCAACAACGAGCTTTTGTTTTTTACTTAACAACAGAGCCATAAGTTGGCATTGTAAAAAACAACCAACAATGGCCCTTTCAAGTATTGAGGTAGAATACATGGCTGCCACTAATGCTGCAAAAGAAGCTATGTGGATACAACAATTTTGTAAAGATATTGGGTTCAACCAAACCAAACCAACTACAATTTTATGTGATAATAAAAATTGTATAGTTTTAATACAAAATCCCAAGTTCCATGCAAGATCAAAGCACATCGAGATTCATCATCACTTCATTCGAGAAAAAGTACTAAGTGGAGATGTGGAAATCAAGTACTGTACTACAATGGAGCAATACGCAGATTTTCTCACAAAAAGTTTACTCCGACCAAAACACGACTTATGTAAATTCAATCTAGGAGTTCTTAATACACAAGAATAGTGTAGCCTAAATTCTAAACTATAGGGGGAATGTTGAAGAGTAGTATATTATTTAGGCTAATTATTAGGGACTCAATATAGTCTAGTGTGAAAGGTTAAGTGAATAGGATATAACCCTTCATGAACGTTTACGACTTTTAAGTCTACACCATTTGGTGTGTTATATAAAGGGAGTTGCTCCCTATTAATACATGAACAATTTTACCACTTGTTTGCAATGTTCTTCTTCCTATTGTTCTTATCACATGTCAGAAGCTTGTAGGATTTTATCAGCTCCATCATATCCTCCAGCATCCAATTCAGCGACATCCAAATCTGCAACTCATTAACGTACTCACTGCCAGTGAAGAGAAATTTATGAAAACACGATCAATCTTAACTATGAAGCTTGCAAAAAAGATTCCTGGAAAAGCGACAACAGAAGTTCAGCTATCAAGCTTATCTATGAAGCAAAATTATTCCTGGAAAAGAGACTACAGAAATCTTGCAAAATATGTACTACCATTACACATGAACCCTCCTTCAATTTGCGTCACTGCAGCTGCAGGGCTTAGAAGCACATTTACCACACACCGTCCCCTATACTAAACCAGAAAGACTTGAAGCAAGGATATTCGTATTTGTTAATTTAATGGAGTGTTTCAAAGTGCCGAAATTGTAACGTTTGCAGCGCACAAAGCTCTAAAAATTAGTGGTGTAGATCTGAGGGTCCATACTTCTTTACTGGCAAGAGTGAAAAGTGCCAATTTCTTCGACGTATTGCCATTTTGATGAATACGATGATAATGCTCTTTTTCACTCTCAATTCACTCTAAACAATAAGATGCCTACATAACTTCCATGCACAAATCCGAACATTCAAGGGGTGATCAGATACAATCATGAAGACAATTACACTGACTTAAGAATCAGTGTATTGAATTTATTGAGTATGAAAAGGGTGTGCAAACCCGTCGTGACATTTCATATTCCCAAACGTAGACGACAATCCACCCATCTAGCTGAGTCGTCGGTGCCTGGGTGGAACACATATCATCAGCACGCACCACACCAGAAATTTAAGGAGGGAGCGGGAAACAAAAACCCAGCTAGCAGGGAGGAATCTCAAAGCTGCAGTGAGAGTAAGATGACTTAATTAGTTCACGTACCGCTACAAGTTAAGAAAAAGCCTAACAAAATCATCATGGCTGGCGTAAGGCGGAACAGGCAAAGAGACTTCGCAATCTAAATTAAACTAAAAAAAATTCTCCTGTCTAAGACGAGCGTCGAGAGTGAATTAAGTTCCATCAAGCCCTCTTGCATGTGTTCTCTTCCTTACACCATCATATTCATTCTCCTAAAGTGCATATCTAACCTGAATTAATCGAATCGAAACAGAGCACTGCAAAACTGCAAAATTTCGGAACGAGTTATCGATCGCCGGAGTTGCTTCGGCCGAGACGTAGCTCCAGATCCATGACAGGAGTGTTGTCTTTGGGGACGATTGAGAAGCGGGCGAGGTTCACGAGCCCCGATCTCTCATAGGGATGAAACCCACGCTCCAAGCTCCAGGAAGCTCGTCCCTGGCGAAGCGACTCACACAGGATGTCCGCCGGGATGCCAGAGCTCGAGGAAATGGACTCCGGCGATGGCACCGCGCTGCTCATGGACGATCCCGACGTCGACAGCGACAAGCGTAACGACTGGGGTGGCAGGGGTGACAGTAACTCCGCCGTGGTGCGGGAGGTTGGTTGTCGGCCCAGCAAGTGCGACAGAGATGCCAAGTCCCAGTCGTGATTTGGCACAACAGCAGCTAGGCGATGGCTCTCTGCTGCAGCAGCGGCGGCGGCTGCAGCATTGCGAAGCTTATTGGCTTCCTGCCGCTCCCGCCGGTGCACGTTCATATGGCCTCCGAGGGCTTGCGCCGTGCGGAAGCCGCGTCTGCAGAAACTGCAGGCGTATGAGCGTGGGGGCCATTGCCCACTGCTGGAGGCGTCTTCTGCAAACGCGCGAACCTCCCAGGAATCGTTGTCGTCGTCCGCCATGGCACTCAAGCGCTTACTCCAGGTGTTGCCGCCCCCGCACGATAGTGGTGGTGCGCCCCAGCTCGGAAGAGAGGACCAGCCTTGACGTTGATCCGCTTGCTGCATTGCTACATGCGTCGACATGGCTTAACCAAACACTAGCTGCACTACAATTCAAGCTGCCTTGCCTCGACTTGTCTAGCTAGCTAGCATAGATGCTCGATTAATGACCTGAGCTCCGGCCACTGGAGTTGCTGCAAAAGGGCTGCCGAGATCAAGTGTTCATGGGTGGAGTCTACTTATCGGGTTCCTTTCCCGGAGTCGCTCGCTCTAAACTTCCTCCGGAATCTTCCTGTAGTATTCGATGCAATGCTTTGGGTGCACTAGCCCGTATTTGCTTGTCGTCTGGTCGAAACTTTCTAGATCATGGTAAATGGTAAATACTGGGAAATTGGATGTGAATTGAAAACCTTCAATCAATTGAATCTCTGAATTAGAAAGAATTTTAAATTTTAAATTCTGATGGCGGAGAGGGATGGAATGGTGAATATAGAAGAGGATCGATAATACTGAATAGGACGTAGATTGATGACGAAGCCTGAATGCATTGCAGTCGGCATGCATGTATGCCTGGGATCTCGGCAACAAGATTTGAGGAGCGCGGCATAATACAGTCAAACTACCGTCAACCTTCAGGTCTCGTCGTATCAGATTCCAGAACTCAACTAACTTAGCTTAGCGAGATTTCAATGGAACAATCTAACTCGCTGTTAAATATTATAATTTTTCTTAAGAACTGATAGTCTAGGCTTCGGAGTTGATTAAAATCTTTCAGTGACATTTTTTCAGTAGTTCAAGAGGGACCTCTTTGTCTTCCACAGAACTGGGGATCGCAATGGTGATGTGATATAGTCACTCTAACTAAAATTCCAATAGTGAACTGTTATGTCACATGGTGACTTTAATTTAAATCCCTCCTAAAAATCCCAGGAAGGATATTCACCTTCTCGCGAGTTGTGGAAGAGAGAGGGCCTTCGAGGCTAGCTGCGAACGTTAGCACTGGAGGACATCTCTAGGTTATAATTTAACGATTTGAATGTTCACCTTCTTATTTAGTGAATATTCATTGAACATAATATTATTTGTTTCAGAAATCTCTTTTCTCGAGAGATAACAATTTGCAAAATCTGTCTGCTTCAGGGGAACCCAATTCACCCTCATATCTTGTGTAATCGTAGGCATTTCAGAAGACAAGGGCCAGCATATTCACTAGTAAAAATTATCTTCTCGGGCTACAAGTCAGCCTGAAGATAAAAACCGAGGCCAAGTCATACTTTCTCAGATCAGATCGATCGATATGACTGTGGTGCCACAGGCCATCATGCTTCCAGGAGGAGCTTTGTATCAATCCACTACTCCAAAAAGTCGAAGTCAGTCGTGCATTGCTCGACTCCCTTCAGTGTCAGCATCTTAAAAACCAGATACCTTCCGTCGTCGTCACTGGATAGTGATCGATCGATCGACAAGCCTCCAGTACAGACCGAGGCGCGAACGTGCTCGGAAGGGACTCCCCTGAGGTAACGCCCCCATTACCGCGAAAGCTTGTGCATCTCCCCACGTTACCGGGATTACGAGCTTAAAAAAATGAACCGACGAGCAGGCGATTGCTCCTCCCAGGCTAGGGCCTCCATTCCAGCCCTCAATCCCGCCTCTCGAGTCTCATTTGCGAGCTCTCCTAGTTTGCGCTTCCCCAACCGATGTCTAATATTGCCGGCACTACCTCATTTGGGTGGCAGTTGGGAATATTTCGGGCCAGAAACGGTTGGGGTCGTTGGCCCTGGGGAACCTAACTTTCCGAATTTCAACAGTGGGCAAGTTACAGTTGGAATCAAGGGCGGGGAATCGGGAAATGATCCGGGGCTTGTCATATTCTATTGCGAACTTGCTGTTGATAGCGAAAGGTGTCAGGGACGGGATCGTGGAGCCGGATTTCCATGTCCGGAGAGGATTCTTCCGCGGACAATTCCTGTTCTTCAACTGCAGAGGGTTGACTGAAGATGCCGGAGATGGCGATGGAAGGGCATGTAGTGGAGGATTCTGAGCCTCTTGCCATTACCGGTTGGTCACATGCTCTCATTCACAGGGATATGAATCTCGTCGCTCTCAATTCTGGCCCTCCGCTCACTCCATGGGGAACTCTAGCTTCCTCCTCTGGCGATGCTTGTCGTCGTCTAGTGAAGGTCCTGCTTTTTCTTCGAAGCAGCCTGCCCGCCCTAACCTTGCTTTGGGTGCAATTCAAGTAAAGAGCGCCTCACACATGTGCAGAGTAGGAAGTAGACTGGGCCTGCCCCCTTTTCCCAGTGAAAGAGTGGAGACCCTCAATGGCTAGCCCGGCCTCTATGCAGTGAGTCCTGTTTTTTTGGACACTATGGGGCCAGATTGCACCATTTCAAAATACATTTCTATTTTTTGCCAAAAGTTTTCCATTTCTATTAAAAATGTGGATGAAGTCATCAAATTTGGATGAAAAAGTGCATGAATATGATCGAAAAGTCTTTTTTGGTCCAAAAGATGGATTAATGTAGAGATACAATGCTTCACCAAATTTTAAGTGATCTCCATCTTGGCACTTTCTCAAAAAGTACAAAAAAGGGGCCAATGAGCCCTCAACCTTCCATCTTGATGAGCCCTCTTCAACCCTCCATTCTTACATGCCCTCCCGTCTCTTTATTGAGCTTGGATTCTACTTGTTTGACAATGTTTTTGTAACACTTTTGAAAGCATGACAATTGTAGCAATTCCCACCAATGAGAGTGCAAAGCTACTGACAATCTACGTTTGGTAATCATGTTGAATAGTACAATGGATATATAGAGAGAAAGAGTGGAGAACTACTTTGTTGGTGTAGCCTAGAAGGACAATTGAGCTTGCAAAAAGTCATTTAGTAAGGCAGCTTTTCCATGAAATGCAGGTGGAGATGCTCTATAATAAATGCATCTATAATGGACTTTGAAAGCAACTAAGCAAACTTACTAGTAGTGCAACCATTGCAAAATTTGCAACAATGCCTTGCTGCATAAGAAAAAGTCCAGAGTAACATTTTAAATTTGCTAAAATTGGATCCTAAACTCGATTGTACATTCAAAATTTGAACAAAAACTTATAAGAATGAAATGTGACCATTGTTAGAATGAGAATGTGACAACATTTCATCACATTGTACACTCAAATTAAATAGATTATTAAACAAAAAATAAATTTATTGGATCTTATTGGCAAATAAAAGAAGATTCTAAGGCACTTTTGCATGCATTATTTGGACATTGTATGAGTAAGAATGTAAGATATTAGTTGGCAAAGTATTGTATCAAAATTTGACACTGAGGCTCTTTTAGGCTCACATGTTTTGTTTGTATACATCTTGTGTCCTCAATATGATTTGAGTTTTAATATCAATTTTTGGTCCAAATGCAAGGGCCACATTTTGGATGTTCAATGATGGTTATAGTCTATGCGTATTCTTTTAGTTAATCAAATTAATGGAAAACAATCTTTTTGCCAAAGAGCTTTTAATTTTTGAAATTTGAGAAGGCCAAGGAATGCCAATTTACACTGTAAGGGATCCCAAGAAGTGAAAATAATGTGAACAAGGTCATTGCAAGAAAGGGTGGTCCTATTTTCCGTCACAATGAGAGTGACTTTTTTGTTATCCTCTACAACTTTTGAAGCACAAGTCCAATGAACATGAAATTTTTATTGCAGATGCCGAACGTGATAGTAATTATATCCCTTATTTTTTAGAAATTAAATAAGTCATTTTATATTTAAAAATAATTTTTGTTAATTTGTCACAATGTAAAGTTTAAGGGTTTGTACTACGTTAGGAGTCCTCAAATTTAATGATTTGGAGCTGAAATTTTCATGGTCTATTTGCATACTAGGAAAGCATATTTCTACCAAAGGGAATAAAAAAATACATTATTTTGTGTCCTCCACATGAGTGCAAGCAACACTCCTATTGCGCGCAATTTCTGAACAATGAAGATGGTTTTTAAGATCGATCTTTTTGATGAAATCTCATTACTATGAACTCTTTTTAAATGGCCAATTTTTAGTTTATTTTTATTTCTTTTCCTATTTTTTACAAATAAAAATGTGAAATTACAATGACCAGTCCTATTTTCATGAGATTTAGGGTTTTTCTAGTTCTCCTACTTACAAAATTTCTCTACGCTTTCCCTTCCTAGAGTACCTTCTTCTTAAAGGTGTATACATTAACCCCTAAAAAGCCCATTGTCCCTTCAGGGGACAAATGCGTTTTCGGGCATGTACCTTTTTGCTGAAATTTTCTTCTGATTTTTTGAAACTTTTTGGGAACATGAAGAGTTGAGAGAAGTACGTGGCAGGAAAAAAAATTGAAATCAGACCTTTGAGCGAGAAGTTATGCCATTTCTTGGAATGCGTGGGGACGGGGGGTAGCAAAAAAAAATTTAATTTTTAAATTTTAAATTTTTTTTTTCTCATAGATTATATTTTTTTCTATCTGGAAAGCTTTGATTCATTTCATTTGGATTTGTTATGAGGAAGTTATGGACATTCTTGTTTTTCGGGCAGTTAGAACATCTTCTTGAAAAAAATAACTTGTAGGATTCATTTCGGAATGCAATTTTTGTAATTTTTCAATTTTTCTTTTTGGAATGGTTTAGTTTACTTGCTAGAACAATCTCACCATTGGGATTAGTGCATTTTAATTCCATCTAAAATATATGAATATTTTAGATTTTCCTTCTATCTTGTACCTACTTCTACTTAACAATTTTTTTAAGAATGATAATTAAGTTTTTTTGAATATTTTTTTTCCCCTAGACTCTCAACTCAATTCTCCACGACAAAGATTTAAAGCTCAAAACGCTGTAGTACAAAAATTTTAAGTTAAAAATGTTTAAAGTAAAAAAATCTGGTCCCGCAATGTGCTGAAAAACTTGTTTTTTCCACTTTAAACGCAGATATCTTGCAATCTGTGTGGTCAAAAATTCTGAAATTTTTTCCACACATTTTCATACCAATTAGGTGTAAGATCCTACGGTTAGATGTGAAAAAAAAATTTGAATTTTTTTGTACTTTTTGCTATAAAAATGGCAATTTTGAGTGTTTTTTGGCAAAAAAAAAGGCCTTGGGCCTTTAGGGGTTAAACATATTTTTTACATTTAAAAAAAAATTGATTTTCTTATTTTAAAGTATTCCTGAAAGAAAAAATGAGTACTGTGCAAAACACTATGCTTTTTGAACACCCTTTCTTGCAACGATCCAACAATTCTAGATGATTTTTTTTGCTGAATCCATTGGTCCTAAATGCCCAAGGTACTAAATTTTGGTGTCGACAATACTTTGAAATTAAATAAAACCAAACCAAATTACTACTTTTAGTATTTTGTATATTTTTTAAATTTTTTTTGAAGTCTAGTTTTAGCATCAAAAATCTGATTTTGAAAATGAATGATTATTATTTTTCTTATTCAAGATTTTGTGTAAGGGTGTCCATTGCAAATCTCAATACTCTAGTGTTGAGGGCTCTTGGAAATGAGCCTCAAATACACTAGATCTTGGAGAAAAAATCACATTAAAAATTAATTTAAAAAAATTGTAGAATAGATTTTAAAAAGCCATAAACTGATTGGGTTATGCATGTTATGCCCTTTAACCTCATATTTTTTTGGTGACCAATTTTTTAGATTTGACATGTGAAAAGACGATTGAAAGACTTCAAATCACTTTCATAGACTTTTTATCATCCTCATGATCAAACATTATAATCTTTTAATCCATAAGTGATATTGTTGTGTTTTCTTTTTCCATGTGATATCTAACATGTTTAGCTTGAATTTGTATAGTTACAAATTTTTCTTAATCCCTAAAGGACTGGGGGTGTTTGAGCATAGTTCTTGTTTTCTTGACTAGCTTGTGTAACAAGCGTAATTTCTCATTTGTATGGAATAATTTTGATGATTGCCACCGTTGAAATGAAAAAAGACTTATGTAGCTTTCTTATGAAAAAAGATTGACAAAATCGCACAATTTTTGAAAAAACACCATTGTTGCCCAAAAAATCCTTATGCTACTAATATATTGTAAAAAAGGATCTTTTATGGAGACATTTTAGCCAAAACTGCAACAAACAATAGAATTTGATAGCCAGTTTGTAACTTCCTCCACATTGGAATTAACATCTATTTAGTCAATTTTGTATTACGATACTCCTAGTAATCCTTCACAACTTGCAAAATCCTTTCTTTTGTTGATTTCTTTTGATACTACACACTCTCAAGGTCGCCAAAATTGATGCATTAGAAGAGATTTGAGGGCTGGGAAGGGCTGTTTCAGGCTGTTCCCGCAATTGGGAACAGTCGGAATATTAAAAAAAAAAAAATTAAAAAAAAAAATAATAATTAATTTTTTTAATAAATTAATTAATTTATTAAAAAAATATTTAAAAAAATTAATTAATTAATTTTTAAAATTAATTTTTTTTAAAATTTAATAAATTTAATAAATAATTAAAAATAATATATATATATATATATATATATTTAAAATTTTAATAAAATTAAAAAAATAATTTTTTATTATTTTCTGACTCTCTCGACCACGTCAGATTACTGTTCCCAGGCTGTTCCCAAGGCCAGATAACTCGCGGGCTCTTAAAGCCCTCAAATCTCTTCTAATGCATGTTTGTCTTGAAGGTAGCCATATTGCACTAAATTCCATAAACTGGTTCTAGGATCACTGGTGGCATCCTCACAAGTTGAAGTTAGATTCCAGAACCCGGCCTCACTGAAGTAGTCCATTCCAACTGCAAAGTGTGAAGTGAATTCCGTGATTGCAGATGCAGATTCCAATGTCCTTCCTTAGATTGAGCACTCATGTCTAACTTATCACAAACTCTGCAGCCTCACCCTGAACTCACAATTGAAAACACAGACGGAGTAAGGTACCCCCCAAAAAACGACCAAATAAGGAAATCCGACATGATCCGGAGTAGTGAAGGCAAAACAAATATTTTTCAGAGGTACATAAATAGAAATAACATGGATTGCAGAAAATTTGGTAATTTTATCGCTTGAATTGAAATTACTATGAATTTTGGAAGGCAAAAAGTACGCCAGACCCATGGCCAATGTGTAGACTCTTTCAATGCCGATCATTCAATAACTTTTCACCTAATCATTATTTCCTATTTTTTTTCCCACAACTTGGGACATGTGTCATGCATTTATAAGTTCCAACCTTGAAAACGAAAAAAATTGCATTCTAAGCGTGGTCAGAAATACTTGCACCTATAGGTCAGGAATGGGTCACTGGTCGGGAAGGGGGGTACCTTAAGTTACTATTTAAACATCAGTTCTTCAACAACTCTGTCTCATTTGTTGACTGCCCAACACTGATTGAAGCCCTGATTTTCTCTTATGGTTCTTTGCTGTCGAAGTTACCTTATTCCTGAGATCAAGTGATGAAGGAGACTGAAGGAATGATACAGTACTGACTACTGAGTTCCAAGTAGGGTTTTCAAGGACCAAATGTGATGGGTAACATCTAAGGTAGAAGGTTCAAGAACAGTTCGGGCATTAAGAATTGCCCCTATAAATGGCTGTGAAATGGACATGAGTTGGTTCTGAAATGGACTACTATAGTCATTGAATGAACCAAGGAAAAAAGACTTATTAATTGCAAGACCCAATCACTCTCTTTGCTTTCCCCATTTTTATTTAGAATTGCAAGTGAACCATTTATGAAAGACCTAGGGTCACAAATAGGGACCTACGACCCAACTTGTTTGAAAATTCATAAGTAATTCAAAAATGCTCGGAAAAATATGAAACAACTTGGGTTAGATTCCTCATCAAATTCTCCATGTCTGAAAAATGAGCTAAAAATATTCCCATCCAAGGAAATACATGAAAAAGGCGGACCAGCCCTTAAATGGTCGGTTTATGAGCCTTCTACCTTATGTCAAATACATGTAGATTTTTCTACAAAGAAGAAAGGTGTGGAAGATACTAAGAATAGAAACATTTTGTGGAATTACTATTTTTGACTACAAATTTTTTTAAGAAATAATATGGTTCATCAAAAAGTGTGTGCAATGTTGGATCTGGAGCTAGAGTTTGGGAAAAACACAGGACAAAACTCCTTAGAGCACCAAAACCGGCGTCTAATGGAGTTTGGTGCCATGTACTATTCTTAGTTAAACCTTTCACTGACACCGTTTACAAACACACTACAAATTTTATGATTAATTCTAATTTCCCAAAAAATTTGGCATATATTGTAGAAAATAATTCACCAAATTTGCCTTGCAATAAGGATACATAGAAGAGAATAAAAATTGCATAATCTTTATTTAAACATCTAAAATTACTATGCATTTTGAATCCAAAACATTTGAATGTAGAAAATGACCACTTCCATATCAAAGTTCATATCAAGAGTTTGGATTGGAAAAAAATGAAAAAATGAGAAAATGAAAATTGTGAACCTAGGTTGTTGGATCTAAATACTACTTTCACAAAAATTATATACAAAAAGTTTCATACTCAAATTCTATACCAATTGTTAGATACTAAAATCTACATGTTCAAGTAGTTTCAAGTTAATTTTTCTTTCTTTCTTTCACTTCTTTGTTGTGGCCTCATAGGTTTATCTTGACTTCATAATTCAATTAAAATTTCAAAATGTTAAATTTATTTTTTATACTTTTTAATATGTTATACATACTTAGGTTGAAAGCTAGCACACCAAAAATAAGAATTTGTTCAACTTTGCAAAAGACTTAATTATACACCTTGCATTATTTATCATATTGTCTTTGTTAAGAGTAAAATACTAAGATACACTTTGAATTCACCAAAATTTCAAAAATAATGGTAGACTATTAACGATATTGTATCCACATCTAAATCTAAATTAAAAACTTTGTAGCACAAGGAGCATTGTTAGATGGGATCTTGTTGTAGATAGATGTAGCTCAGTAATGCTGCTATTCTTTCAAGGTTTTACAATGAAAAAGCATATTTTATATGGCCTTACCCTTACTATAAGTTTGAATGTACAATATATACCAACATACAAATCCAAAATAATTCTAGTTCATTCATACTTACACATGTATTTATATTTAAAATTGAGCCAATTTGATTTAGAAGTGATTTTCCCATTATCTAAGTAAAAAAAAAAATATCTAATTTTCAAGAATTTTCAAGTCAAAAACTTCATTTTGAAAAAACCAAAGTAAAACAAAATTCATATTTGAAGCAATCCATATAATTTCTTAGATTCTATGGATCTTTTCATCAAGGATAACATCTAAGAAAATAATTCACTCCTACAATGCGTTCTTAAGTTTGCATTTCTTTTAAGAATGTCTCAACAACAAAAGGAATGTCATGGGTACTATCAAAGTAGGAGGTCCACAAATCACTCATTTTAGAGTTCAAACTGAATTTTGGGGAGGTAAAACGTCTTGAAATATTTTTCAATAAATTTTCCTTGAAAGACAAGTGGAATTGGCATCTATTTCAAGTCATTTTGTATTTTTCGGAGCTTTTTGGAATTAGTTATAAAAAATTGAAGTTGAAATGGCATAGGGCTCTAAAATTGCTCACTTCCTAAATTTTACATTGTTTATACATTGCTAAAGGCTACAAAAAGACAACATGTACAAGTACTGTACATTTGAGTAGGTGGCAATTTTTGAGAGCTTGAGCTCTTTTAGAACCTCCTACCTTAGTCTTTTGGAACAAAAGAATTGTTCATTCTTGAACCTACTGGGTGAGTGAGAGATTTTGAAGGAAATTGATTTCATTGGCCACTCAAATAGAGTTTTTATTGTGCCATTTTTGTAGTTGAACCTCTATATTAAACAATTAAACCTCAATTAAGGTAAGTACACCTAAAACTGATAGAATAAGCAATTTTGCATGATTTCCATTATTATATTGAAAAAGGTTTTGTAGGATCTTATTTGTAGTCAAAATGTGATTCTAGATTCTCTTAGAATGTATTTTTTGAATATCATGAATAAACTATGAATTTTTAAAAGTGTTGAAAGTAGGTGTTTTTAAAATCAACCTTAAATTTCATGAATAGTGGGAGTACATTAAAGGCAAGAATTTGTAAATGTTGGTTTGAGAAAAGTGTTAATTTTAGGCTTACTTTATATTCCAAGATTTCACCCCATCTTAATCATTAAAGAAAAATGTTAAATATTACTAATTCTTTGTATCATCCTTTGTAAATACACCTTGCACTTGTTAGAATAGCCAAAAAAGTTGATAAATTAGAATACATATACTATTAATAGCCAAAAAGTTAGTTAGATATTATTTGTTACATGTCAAAATGTTGTATGTGATAGAAATCTTCTACTCCCTATTTGTAACATATTTAGAACATCCTCAATGCAAATGGTAAGTGTTCAATGTAATTGACATACTTGAATGGATGACGACAAAAATGTCAATCGAATGCAGTCTGTAAGAGGCTCAACAATTTGGAGGCCTTTGCAATTTCTTCCTCCCACACAACATTTTCTCTGTATATATTGTGCCCTCCAAGTGAGCTAGCAAACCTCTGACATGCCATTCCATACCAATGAGGGAGCAGAAGGAGCAGGTTGGGGTTAGTAATTAATGTCCAAAACCAAGTCACCTTGTGATTAGAGAATGGAAAGCATCAAGTGGTTAGGTTTCCAAGTATCGCTCTAGGGTTGAGGCACACCTATGCTAAGATTTGAAGCTACAAAAAGGACACATGAATTTCCACTATTGCAGTGCCTAGTTACTGTCCAAGGAGTGAAGATGCTCTTAGAAAAATATTTAGACGGGACCATGTTATTTGGCATTGTATGGCTATATTTTGGGTCAGTTCAAGAGGCTGCCAAGAGGGTTGCAATTTGTTGCGTGTCAATCCAAAAAGCGGCATCACAAACTGTACTTCAATTGACTGGGCAAAATAACTACTTTTGTAGGTGCAGGAGCAGAGCTACTTGTTCATGATTCGTTGATTACTCCTTTGAAGAGCTAGCACAACATTGTTAACATTTGCTACGGGGGTTCCTTTTGCTTTTCTAAAGGGGGAGCCTTTGAGCTTAACCCCTAAAGAACCAAGGTGCGTTTTTTGGCAACATAGCAATTTTGGGCAGCTCACTACGAATGGAGTTTTTATTTATTTTTCTTTGAAAATTTCACACAATATGTGCCCGAGGAGTAGCTTTAAGGCCTAACAATTTTCATAACTTTTGACTTCATGGTTAAAAAGTTATTGCATGATATGTGATTTTCATTGCTCGGCGGGCAGCCCGGGCAGCCCAAAAAACTTCTTTAAAAATCACTTTTTAAAAAAATAAAAATTTGAAATTGGTTCTTTAGGTTTATATCTACGCGGGAAGCTTTGAATCATTCCATTTGAATTAATGAGTCAAAAGTTATGAGGAGTTTTAGTTTGCGGGTAGGTATAGAGTCTTTGAAAGCCATACCGCAATTTACCGCAATTTGAACTTTCAAGCACGTCCATACGATCAAAAACATCCTTAAGATCTCAGCCACTCAATTCTTTTTTGAGTTTACCCGCCTTTGATCTCCCACTCATTGTTCTCAAAGCCAGGCGGCCTTCTTGGGGCCTCATTTTCCACCTAATGTATTTTTTTGGAACTGAAATTTGGTACGCTTGATTGGGATTGCTGGCATAAAATATCAATGTTGATTATGCAAAACAGACAATGTCAACTCTCTTTTACATTATGCAAAGAAACCGATTGTCCAAACTGCCAACATTTATCTTTTTGATAGGCCCCTGTACAGTGTACAGTACAGTACAAAGTTACTGTACGTCTGTGTGAGAGATTTAGGTCAATGTGTAAATCCTATGTACCTTACCTCCAACGAGCATTAACTTGTGGTGATGTTTATGTCCATGTTTCCCCTCCAGATAACATTTCCCGTGATTGCTGGTACCTGCCTGGAGGAGGAATTGAGAGAGAATCAACATAAACTTCTTCAACATCCATGGTCTGTTTCCAGATTCAAAACAGGACATATCTCCACAAATATCCTTTACGTCACTGGAAAAAAACAGTTCAATTTATCCTCAAACTTGCACATTTTTCAATAGTAAGTTAATTGGAGGTCGTTGTTTTGTGTGTGTGCCTGTCGGTGCCAGGGCTTTTTTTTCTGGCTTTCTGGTGCTAGATTGCACCAGAAAAAATAATTTGGCTAAAAAATAGCAAAAACCTATGAAGCTTTTTGCCAGAGAAAACTTTAAATTAGAGAAAAATCTTGGATGAAATCGCCAGATCGTGGATGAAAATATAATTATAGACGTGTGACATGTGCTAATGTGATATTTTCTATTCAATATGTGGATGAATGTTGAAATTTGGAACACCACTGTAATCTTTTTTATATCGCCACTTTGGCACTTCATAAAAAATGAAAAAAAAGCCTTGGTGTGTACTTGCTTATATGCGCTTGGGTATGCAAGGGTTGCTATAGAAATGCTTTGCATATAATCTGTTTATACTTTTAACCCCCTTCAAATAATTCTCCAAATGCCCTTTTTAAAATTTTATCCTACAATTTTATAATAACTTAAAAACAACTATAGCTAGCTTTGATGGAAAATAACTCTAAATATCTTAAAACTTTGCCACAATATAGATCAACTATTCAAATACCCATATATCAATTTTCACCTAAATATTTTGACTGACATATTGTTCACTTTTAGTGGATATTTCTCCACTATTGACTTTTTTCCAAGTTACAACCTCCACACCCTTGTTGTATTTTGTGCATGACTTGTAGTTCTCATATCTATTGTAGCCAAGTTTTTGATACAAGGCAATGACGAGGTTAAAAAAAATACATTCTAAATTTCATACCCGTATTACAAAAACTCAATTAGATTGAAGCTCCCAAATGCACCCTTTTTGGCTACATTAGATTCCAAACACTTCCACTTTGAAGCCTCATATTTCCTTCTTCATAGTAGATCTAGATCTAAAAATTAGTTTTATGGTAAATTAACTGTTTAAAAACTCAAATTCACAATTTTGCCTTGATTCAACACTTTATTTAAATTCAAATCCAAAACTCCTTATGTTAATGTTCCCTTCAATAATAATCACTAGCAAATGTATAATTTAACACACCACACTTCAACCCCCCTTGAATTGAAAAAGAAACAAGTAAAAACACCCTTGTTGTATTTTGTGCATGACTTATAATATGCTATTTATATAGCAATCAGTTTTTATTGATTATTGATTTGGTTATGGATCACCAAGTATTGAAGCGGTAGTTAATGCAGTTTGGTAAACTGATAGGGAAGTTTACATGATGGGCTTTGATGCTAATGGAGTACGACTCTTTATTTATTTATTTTTCAAAAGAGACAGTGACCACTGCATTAAAAAACACAAGTGAGAGTATGGCTCTTTAAGGTCATGCACCATGCAAGCTAGGTGAATATGAATGCTACTAGATTAAGTTGCAATTCAATTGAGAATCAAGTGGACTCCATTGGGGTCAAATGGCATGTAGAAGAGGGAAAAAACTCATTACCGGGGCAACAGTGCACTACATATTTGAAGATGATGGTGATAGATGGAGACATCACCAAGGAAGCCTTTGAGGTTACAATGGATGAAGAAGGTGGTGAGGAGTCTCGAGGCACAAAGGATATTTTTGATGATTTGGAAGTGATGAATTACTTGAAGTATAGAGAAGTGGTGACTGGCCACTATGTTTGCCAACGGTGCTAGTATGTGAGCCCAAGAATGCGAGCTTGTGAGCATTGAGCCTACAATATAGGTACCCCACACTATAGAAGGTGTATATATATCATAAACACCTGTAATATGGATATAAATAATATATATACCTTATAATCATAAACGGTTTCCATAGTATATACACCTATAACATAGGTGTGTGGTATTCTAAGCTCATGGGCTCACACTCCTATGCTTACATAATAGCACCCCTCCTATGTTTGCTAAGGAAAAGGGTCGGATTCTACAACAAGCCAAGAGATTTGTTTAGGAGTGGGATTTACTTGTTGCAAGTATTTTGGGATGGTGTGAAGAAGGTAGATTACACTTGCATTGTTACTTGGCATTCTAAAACCATTAATCTATCTTAAAAACATTCATCTAATTTTCTAGTACTAGTTTATAACAAGGAATGTTCTCTTCTTTAGATGTTCCCAATTGTAAAAGGCCACTCATTAGGCTTTGTCTTCCTTGTATGGTCCATTATTTTTAGAAATACTCTCTTTGAAGGACACTCCCTGATACATATTCTAAATGAACAACTTCCCGGTGATTTTTGTCCAAATAATATTTCATCAATTCAAATTAATATTTGAATCTTTAAAAAACAGTATGATAGTTTGGATGCTATTGTGATAAATGATACATTACAAAATTATGATATAGGCAAAAATTCAAAAGGGATTTGGACATTAACTCCTAAAGTGTAGAGCCCATGTCCATGTGGTCAAACTTGAAAGTCCCTCACTTTGTTGTATCTTTTATTTCTTAGCTATTTATGAGTGAGTTTCTTTGGTTTTATTTTTTAGAGATAAAACCACATGTCTAATATTTGTCTTAAAATCTTAAAATCTTTTTGTAAGAATTTCAAATTACCATAAAATTTTAAAGAAAAAATGAAGAAAATTCATATCAAATATAAATCATGTCCAAAAAATCTAAAATTTTCAAAATAGAAGTACATTATAGTGCAAAATATTGTGGTATAAAAGAAATTTTGTGTCATTCCATATTTAGAAATGTGGTTATAGATTTTCAACTTCAAACTTTACTAAAATATTTATTTTAAGGAAAATTTCAAAATTTCCAAGTGGAGTAGAAATTGGATTGTAGATGTTTCATTTTTTTAGTGTTTTCAAAGCAAAAGAAATTATTTTGAATGTCAGAATCAAGTTTTAAGGGTGAAAAGTTCAAAATATCGAACTACACTAGATAGTCTACGCTATTTTGATAAACAAACCCATATACAATAAAATAAAAACGAAAATGTCTCAAAACTCAACTCAGTGATGTAGATATAGCATCAATAAAGTTGCACACAAAATTGGATGAAAATCATCTATTCCACAATGTGCACAAATCTTGGTTGACCATCCAAAGGACACAAAACGTCCTCAACATCCTTCTAGAATTAACTCCTAAGTGCTCAACCATCAATTGAATGGATCATGGATGTTAGGAGCAGTGATCTTCCTCAAATTGATATTCATATAGGAAGATTCTAAAAAACCACATAGTATAGCATGAAAAGAAGAAAGAAAGTTATACATCAACCAATGATACAGTTGTGTTGGACCACTTTCAATTATTCAATATAAAATTTCAAAAGCAATCTTACTAACATTCAGTTGAGTAATTAAGATTGAAAGGCTAAAACCTAAAGGGCGGTGGTCAAGCTTAATTTTGTAACATTGTTGTGAAAACTAAGTGTCGAGTTTAGTGGATGACTTCATCTAAGAGTGTAGGATGAAAATAAACATTTTTTCATCCAATTCTTTTTTAAAGTTACTTAAGTACATTTTCAATAAATTGTATTGCAAATTTCCTCAATATGGTATTATTAAATTTTCTAGAGAAGAAGAAATTTAATCTACGGATCACCTTGGTAGTGTATTTAAGCCATTTCTTGCTATTTACTCTTAATGTGAATTTAAGCCATAAAAATGATATTTTTTGAATTTTGAGTTCAACTAATGAAATGAAGATTATCAAGTGTAGTTTCTATTCCAATTGGAAATTTTGAAAAGTTTGTAAATTTCAACATTTTATAGCAATATGAAATTTGAACCTATAACCATGGTTTATTAGTTTTAGATTTTAGTGTGACTTGATAACTTTAGTTTATACGATGATTTTTTACACCATAATATACATCTACGGTGAAAATTTCAGATTTTTCAATTATATTATTTATTTGATATGAATTTTTTCATTTTTTTTCTAATAAAATTCACAGTGATTTCAGATTTTTCCAAAAGAATTTGAAAATTTTGTAATTTGTAGTAGACATATGATTTCATCTCTGAAAAGAAAACATAACATTTTTCATTCATATCTAGTTGCAAAATGGTAGTAAACAGAGTGATGATAGTGAGGCTTGAAATCAATGGTCATGGGTTTGTTCTTCTAGGAATAAACCTTGAGAGGCCTGAAAGCCCTTTGCAGCTGTATATTATATTATGAATTTAGTGATATTTGATCAAAAAAACATTAACCAAATACTTTTCAGTTAAAGCAAATTAATGATCACGATAGTACGTAAATAACACTGTATCACAATTCATATATTAAACCACAATTGAAGAGTTATAAGGCTAAATACGGGTCCCACAAACGGACCCCAAGGGGCTTTCAAGGGTAAACTTAACTCCATGGACAAGAGCGAATGCAAGGGGAAGATAAAAGAAAAAGAAAAGGCTTTCACTCCTTGATCTCTCAAAGGCAAATTTCAAGCTACTGTAAGTTCTGCGTTTCGATCGAAGCCACTGCAACGGTGCATTGCATTCCCCTTCGTGATCTGTATCAACATCGTGGGTTGGTGGAAATGGTGAAGGCGGAGCTGCAATTTCCATTTAAGCTTGAGAATCTGGTAAGCCATTTTGAGCGTTTTATACTTTGGTCGATAGAAAAAAGAATTCTCTTGCATTTTACATGCTTGCTTTTTGTGAAAGCTTTCAGAGATGGCTGGGGTTTTAGGATTTCACTGTCCTCTTTGGTGCGAATTCTTGCTAAATTTCGAGTCACAGGGTGTGCTGCCCCTGTGATTGCTGCTGGTGAATGCCCTTGTTGCTTGATGAGATTGCTGAACTGAGCACATTGGGGATTGGAGTGGATCTGAATGAGAATCGGAATGAGACGCTGGTTCGTTTGGTGAATTTGCTGAGCTACTGGTGGTTTTCAGGTTCAGCTTTGATGCTGAAGGTTCAGGTTCTGCCTTGTGAGATTGATGCCAAGCATGAGGCAAATGAGAGGAACGTTGTTACGTCTCTTTTTGAGCCTAGGACGATCATCGCAGAGCAATGGTGGACGCGGCAGGGTTTTGCAGTCGCCTTCGTTTCAAGGGCGTGATTATTTGCGTAAGATTCAGGGCTGTTGCCTTTGAACAAAGTGTCAATCTAAATTGATTAGTGCAGGGGTCATCGCTTTCTAGCCATTTAGGGTTTAGGGTTCACTGTGTACTGTTCGTATTGTGTACTGTGACAATCTAGAATGGAGCTACCCTTAGTTTTGTAATTGAGCCACGGCGAAAGCCTTGCCAACGCTTAATCATGGCTTTTCCTTATTAGATTCATCCCTACTTTTTTGGTTTCTTGAAACAGGTTCAGTAGAATGACTTTAAGTAGAATATGTCGATGTTATTGTTTCAAGGATCAGCCATGTGACTAGTTTCTCGATGGTCAGTCCGTGATTGCCACCTTGAAGTTAGGGCTCCCCAAACATCTCATTGTACAGAGGAACAACCGGAGGGTTTTAGGGTTTAGGGTTTAGGGTTTTGCTCCGACTTTCAACCTTGAGATGATGCGTTGTTTGGAAAGTAACCGCAAGCATTTTGGCGTTGTTTCCTTGTCGGTTGCAGTTTGCAGAGAGCATTTCCGGCCGCGTTGGCTGAGTACATTGAGATCTGCCGAGCTTGGTCAAGCAGGAGCTTCGAAAACTCCCGGGCAGCCGCTACCAGACGTCCAGCATGCCTCTTTATTAATTCACCAATTTGAGCATGAGTGTGAGACAATTCTGTGCTACCCTCGTAAGAAGTTACCCTTCCCATCAGCAGTTCTCTACTCTGTAAGATGAAAGTACTTTGATGTAGCATAATCATAGTAAAGAATTGTGCAACTATGTTTTTTTGTTCTTCCATCTGACACTATAGATCTCCGCTATTGTGGAACCGATGGGAGTATTCTTGAACCAATCAATTGGAAGGCCCTTGAGGAGTGCGCCCATTGAAAGTTTCACACGATTTGCTCCTAAGGAGCGGAAAATATTGTATTTCACACAATTTTCGTCATCTGATATTACATAAAATAGGAAGAATAGCCAAACAAGAAATTAGCACGTGTTAGACTGTGGAAGCGGATGGGGTGTTCTAAATACCGTTAGAATGTTCTCGAGGAGGGGCTCTGCATATTTGTGATTTTCAGAAGCTTTGGACCTGTGGGAAATATAGGAAAATTTGCCATAAACATAAAATTTAGCACAGGTTGGACTGCCATCCTTAATTTTCATAGTTGTTGCAATGACCCATGCCATAGTAGTATTAATGAATCAGGCTTTTGTTCCAGGTGGCATATCAACATGCTCAGCAGAAGAGTTGATATTTATCTCGGATAGTCTTCATGACCGCATTATTATCACGGATGAAAACGGGGGAGTGCTTGATTACGTAGGTCATGCTCCACTTCTATGCACGTGCCTAAGTGTATTTGGTTGCACTCGAATAGGTGTTATATCTGTTATGAATTTCGCATCTTTTCATGCCATTCATTTTGTCCTTTTCTGTAGCACCTTTTGAAAACTTTTTTTGGCGTGTTCCCTTTTACTTTTCTTTCTTTTTATTCTCAGGTCCAAGGACGCTCCTAAGATGGATTTTCTTGTAGATTGGGTCGAGTGCAGGATTTGAGGATGGTCCTTTTGAGTCTGCAAGGTTGCGAAGACCCTCATCTATTGTATATGATACTGAGCAGAAGTGCCTTTACATTGCTGATTGCGAGGTACCAACTACACTTCTCGATCATTAATAGTTGTATTCGAAACTTACCTAGTGGCTACAATGCCTGGGATTCTGAATCTTGTCATTGGCTGAGTTCTTGCAGAATCATGCCATACGGAGGGCACATCTTTCCTCCAGAATGCTGGATACTGTGTACCCGAAACAAGAAGAGCGGCAAGGCCTAGTACAAAGGTGGCTACGTGGATTGGGGTTCATACAGAATTCTTCACCTAATAAAGATTCTAACAGACATCAGATTTCATATCCTTGGCATCTCTCCATAGTGCCTAGCGGGAAAATCATTGCTGCAACACAGGGGTGAGTCAAGGTTTGTCGCGAACACCTGTCC
Source organism: Pseudisothecium myosuroides (assembly GCA_951799445.1). NCBI lineage: Eukaryota > Viridiplantae > Streptophyta > Bryopsida > Hypnales > Lembophyllaceae > Pseudisothecium > Pseudisothecium myosuroides. Next base: position 52,894,914 of record OX637287.1, on the reverse strand, counting down.
TTTAGTCATTCTATGTGTATGCTTTGATGGTGGTTTTGTAGTCTAAGCCTTTCAAAGCCTCGACTCCTCTTTAAATTCAACTTGGGAGGATGCGCCATGTTCTAGTGAAGAGTACCTTACCTTTCCTTCCCCCTGTCTCCTTCCAGGTTTGAAAAATTGTGGATGATCGAGGTCGACACAGGAGCAGTGACCGTAGAGCCTGATCAAGGTTCCTCTTCTGTTTTGGGATTGAACTCTGTAGTCTGTATAAACAGTAGATAATCCTTCGAGTTTGCTTGAAGATACTCATGTGTGCAGTGGTTCTTCTTTGAATAGTTAAGCTTTTCAATTACTTACGACTCCCTTTTATATTTCGAAAGACAGAACCGGCAAGCAACTTCAAGAAGTTAACGGAAGCAAAATCTGCTGAGTTGGAGAACTGGATGCATGTTTATGAAACGCTTGCTAGCAGGGGTTTGGCCTATGAGGGGTTGTTTTCTAGTCTGGTGTCACAGGTGGCAGTGCTGAAGTCCGAAGTTCTTGTCATAGATACAGGTATTAAATTCTTTCTATCACATTCTGTGTACCGTCTTCTATGTTATTTGGCAGTGCTTGATTTGTTGATTGTTATTGTGAATGATAGTCTTATGTCTCTTTGGTGTCAACATATGAACATCTTTTGTGCTGGGATAGCATGAAATATTGGTCTTTGAAGTGGATTTAATATTCTGTAGGAATGCATCAAGTCTTGAGGCTGGACTTGATTACTGGACATCTCACCACTATGCCACTTACAAATCTTGCACTTCTTGGCTTACCGGCGTGGTGGACTTCGGATGACGATCCACAAGTTGCATGCGGGTTTGGCTCAGAAACGCTAGTAGAGTGTTCCTAAAATATTGCTTTGCTCATGCTTATTGAATTAGTCAGAACTACTTATATCTCAACATATTCGATTAACAAAAGTTTCTAATAATTAGTTTAATGTTAATCTAATAGAGCTATACATCAATGTCCATATTCCAGTAATGTTAAATTTATACCAAGTTAATGTTGACTTAGTTGCCAATACAATATCCAGTTAATGCCAAGGACACTAACTTCGCACTAACATTAAAAGAACAATAAGTTTGGTACGCTAACATTTACTTGGCATTAACTCAACATGGGGACTGTATTAATCTAATGCCTATCAACTTAATATTTATAATCTTTGTTAATCTAATGGCGGGATTTTTGGTGATGCAATTTTGCTTTGATACTATGCTCAAAACAACCTGTTGGTCTTCGTATCGTGCGGCTTCGCCATACTAATCCTGGGCGTTTGAACTTTGCAGCCTGGAACTTTTACACCAGGACAGACCGGAAGAGGCCATCACCACATTTAAGGTTCAACCGGGTACTACGTCAGCCAGAGAACCCTGCTGATTTCTTGCTTGCTTGCTTTAATGTCAATCATCTGTACATCCTAACCTGAAAACTGGACCTCTGTTGAGCATATTTCAAAATCTGACGATGTCTGGGACTGGGATCCATCCAGGTCGGTGCATGATTGGTATCGACGTAGCTTTGCCAAGTGGCACGATTCTGGCTGAGCCACTCACGGATGACTGTCTCTGGCGCCAAGGCAGGGGCAGTTTAGTGGAGCTCTCAACTTTTGATGGCGAGCTCATGAGTCACAAGGTATCGTATCGTCTAGGTTGCCCGAATGTGTTTGAGCTCAGATGTTTGAATCGCTAGATTCAATTCTCAGGAATTTTGATATGATATTGCAGATTTCTGCTGCTCAGCAATATGTGGATGACCTTTACGACTTAGAAGTCACGATTGATAAGGAAATGGAAGAGGATCCGTCCGAAGATATGCCCGTTCCTCAACAAACATCAAGTGGGCTTCCCTTCTACTCCTCTATAGATGTCAGCCTTGGAACTGGAGAGGTGAGTCAAAGCGAATTATGCTTACATTGGTAACATTATTGTTAGTGGTTAACATTGGCCTTTTCTAATAGATTTTTTTTTCTGGTTCCTTTAAAATCTAGTTTAAAAATTCAGCACTTTAGTTTCATTTCAGGGACACTCTGCGTTTAGGGCAATAAACTCGGAATGACCGCAGCTTCCAAGTTTAAACGTCCAATTCTGAACATGCCTTCTTTTCTGCTGCAGGTAGTTTTTGATGCCGTTTTGTATCTAAAGCGTGACAAATTGACTGGCACGGATAGTCAACCAGGTTTTTCCCATAGGAATGATAGTTACATTGGTCATAGCATGAAGGTAACTGTACCTTCTTGCCAAAAGTTGAATGATTTCCCCGATGGAGCTTTATTGGCGAAGCATCTTCATTTCCGGGTGAGGTGTGAAGTATCTGCAGATGCTCCTCAGACTAGTATGATGCTAGTACATGTGCAGCTTTAGCAGTGTACTGATAACTTCTTTGAATGTGCGCTTTTCTGGTGGTTACACCCAAAATGCATTAAATAGAGTAGTTTCAGAGTCTCTATTTGCTGGTGTACAATTTAGAGATGCAAGATGCTCGGGGTAGAGCTATAGAATTCAATCCATTAGAAGCCTGTTACATTATTGATTCTGTCCGGTGCTTGTCGCAATATGCACTCTGGAATCTAAATATCTGGGTGAATATCTTGCAATTGGAGGCCTGATTAGCAGACACACATGAAGCCATTCTTACTAACAGATTCCTGTTCCTTTCGGCTAAATCTAATAGTATTTGCTGACCTTTCGAGTTTCATTAGGTCGATCTGTTTCCTAGATTCTCAGTCGTGAGCTTTTGCAGCCCAAATGCTCTGTTTGGTTTCTATAAAATGCCAATTCCGCAGGCTTACTCTTCATGCTCCTAAAACTCCAAATTGGAGTGTGCGGGTTCTTTTACGTCGAGGAGGTTGAGGTTACGAATTTTTTTACAGTTACACTGCCCCGACAGGCGACTCTGAATTTCTTGGGAATGGTAGTCATTGGGCCGCTTCCAGGACCGTCGCAGGTACTGTCGAAGAACTGGTACTATCGCCTTTCAATCCCAGTACACTTTAGGCTAGTACCACCAGAGGTGTTTTAGAAGACCTAGCTGTGTTGTGATTAGCAGGGTTTACGCTATGAACCACCTTTTGTGGTATTACAATTGGAGGGTTTAAAGCAACTAGGTTTTCTGGGAGGATGGCTTTTTCCGCTCTGCGTAGCTTAGCCATCTTCATCTTCTGCTAGAATTCAAGATACATGAGCAGAGAATTTTGATGACCAATGTTACCTGGCGGTTATGTCGACTTCCATAGCGGTATAACGTCCAGCTAGACTAATAACGTAATCTCCTACCTCGTGGGACAATGGCAACGCAGGCCTTTCGAACATTCGGTCAACCGGGACGGCATGGTGTCCTTCCAGCATACGCAAAGCCTCATTCATGGAGGGCCGCATGGACACCATCACGTGTGCACAGAGCATGCCTACCATCACAAATCTCGTCATCACCGCTTGGATTTGACTGCTAGCATCGCGAATGCTAGCATCGACAATCTCCAGAGGTCGCTTGTTTAGAATGAGCGACCAAGCCCAGTCGGTGATCAAGTAACTGGATCCCATCTGCGAATCTCGTGAATCTGTTGACTCTCGTTCACATTCTTGCGATTGTGCAAGTGCAGGACGGCCACTGAGAAGCTCCAAAAGGCAGACTCCGAAGCTGTAAACGTCACTCTTCTCGGAGAGCTGGCCATACAGCGCGTACTCAGGCGCCACATAGCCAACGGTACCCTGGATGTGGCAACGCACATAGCCAATGGTACCCTGGATGTGGCAACGAGGACTGAATGAATCATCTTCAGCTTTGAATTTGGCAAGGCCGAAGTCCGCAATATGGGCGTTCAACTGAGCATCCAGCAGGACGTTGCTGGCTTTGATATCACGGTGAATGACCTGTGGCTTTGCATCAGTGTGAAGGTAGGCCAGCCCCTGTGCAATCCCAATGGCAATATGGCGTCGTTGCTCCCACGTGAGGACGGGCCTGTAATCAGCTAAGCTTAGGTGGGGCATGTAGTCGTAGACGAGCAAGCGTTGGTGACCGGAGCGCTTGCTACTGGCAATGCAAAACCCCTGCAGATTCACAAGGTTTTTATGCCGGAACTTGCTCAACACTTCGACCTCGTTCAAGAAGTCAAGGTCGCCATCGGGTGTGCAGTTCTTAAACTTCTTCACTGCAACAACGCGGCCATCTTTCAGCACGCCCTTGTAAACACAGCCATAGCCACCTTCGCCAACAAGCCGCTCGGCAGAGAATCCGTCAGTGGCAGTTTTTAGCTCTGCCCAGTCATAGCACACCAACGAGGAATGGTATGCCAACATCCTGTACACTGAATTTGTTACTGAAGTGCTCCTGACTTTTGAAAAGCGTAATTTTTTTATCTATATTCAATTACCATTTTAGAATCACAATGAATGTAAAATGGAATGCAGAATGAGATATTAAGGCAGAGAGAGTGCATATGGCTGTTGCACTTGGTACCTGTTGTTTCGCAGCAGAAACTCTCGGTGGACGGCACTTTCACCTCGACGCCACCGCTCCCAGAGTGCAACGCCAACAATGATGCTGCTCACCGCGATGGCCACAACGACCCCAATTGCATACCACCTTTTCTGGGACTCTGGTGGACTGGGATTAGGGCGAAGTGCATAGACACAGAAGACAGTATCATCATCCCGAGACTCTTCATCCTGAATCACATACATGCGCACGAAGTTGAAGCATTCGACACTCATGGTACCATTTGAAAGCCTGTGCTGCACTGATCGCATGTTGTTGCTACACAACTGGCACTTGTCGGGGTCGGCGAGGTTGGCTCTGCAGGATTGCTCCATGGGACCTAGTGGAGCTGCAACTGTCAGGAAATCCTGCACGGACTGAATTCCATGGCAGAGGTCGGGCTGCCACTGGAGCACGGAGACTCGGTCACTTGTATCGGTGGTGTTTATTTGTTCGAAGCTGCAATTAGAGACCACGTCTTGCTGCACACCGATCATCTGAAACTGAGCTCGCAATCGGCGCAAACAGAGGCGAGCCTGTGTGGCGTTCTGAAGCAGGAAGAGGCCCTTCTCGTCCAGGTACTTGGCCAGACCGAGTTCCATGCCTGCTCCTGCTGCCTGGCAGCATGTGGTCAAGTTCCCTTCATTGCAGGCCGCTTGAAGAGCAGAAGAGTAGCTGTTCAGGACGGAGAACTCCAGAGGGCATGAATTTGCAGGTTGGGGCGCAACCACAAGAAACAAGGCAAGCACAGCCAAGAAATTGTATGCAGAGCTCATCATGAAGTGGCGGGAAGACTATAAACAGAGTTGGCACATCGCGGTATAACCCTTCAGTTTCATCGTTTCTACTAGCAGTCTAGACACATCGATACTGTGAAGAGTAGGTTTGATCGATCAGCTACCAGAGTTCCCGCATACTAAGTGGCATCCTCATCTCCAACCACTCCGGACGCGCAAAGGGGGCAATCAGTCATTGGAGATGTGGTGGGTTATGGGTGCTCGAGTTGAGTGGCCTGGGATGAGAATCAAACGTCTATAGAGCTAGGACGCTGAGCTTACTTACATGTGTTGTGGCTTATGCAGTTATAGCTCAATTCTCCATCTGCGATCATAAGCTAGTATGCAGACAGCATGACTTCAGAACAACAGGAATTGAATGAGAAACTGCGGATTAGGTGAGCGCTCCAGTGGTCTCCGACAAGCTTTCTCGTGGCTACTTTATTTTGAGTCGTTGCAAAGACTTCTGCTGTATGGGAGCTTGGATAAATAGCCGAGCAATTCGGTTCGCAATAGTGTCTTGGAAACACTCAGCAATCATCGAGGACTGTCTCACCAACTATGAAGGCCTTCAAACTTTTCCTTTAAACTCCATTTTAAGGATATTCTATCAAAATTGTCCTATTAAATTAATTTTTTTACACAATCTTGATCAACACACCAAATTTCAAATTTTAAAAAATAAAATAATAAAATCCATTTTTGGTGTATTGTTTTGTGTATTTTTCATTGTGTTACATAATAATTTTAAATTTTATTGTGGAAACATTTAAGAAACATCAATGTGCACATCTTACTTTTATGAAAAATCCACATTACATGGGAGAAAATTTATACTAAAGAGAATTCAATGGCAATGTGTTGCCTTTCTAAATTTCATTCAATAGATATTTTAAAATTATAATTATATTGTATTAATTGAACCTTATATTCTAACTACTTTTGTACCTTTGAGCATGATGGGTGCAATTGGTTTGCCGAACCTAATTATAATTTAGAGAAATTTATTGTACAATTTTGGAAAGGCAACACCTTCACATTGAATTTTCTGTAGTGTAAATTTTTTCCTAGGTAATGTGGATTTTTTTATAAAAGTGAGATTTGCACATTGATGTTCAATGTTTCCACTAAAAATTTATCACCAATAAAATTCATCACCAATATTTTTCAATCAATTATTATGTAACACAATGAAAAATACACAAAACAATTTGTCAAAAATGGATTTTTTTTTTTCAAATTGAAATTTGGTGTGTTGATCAAGATTGCATAATATAATAATTTTAATAGGATAGTTTTGATAGAATTTTCAAAATATGGAGTTAGAAAGTTAAAGTTTGAAGGGCTTCATAGTGGGATTGTATGACTTCTTGGAGGGTATTGTATAGGAACAATTTTTTTTGTTTTAGGTAGTCAGAACCCTGTCTAGTGGAATACCTTTTGTAGTGGGTAGGTTATAAATGGGCAACCAATGCAAAAAATGGTAAGGTACATATTAGAATTTATGGAATATGTCTTTTGTATAACAATTGAAGAGTAATAGCCATCCTTTTATTTTTTTCTCATCCTTTAGGCAAATTTTTGAAATTTCATAACTTATTTGTATAATTTTGTGTGTTGGAAGTTTGAAGACTAAAGAGACCCACTCTTGAGGGGCGAAGATAGATTTTGGAATAGGTTCTAGTGACTTAACCTTGTAAGGATGTTGTGGATCATAATGAAATGTTATGTATTCCAAAAATTGAACTTTGTTAAGCCTTATTGAAGTAAAAGATTATTTGAATGAGACTAAAGTCTGGTTGGAATGTGGTATTTAAACAATGGTAAGGTAACTCCTCCAAAATGCGTCCAAATAAACAATTGAGTATTATTCCTACTATTAAATTGCCTAATTTTTAGTTTGATCTTGTTAGAGGTCAAATGAGTATTCAAGATTCTTTCTTATGCATTCTTGAGACACTATAGGAATAAATTATAAATTTGCAAATTGTTGAAAATAGGTGTATCCAAAAGCAACTCTAAACTCTCAATATTAGGTGAAGTACATTTTGGACAAAAATTTATAGGGTTTGGTTTAAAAAAGGGGTCAAAATTAGGTGCAATGAACTTAATTAAACAAAGTTGGTGAAATACTAAAAATATTGATTAAAAAATAAATTTTTATCAAATTTTTTAAGATGGTAACCTATTGTAATTTATGGTGTAGTGATGGATTATTTTCATCCATAATATGGATGAAATATACATAATATGAATGAATTATCACTTATCCATCTAAAAGTATGTACATTAATCCTTAAATAGAGATATGACACTAAGTAAAAAGCAAGTTTTGACAAAAGAAATTCAAAAATTTCATTATCCTTGCATAGATAATTGATCTATTTTGGTTTGTTTTCATCCATTCAAACTTTTATATCCAATTCATCCATCTAATTCTTTTTGGAATGTTTTTTTTTAAAACATTTGTGGGGGATAGATTCTCAAAACTCTTCTCTATAGATGTTTTATAGTTCAAAAATTACAAGTATGTTTTTTTTTCAAAAATTGACTTTCTTAGTTCAAAAATGACCTTTCATAAGGACTTCAACGAACAACTTATTTACTCAAATTTTGAAAATTGTGAAGATGACTAAATGAATTAGGGACTTCGGGCCACCTCATCTAGTTGCAAGAACATTTTTTTTTTAATACTTGGACTAGCTTCAAGTTAAACGGAAATCCTCTACAGTTGGTGAATAGTAATACATGTTCTATCCACATGCTCATACTAGACCCATAATGCAGTAAAAGTCGCCCCCCTATTTGAAGGTTCATAAGAAGCCCCTCCCATTTGCCTATGATAAAGATGACAAACCTATGAACACAATCATAACATTTTATAACCAAGCAATGGTCCTCCCCATGAGCTAGATATTAGATATTATGCTTTTTTAAATACCTAGGAAAGATTTATCAGTTAATTCAAGGATTGAAGCTGGCTGAGGTGTCATGTAGATGATTTTATTTACTATAATTAGAGGTCCCCTTTACTAAGGATGCACTAGGGACCCCTTCCTCGTTGGTAAACACTGCTATGAGTCACTCACGTGCATAACGTTGTATTACTAAGCAATGATCTTCTCTCATGTTAAGAAGGTACTATACCTCCCTAGATGCATGGCGGAGAGACTTTCAGTTACTTCAAGCCAGTTGGGGTTGGTGGAGGAGCCATATTTTGTTCACCGTAGGGGTCCCCGGCCTCATTTTTCAAATATGCAAAAGGAACCCCAGGCCTCGTTGGTAAACAAGGTTATGAACCCAGTAGACATGTAGAAAAATGTGTCACTCTTGGAGTGAATATACCGACTGACCGGAAGTCCGTCAACCCGGACGGAGTCTCCACTGAGAAATTGACCAAGACTTGGACTTGAGCAGATAATGTTTTGGCCGTTTGTGGATTACATAAGTTATGCAAGCGAATGACTTGGTCGTGTATGCTATCAATTCTCTGCCGTACTGAATCTTCCAATTTTTCTTCCAATTTTTCTCAGGAGAGCCGTGTTTGGATTTTGTGCCCTCAAAACAGAAATGATCACAAAGAGAGTCTCCATCACTGGCACTGGCAATTGCTGCCCTTTTCCACATACCCTTTCAATGTACTGAAAAGATGCAGGCAGACCCCATGCCTTGCCCCCCTCCATCGCAAATCTGCAGCCATGGATTTGGGGGGAAATGGACCCCCCCAATTGGAAATTTGTCGCTGTTGATTTAATTTTTTTTTTAAACTAGTGGCTTTGAATCACCACTTTCAATCTGCCATTGTTTTTTACCAAAAAAAATTTGAACCCCCCTCCCTTTGCCATCGATCTTTTTTTTTCTTCTTGAAACACATGGACAATTTCCATAGAAAGGGAAAAGGTACAATCGAACCAAGGGAAACTAGTCCCCGGCGGCAATATTTTGAGTTTTCAGACAAGATAAACGAGGAGCAAGACCAGAGCCAAAGAACACAGACAGAACCGAGTTCAACAGACAGCAGGAAGCCCCGCACTTCTCCTAATTTTTAGCTAAAGGAACCAATTTGGGGGGGGGATCAGCCTCCACTTCATCGAGAGGTGGGACCTTTCCCCGAAGAACCCTGACTGAAGCCAGATAATGTCGAAACTACGAAGAAACTCCTCCATCTTTGCCGGGTATAACTTAGCTTGCAAAGCTTCTGGGCCTTAAACCAGGCAATCCGAGCATGATCAGTGAATGCCATCGATCTTCAGAAACGGATATAATACAGATACTTACACTTACTTGATACTAATATAGAATATGATATATGGAAGACATACGGATATTATATACAAAATATTAGTATAGTACAATGTAAAAATTAGATGTTGTTACGGGATACGGGATATGGAATACTAATACTTATGACATGTACTATATCAATATCCCGTATCGATTGCAATCACAACAACAACTACAAAAAAATACAAATATAGGAGGTTATTGTTTATTTCACAAACAGTAATTAATTACTTTCACAAGTGAGTGAGAAGTGTTTGTTACAAAACGAGACAATACATTGAAAGGTATAAGAACATATAGTTACATTTATAAGAATCAAAGGATAACAACAAATACATTATTCAAATGTGAAAAAAAAAACCCACCAACTTTCACAAAATGTTTTTTTTATATAAGTATAAAAAAAAAATGAATTAGGCAATGAATGGAGGCATGTATTACATACATACTCAAGGGTAATATTTTGTGCAAATAATGCACATCTGGCCTTACTTTACATTTTTTCACCTAGAAATGAATTTTCAAAATGACATAAACTAGGTACTAGTAGCCTAACGTAAAATTTATTGTGATTTTTGCATGGATCACACCATGTTTAAAGAGACAATAGCCGTGAATTGGGTTATTTGGACAATAAATGCAAATTGGATTTATTAGGGAAAAAAACGTGAATCAATTTTTGTTCCACCGAAAATTTTCTTTTGCAGTAGTATTTTCTATTCAAGAAACCTTAGTACTGTACTTACAATGCCTATTTTCAGAGGGTTGGAATCAACAAAATCAACTAAAGACTATGGTAGAAGATCCACTATTTTATTTGAATGCATCAAATGAAAAGAAAAGAAAAGAATGTCTGCAAGTGAGCGTTTCTTGTTCCCAATCCACAGTCGGTTAGCACTTGAAAGTTTGGGTCCCAATCCACAGTCAGTTACCCAACAGTGACCAAGTTGCTGATTTGTCGGAATTGAACCTTCTCAGAAACTTGACAGAGTTCAGCCTGATATCCATCCTTCCTGATCCACACACACACACACATTACTTTAAGTTTGGCTGTTTGTTTTGTTTGTTACGATAAGGTTTTTCTACATGGTAAGGTACCCCCCATTCCCGACCATTGACCCATTCCCGACCTATAGGTGCACGTATTTCCAACCACGCTTAGAATGTTTTTTTTTTTTCATTTTCAAGGTTGGAACTAATAAATACATGACACATGTCCCAAGTTGTGAAAAGAAAAGTGGAAAATAATGATTAGGTAAAAAGTTATTGAATGATCGGGATTGGAAGAGTCTATATATTGGCCATGGGTCCGGCGCACTTTTTGCCTCCCAAAATTCATAGTAATTTCAATTTAAGTGATAAAATTACCAATTTTTTTGCAATATGTGTCTTTTCAATTTATGTATCTCTGAAAAATATTTGTTTTGCCTTCACTACTCTAGATCATGTCGAAATTCCTTATTCGATCGGTTGTGGGGGGAGTTACCTTATGTCCCCTAGTCATGTTCTTTGCACCGTTGTCGTGTTGCAAATGCAGATATTATGTAGAATATGTATATACATATGATTTAGATAGATTTAAATATTTGTAATATTATACAGGGGATGACGTCATTTGAGATGGCTTCAAGGTGACGCCTTTGCTTTTCGACTATATAGAGAAGGATTCACTTGAAAGCTTCATCTCATTTGATATTCTTCTTCTTTGTGTTTATTTAGATTACTATGTCGAACTGGAGGGTTTTTCCTGAGTCTCAAGATGAAGAATCTCAACCGGAGCGTGAATTTGAATTTTCTTTATCGCAACTGCCGGATCAGCTACAACAGCCACTGGATCTTTCATTGCAACATGGGCGACCAGAAGATGAAGCTGGGCTGTCTCGACCACCGAAACAACCTCACGTGGAGAAACGATGGCACGGTAACCTTCAACGTGACGCTCGAGCATTGGTGATTTTGTTGCAGGTTGGATGTGTTGAGCCCGGCAGCCATGAAGTCACATTTGAAGGATGTTTTGAAGGCTTAAATGACGAGCAATACTATTGCATGGTGAGGCCTATTGAAGGGAGTCGTGGTCACCAACGATGGTTGGAAGGGCCAGTCAATTCCTTAACCAAGGCAAATCGTGCTGATTATGTTGCCGCTACCGTCAAACGCATCCTCAAATTCTTGCAGATGGAGTGACATTTCGATTGGAACTCTAGTTTTTTACTTCTACTAGATATATGTTGGATTTTAGTTGTTCATTCCATAGTTGGAGTGATTTCTTAGAATAAATTTGTGCTTGTGAAGTAGTATGAGGGAAATATTCAATTAATTTGCCTTTCAGGTGAACTTGTAGTGAATTTTCTTCAAAGATAAAGATAAGAAAATAATTGTGGGGCCAAATAAGTGCTCAATTATTGTTGTGATAGCTTTGGGAGTGAGTTAGGGGCTGATCCCACTTGTTTGTATGGTTAGAATGAAGATAAGGTGAAAGAAAAGGTGGATACTATTCATCTTCTTCCCTGTTGTGAGTTTAGGAAGGACCCGAATGTTTGGAGGGTCATGGTGTGTAGAGTTTTTGGAGTTTGGTAATGAAAATTGGAAGAGTTGTTTATTATATTGTTAGCTTTCCAAATTGTCCTCTCTTGCTCTGTTTGAAGTTGTGAGTTGAGATTTGTGCTTGTTTGAGTGGAGGTGAGTCTGCTGCCTCCTATGAAGAGGGCTGAGACTTTGACCAACCATAGAAGACGGACAAGTCTTTAGTTTGCATTGAATTTTGGAGAGGATGTGGAAGATTTTATTAGCTTTCCAAGTAGATATCATATGTGTTATTTGAAGCATTTATGAATGAGTTGTAAGTGTGGGAGTGAAAGAAGGTTTGCTGCCTCCTATGAAGAGGGGCTGAGACTTCGACCGATCTTTAGTAAACGGACAGGTCTTTAGTTTATATTGAATTTTGGAGAGGTTGTGGAGGATTTTGTTAGCTTTCTAAGTAGCTATTACTTGTTTTGTTTGAAGCATTTATGAATGAGTGGAGAGTGTGGGAGTGAAGGAGGGTCTGCTGCCCTTACATTTAGAGGCCGAAACTTTGAACGGCCATAGATATTGGACAAAGTGTTGAAATGAGTTGAAACTTGGAGAAATTGTAAAAAATTGTAAAAAATTGTGTTAGCTTTTCAGAAAGCTATCATTTGTATCATTTGAAGTTGTAGAGCGACAGTGACATTAGTTCAAAGTTCAACTTTGAAATTGGAGTTGCGGTTTTGGAGTTTGGAGTGAAGATTTGGAGTTTGAAGTGAAGATTTGGAGTTTGAAGTGAAGATTTGGAGTTTGAAATGAAGATTTGGAGTTTGAAATGAAGATTTGGAGTTTGAAGTGAAGATTTGGAGTTTGAAGTGAAGATTTGGAGTTTGGAGTTGAAGATTTGAAGATTTTTTGTGTGTTGTGACTTGTGGTCCGTTGTTTTGTTATTCCTAGCCGGATTTGGAGGCTCGTTGTTCTTTTATTGTTATTCTTAGCCGGTTTTGGAGGCTTGTTGTTTTCATTTTTGCATCGTAATCCTGTTGCGGACTATGCGGTAACTCAGGATTAGTCCCGTTTTGTGTTTGTTGATGACGAAGTGGGATTGATCACCCACATGGTCACTTTTATGTCGTTCCCATTGGTGAGGCATGATTGCTGGTCACCGTGGGTTTGAAGTTTAAGAGCCATTCTTTCGGACGGCCAGCTCGTGGTTCGGTCGTCCCGTTTTACCCATCCGAGGCCTTGTTTCTTATCACCTACCCTTACCCTGACCCTTATAGAGCCATCACAGGATAGGCCAACGAGGTAAAGATTGAAGACTGAAGATTGAAGATTGAAGATCGAAGACTGAAGACTGAAGATCGAAGATTGAAGACTGAAGATAGTATAAAAGATCCTAAGCGATTTCTTTGGCTCATAAGCCATCTCCAGTTAGTTTGGTGAATTTGCGGGTGACAAGATCACTTGCCTTCATCATTCGTACTTCATTTTGATAGTTGGATGCTTTTGCGAGTGACGAGCTCACTTGCCCTCATCCTTCTTGTCCTTAAGCCATTTCTGGTTGCAGCCAGAATCCCTGCGATTTCCCGAAGTAAACTCTCTCTACACGACACCGTCGAAAAGCCCTCGACAAGGAGGGGTGCATGAGCTTTGTTTTGTGACATTTGGACCTATGACGTGAAAGTTATTGAATGAGTTTGAAGTTTTTATGAATTAATACTTTTATTTAATATTGACAAATTTCTTATGGGAGAAATTTGTACTCATCTAAACACGTGCCTTGAATGTCAGGTAGATGAAAGTACGGTCGCACCTGGTCTAGAACTATGGGCCGCTTTACGTACTGGGTGGGTGGGCAAAGCTTTGCCCACCCACCCAATTGGCACTTTTATATAACTGGGTGGGTACTGGTGACCTAACTTACGCAAACAAGTCATCAGGCATGCATGGCCACATCCATGGAGGTCCTACAGATCAGTTTATGGTGGCCGCGCCTAGCACTAGGAAGTTTTTATTTTCAATGCTTACGGTGTTCAAATTCACTTGATTGTTTGGGGTATGATTTTAATTTTTAATATTTTGATCTGTATGGTGTCACAATTAACCCTATGGAACATAACTTAACCCTTAAATGTCAAAGCGAACGTTTTGTGGCCGATAAATGACAAGAGAATCTCCTCTGTAGGATAGAAATACAACTATTCATCCTCCAAATTTTGTGGGGAAAGGGAAGATCATCTATAGTAGTTTGACTTTCAATGACTACTTTTGCATTATTTTAATCCAACAATTCACACGGTGACAAAACAGATGATTTCCACGACTACGAACTTGTTGTTTAAGGGTTAAATATAAAACCATGCAGATCTTGATTTCTCAATCTAAATTTTTAGATCTCATAAGGTAAAGCAACCCATTACAGTCAGAATGAGGAGTTTGTCCTCATGTCATTGCTAAATCTCTTTAATTTTTTTCCTACATGAAGACAAGTGATAGAAATGGCAAGAGCAATTGAAATTGTATTTTTTTGACAAAGTGTGAATTTGTTATGAATTTTTGAAGTGTTCTGCCCATCATAGCCTAAAAGAGTCTCTGGACTGCCCCAAATCTAACAAAAATTGTATCCATAACGCTCATCTTACTCACTTAACCCCTAAAGTTTCAAGGCCTATTTTTTGCCAAAAAACACTCAAAACTGCCATTTCTATAGCAAAGAGTAAAAAAAAATTCAAATTGTTTTTTTTTTCACATCTGACCGTAGGATCTTACACCTAATTGGTATGAGAATGAGTGGAAAAAATTTCAGAATTTTTGACCGCACAGATTGCAAGATATCTGCGTTTAAAGTGGAAAAAACAAGTTTTTCAGCACATTGCGGGACCAGATTTTTTGACTTTAAACATTTTTAACTTAAAATTTTTGCACTACAGCGTTTTGAGCTTTAAATCTTTACAGTGGAGAATTGAGTTGAGAGTCTAGGAAAAAAAAAAATTATCAAAAAAACTTAATTATCATTTTTAAAAAAATTGCTAAGCAGAAGTAGGTACAAGATAGAAGGAAAATCTAAAATATTCATATATTTTAGATGGAATTAAAATGCACTAATCCCAATGGTGAGATTGTTCTAGCAAGTAAAACAAACCATTCCAAAAAACAAAAATTGAAAAATTACAAAAATTGCATTCCGAAATGCATCCTACAAGTTATTTTTTTTCAAGAAGATGCTCTAACTACTCGAAAAACAAGAATGTCCATAACTTCCTCATAACGAATCCAAATGAGATGAATCAAAGCTTTCCAGATAGACAAAAATATAATCTATGAGAAAAAAAATATTAAAAAAAAAATTAAAAATTTTGTAAAATCTTTTTGCTACCCCCTGTCTCCACGCATTCCAAGAAATGGCATAATTTCTTGCTCAAAGGTCCGATTTCAAATTTTTTTTTGCCACGTACCTCTCTCAATTCTTCATGTTCACAAAAAGTTTCAAAAAATTAGGAGAAAATTTCAGCCCGTAGGTACCTACCCCAAGTCCCATTTGTCCCCCGAACGGACAATGGTCCTTTAGGGGTTAAAATAGTTACAATATTTTCTAACATGAAAGGCCTAAAATAGTTACTTACTACAATGAATGAATACTAAAAAGCTGAAAGTTCCTATTGTGGTTACTAATCACTCCATTCCAGTTAACCCCTAAAGGACCAAGTTGCGTTTTTCGGCAAAACATAGCGATTTTGGGCAGCTCACTACGAATGGAGTTTTTATTTTTTTTCTTTGAAAATTTACACAACATGTGCCCGAGGAGTAGCTTTAAGGCCCAACAATTTTCATAACTTTTGACTACATAGATAAAAAGTTATTGCATGATATGTGATTTTCTTTGAACTTTGGGCATCCCGGGCAGCTCCGAATATTTCTTTAAGAACGACTCTTAAAAAAAATAAAAATTTGAAATTGGTTCTTTAGATTTATATATACACATGAAGCTTTGAATCATTCAATTTCGATCAATGAGTCAAAAGTTATGAGGAGTTTAAGTTTGCGGATAAGCATGGAGTTTTTGAAAACCATAACTACCCCGCAAACTTAAACTCCTCATAACTTTTGACTCATTGATTGAAATTGAATGTTTCAAAGCTTCCCGTGTATATATAAATCTAAAGAACCAATTTCAAATTTTTATTTTAAAAAAAAGTCATTCTTAAAGAAATATTCAGAGCTGCCCGGGCTGCTCAAAGTTCAAAGAAAATCACATATTATGCAATAACATTTTATCTATGTAGTCAAAAGTTATGAAAATTGTTGGGCCTTAAAGCTACTCCTTGGGCACATGTTGTGTAAAATTTTCAAAGAAAAAAAATAAAAACTCCATTCGTAGTGAGCTGTCCAAAATCGCTTTGTTGCCAAAAAACGCAGCTTTTTCCTTTAGGGATTAAGGTAACTGAGCCCATGACAGATACAACTCTGGACAAGCATATTGTAGTCGTAATTCTTCTTGTGAAGTACATTTTACAAAACACAAGTACACTGTAAGAATTTTTACCTTAGCTAAAACATTGATTGTGGCCCAAATCTCATTCACTAGAAGAAAACCATAATGAGGTCATTCCTAGGTGTCCACAATGGGTCTTTTGTCCGTAATGGGCTATTTTACCTTAAATATGGACCATATAGATCTTTGTGAAATCAATGAAATTTTTTTAGTTTAAAAACTTTACAAGAGTTTCAAATATTTACAAAAAAATTGTATATTTTCAGAACTTATATGAGAGATGTAATTTCATCTCTGGAGGGTTCAAATAAAAAATCTCATTGGAGGTATTCGATTATATTGTCCACTTTACACATACGTGTTCGTAACAAAATAAGCTTAATCTTTAAATGTCCGAGACACCAAATTCCGGTGTCGACAATACTTTGAAGTTAAATAAAACCTTATAAACAACCTTATAAACTTATTATTTTTAATAAATCTAGGGGTGAGGTGGCTGGTACTGTTGCCCTTCACTGTGCTGCTTTCTATCCAGACCACATGGCCGGTTGGGCAATTTTGGGAGTTTTGGCCTTGCGCTCTCCAGCGTGTTTTTTAACACAGACTTCTAATTTTTTGGAAATTTTGGGACACTAAGAGCCACTTCTCCCTTGGCCAATTTTGAAATATTAGGATCACACTAAATTAAAAGGGCTAGGCAAGACTTAAAACAAAACTATTTTTTTGAATTTTGGGTGACTAATCTTTGGAGTTCTATGCCTATTGCTACTTGAAGGATTATGACACTAGACATTTTGGAAACTAAACTTGATGAGATGGTAATACACTCTATTTTGGGGGGATTTTCGAAGGTTCTATAGGTTCAAAGCTTCGCCGTATTTTTAATATTGTTCAAAACTCTAACCACTCAAAGCCAAAGCTTCACCATGATTCTAATAACTTTCTAAATGCTATCAACTTCAAATTTCTCCAAGGCAGAGCTTCGCCATCAAATCTAAAACATTAAAAATCCACTCTTAGGGAAGCTAGGGCTTCGCCGTCATAGGGAAATGATAAAACCGGGGGACAAAATTAATCCAAGAACACCACATCAATAGTCAAATTAGCACATAAACAAGGAACAACCAATATCCACACAATCTTAGAGGGATTCTCACTTAAATAATTCCCACTTAATATTTTGCAAAACTAACAACAAGAATTAGAGGTCCCCCTAAGCGGCATCGCCAAGGTACGGAAGGGACTTTCTCTAAGATTAGCTTAAAAATAATAGTAATCACCAACAAAACATATAATCAACACGACAACGTGCAAGTAAGAGCAACCTTTGAAAGAACCCCAATTTCCTTCAAAGAAAGCTTCAAAAACACCAACAATGGAGCTTGAAATGCTCCAAAAACACACAAAATTGGCAATATAATCTAAAATGGCCAAAATCCAATTAAATGGACCCAATAGTATAAAATGAGCCAAAATATGGCTATAGGGGGTGGTTTGAGAGGAAAATGAGCCCCCTTGTATATACTTCCAAGGACACTCCCCTCTCCTTTTTTCCTAGGGGTAAGCTTATCAATTAGGATTTTCATCCTAATCTTCTATTTTTGACTTTCTACGCTGCTCCAAAACTCTAACTTTTGGAGATTAATTCCAAATTGCAAACAAATTGCGCCATTGGTTTCAAAGGCCATTTTTAGATGCCTGAATCTCCTCATCCTTTTCCAATCTCCATAAACTCATCGAAATCTAGCGCCAACTTAATGCCTCAAAGGTGTAAAAACTCAATTCTTGAAGTTTGACTTTTATCAAAAAAATAACTAGCCTAGGCTCTTTAGTAGGTATGAGGAAATGAGAAAAGATCTAAATTTGACCCCATTCTGATTTTGTATGCTCTCGGTACGTCGGTCAACTCCACCATAATCTTTAAATTTGCCAATTGTCGGGGAATCTCGCAGTTCGGGTATTTTTGGCTATCAGAATGTCTTGAAACTTGTTGGATAATTTTATTAGCATAAAATAAGCTAGTATAATGTTTAATGAGATTTTATCCAATCTAGGTAATTTCAAGAAATTTCTCATTGTAAATTTTAGCAGTTGACCGTCTGGAAAGGCATCTTCTTTAAGTCAGAAGATTTCAAATTTTTTTATGGAACCTTTTATGTAATTCTACAAAGGATGTATAAGCTCATATTTTTACTATGCACAAACACTACAAGAAAATGAGTGTTTTATGACTGCAAAATATGACTGCGTTGAGTCATAAAATCTGAAAATATGACTTCGTCGGAAATCACTGTAGATGACTCGCAATATGACTGCGCCCAGTCATTACCGATGAGTCATATTTTGCACCAGTCATATTTTCAGTCATATGGGCTTGGAGGTATAATTAACCATATTTAGCCGTATTTTGTCAACGTGGCGTATATGTTGACTATTCTTGGAGGCTTGACATTCTCATGACCTGCCCGAGTAAATTAAAAAAAAGCCTACATGGAATATGACTCTGGAATATGACTCAGTTCAGTCATATTTTTGGCTGATGTGGAATATGACTGTAGTGAGTCATATTTTGGCTGACATGGCATATGACTACAATGAGTCATATTTTTTGTTGATGCGGAATATGACTTTTGTGAGTCATATTTTTTGTTGACATAAAAAGTGACTCTTGTGAGTCATATTTTTATTGATGTGATGCGGAATATGACTTTTGTGAGTCATATTTTTTGTTGATATAAGAAGTGACTCTTGTGAGTTATATTTTTGTTAATGTGGGAAATGACTCTTGTGAATCATATTTTTTGTTGATGTAGAAAATGACTCTCATGAGTCATATTCACTACTCATATTTTTTGTTTATTTGATTTATGACTCCTATGAGTCATATTTTTGGCTAATGTAGTAGTTCACATAGAATGTTACTAGTAATATTATGATTAAATGCAGTCATATTTTCAAAAGTATAGAGTTACTTTTTGGCATGACTTTGAGCATTATATGACTACAGCCAGGCATATTTGGGCCAAGATTTTTTGTGAAATATGATTCAAGCAAATGATATATTTAAAATAAAAGAGAGTCACATTTCTTACATTTGTGTGAGTGGTTTGTAATTAGAATACATGAGGTTTATAATAGCTTCAATCATAAATTATAGTCACATTTTTCATACATTCTAATTAAATGAACATGATGCATTGCAATTATGCATCAATATGGGTTAGTAGCTAAATAAGAGACTCCATCCAATTAAAAATGAGTACTTATGATTTTTGAGATGCACAAGAGGCAATTATATTAGAGAAATAAACTACAAGAAATAATGTGATTTTTCTCAATGACATTTATTTGTCACTAACACAAAACATATCACAATGACCTCTATAAATGTATCTTTTCACACACTTATAGGACCTATATTCCTTACAAAAATGTGAAGATGTTGCCTCTTTGGTGTTGCAAGTAGCCTTCAATAACTTCATTCCAGCTTGGTGCCTACATGTACAATCAAGGAGGTTAATTTGTAGTGAATGAACAATAGTTCAACCTTCAAAGTTTTAAGGCAATACAAAATATGAAGCACAAGTTTAAGATAAGAAAGAGCCATAACCACTATATCTCTAGAAATCGAAAATAAATAGGAAGAAAGAATAACAATGGTTATAGAGAGAATAAGAAACAATAGGCGGCAAGTGCTAAGAGGTAAGATGCAACAAAAAGCAAGAATGAAGATGCAACGAGAAGCAACAAGAAGCACAACTTAAGATGCAAGAAATTGCAACAAATAACAAGAAGAAGCAAGAACTAAGATGCAATAAGAAGCATTAGGAAGCATGAATTAATATGCAACAACAAGAAATTAAAAGCAAACAACAAAGAAGCAACAAGAGGAAACAAGAAACAAAAACTAAGAAGTAACAAGAGGACACTAAAAGCAAAGAGCAAGAACTAAGAGGCAATAAGAGGCACAAGCTAGTAAACAACAAGATGCAAGAATTAAGAAGCAAAAACAAACAAGATCTAAAAGGTATTAATAAGAAGCAAAATCTAAGAAGCAACAAGAAACAAGAGCTAAAAGGTAACAAGAAGCAAAACCTAAGAGGCAACAAGAACTAAGAACTAAGAAACAACAACAAACAAGAACTAAGAGGCAAAAACAAACAAGAACTAAGAGGCAACAAAAAACAAGAACTAAGAAACAACAAACAAGAGCTAAAAGAAGCAAAAATAGCCAAATGGCGGCTAGGGTTTCAAAACCTTAAATCAATGGCGGCTAGGGTTTTAAAACCCTAGTCATGTGACTTGTTCCAGTCATGCACATGACTAGCTCTAGTCATGTGACTTGTTCCAGTCATACACATGACTTGCTCTAGTCATGTGGCTTATTTTAGTCATGTACATAATTGGCTCTAGTCATGGAACTTGCTTCAATCATGCAACTGACCAGATATGACTATATTAAGCAAGTAAACTATTTTAACAATCAAATTTGATCCAGTGGATATATTGATATTATAATTCTACAAAATGCATGAAGAGGAGCTGCAAAGTTTTAAGCACCCTACAATTATGGCAAAAAAAAGACATATAAATAGATGCCATGCGTCTGTCACAATATCTACGTCCATGTACAAAGAGTATGCAAGAGTGAAAATATTTGATAGAGGCACTATTTAAAAGCATCTTTGAAGCAAATAAAAGTTTTATGCTTTTATAATCTATATCCTTGTAAAAACATCCAAACGACCATTTGTTCATCTTTTGATTGCATTACAAGCACGCGTGCTTACAGTAAGCTTCAATCTTCATATGAACAATTTTTTGACTTCTGTATGGCCTATAGAGACCCTCCATTAATGTGGCTTGTATGACATTGCTGAGAACCTTTCTAAGAAAGAAACAAACTTCAATACATGACATATGTGAGTGTTTTTTCTATATCCTTGAGATAAAACATGCACATCTATGTTCTTTGTTGTTGGGCTCCAAATCTTAAGTTGGATATTTAAGTATTGTTCAATTGGCATTCTAAGCAATGAACAAGTATTTTCTAATAATAAAGTATAAATGGTTCACATCTTAATTAAAATTGATACAAATTGCTAAAGTTAGAGGTTTTAGATGGTTTAGGCCCCGGGGAGATCGATCACTATCGATTTTTGGAAAACTACATGAGTTAAAATATAGGGTTCATTTAATTCAAAGCGCGAAAATTTTATATAATATGTAGGGCTACTATAGGGTCTATGAAATGCTACATATGTTATTATATGTAAATTAGGCTATGTAAAAACATCATGTAGTAGGAATTTTTATTAACAAGTTAGCCTTAACAAATAGAGGCCATGCAAATTTTTTACATTACAATGAGTATAGGCATAGACAAATAATTTCATGTGGATGATGAAATAGACATAGTCAAGAAAATCAACAATGAAGGGGTTTGACTGAAATTGTACCATGGTACTAGTAGTGTATATTGATATATCAAAAATATTAAATGTAAATGTAAGACATTAATCAAAAGTGGCAAAATTTGTCACATTGCATAAATAGGGAGGTTTACTTTAGTGGGTTCAACAAACTGAAAATTATACAACACAAGGATAAAATTTCTAGTCCATTTAACTCTAAAATTTGAAGTCATATGTGTTAATTACACTCATATTGAATGAAATATTTATAGAGTAATTTCAGTACTAGGGATTCTAAAGTGGTCAATGTCATTAATTACCCCCTGAAGGCTAAAGGGTATTTTAGAAGAGGAAAAAATCCAAAATTGCCAATTTTTTATGTATTGTCCAAAATAAAAAAGAAATTTTTGTTTTTAATTACAACCATAAAAAATTGTATTAAATAGTTAAAGCAATGAATTGAAAAAAAATTCATCCCATTCGACCATGTGGATTGTAAGATCATAAAGTTTGAAATAAGAATTTTTTTTTCATTCCTACAAACTAGGGTCAGGGGACTTGGAGCCTTCTTGGAATCAAATTTTTGGTCTACACAAAAATGAAGATTTTGACTATTCATAAGTATATGATGTAAAGTTTACTCAAAAAAAAAATTCAAAAGCAAATATGGAGCCTAGCTTACTCTAAATCAACCTGCAATGCAAGGAGGTTAAGTACATTGGCAAAATATACAAATCATTTTTTTGAGGATTTCTTGTGCAATGAGGAAATTTTTAATTTAAAATACAAATGGTAAAAAATCGAAAGAAATAATGCATCCATGTCTCTAAGTCACTCATGCTTCAATCCAATCTATTTTTTAATCAATTGTTGTATAATTTTTTTAATAAACTATTTACAAAAAAAAAAAGTTTTAGCCTCGCTGTAGCTACTTAGAACTGACAGAAATCCAAATTGAAAAAGATTGAAGAAGAAAGATGAAACCTCAATAGGAAAAATTAAGCCAATGAATCTCGTTCATGGGAAGCACTTGCTTGCGCTCCTGGATGTATCCATCCACAATGCCTTCGATCTTCAATGACAATGCCACAATCAATATCACCATCCTCTCCTGTCCATCATTGTCAAATTTTGGAGCAGTAGAAAGCAACATGATGGAATTAAATACACTGATTAGGCCGCAAGATTGCAAGATTATATCACTAGAGACCCCATTTATAGGTTTCTTGAAAATTTCTTTGTTTTGGTTGCTTCTAAACTTTATTAAGACTTATGAAATTCAAAAAATCTCCTCAACGACCTTACTGCATAATCTCCTCAAATCACAAGCGCAAAAATTTCTTGTCTATACACATCATCCTATCTATTCACATGGAATCTCTCCGAATTCTCCGAGACACTGAAGCAGTTGCATCAATTCACTATGAGGCACAAGAATATACATGTGTGTGTGTCTATTATTTCATTTGTATTGATGGTTTTTTCCTCAAGTCCAATCGCATGGCACCAAGGGCATTGTTTTCTTTTTGAATCGCACGATTGTTGATTTTGCAAAAAGGGGATTATTTGTTTTCTTTTTGAATCGCACGGCTATTGAATTTTTAAAGGAAGGGGGGTTATTGTTTTCTTTTCAAATCTCACAGTTGTTGATTTATCAGAAGGGAGATTTTTGGGGCGAAGGGTGGTTTTCCTTCTTCTTACTTCATAGACAGTTTTTTTTATTCACATCACACGGGGGCATAGGGTGGTCTTCCTTCTTTTTACTTCATGGGCAGTTTTTTTATTTGCATCGCACGGTAGCAAAGGGTGGTCTTTTTTTTTAAAAACTAGTTGCACGGTTCCAGATTTTTCACTTAGGAGGGGGTCCAAGGCGGAGTTGCCTGTCTCTTTTTAGGAGATAGGAATCTATCCAAATTTTCAATTGTTTGTTCAATGGATAATTGGCCTTTAGAGGTTAAAAACTGCCACTTGGTCAATAGCACTTGAATTCAATTGATCATTGTTAATTTCAAGGTGTATACACTATACACATATGTAATTGTAGGAAGGAAAAATTTGTGAAGAAGGATGGAGGCGAGAAAAAATTAGGCACTTAAGTTTTATTTGTAAAATAGACCTACTTAAAAAACCATAGGAATGAATTTACAAAAACCATAGGGTATTGAAAATATGCCCCTCATAACTTTTTATATAAAAATATGATCATCTTAAATGCAATAATTAAGGTAAATAGCCCCACATCAAATACCCTCTTAATTGAGGTGTATACCTTAAATTACAAAGTGATCTCCCCGGGGTTTTGGTTGATTGAGGCCAAAACTCTAAACTTCCAAATTCAAGTTGAGAAATTCAAAAAAATTGTTAGCTTAAGTTGTAGAGCATTGCATGCAACATATTCTAAAATAGTAAAAATCTTTATAATGGAATATTTTTAGCAAAAAATATAGATGGATGAAGTTTTGTCTCTAATTTATTCTTCAAGATTTCATCCAACATTTTCTTTGAGCCTATAAGGATATAAATGAATTCCTAAGAGCCGATGGCGATGGTGAAAAGGTTCCTTTTGGAAATGTTAATGGAATGTTCTACTCAAAGACTTCATCAATTTCATCAAAATTAGATGTAAAAATTATTCAAAGTTGTCAACAATGAAAAATTCTATTCAATATCATATCATATTCTATTCAATATTCTATTCAATATTCTATTCAACAATGATAAATTCTATTCAATATCGTACTTGCATGACACACCAACCATTAAATCTACTTATGCACAAATTCAACAGGTGATCATGTCCTATGTTTGTTAAATAGTGAACCTTCTATGTAAATTAAAAAATTCAAGAATTTGTATATTTAAACCACTACATTTGAAGAAAGCCTCTTTCACCAAATGTATATGTCAACCTCAAAAAAAATAAAAAATAAAAAACCAAAACATCTTTAACATGTATGCATTTTGAGACCTTCCCCCCCATCCCTTCCAATACGACGGTTGAGAATGACCCATCAATTGTCTCCTATTATTATTTGCTTCATTTTGCTCTACTTCCCCTGTAAATCTTACAAAAGAATTGATTAATTAATTATAGAAAAAACATGTGCCACCCAAAGATATTTGACGCCGATTGTGTAATGGAGATATATACAACATCCAAAAAAAATAAAAATTTAACACGTTTTTAATCAACTCATACTTACACCCAAAAAAATACAAGAAGGCCTTCTTAGATTGCTCACCTTTTGCTTGTGCCGCCTAAAAGAAAAAAAAATTACTATAAAAAAAATGTGACTACAAAATACAACTAACAATAAAATATGACTATAAAATATGACTGAGGCAAAAATACGACTGCCCGCCCAAATTTTCCTTTGACTGCCTCCTTCAAAAAAATGTCACTACCATGGAGATATGACTGCAAAATATGACTCAACCAAAAATATGACTAGCAAATATGAGTATATGACTTGCCGTTCCCAAAACATGTTCCATGCCGTTCTCTATAAAGTACTTTGGCGTTCCCAATGGGCGTACACTATACGCCCGTGAAGTACAAGGGCAAAATATGACTGGCAATCATATTTGCAGTCATTTTTTTTCCCAAAGTCTTGGCCTCTAAGAATATGACTGCATGTAGTCGCCAGTCATCCCCAGTCATGTTTTTGCAGTCATAAAACACTCATTTTCTTGTAATGAAAGTTCAAAAGAGAATCAAATTTTGCATCCTCTTTTTAATTCTGACAACTAAGGAATCTTCCACACAGAGGGAAATCTTGGCAAATTGATTTCGTTGTTGAGTCCCAAATGTGATTTCCATCCTAGAACACCTTACTCCATTCTTAGATTCTTCCTACGTGTTTGTCTTCAAGAGGTTGTAACTCCTACAGACCAACAATCGGGGTTTCTGCTATCTTTTTGATACAATGGGGAAAGTAAAACCTATCTTTGGGAATGGACCTTGGACCTCAAAGATATTTTTTCAAATCAATTTTAGCCATAAGATATCACATGCACTATAGGTTTGAGCGATTCGGACCACATTTGCTCTAATTCTACTATTTAACCAAATTCCAGGTTTTTAACCCATTTATAAGGGGGAATTGGGTTTATTTGGGAAAAAATAATCTATAAGGGACCAAATACTATATTGGCATGTGACATACCTATTTTGGTTTTACACTCTTTTGGGGGCTTTTCGTATATAAAACTACACTTAAACTCGTTGAAAAACGAAAAAAGAAAGATCATGAGTCCCAAGTGACGAATTTGAAGCTCACACCTATCTCTTGGCAATGTTGTCGTCAACCAACTATTCCTTTAGCATCAACAAAGGCTGAGAATATTGCTTGTGCATGTGCAGCAAAAAGAAGCAATGTGAATTCTACAACTAATGAAGAAAATTGGATTTAGTCAAATGGAACCATTACCTATATACTGTGACAGTCAATCATGCATTGCCTTGACAAAAAATCCTTGTCATTATGATTGGTCTAAACACATAGACATAAGACATCATTACCTTTGTGAAAGCTCTACGAGAGAACAATGTCGATTCAGACATTTTTGACAATTTTTTAGTTAATTTGGACATTTTTTTGTTAATTCCGACTCAAATAGTCAATTTGAACATGTCAATTTGGATGTTGTTTTCTTGTAGTGTTGAACAAGGAGACATTCAAATACCATTTTGCCCGATAGAAGAAATGGTTGGAGATGTATTAACCAAGTCTTTATCCAAGCCCAAACATTTGAAGTATTTAGGTCTAATGGGTGCTAAGTAAATATGGTTTTTAATGTAGATCTAGGTTAAGAGGGGCAGTATTAACTAGTAAATTAGATTATATAGATTAGTGATTAATAGGTACAACGCTTCACTTTATGAAAGGGTGTAAGTATCACATTTATATATGTGATCTTTTATCTCTCTTTGTAAATATATATATATATATATATATATCCAATAGAGCTTTGCAAAGCGCAAATGTAACCAAATTGTTCACAAACAAAAATGCAAAAGCCCTGCATCAAATGGGAATACAAAGGAATGTTCTCATACAAAGTTGTGTGTCGGCAATTCAAGAACACTGGAATGTTCTCATACAATGGCATATGTTGGGTTTTGCAGCAACAAGAGGAGATTCCGCCATAATGTGTCAATCTTATAGACATTTGTCTTTGTATTAAGTTCTGCAATGATGATACAGTGAGTGAAATATTTTGATGGGCTCATCATTCGCCCGGCCAATAGATCTTGGCATTCATCTCTCACCAGCGATCACAGAACCCTATTATTGCAATTTGTGGAAAAGCTATACCCGTGTGAAAGGGGAGCTATTTCCGCAACATTAAATTTTTTTGGTGAAAAAGACGAGATAAAAGTGGAAAAAGTAAGTGGCAATTTGTCTCCAAATTTTTTTGGGGGTAGCTTGAGTTTGCGACCTGAGAGAAAATTTTGGAGTTCCTTCATTGCTACTATAGCTATTTTCTACTGTTCAAATTTGCTAAGTGATAATTCAAAAAGTGAGAGATTTGGCTATTAGTGAAGCAAGTGTTCGGTACAAGTGCTAATTGCATACAATGTTCAATTCTGTTGTGCAATGGAAATTGTGGTGTAGTATGAAGTATGTGCATTGTGCAATGAAAATTTTTGGGTCAGTAATAAGGGAGTTGAACCCTTCTTGCAAAATGCAAGACTGCCCAATGCAATGTTACTGTTCTGTACATAGAAGAACAAACAACATTAATGGGGAATTTCGTTAAAATGGCGACATTTTTTTTAAATGGTATGAAAATAGTTCAGAACGGCCATCCTGAAATCTATACCTATCCTAGATGGTTCAAAATGGCCGTCCTGAAATCTATACCAGTCCTAGATGGTGAAAATGGCACACAGTCAAAGTGGCACTTGAAATACCGTCATTTTAACAAAATTGCCCATATTAGTAGAACAAGTTAGTACTTGAAAACAAAGTCACACAAGCTGTAGAAGGGCCACAGCTGCCTTGTAGTGACACCAAAGCTCCTTCAATCTTCAGCAAAGCTCCTTCAGTCTTCACTGTTCACCAAAGCTCCGAAATTCTTCATCCTTCACTCTTCTCCCAGATAACACAAGTTCCGTGTCAAGGTCTATATGAGCAGGCAGCCTTGCAAAACCTCATGAAAATTAAGGATTTAAAAGACTATAGTGGCAAGGATACTGAGGAAAGGATATTGATGTGTTGATTTTTGTTCACAAATCCCCTTGGCGGCCAACCTTCACAACACTCTTCCATGAGTTGATGGCTTCCTTATAAGGGAAGTTCTCAAGGGAGAAATACTGCTGTCCAAACATACGTACACTAGTAGAAAACAAGGCCCGAATCAAGACGTCCGAATCAACTCAAAATGTCCAAATCAACACAACTATGCTAAAAATGTCTGAATCAACTAAATATTGTTAATTCGGGTCCCATTTTCTAGTAGTGGCACCATAAGCGGGAGGTGTTTTCCAAGTCTATTTCTATGACAGGATTTCAGAAACTTCAAATTGGAGAAACATCTCTCATCCTCAATTGACTTGAGCACTAAACAACACCCTATCTCAGCCACTCTAAAGTACTCAGAGATTAGCTTACAGAGGTGGCGGGACTGTGACAGTTTCCACCAAAGTTTCATTACCGGATTCTTGTGCAAGGGGGGCTGTAAGCTGCCTCGCAGTTTGCCTTCATTGTTACTTTGAACAACCCTTGTTGCAAGTCCAAGTTAGAAGCTGAAAGCAATTCAGGGGCAGTGTAAGGTCTGCCATCCTCATACAAGGGCTGCCCCTTATTAACAATTCGCGCTTGGCAGTAGAACTCTTTCAAAACGGCCAAGTGCTTCGAAAAGTTGGCCTCAGCACCGTCCTGACGGCTGACGCCAGTACTGCGGGTAAACAATTCCGAAGGCATCCAAAAGTTCTTGCTGGGGAAAGTGGCAATCCAGCTTGTCGCAGAGAGACTGCGATATGTCTATGCACAGTAACCGGCAGACAAACATCAGAAACCAGGGCCGGAACCAGAGTTCAATACTGTAGCTGAAAGCCGCGGCTCAAACCCCGGAATCCTAGATGTAAGCAGGAAAGCACTTAAGCCAACCAGTAGCGAATCACCAACTCGTCAGGCCACCGCTAGGTCCGCTACAAGAAACGGCAGATAACACGTTCAAAACCACGTGCAAGTGAAACAAACAAGTAATACAAGTTGCATCATACAACTATACAAGTGCAAGGAAACAATTCAAGAGTCCAAGACTTGAAGACTTTAAACAAAAAAAATTGGGAAAGGAAAGTACAGGACAAAAATGGAAAGGCCAAACCAACAAAAAAAATTGGAAACAAGAAGAAATACCCGTACCTGAAAATTGGCGTTCGATGGTGTCCTGGAGCTGGAGGAAATCCTGCTGCGTTATGAAAATGTGCTGGCCAGTTTTCTTATTGTGACACCGGGTGTAGACGTGATTCTCCGTCAAATCAAAGTACAAGTGAGAAATACCGCAACCACCCCCAAGGTCTTTCCACTACATCGGAATGTTTTTGCACTGCACAGATACCAAATCGTGATATGTGCGGAATTCCTCCTTGCTGTAAGCAGTTTGGCCATCGATGAAAAGCCTTGCGAGCTTGCTTTGGCAAACTTTCACGGCTTGCACAAAATCATAGACAAAAATGTCACGAGACTGAGATAGCTTCATCAGGCAATGAACTGCATTCACCAACGATATGAAACAAGCCAGTGACAGTAAGATTTCTAGGTCAGCCAGAAGATCAAAATTATCACTTGCCCCCATATGAACCTTTTGTCTAGGACCACCGGTCATGTCGACTCCCATTTTCAAGAGCAAAGTGAGGTATTCGTCCATGATCCTCTGCGCTGGACTCATGGAGATCCAACGCGTTTCCACATTACTTAGCAATTTATTGCCCTTAATTTCCATGAGATTTGCGAGTTTTGTCAACTCAGTGTGTCGCTTGTTACTGCGACAGAAGTAAGAATATACAGACTAAAACAGGCCCCTTCACTACAAGAAAAAAGGGTGTTTTAAGAAGTGTCCTAGACATCATGTCTTTTAAGTAACGTCTTTTAAGTAAGTTTTTAAGTAAAATTTTACTGAAAAGACAATCTTTTTAGTATAATTTTACTTAAAAACTTACGTAAAAGACGTTATTTAAAAGACGTGATGTCTAGGACACTATTTAAAACACCCCTTTCTCTTGTAGTGCTCGAGCCTACAAACCATCGAGTACTTTGACAATGTCTCAACGACCAAGTTAAGACGATGACTGACGCAACTGGCGCCCAAAATGAAGGGAGCCCATTTCTCGCAGATTTGTGTCGTAACACTTGTCTTTGCACCCTGGAAGGTACTAACTCCGTCAGTCCTAAAGCACACAAGTTTGGAAGCAATTTCTTTAGGACCCAGACCCCCCTCATCAACCAACGCTTGCATTATAACAGCGGTAAGGTGGTCTGCAATACCGCCATCAGAGACACAACTCAAATGCAACAAATACGGCATCCTTTCCCAATTTTGCATCGCCTAAATATGCACACCGATCCAACAAGTGTTATCAATCGTAGTGAATTCATCGACACTAATAGATATTACCCTGGCAGACTGCACAACGGACTTCAAAGTGCTCAAGACAATGCTATGCAAATGCTTGCTCATTTTCCATCTAGAGCTCTCAGACCAATGCTTTTGAGGCAAATGACGAACCTTCAAGTGCCTAAGCAATGACTCTTGCCTCTCGTAATCACACATTGGTCGATCGTGAGTGAGAATTTGGAAAAGGGTAGAAAACTGTACTCCCTTGCATTTGAAGTCGCTCTCCGCATCAGTAGTGAGCTGATTGGCGACACTCCCAACGTGCTTGCGTGATGCCCAAAATTTGCAAAGTTTGACGTGTTTGCAATCGATATTCGTGAAAGTGTCGCCCTTCTTTAAGTTTGGGAATGGCACACCGTCTTCAATGCAAATCCGCTTCCCTTCATGCTTCTCAAGGTTGTTAGCTTTGGGGACCAGAACCTTCCTCCTCCCTGTCATCGCAGTGCAGCTTTGGCAAACGACACCGGACAAATGTTCATTTGAATTGAATTCAGCCTGCGCCCAAGCGAACTTACAAGCCTATACCTCCTGCCACCATCGGGTGATGGTCCCCGGAGCAGTCTTTGTCTTCTTGCGAGGCGCAGTTGAAGCCCATCCCTTCTTCCTCCTCCTCGTAACACAATGTTCCTCCCCGCTCATTATATCAGACGCGAGATCGTGCACCCCAGGCAATAGAACTGTGTTTTCGGAAGGTGGGTCGCTAGATGGCCGATCAAGGGACTGCGAACATCGCGTCTCAGAGACATGCGTCACCTCCGTCGCCTGAGCAACAATAGGATTAGGCATCAGGTACTTTCCAACGCCATCCATATTGCGAGTGGAACCAAATGTGTGCACCCGGAAATTATCGGGAAGCCTCAGTTTCAGCGCCATTGGAACCTGCACATCCGCCGCAAAAAGAACATCCGCAAACACATAGAAGCATTACACAAGAATAAACCAGCAAAAAGCAAGTGAGACAGCAAAAGCAAGTGAACCAACAGAAGCAGAAATTGCAATTCGCAGGGAAGCAAAACTGCAATGAAAGCACGTCACAACTCGCAACTTTCCAAGGTGCAAAACACATCAACCACTACCCCTTAAATTCACAGAGAAGTTCACGAAGCATCCACCGTCGCCTTCTGCAAGCAGCCCAACGCCCAGCCACAATAGCTCCCTGCAACTCTCAAATTGAAAACAACATTCACTCATAGCCCCCATTTTAGAAATGCAGTGAATGCATGAGACACTGAGCGCGTCTCCAAAATTTTCACAGCAACCCAGAAGTGGGCAAGTGGCGTCATTCTTGCAATTTAAGAATCAAAATTCAAAATGCTCAAGATGCCGCTTTGAAAACCAGAATCTCACGGAGGCACTTAAGGCACAAATCTCCAGAGCATCGCGGAGATTGGACGGCTGCAATGAGAGGCAACATTCAAGACGAAGGAGACAAGCGGAGCGCCATTAATGCAACTCAGAGTAAACCACAGGAAAACACAAGGCGACCCCTCAGAAACACAGGAAGAAGCCAACACAAAAACCCCAAACCCTAATCGCGAAAGGAGCCGCTTCGATGTCGCTGCCGCGCGAGACACCTGCGACCAGGTTCGTGCCAACGCAATAGGTGCGCCCAACGCGTAGGGGATGAATGCGAACAGGTGGCAGATGAATTCTCAAATTGGTCACCATGATGAAAAAGCCTGTGCATTCTAGCTCAAATCTACATTTTGAAAAAAAATTCCCCATAGTCATTTAGCTCCCAATTTTTTTTGGTATAAAACCAGCGCAAATTAGCCAGTTTCAAGATCGCTATCCCTCACAAGGAGATAATGAACTACGTATGAGTGTAGAGTCCACCCGAATGCCTGCCATTTTTAAAGATTTGATAGCACCCTAGCCTTGCGAGAATCAGACATCGATGGAGACAATTTGCTCGATCACTCTTACAATTCTACGCCAATTGAGCTAGCAAATACAGAATCTCTGTAAAAACAAACAAACACACTGAATCACTCTCAAAATTGAGGCCAACATTGAAAATGGTGGCAAAATCGCAAAATGAAATGGCAGAGCATTGAGGACTCTGATCATAGCGTTATATACGTATTACATATTCACAAAAAATGGCGGGCATTGTGAACCTCGCCATCTGGTCTTGACACTTAAAAAGCCTGGATTCCTTGGAAAGTCCCCGATTCCTTGCCTCTCTGCCATGGTCGCTAATTGAAGTTCTTTTATAGATTTATATGTCTATTATATAGTAGGGTACAGTATTATTACAATTATTACAGTGTCATTTGTAGAATTTTGCATATTATAAAATATGATGGACATTTTTTGTTGTGCATAATTAAAATTGTGTTCTCAAGCAATTTCAATCGAGTATACCTAATTCTAATTTCAAAAAACTAAAACTATCAATATTTGGTGAATTTTTTAGTTTTGTTTTATAATTTTAATTGATAATTGATTCAAATTGGACATTAGTGATGAATTATTGAAATTCAATTGGCAAGTGAAGGAACACCTATACGTGGACATTTCCTTTTATAAAAAATCTCAAGTTTTTCCAAGATTCACACTGTAGGTTTCAATATTGTAGTGCTAGATGCTTCAATAACGTAAGACAAACTTCTTTATACTATGACTAGAATTTGCTATTCGACCCTTACAATATCATTAGTGTTGTACCTTTGAAAATGATGGTACACATAGTTATCTACAATCTAATTATACTACAAAGATATCAATTTTATAAGATTTGGACATTTGACACTCTAACTTTTGAATTTCTTATTGTGTGAATTTTATATTTTTTAGAGATTTATAAAATTTATCAAAGATGTGCTTCTAGATGTTTCCTATGTATCTTTAAAGATGAATTTTGAAATTTTGTCATTGATAGATTTCAATCAATTACTATATAAAATCATGAAATATACCTAAAGTTTTTTGAAGTAAAATACAGTTTAGGTATTTTGAATTGAAATTTGATATACTTGATTGAGAATGCCAAAAAATACAATGTCAATTATGCTTGATGAAAAATGACAATTTGTATATGCCAACATTCTTTTAATGGTACAATAAATAATTTATGAGAATATTAGATCCTACCCATACATTAAATTAGATTCCTTTGTTTTGTTTGTTATAGTGAGAATTCTTGAATCGTGCGTCCCCCCGATTGCGTTCTTGATACCATCAAAAAGCTGTCAACAAGGAGACTAGGGATACATGGATTTTGTTTTGTGGCGTTTAGATTTACAGTGTGAAAGTTATGGACTTTTGAATTATTTTTGAATTAAAAATTAAAAAATTGCTTTTATTTTATTTTGACTATGACAACAACATAGAGCATACTGGTTTCTTATGAAGTGAGTCTTTGAAGGATTTTTTTGTCACATTTTCTTAAAAAGGCCTCTTGTCTATCTTTGGTTGAGAGTTGCAATTCAAGTTAAAATGTTGATCCAATCAATTAAATGTATCTACCTAAAAATCAAAACTACTGTCCAATTTTGTGCAATTGATTAAGTAGCACCTTCCTCTCAACAAACATGAGGAATAAAACAAAACAAAAAACAAATTGAATGAATGTAAATTGTTGCATTCAAAATGTCCTTTGGATGATAAATGACTAACCGTTTCTTAACTTGTAAAATACCACAAGATAGCAAAATATATTTTTTTAAATGTTAAAATTTGACATGAATATTGCCTTCTTATCGCCAAAGATTTCCATCCATTTGACCATTTTAAATCTATTTTGAGTGTTTTTTCATCCAATTCACATCCTTTCATCAAGTTTCAACTTCAATACCATATCATTGATCACCACCAATGTTTGGGAAGTTTTTTGAGTTTTAGTGGCTATTTTCCTTTAATTTCAAATTGAACTAACTTTTCCAATTTAGATTTTGGTTATTTCTTCTATTTTTAATTCAAAATAGAGCATTTATAGATTTTTTTCACCAATTTTTTGTCTATGTTTTCAAATTGCAACTAGTTTTTTTTCCCAATTACGCCGGCTAACTTTGAACTAGCCACCGGTTCTTCATGAATATAGATCACCACAATGGCTAAGTTAAGTTTTAAGGCAATACGACCTAATTGTGACTTGTTTACAAAACTATTCAATCTCTCGTTCTATCTAGATTCGTGCCTAAAATGTACAACCTCCATACATGATAGCCTAGGATTGACTTCCAAAACATGTATATTTTCAGTGCTTTGAAAATTCTTAGTATATTCATGCGGAGTCCAAAAAATGAATTTAAAAAAAAAGTCTAGAATTCCCTTGCAACTACCAACAAAATCCAACAATTTTTTTACCAAAGTTCAAATCCCTATCCGATCGCATTTAGCCATTCAGGTGCTACTTTCTTTAACTAAGTTTAAGTTAGTAAAAAGATTTGCTGGAAAAGCGACACAAGTCATTTGATTTGGTTAGCTACACTTGTAAATAGTGTTTCTTTATGCATGATTCTTTGCCAGTTGGCTTACGAGTTGGCTACAACCAAAAGATGTTGACTATTTTTTATGAAGAAAATTTTCATTTTGTTCAATTACAATAGCCAAGTTATTGCTACAATATAAGACCAATAGCCAAATTTTTCCTACACAAAATAGTAAAATTGGGTTGCCTTAATAATTAGGTTGCTTTCACGGGAGAAGTTACCTCATGACTCACTACTTGTCCACATGGAGGCAATGGGCAATTCTTTAAACCCAAGCCATTAAAACTAGTGCACCAACCCATACAACACACATGGTTCCTACATTATTGCATCCCTCTACATGCATCTTTCTATAATAATTATACATATTTTTATCGTGTAGAATGTCGAGAAATTAATGAGAGGCAACCTAATTTCACTATTTTACTTAAGTGATACCTAGTTTTGATATAGATATCACCAAGTATCACATGAGTATTGAAGAAATAGCTATCTACGATAGGTACACCCAAAACTGCTACATTTTGCTATTGAGCCTATTGACTATTATTAGACAAGACAGATTTTGATATGCTCTTGTTGGCAAGTGAAAGGAGGTTCCAGTGCACCAAAGAACATGACATTTAGATATTATATGCAAAAGTTATTAAAAAACAAAGTTTGATTCTGAATCAAAGCATTTCTTCCACTTAGGAACAAAACTGATTTTGGAGATGTACACACAATAAAGATGGTACACTAAAAAGGGTATTTAGTGTTGGTGTCGCAAGGTAAATTTTTGGTTTTTTGTAAGTTATCTAAATCTTGGAACGGAAACCGTGATCTGGGATCCGGATTCAAGTAGGAGGTAACCGATAACCGGAAATTAACTAATGGAACGGAATAGACGACAATCCGGATTTGATCTGAATCTGAACCGGATTAGAGTTAGAACGGATCTGAGTTGGATCGGAATGGGTCAGGAACGGATTTGGTCATGATGACAGATCAGACTATATATGGGCTGACCAATCCAGTGGCCACTCTTTTTCAATCTTCATTTGCGGAAATCTCGCTCCAGCGCGTACTTAGCCTCTCTTCCCAGCATTTTGCTTTCTTATTTTGAGTTGGTTTGTGTGTGCGTGTTAGAGTGTTAGGGCGCGCAGCGCTTTAGTGTGCGTTGCAGGTTTAGAGGTATTCCGGTTGAGATCGGAAGAGCGAAGGTGAAAAACGGGACGTGCGGCTAGGAGAGGGAAAGGTAGCCACAGTCAGGATCCGGTTAGCACAGTTCGTGTCCATGCCTCAGCTCCGTAAGAGTAGAGCAGGGCCGTCCAGTTCCTCCGCAGCAGAAGTAAAACTCCGGAAGGTGTGTCCGGTTATTCCAACGGACGAGAAGGAAAAGGACAACCTGATGGAGGATTTGGCCAAGATGGGCTGCGGAGGACTGATCGATAAACCCTGGGGGTTTCGGGAGGAGCAGATGATTCGAGAGTTACTCGGAAAGCTCTCCAACCAGTTTGAGAGAACTCTCCGCGGAAGTCCGGGCAACTGGACGGAGGAGATGTGGAAGGCCGTGTATGAATTCCGGTCTGGAGGTCGAGGGATGGCCTCCTCGAAGGAGGGTTACACTCGGGGGAAATTCCGGTGCGACGTGGACTCCAAGGATGGGCACGCGGTGGCAGACTGTCTGGACGACCGGCATCGGAACCTTCTCCAGTTCCTGGTTCCGATCATCCACCCGGAGAAGCCGACGAGGGTGACCATCGCCATCGGGAACCTCATTTTCGGAGCCCTGAGCGGGGAACAGAAAGTGGACTGGGCCAGGGTTTTGTTCGACCTGGTCAACCGGCTCATTCCGAAGATCGGAGGAAGTAGACCGACTCCGTTGAGTCCCTACCTCGTCCATCTGTACAAACACCATCAACTCCTCACGGATACGGAGGAGAAGGAGTGGAAGATGCATGAGTCACTCCTGAAATATGGAGAATCGGAATCGGAAGAAGAAGAACAGGAAGAAGTATCCGGTTCCGAGGAGGAAGAAGAGGAAGAGGAGGAGCTACACCGGCCGCAGCACAAGCGGTAGAAGACGACGCCTCCTAACCGGAGAGGAACCCCAACCCCTCCGGTTGAGACCTCCAGCCCAGGGAAGAAACCGGTTTCTGAAGAACCGGGTCCTTCCGGATCGGATCCGACGGATCCGTTCAACCAGTTGGTCAACATCCTGAGTGATGTGCGAGCAGACTGGACGGTGAAGAAGCTGATTCTGAATCAGATCAGCGAGCTGGTGGGAGCACCAGTAAACAGCAACCTGGCAGGAGTGGTTGCAGATTTTATCTCCAGCCCGGACGAGATCCGGAAGCAAGAGGCGGAGATCCGACGACTTCAGGAGGAGAACGAGTCGTTGAAGACGGAAATGTTGCTCCTCAAGGAGGACATGGCTACCACCCGGAAGATGGCAGAGGCTACCCGGAAAGTAGCGGAGGATGTGAAGGCCACATTCGGAGCAACCGGAGAGGCTTTCACCAAGTCAAAGTTGTTTGACGAGGGAGTCCTCAAGGAGAATAAGATATCCGGGACCAGGTTGGTCCGGATTTTGACAGACTACTCCGAAAAGGTGGAGTTAGTCATGATGGACGCACGAGAGGCTGCAAACCGGATGGAGGAGAGCAGCAGAAAGCTGAACGGAGTGACGTTGTCACGATCGTTCCATCTGTCCGACCTTTCAATGCCCGGATCTTTTCCGAACGTAGGCATTCAAACGGAAGGAAAGGATCGGACTCCCCAGTCAAAGAAGAGTGGGAGGAAACTTGCGCACACCATCAACCTGGATTCGTCACCGGATCTCCCAGAACGTGAAACAGGGGAGCGGAACCGAAACCTGACGGACGTTTTCGAGCAGCTTGGAACGGACCCACCGAGAAGTCCCACACTGAACCCGGGGAAAAATCAAAGTATGGATCTGACCCCAGATCAGGGTGAGGATCAAGAACAAAGCGTGCACCAAGGCGAAGACGAAGTCATGGACGAAGGAACGGATCAAGGAGTAGATTTTAGTTGTAAATATTTGTTAGTTAGGACCGGACCGGATTTGATCCGGATGTGCCTGGTCTGGATCGGATGTTTTCCGGTCTGGCCGGCTCGGTGGGGACCGAAAGTTCCGCGCGGACTTTCCAGGCCGCTTTATGTTGACTTTTGAGTTTTAAAATGTATATAGTCAGTCTCTGCGAAGGAGACTGGGAGTCTTTTCCCTTGAGTTTTTCATGCATTTTCTATTGATTTCTTGTTATACGTCTCTCCCGCGCGTGGCAGGGCTGTTTTGGTGAGGAGTTAGGAAAATGTGTGCAGATTCTAGAGAGATTTCTCCCCTTGGCGTGTTTGTTTTGCTCTTATGTGCATGTGAGTGGGTTTTCTAAGTGTTGGGAGCGGATTTCAGTTCCTCAGCGCCTCTACAGTTCACGATTCCGGGCGAGAAAACCGTTGTTAGGCTAGGCGGATAGGGAAGGAGTCCTTAAACGCGCTAGAACTCCTGGATAGGAAATCTGGTTGAGTGCCCGATCTCCCGTGAGGTCTCGCTGCCCTAGTTGGTAAACGGAAGAACTTTAGTTGATGTTGGAACGGACGAGTTCGCTTGTAACCACCTAACTCCGCACGGAGGGAACTTGGCATCAAGGTCGTTGTAGTATGAGAGGATCGTACGGGGGGTCTTTGTGTGACCTGCCAACTGGATCGCTGTCCGGGGGGCTGTGAGAGATCAAACCGGATCCGCGCTAGTGTAGGAAGTAGTGGATTAGAGAAGTGGATCTTCAGCCACTATAAGTCACGGAAGGAGTGGCGGGCCTGCCACTCTCAAAAGCAAGCGGCGAACCCTCTGATGGTGAAACAGAGGCTAAACTAAACCGGAGTGGAGTTAGAGTACGTGTGTGAGGACCGGATTGGATCGGTCCAGAGGAGTTCCAGGATCAGAAGTGTTAGGATCCTGGGTCGTGGAAGTTTTACGGGACCGAATAGCTTGACAGACCGGAAGAAATAGAGAGAGGTCTGGTCGTTGTTTTTGGTGTGTTGTTGTTTCCGGTTCTAGATCTAGGACCGGAAAGTAGAAATTGGATACTAGCTGAGCTTAAGTTGGGAATAGAACTAGACACTTCACAGAATCTCGTGGGTTCGATCTTTAGAGTCATTTTGTTATGCTTTAAAGTGGTTTTTGGGAGTATAACAGGGAATTCGCTTACTCTGTGCTGCGACACGCAAAAATCTGGCACCGCTGCCGGGGATTCTAAAGCTGTCAGTGTTCGTTCCTAGTAGCAAAGTCAGTAGTTGTTTTATTTTCTGTCTTGTCTTTTCCGGATTGAGATTTGGTTTTTGACGAAGAATGGAATTTCGTATTCATGAGCAGAAATACAGGAAGTGAAAGAAGGTCTGAGCGATTGAAGAAGAATCAAGGAGAATCGTCTGGACCTGGTTTTAGTGATCCGGATAACTCTGATTCGGGTGACCAACCGATCTTTGTACCTGCGCCCGGAGAGCAGATCGAAAGTCCGAGATCGGGGAATACTCCGTCAACTTCTGAACGAGGCTCTGAACCGGAAGGGGAAGAATCGGATTCGGAAGAGGAAGAAGTCATGACCCGGTTAAGGTACAAACGTTACAAGGGCGACGGTAGCCAAGATGCGGACGAATGGCTGTGCGAGTTTGAATCAACTGCACTCGCCAACCAAGAGAATGAGGCGGCCCAGCGAAGAATCTTTCAAGGATTGCTGAAGGGGGAAGCTCTCAAATGGTACCAAGATGTTCCAGATCTGATCCGGAATAACTGGGATCAGCTGAGAACGGACTTTCTGCAAGCTTTCCGGGAAGTTGGTGGAGAAGCCAGAGCTTTGGGCCGGTTGAGCACATTGACGATGAAATCGTCCGAATCCGTGCGAAGGTACGGGCAGAGAGTGAAAGCTCTCATGCAGAAGTTAACCACTGAGATTGCTCCTAGTTTGCAGGTGGAGTGGTACGTTGCCGGATTACCCGAGTCAATGGGATTCCTGATCCGACAAACGCGCCCAAGAACGCTCAGAGAGGCCATGGATGCTGCAACCAATTACGAGAATTTAGCGCAGTCACTCCGGAAGTCCCTGAAGCGGAGCGAAGAGCAAGCCAGAGGAAAGGACAAGAAGATCAACCGGAAATCGAAGCATCGAAAGAAGGTCTCAGACTCGGAAAGCACTTCTGAGTCGACCGGATCGGAAGTTTCCGATCGGAGTTCATCCAGTTCGGATATGGAACGGAGTGTTTCACCTCCCCGACGTTCGTCCAAGAAGGGGCAGAGTCGAAAGACCGTTGTGAAAGTGAAGGCAGAGGAGACGGATTCTAAGAAGGCAATCAAGAAACTCCAAGACACATTGGAGGCGATCAAGGTCAACATCGCAGAGAACCGGAGACCAAGACGGATTGTCCCGACTTCCCGATCCAATGTCTGGTGCGGAAGGTGTGGCGAACCGGGTCATTACTCGAGTGAGTGCCAAAGAACCAACCCGAAGCACGTTCACTTCGTGTATCCTGAAGAAGAAGAGGTGTACTACACCATGGCACCTGAGGAAGAGGAGGAAGTTTACCAGATTCAGCCAACTTATGGGAGAGGGAAAGGGATTGCTGTTCCGATCCGATCCAACATGCTGAACCGGAATTTCCTACCCGGTCCTAGTCAAGGCGTCATGATGCAGCCACCGATGCGAGCATATCCGGATAGACAAGTGGTGATTTGTTATGGCTGTGGAGAACCGGGACACTATGCCAATAAGTGTCCTAACAAGGGAATAGCTCAAGGTGCGCCACGAATCCTTCCATGCCAGAATTGCCAGGAGTATGGACATCCGGAGGATCAATGTCCAAAACCAGTACAACCGCGACCGGTTTACAAGCAAGTCCAGATTCTTCCCAGGGAGCAGACCGCACTCAACTACGGTCACTCTGCTGGAACGGAGAATCCGGAGAAATGACGGTGCGAGGTGGAGCTGCCAGGAGGAGCGGAGAGCGTGGTCAACCGAGTATCGACCCGCAGTTCCACCAGGAACCAATCCGGTCGTACCATTAGGAGTAGTAAGAAGAAGTCGAGAAGAAAACTGGAATCGAGTAGCGATTCGGATTGCCCTTCTCCAGAGCCTAGACCAGAACCAGAGTTAGTTCACTCTGAGGAAGGGGTAGGCAGTAACCGGATTCCGATAGATATTAGCGCAGAGATCCGAACGGAAATCTCTGGACCGGATATATTACGGAATCAGAAGAAGGTTAGTTTTAGTGACACACCCGTGATCATTAATCCGGATGTAAATACGCATGAGTATAACATCATCCAGAATATAAAGGATCAGAAGGCGAATGTCACGATCGGACAGCTCCTGCATGACAACGTGATGTATCAGAAGCTGATCCGAGACGCTTGGACCCGGAAACGGAGGAAGAAGGTGAAGCTGCCAGCGGTTGCAGTTAACTTTTCTCAACCGGAAGATTCCGGAGCTC
Source organism: Pseudisothecium myosuroides (assembly GCA_951799445.1). Lineage (NCBI taxonomy): Eukaryota > Viridiplantae > Streptophyta > Bryopsida > Hypnales > Lembophyllaceae > Pseudisothecium > Pseudisothecium myosuroides. The sequence goes on along the minus strand of OX637287.1, from coordinate 52,853,393 downwards.
CAGAAGTCACTGTGGAAATAGAAGGATGTGCGATCCCAAATGTTCCGATCGATGGAGGATCGGGAGTGAACTTGATGCTGGAGGATACAGCATTTGACTTGGGATTCACCACCTTCGAAGCCACGGAACAAGTCCTCAGAATGGCGGACCAGTCACGAGTAAATCCGGTCGGGAAACTTTCACAAGTTCCAACCCGGATTGGAGGAAAAGACTACCTGCTGAATTACGTTATTATACGTGTTCATAAAGGTAGACCTTTTCCGATGTTACTCGGTAGACCCTGGTTATATTCCGCTTGAGTACTTGTGGATTGGGGTGCCAAGGAACTGGTGGTAGGGAAACCTTCCAACCGAATTCCGTGGACCACTGAGAAGCATTTAGGAGAAACGAGTGATTCGGATGGATACACGACGGACTGGTCGGATCCGGAGGATTCCGCCACCAGTTATTTCGTGGATCCATTCGAGCACCAGTCCGAGACGAACTATGGATTTTCTGAGGCTGTGTTAGAACATCATTCGGAAGAAATCCAGAAACCAGTGGTAGAAGATCGATCTCTGGGAGAGTCGAGTGTTCCGCTCACAGCCGAGTGGATCGCTCAACAGATCAGGACCGGAAATCTACCGGTTAGTCAGAGTGAAACAAGAGAATCCGGTTGGGGAAATTTAGCTTCTTTTCCTGAGGAAGTTTACGAGGAGAAAGTCAAACCGGTTGTTTCACCCACTGAGTATGAGAAGGAGAGTATTGAACCCAACAGGAGTTTTTACCTCAGTAAACTCTTGAAGGATACGGAGAAATCCGGTTATACTACACTTCTGAAGGAATATCTCGACGTTTTTGCTTGGGAGCCATCCGATCTGAAGGGCATTCCCCCTCATTTAGGAGAACACCGCATCGACCTGACAGAAGGATCTATTCCGGTTCGACAGCGGCAGTACCGGCTCAACCCCAAGTATTTGTTGATGGTGAAGGAGGAAATCAATCGGTTGCTGGAAGCAGGATTCATTTATCCGGTCCACAACTCTGAATGGGTTTCTCCTATCGTGGTGGTTCCAAAGAAAGTCGGAGCGGATGGGAAAGTCAAGATCCGGGTTTGTCAAGATTTCCGGAAATTGAACGCAGCCACGAAGAAGGATTACTTTCCTCTTCCGTTCACCGATCTTATTCTGGACCACGTTGCTGGTCACGATTGTTACAGTTTCTTAGACGGATTTTTCGGTTACAACCAGGTGTTCATCCGGTGGTGCGATCAGCTGAAGACCACATTCACAACGGAATGGGGGACTTATGCTTTCACCCGGATGCCATTCGGCCTATGTAATGCACCCGGAACGTTTCAGCGACTGATGATGGATATTTTCAAGGATTTTCTTCGACATTTCCTTGAGGTGTTCATAGACGACTTTGCGGTTTTCAGTAACCGGGAAAGTCATCTCGAGTGTTTGAGGAAGACATTCCAAAAATGCCGAGAAACCGGTTTGAAGCTACATCCGGGCAAGTGTTTTTTCGGGATGGGATCCGGAATTTTACTTGGTCATGTAGTGAGCAAGACCGGATTACAGGCTGATCTGGAGAAAGTGAGAGTGATGCTCACTTTGCTACCTCCAACCTGTGTTAAAGAAATCCGTGGATTTCTTGGATGTGTTGGATACTACCGGCGGTTCATCGACGGATATGCCAAGAGGGCTATTCCGCTCACGGAACTTTTGAAGAAAGATACGGAATTCGTCTGGACGGAAAAGAGACAACAGGCCTTCGAAGATTTGAAGACCCAGTTGTCCAAAGCTCCGATCCTTTCCGTTCCGGATTGGACGAAGGAGTTCCATGTTACTCTCGATGCATCCGGTTGGTGTCTGGGTTCGATTCTCTGGCAGTTCGACTCAGAAAGGCGTGAGAATCCAATTTACTATGCGAGTAGACAAATGAGTTTGGCTGAACGGAATTACACAACTACGGAACGAGAGGCGTTAGCAGTGGTGTATTCCTGTAAGAAGTTCCGACACTATCTACTCGGATACAAGGTGATTTTTCACACAGATCATGATTCTTTAAAATACCTTGTCAACAAACCGGATTTGTCAGGCCGGATTGCTAGATGGATTTTGCTTTTACAAGAGTTTGACTACGAGGTTGTAGTGAAACCGGGAAAAGCAAATGTGAATGCGGATTACCTGTCAAGACAGAGAGGACAGAAATCCGTAGCGGATATTTCCGCTCAGTTTCCGGACGAGTTCCCGGATACTGTGGAAGATCCAATTTTTGTAGAAAACCAGGATCCTCCTTTGGTAGAGGTCTTTCACCTCAACAACGGAACTGTTTCAGAGTATCAAGATATCATAGATTACCTTGTGAAATCTAGATACCCGGAACAGATGAGTGTAGAGGAAAAAGAAATTTTCCAAAGAAAAGTAGCTCCTTATACCCTGATTAGAGGAGTGCTTTTCAAGTTAGGAACAGATGATATTCTCAGGCGATGTCTAGAACCTGCGGAGCGGAAGAAAGTGATATAAGCTCTTCATGCCGGAGATTCAGGAGGACATTTTGCCTTTGTTAATACAGTGAACCGGATCCGATCAACCGGATACTGGTGGCCGTATTTACACAGAGATGTTAGGAATTTTGTTAGAAGTTGTGATCAGTGTCAGCGGACAGGAGCACCCTCCTTCCGGAATCACTGGCCGCTGACTCCTATCATTCCCCTAGCACCTTTTGAGAAATGGGGGATAGATTTTATAGGACCTATTTTTCCGGTCAGTACACGGAAAAAAAGGTACATTATTCTAGCCACGGATTACGCGACCAAATGGGTAGAGGCCAAGGCAACACGGAAGAACGATGCGGAAACTTCAGCAAACTTTCTGTTTGAAGAAATCCTCATGCGTTTTGGACACCCATTGGAGCTGATCAGCGACCGGGGAACCCATTTCCTCAATGATGTCATCGTCGACCTAACGAACAAGTATCTTATCAAGCACCGGAAGACGACTCCTTACAACCCGAAAGCGAACGGATTGACGGAGCGGGCAAACGGAATAGTTGGTAAGATCTTGAACAAGATGGTTTCCGCTCACAAGACGGATTGGGATCGGAAACTACCTTCGGCAGTTCACGCGTACAACACCACAGAGAAGACCACAACCGGAAAAACTCCGTACTTTTTGGTTTTCGGTCAGGAGGCAGTCCATGGAGTGGAGTTGGAGGTGGAAACATTTCGGGTCATAGCAACTCGAAGTGCAGTATCAAGGACGGATACTCTTCCAAGACTTCTCGCCATTGAAGAACTGGAAGAAATCCGGAATGCAGCCCTGAAAAGAACCCTGGGAGTGCAGAACAAGCGCAAGGAAGATTACGATCGGAAAATCCCAGCGGATCACGGAATCCGAGAAGGAGGTCTGGTTCTTCTCTATGACAACCGTCATAAAGATTTTCCAGGTAAGTTACATACTCGCTGGATGGGACCTTTCCGAGTCAATCAAGTTTTCCTAAACGGATCTCTGCAACTCCAGAATCTGCAAGGACAGTGGCTTGATACCCGTGTGAACGGATCGAGAGTGAAGAAGTATATCGAGGCTTCTTCGTCAGATTAGGATTGATAGTGTTCGCGAGGACGCTCACAGATGAGGAAGGGGTAATGTCGCAAGGTAAATTTTTGGTTTTTTGTAAGTTATCTAAATCTTGGAACGGAAACCGTGATCTGGGATCCGGATTCAAGTAGGAGGTAACCGATAACCGGAAATTAACTAATGGAACGGAATAGACGACAATCCGGATTTGATCTGAATCTGAACCGGATTAGAGTTAGAACGGATCTGAGTTGGATCGGAATGGGTCAGGAACGGATTTGGTCATGATGACAGATCAGACTATATATGGGCTGACCAATCCAGTGGCCACTCTTTTTCAATCTTCATTTGCGGAAATCTCGCTCCAGCGCGTACTTAGCCTCTCTTCCCAGCATTTTGCTTTCTTATTTTGAGTTGGTTTGTGTGTGCGTGTTAGAGTGTTAGGGCGCGCAGCGCTTTAGTGTGCGTTGCAGGTTTAGAGGTATTCCGGTTGAGATCGGAAGAGCGAAGGTGAAAAACGGGACGTGCGGCTAGGAGAGGGAAAGGTAGCCACAGTCAGGATCCGGTTAGCACAGTTCGTGTCCATGCCTCAGCTCCGTAAGAGTAGAGCAGGGCCGTCCAGTTCCTCCGCAGCAGAAGTAAAACTCCGGAAGGTGTGTCCGGTTATTCCAACGGACGAGAAGGAAAAGGACAACCTGATGGAGGATTTGGCCAAGATGGGCTGCGGAGGACTGATCGATAAACCCTGGGGGTTTCGGGAGGAGCAGATGATTCGAGAGTTACTCGGAAAGCTCTCCAACCAGTTTGAGAGAACTCTCCGCGGAAGTCCGGGCAACTGGACGGAGGAGATGTGGAAGGCCGTGTATGAATTCCGGTCTGGAGGTCGAGGGATGGCCTCCTCGAAGGAGGGTTACACTCGGGGGAAATTCCGGTGCGACGTGGACTCCAAGGATGGGCACGCGGTGGCAGACTGTCTGGACGACCGGCATCGGAACCTTCTCCAGTTCCTGGTTCCGATCATCCACCCGGAGAAGCCGACGAGGGTGACCATCGCCATCGGGAACCTCATTTTCGGAGCCCTGAGCGGGGAACAGAAAGTGGACTGGGCCAGGGTTTTGTTCGACCTGGTCAACCGGCTCATTCCGAAGATCGGAGGAAGTAGACCGACTCCGTTGAGTCCCTACCTCGTCCATCTGTACAAACACCATCAACTCCTCACGGATACGGAGGAGAAGGAGTGGAAGATGCATGAGTCACTCCTGAAATATGGAGAATCGGAATCGGAAGAAGAAGAACAGGAAGAAGTATCCGGTTCCGAGGAGGAAGAAGAGGAAGAGGAGGAGCTACACCGGCCGCAGCACAAGCGGTAGAAGACGACGCCTCCTAACCGGAGAGGAACCCCAACCCCTCCGGTTGAGACCTCCAGCCCAGGGAAGAAACCGGTTTCTGAAGAACCGGGTCCTTCCGGATCGGATCCGACGGATCCGTTCAACCAGTTGGTCAACATCCTGAGTGATGTGCGAGCAGACTGGACGGTGAAGAAGCTGATTCTGAATCAGATCAGCGAGCTGGTGGGAGCACCAGTAAACAGCAACCTGGCAGGAGTGGTTGCAGATTTTATCTCCAGCCCGGACGAGATCCGGAAGCAAGAGGCGGAGATCCGACGACTTCAGGAGGAGAACGAGTCGTTGAAGACGGAAATGTTGCTCCTCAAGGAGGACATGGCTACCACCCGGAAGATGGCAGAGGCTACCCGGAAAGTAGCGGAGGATGTGAAGGCCACATTCGGAGCAACCGGAGAGGCTTTCACCAAGTCAAAGTTGTTTGACGAGGGAGTCCTCAAGGAGAATAAGATATCCGGGACCAGGTTGGTCCGGATTTTGACAGACTACTCCGAAAAGGTGGAGTTAGTCATGATGGACGCACGAGAGGCTGCAAACCGGATGGAGGAGAGCAGCAGAAAGCTGAACGGAGTGACGTTGTCACGATCGTTCCATCTGTCCGACCTTTCAATGCCCGGATCTTTTCCGAACGTAGGCATTCAAACGGAAGGAAAGGATCGGACTCCCCAGTCAAAGAAGAGTGGGAGGAAACTTGCGCACACCATCAACCTGGATTCGTCACCGGATCTCCCAGAACGTGAAACAGGGGAGCGGAACCGAAACCTGACGGACGTTTTCGAGCAGCTTGGAACGGACCCACCGAGAAGTCCCACACTGAACCCGGGGAAAAATCAAAGTATGGATCTGACCCCAGATCAGGGTGAGGATCAAGAACAAAGCGTGCACCAAGGCGAAGACGAAGTCATGGACGAAGGAACGGATCAAGGAGTAGATTTTAGTTGTAAATATTTGTTAGTTAGGACCGAACCGGATTTGATCCGGATGTGCCTGGTCTGGATCGGATGTTTTCCGGTCTGGCCGGCTCGGTGGGGACCGAAAGTTCCGCGCGGACTTTCCAGGCCGCTTTATGTTGACTTTTGAGTTTTAAAATGTATATAGTCAGTCTCTGCGAAGGAGACTGGGAGTCTTTTCCCTTGAGTTTTTCATGCATTTTCTATTGATTTCTTGTTATACGTCTCTCCCGCGCGTGGCAGGGCTGTTTTGGTGAGGAGTTAGGAAAATGTGTGCAGATTCTAGAGAGATTTCTCCCCTTGGCGTGTTTGTTTTGCTCTTATGTGCATGTGAGTGGGTTTTCTAAGTGTTGGGAGCGGATTTCAGTTCCTCAGCGCCTCTACAGTTCACGATTCCGGGCGAGAAAACCGTTGTTAGGCTAGGCGGATAGGGAAGGAGTCCTTAAACGCGCTAGAACTCCTGGATAGGAAATCTGGTTGAGTGCCCGATCTCCCGTGAGGTCTCGCTGCCCTAGTTGGTAAACGGAAGAACTTTAGTTGATGTTGGAACGGACGAGTTCGCTTGTAACCACCTAACTCCGCACGGAGGGAACTTGGCATCAAGGTCGTTGTAGTATGAGAGGATCGTACGGGGGGTCTTTGTGTGACCTGCCAACTGGATCGCTGTCCGGGGGGCTGTGAGAGATCAAACCGGATCCGCGCTAGTGTAGGAAGTAGTGGATTAGAGAAGTGGATCTTCAGCCACTATAAGTCACGGAAGGAGTGGCGGGCCTGCCACTCTCAAAAGCAAGCGGCGAACCCTCTGATGGTGAAACAGAGGCTAAACTAAACCGGAGTGGAGTTAGAGTACGTGTGTGAGGACCGGATCGGATCGGTCCAGAGGAGTTCCAGGATCAGAAGTGTTAGGATCCTGGGTCGTGGAAGTTTTACGGGACCGAATAGCTTGACAGACCGGAAGAAATAGAGAGAGGTCTGGTCGTTGTTTTTGGTGTGTTGTTGTTTCCGGTTCTAGATCTAGGACCGGAAAGTAGAAATTGGATACTGGCTGAGCTTAAGTTGGGAATAGAACTAGACACTTCACAGAATCTCGTGGGTTCGATCTTTAGAGTCATTTTGTTATGCTTTAAAGTGGTTTTTGGGAGTATAACAGGGAATTCGCTTACTCTGTGCTGCGACAGTTGGCAACACTATTTGCAAACCATGACACTAAATATCATTAAGCCTACTAAAGTAAGTAACATTAAATGTAATTTCTAACAATAAAAATACTCTATGGTAAATCTGAAATCTGAAAATGTTTACATTTAGTGTTAGAACTTATTAAAGGAAGGTAGAAGGGAAGAGAAGGCGAACGGGCGGCGCATTGAAGTTTAGCACTACACTAATCGTCCTAAAATTGACATTTAGTGTAGGGTCAAGTAGGGTGATAATTACACTAAATGTAATCCAACACTAAATACCCTTTTTAGTGTAGTTTCTTCCACATAGTTACAGAATCGATTTTGGAGATGTACACATAGTAAAGATGGTGGTTTAAGGTCAATGGCACGTTTGGGTGTACCTAACTTACCTTAACCCCTAAAGGACCATGAGTGCAGATTTTGAACAATGAATGAACTGAAACACGTCCCAAACTCACCAAAATGGGTTTTTTCATCCATCAATTTTTTTTCAAGATTCTTATATTAGTTCTTTGACATTTGTACTGTTCAAATTATGAAGATTTTGCTTCGCAAATATTCTATAATTCAAAAGGTATTGGGAGGTCTAGCCTCAAAAAGTAACTTTTTCAGTTAAAAAAATGACCCTTCAAAAATGAAGTGAATAAAAAAATCAAATAAAAATCTTCAAAAATCACTATAATTAGAACTCAATATTTTAAACTTGTAGGAAAAAAATATTTATAAATCGTAAATATTCAATCTACAATTGATTTTAGAAGGAATTTTCAATTTTTGGCTTCAAATTTTATTGAAAAATATTGGTATGTGTTTTTGTTGATCTAACCGTATGGATGTGATCTATAAATAGCATTTTACAACTATTGTTTGAAAGTCATCATTAAAATATTCTTCTAAGTTGCATTTTATAATAGATCTTCGCAATTTTGAAAATCTGGACACCCCTCCGGTCCTTTAGGGGTTAAGGTAATGTGCTCTTAAAGCGACCTTTTAAGAGCTGATTGCATTTGGGAGGAAGCTAAACTCTTTGAAACAATTTTCAGTAAATTTTGGTGGGAAGAAAAATGGAATTGGCATCTAACCCAAGTCGTTTCATATTTTTTGAGCCTTCGTGGAATTAGTTATGAATTTTTGAAGTTGAAACCTAGTGGTCACTAAAAGCAACCCCCTCTTGGAATGTACACTTTGGGTACATTGAAGAGAGGAAAATGTACCTCTGTATTAGAAGTCGAGTTTAGAGCCGGGTTGCTTTAAGAGCACATTACCTTAACTTACTTCTCCAAAACTCACTGCCAATGCGGGTGCGTGACTGCGTGGTGCCAACATGCCAACGGCGGAGTCCAGCCGCAATTCACTGAAGTAGCCGAGTCACAGCTGACGCGCCATCCATGCGGGCAGGCATTGGCCACATTCCCAATTCTCAACCAATTTGAAGGCCATCGCTCTCCTCACTCCTCCATTGGGGGCTTCTCTCTTTTCCCCAACTGAATTCCCCCTCCACCCGTCCTGCCACGAAATCTCCTGCAAATTTCAAGCTCTCTTGAGCTTCTGGTAGATGACATTGCTGCTGCTGCTTTGAATTGCCAAAAAGAATTCCTAGTTGGCAGGGCTTGCATACAGGGATTCGAAGTCGCCTGTTCTCTTCATCGCGCGGGAGAATTGGGGTACTATTGTGCGATGGCGGGGACGAAAATTGACTAGGGGGAGGAAATCGCCTTAGGAGATATTCGAGTCGATGATCGAGCTTCTCGAAGTAGTTAGTTGCTGAAGAAATTAGGTCTTTGGGAGTGCACGGAAAGCGGGTCTCATGGGGCGGGGTTGGTTTCGATCGCGGGGATTATCAGCTCCGCTTCTTGCGAGAGCTTCTCGAGTCAATCCAGGGCGCTCTCCTTGCAGTGCTCGCGAATCAGCAGCGTCTTCTCTTTTGAACGAAAGCGATGTCTCTTATCAAGGCGGGGCTTCAAGGTTGGGCAACGTGGAGATCGGGGTGTCGAAGTTTAGCCCTCGAATGGGAATTTTAGGTCACGGAAGCTCAATGCTAAGGACATTATCATGTAGTATTCGATTTGAATGCAATCGGCTTCAGCTTGAGCGAGCACGCGAATTCAGTGCTGAAGCAGCAGCGACTAGCGGGGAGGAGCCCCGTGAAGGGATGGAGTACGACGTGGTGATTGTGGGAGGGGGCCCGGCTGGGCTGGGAGCTGCCATTCGGTTGAAGCAGCTGTGTCAAGAGAAGGGGACCGATCTCTCGGTTTGTGTGGTGGAAAAAGCTCCCGAAGTGGGTGAGCTCTGATTCCCCTTACGTTTCAAAACATCTGGAGGAGATGAGCATAATTACTAGTACTAGAATTACAATTTTCAATTCACATATTCTTAACAAATCAAAGACGATTCCAAAGAGTGCATTATTTGGCCATATGCAATGGACATAAGGATTCTAAGTTTTATTGGCAGATGACCTAAAGCGGACTTCTTATGATGGTGTGCATTGTCAAAACCATTGTGTACTTATCGTGCACGATTTCAGGGTCTCACAAGGATTGAGCTCATGTAATGCGAGCTTGGGAATAATTTGTTTCCTTTCCTTTCATCCAGTCCTTAGTCGGCATGTTTGCATGTTGTCTCATTGGAGAGTGGTTGTATGCTTGGCAATGGAATAAAGCGCTTCCAAAATGGGCTAGTTCTCGAGTATTTCAGTACTCAGGATTCTTTTTTAGCTGGAACAAGTGAAAGCTGTATGCTACACTAGAATCGTATGTTCTTTTTTCTGTTAAATGTGTCTTTGGACCAAATTGTGAGGCAGATGTCAATTGGCATTGTTGGATTCGCAGGTGCACACGTCCTTTCGGGCAATGTACTTGAGACGCGGGCCTTGAGTGAGCTCTTCCCCGATTGGAAGGAGCAAGACGTAATGTTGACTTCCCCTCTAAATTGGATTTTACGATGTCATGGGTTGTTGTTGTTTTGTTCTTGTCGTACTTCATCAAGCTTTTTGATTAGGTCAACACATATGTTCTACTGTAGATGATTGAAGCTGGACATCAGTGACTGTAGTCCCTATGGTCTCAGTCATCATACGGGAAGCTTCCCTATCTATCACGGGGAGGCCTCCGTATGATCAATATGAGCATAGAGAGACCTCTTTAAGAACTACAGGGAGGAACTATGGTGAGAATTCTCTTGGTGATGTTGTCTGAAAGCTTTTGAAACAATCTAGGATTACTGAAAACCTTGTACATACTTAAGTGAGCTGCGGTACACAATTTTATTGACCACTGCTAGTTGAGGGGTTATAAGTATGTGTGGATTTCTTGCAGGCTCCAGTGAAGGTTCCGGTCACAGATGACAAGTTTTGGTTTCTCACCGAGAAGCGAGCCTTGGCACTGCCATCACCTTTCAACAATAAAGGAAACTACGTCATAAGGTGATTAGTCTACCCCTTCCGTACCTACTAGTTGTTGAATTCTCGGTTGAATTGCCAGCCATTCATTACACTAAGTTTGTTAGCATTCAACTTTATCTTCTATTCGTGCTGTTCCTGCTAGTTTGTTTTAAATCGGTTGGTGGTTTTTATTCAGTCTGAGTCAGCTTGTGCGATGGCTCGGAGCTAAGGCGGAGGAACTTGGGGTTGAGATATATCCAGGCTTTGCAGCTAGTGAGGTGCAGGACATTCTTACTGTTTTGCTTTCATACTGTCTCTCATATTTGCAGAGTAAGTAACATCTAGTATTCATGAAGCTCAGGTCTCTCAGTATTGTGTGATAGCAGGTCTTATACGTGAACAACCGCGTTGTGGGGATAGCTACAAACGACATGGGTATTGCGAAGGACGGCTCCAAGAAGGCTAATTTTCAGCGGGGCATGGAGTTAAAAGGTGTTATTTGATCTTCTAAATACTATTGGTGGGAGAGGCCTGTATTGAAAATGCAAATATCCTTTCATAGAGTTGAGTTTGGTGTCGTTGCGTTTATCTGGGGTGCTGTACAGTTTTCTGATTTTAGTATCGTATATCTGGGGTGCTTTATAGTTTCCTGATTTTTGTATCGTATTTTTTCGAACTGCAGGTCGCCTCACTCTTTTTGGAGAAGGTTGCAGAGGTTCTCTCTCTGAGGTATGTTGCCACTAGTATCTCTTAAATCCCTCAAATGTTATGTTTTGTTACGTTATCCTTATGTGACATTTTTTAAATCATGAACATCAACCAGCTACACTGAAAGCTTGTTTCTGTCACCCATTCTATTGCTAGTTTTAAAGATAAGTAAGGTGTGAATTTCCGTGTTAAACCTGACCGTAGATAACCAGCCTCTTAAAACTTGACCTTGCTAAACCCTGCAATTGTAACGCGATTTAAGGCAGTTTCTAACGTCATTAATGCAGCTCCGATTGTAATGCGGCTACGTATTTTAGAACTCCTCGGGTGGGGTGGGGTGGGGTGGGGGTGTTCTATTAGTGTTCCAGGTTTGAAGGGGGATTGGGTTCGGATTTGTATCGTAAAGTTAAACAGTGCCATTTGATTTGGGACAGACTATAATTGAGAAGTTCCAACTTCGGGAGCAAGCAAAAGCACAGCACCAAACCTATGCTCTTGGGATTAAGGAGGTGTGACCTTATTTCATTCAGAACTCTCTGTTGATTCTGGCCAGAACTGAATTGTTATGGGGTTCCTTGGAAGTCATAAGTATTGTAGATACAGAGCATGCCGAACTGTATAGTTTCAGCAATTAGTGCTTCATTTCTATGTAGTGGGCAGGTGTGGGAGATCGAGGAGAGTAAGCATCGACCTGGTTATGTGCTTCACACTGTGGGCTGGCCATTGGATTACAAAACCTACGGTGGAACATTTATTTACCATATGGACGACCGACAGGTACGTATGATACCACGTATCATTGTAGTCCTATCTTTGCCTTTTCTTTCTTATTTTGGTAGCCTCACGTATTGCGATACGACTGTAGACAAGCACAAGATAAGATTACAAAAGCTGGATCACAGTAAACATGTACAACAATGGAACTGCCTTAGAGTAACCTTACCCGCCAGTATGGGCATGCACAATTTTCAATTCTCCAGAGGGAATGAATACATCAATGTGTGGATCCTCTTGCAGGTTGCGATGGGTCTCGTGGTAGCACTGGACTACAAGAACCCTTATTTGAGTCCGTATGAAGAGTATCAGGCAAGGATACTTTTGCAAATCATATCTACTCTACTCTCATTTGGGTGGCTTTACTCTAGATTGTGGGTTGATTATTTGAAGTCAATCAGGTCGTTGAGTATCTTGTAACATGATACAAATTTCAAACATCAGGCCGGGGATGCTTGAGATTGTGCGTGAAGTTTATCAATGAACAGTTATTTCATATAACTTTCTTCGCGTGGTTAATAACAGAGGTTCAAGCAGCACCCATCAGTAAGGCCAATGCTGGAAGGCGGCAAAGTGATTCAGTATGGTGCTCGGACCTTGAATGAGGGAGGATTTCAAGTAAGATCGTGCGTGCTGATCGTCAGTTGACTTTTTGCATTGTTTTGTCTGAGGGGTAGTGCACGTTTCTGGAGGGTTACTCACTTATTGTTCACATTGACTTAATTGTATTCTGCTGCATGTTCTCTCTTCTTTCAGTGCTTTTCTTTCAGTTCAGGGCGAGTTAACAAAACGGAATATTTCAGAGTACGCATACTTACTAAGCAATATGCATCTTGTAAGAGTGAGTTACTTTATTTCTAATGTCACTATTCAGCTCATTTTCTGTTCACTTTTTATTTTTTGGCAGTCTATTCCTAAGACGGCTTTTCCAGGAGGTGCTTTGTTAGGTGACGGTGCTGGTTTCCTTAACGTTCCCAAAATCAAAGGCACGCATACTGCCCTGAAGTCAGGTATACGTTTACGCCAATCTCTTCCACTAATGCCTTTTCATTTTATTAAGTTACCATGTCATTCCTCCTTGCTGAGGTAGCAACTAAGTTTTGTTTGCAAATATGTGTTGTAGGTATGGTAGCCGCAGAGGCTGCCTTTGAAGCCCTGGGAAAATCAGAGCAGCCAAGTATGGAGGCATATTGGACGGCGTTGCAAAACTCTTGGGTGTGGCAGGAACTTCAGTCTGTTCGTAATATACGCCCTGTATGGCCACCTTTAGGCCTTCTCTCTTCAGAATCTTTACCGTCTTCAGTACAGAATTTCTCAATAGTTGGAAAAGCATATTCAAAGTTGAATGCTTGTAAATTGATTGGCAAAGACCTATGATTCCACCACCACCACCACCACACACACAAAACAAGTTAAACTGTGTATATGATTTCAAATCATCAAGCTTAACATCTTTTTATACGTCGACTTCCAAATAGTTGTAGAGGTTGTAGATGTCATTTTGGGATAAAGATGCCTTGGGAAGCTGAGGGTTTATAGTTTCAACCTGTTGATATCCAGCATGTATTATGGTAAATGACACTCATCATCTGGGTGGCTTGCTTTTGTTTGAGTACAGGCCTTCCATTATGGGTTGCTGCCAGGCCTGGTGCATGCTGGTTTGGACCAGTGAGACATCCCCCTTAACTTGAAGTTTTTTAAATCACCTTTCCTGCACATCAAATTTAATCCTTCTTGTGGTGAATTACAGTTCGTCTTGAAATCAGCCTCACCAATCTTTCATTGATTATCTGTTAAGTTATGTAATCGAATTATTCTCATCACAGTTGACTCTGTTGTGGTTGTGCAGTTACTTGATGAGGGGGAAGATACCTTTCACCTTGCGGCATGGTCCTCCAGATCACAAAGCTACAGAGGTATGGTATTGGTCATTTTTGAAATATTATGTGTTCAATAATAGCAGCTTGTAAGAACATCAAATTTTTAATTCAGTTTCTGGCAGACGAAGCTTGTGACAAGGTTCAGATTATATTTACAAGTTCTAATTCCCCGTGGGAATTGTTTTTTATAGCCAGCATCAAAGCATAAGCCGATTCCTTATGCAAAGCCTGATGGGGTGATCTCATTTGACCTGCTTACATCGCTTTACAGGTCCAATCTCTTACCATTGTTAGTATTTGATGCTACTTACGTCTGGATTCACCGTGCTACGTTGTAGTTTTGTCTCCTTAGTAGCTTGTTATGGACTTGTCATGACTGACTTGGTCAACGAATTTACAATAATTCAACCTAAAACATTGACACCGACATGCAGGAGTAGCACAAATCACGAGCATGATCAGCCACCACATTTGCGTCTACGTGACGCTCAAGTCCCAGAGTCTGTAAATTGGCCAAAGTATGCAGGCCCAGAATCCCGGTACTGCCCAGCTCGAGTATATGAGTACGTCATTTGTCCCTGTTTCTCAAGCATAAGATTCTCTCTTTTTCTTTCACATTCTGGAGTGCTTTTAGGACAAAGCTTTTAGTATAATTAGATTGTTTCAGACAAATCTACAACGAGAATCTTCCTTATGTATCATGGGGAGTCCGTATGACCACCGGAGACCCTCCATGAATCAAGGGGAAGATTTCTTACTGATTTCACGGTCCGTAGAGCAGTCTAATTTTGAGAATATACCTGTTCGTTCACTTTCACAAAGATAGCCGGTTTGTCTTGGGCGAAGTTCGTGAGGCATCGCTTCCTTGAGACCTTTACCCTATAAGGACGACAGATTCATGATTTCGAATTGCTTATTTTGATTGGTCATATTGTGAAAAGTATAAATTACTTGTAAATTTTTTTCATATCAGTAGATTGTATGAAGAAAATAGCAAGAGTTGAACGAAAAAATTAATTATTTGAACAGAGAGATATCCCCGTCTTAACACTTAAAAACTGCTTAAAAAACATGAGGCCCAAAAGTGGTCTCCTTCGTCCTTAAAGGGTTAGATTGCTTTATATTTAACTAATTATATTTAACTAATTGTACAGGTGAAACACGTTTATCGATCGAAGTTTTCTACCATGTAGTCATGTAAGTACTTGTGATGTCTGATTTTCAGGTACGTTGCAGATGAGAACGACAAGGTGAAACTCAGCATCAATGCTCAGAATTGCCTCCATTGCAAGGTGGGTTTGTCTGTGCACTAGTCATCGATTTTCAGTTGAAAGGAATTCAAGGTTTCATTGTCCAGGATGACAGGTAAGTTATATTGAAAAGGGTTTGATACTTATTTACGTGATTTTCTTTTATCTGTAGGCCTGTGACATAAAGGATCCAACACAAAACATTTGGTGGACTGTCCCAGAAGGAGGTGGTGGTCCCACTTACACAGTGATGTGAGCTGTACAGCTTTTCAGATTGTGCACAGATGGCAAAGCTATGAAGTTACCAAACCCCATGATACATAAGTTCGAAATTTCACTGAAAGACCTGTTCACTTTAAATTCTTGCTCGAGCTTACTTGAATTGTTTACTCCTTTGGGGTCAGTGCAACCAAAATTTGTTGCAATGTGCAGTAAAATGGAAATTGCAGCCAATCTGTAATGATTTGCAAATGAATATTTTTTCACACTCGTTAGTTTGTTATGACAGTGTGATGAGTTCGTTCATTGGTTGCTATGGGAGATAGTGTATGTTGACCTCGTATATGTTGGCGTAAGATGAAAACACCCAAAATCGTCAAAATAAGCAATTCAGCATAGTTGGAGGCCATCTTTTTCAAGAAAAAACATTTTTGTGGTATTTAAAACATAAAAATTAAAATCTGGAGAAGACATGTAATTACTATGAATTTTCAAAGTGGAAGCTCTCTAGGCCATTGAAATTGTCACATAGCTTGGTCATAAAATTGAAATCTAAAGAACCAACTGCAATTTAAGTAAGGGAATGGTTTCAATGGAAGTCTACTTTGGGGGACACTTTCAATGGAAATCTACTTGTTAGGAATGGATATGGGGAGCTTTTGGGTGTTTTCACCTTATAATGAAAACACACCAAACGAAATTCATTTCAAGGCTCATGCATCTTTTGACTCATCTTCCTTCTAAGTGTCATAAATTGTAAGGTACATATGTATTAAAGTTGATAGAATGTGTAGTTAATCCCAATGAACAATCATGTACTTTCCTACTTGCTTCATAATGTGTATTAATATTGTTCCTATCTTTCACCTTTTATGTTTCATCACATTATATGTAGTTGCATGCTCCTAGTTCCCACCTCATATTGATAGTTACAATAAGCTTACATCAACGTTGTTGTTAATGATTGGTGAATACACTTATGTCCACTGTTAGAAACTCCAAAGCTTTGTGGGGGTTCTATTCTAATGACTTGTTTGGTGATTTATTAATTATATATTAGAAATAGAGCCTCTTGTAGTGCAACAATACCAAAAAGGTTCATCAACTTGCAAAGTTTTCTTGAGAAGATGGAATTAGGAATTAGAAAACTTGTCATTAGGAATTTACAAGAACAAATGCATGAAATTTTTTGCAAATGAAAACATGACAAATTATTTTGTAGTATAATTTGCATTTAATATAAGAGACGTGTTGTCTCAAGGATAAATAAGCAAACAGTTAGAGTGGATTTAGAATTGTGCACGCAGTTAGTGCACATGGTGACAAGACAAGCCGTGAATCTCCCTACCTGTATATTGATTAATGGAGGAATATTAGGTGATAAATTCCTCCATTTTCACATTGTGACAAGACCACTGAATCTCCCTACTTGCTTATTGATTAATGGGGGAATATTAGGTGACGATATTCTCCCATTTTCACATGGTGACAAGACAAGTGAATATGTCTACCTACTCATTGATTATTATTTAAAAGCTACAAACCTAATGTAGTTTTTGCACTTGCTCCGAGTATTGTGGTGAGGTCTTAAAGAAATGAACTTGTTATTTAAAAAAATCGGTAAAAAGACAAATTCTTTCTCTAACTCTCAGTAATGCTAACAATTGAACATAAAAAACTTGAAAATTAGTGTTGAAAAAAACATATACCATCACCAATATTTTTTTATAGAGTGATATTTTGCTCAAAAGCGATATAATTTTTTGAGGGAATATTATGTGATCTATTACCCTATTTTCAAAGTATGAAATCACTGATTTGCTAATATTTTAAGGGCAATATTGCTCTATTTTGGATAAATGTACAATTTATATTTCATCCACATTTTGCACGTTTCATCCATTTTTATAGATGTAAAGAATTGCATCACTCCAACACTCCAACAAAGATTGCTCCAATGAAGATTGCTTTTTGCACTGCCCAAAATAAATTAAAAAAAAGTCCCTAAAAAAAGTCCATTCATATCCACATGAAGATGGAAGTAGAGTTGAGCACTTGTATAGGGGTATCAAAGCTGATGAGGTCCTCTCATATAGAGGACCCAAGATTAGTAGATGGAAGAAGCTCTATTCCTAGTATCCTGAGATTCCTCCTCCCAGTCCTCTACAATACTATCTATTTATGCACAATCACGACAAAAACACTACAATTCAACGTGCAAGGTCTTGGAAGTAACAGGAGGTGTTTCCATTCAAAATTTCAGCCACACAATTCTCTTTTCTTTTGTTTTTCATTATAACGTACATTTTGTTTTATCATTTAAATATAGGTGCGATTTGTGACCAAATCAGACCACTTGCGATTCCAAGCCTCTGAAGTGTTGAGGCTCCTCTGAGAAATGTCAAATCATGATAACCAAATTGCCTCCACTCTCAGAGCATAAGTCTTGAATTCTAAGACCCATAAGCAAGAAGCTCTTCAGTTTTGAACTCAGTTTCCTCCTAGTCTCCTACATGGTACAAACGAGCCATATATATATCATACATATGCAACCATATATGGTTATATACATTATACGCACAACCATGACCAAAGCCATGACAATTCAATGTGCTGTACAAGACCTTGAAACTATAAGGAGGCTTCACAAATTCACAAATTAGCCACCCGCAACTCCCTCATTTCCAAATTTGATCGACCATTCAGGAATCCCGTCGCCCCAATTGCCTCCTCAAAGCACAAGCCATGAATTCAGACCCCCACAAGTCACGAGCAGCTCCGCAGTCGGGGTGAGGCCGTGACGCGAAGCCCGTGTTGCAGGGCGAGCACGAGCATGGTGCGGTAGCCCACCTGATGGCCCGGCACATGCCGCAGCCGAAAGAACCACAGCACCAGGGCCGCCGTCATCTTCATCTGCAAGTACGCCGAGTCTTTCCCCAAGCACGTCCTTGGCCCCGCTTGGAACGCCGTGAACTTGAACGGAGACTCCGCGTGGAACCTCCCATCCTCAGTCATCCACCGCTCGGGACGAAACTCCTCCGCGTCGTCGCCCCAAAGGAACGACATGCGGCCCATGGCGTACGGCACGTAGCCCGTGAGGGTACCCTTCTTCACCGCCGTGCCGTCCGGCAACACGTCGTCCGAGGCGGCTTCCTTGCT
Source organism: Pseudisothecium myosuroides (assembly GCA_951799445.1). NCBI lineage: Eukaryota > Viridiplantae > Streptophyta > Bryopsida > Hypnales > Lembophyllaceae > Pseudisothecium > Pseudisothecium myosuroides. The sequence goes on along the minus strand of OX637287.1, from coordinate 52,834,924 downwards.
GTCCACCGGCACGGCGGGGTACAGGCGTAGCGTCTCTGAGAGCGCCGCTTGCAAGTAGTGCAGCTGCCCCAACGTCTCGTACGTCAACATGTTCCCGAAGTCCGTTATTGCTTCTAGGCTGGGCAAGCTGCCAGGCTGCTGTGGGTCAGGGCAGGGGCGTCCACGCAAGGGAGCCGGTCAGTGGAGGTTGGCATGGGAGTTTGGCATATTGACGGGACAAGAATTTGTGCGCAAAGTTAATTACATGTGTTGCATAACATTCTTGCTGGCAAGGTCCTCTTCACTAGTGTCCTCCCCTAAAATCTACATGATCAGATCATGTAAATCATTCAATTGAATAGAAGATTCTCCTGTAAATCTCGCGATATTGTAGATAATATTATTGCACCTACAGTGCCACCGTAGAAGAACACCCAGGAGGGCACTCCAGTCGTCCTATTCAAGAATGTCACAGTATGCGATTGTCCCACTCTGCATCGCATCGATCTTTGTGAAGTATACAATAATGTCTCTTTTATGCAACTGATTGGTACTAGGTGCTGAATGGCACCCAGTAGATATGTTTGGCAAATAGAAAGTACCACATAATCATGTTACCCACAAACAAGGAATATGGCGCATGCAATCGCTCTCACCTCTTGAACGCCGCTTGGATTTTGTGAGGCTTGACCTTCAGCTAGCAGATCATCCTTCATGATAACTATGGCCAGTTCATTTACAATCTTCTCTACCACTTTGGGATGCCATGTCATCATGTAGAAGAACCAGCTCAAGGTGACCGCCGTGGTGTCCCGCCCAGCAATGATGAAATTCAAGATCATGTCCCGTAGGGCGGTGTTCGTGAAGCGTGCTTTCGATTCCTCCCCATTGCGAGGCGCGCAGAGATCAATGAACCGCGATAAAAGGTCCGATTGATGGATCCCACATGTCCTAGAAATGTGATCATAGTAAAGTCAAAACAAAATTCATATGCTCATCTACTGATTTGTAAATGAATGTTCAAAATGTATCATATAAAGACTCTAAACTTGAAACTTGAATTTTGACAGTATATGGAGATTATATTTTCAACAAGAAGCTTCTCTGCAAGAAACTCTATCCTTGTAGAGTAAGTTTCATATAAGGTCCAACTCAAACTATCTCACATGCAAAGTCTCTTCCCCTATGGCCCAGAGCCAATAAATAAGTCAATCTATTTGCATATCTTATCTTTCTCTTGATATCTCTATGTTGGTCAATGGTGACCATCTAATTTTCTTTATCCAAGGTAGAGGCTCCATATATACCATGTGGATTTTATATAGTTAATCAAGACTTTGCACTACCATTTTTTTACTACATAGCACTTGTACCTGTTAACTGTCAACTGTCAATTCACCCTCTTCACTAAACTTCCGTGCTTAATTTAAATAATTGATAATTATCAAAATATTATGCCTCCAATTCAGTTGCCTTCCTTGCTGAACTAATAACCATTATCGAATAATATGCACCTTGCAGGAAGGGAATCATCTTTTGCTCTCCTTATTAGTTATTACTGTATGACATTTTTGGAATCTTCTACACAAGATTTCGTTAACAGTAAATTTCATTAGCAGTGTACTGCTAAAAAAAATATTCCGTTCTAAGTGATTAAAATCGGGTCCTAGAAAAGAGGAGTGTTGCATACCAGGTGCCGGTCCCGTCCGCCATCTCCTTCCGTCGTTTCTCGATGACCCCAAAGCTGAAATCGTCCAACACCTTCATCCACTCCTTGAGCTGCCTCTCTCGTCCGACATTGAGCCACCTCTTCACTTTCCAGAACGGATCACAAAACCGATAGAACGAGATATAATTCGCCTCATCAAAGCTCTTCGCAAACGGAATGCTCCTCAACTCCTTGGACAATCCCTCCAATTCCACCCCAAACCCAATCCTACACGTGGAATCCAGCGTCATGCGCATACACAAATCGTACAAGTCGCACGCCTCCCCCTTCGCCGCAAACTGGCTCAATATGGACACGAGTTTGCACGCATACTCCCGGAACACCAATGTGCTCCAGTCTCGCAGACCGCTCGTGGAGAATTCGTAGCTGGCGCTGCGTCGCTGCTCCTTCCACGCCTCCCCGTCGGTCGTGAAGATGCCCACGCCGAAAAGCTCCCGCATGGGCGTGCAGTTGCTGGCGCCTTTCGGGTAGTTGGAGAAGTGGGTCTTGAGGATGTGCTCCACGTTCGCAGGGTCCACGGTGTAGATTCCGGCCGGGTAGGGGTAAGCGAAGGTGACCTGGACGGAGCGCGTGTCGGGGGAGAAGAAGCTGTGGAACCAGTCGTGAAGGCGGAACCAGTTGTGGACTAATTCGATCGTGCTGCCGATCAGGGGGTACGCCTTCGGACCTGCAATGCGACGACGCGACGGGCGGAAACACCATAGCATGGCTACCAAGACCCAAACGGCGAGGGTCACCACCAGAGGATCCTTGGGGCGCCAGCTCCACGACACGGGCAGTGTTGGAAGGTGGAAGATCCCCCCGCGCACGCTCGACTCCATCGCCAATTCGAGCAAAGCTACCTGACTTGGAATCCACTGCAAGCACACGAACAATCCAATTCGCGGTTGCCAGGACTGCGAAACCGGCCATGCCCAGCTCGGGAACCAGCTCGGGAACCAGCTGCAGGAGCTGATTCTCGGGACTGAGAGACGTACGAGCAGTGTAGAAGTCGCCTTCTCAGCGTCACAGCGTCACACCACGCTCGCTCTGGCACGCTGGCCGCGACAATCGTCTTCCTCGTCGTCGTCACTCTGGTATATACATATTTCCTGCGAGGGGAGTGCCAGTAAATTCCAGTGGTGCAAGTCAAAAACCTCGTGACAGTACAGTGGTAACATCGATGGTGCGGCTTACGGCCCCACTTCAGTTGCATACTTCTAATTTCTAGCTAGCGTGTTGCGGCAGCAAGCATCGGTACTGTTCACGACAATTGCTGCAGTAGCTAGCACTTGTTCGCTCACAGTTTGCGACACACGGGACGAGGTGCTGCGAGTCTGGTCTTGTCTCGTCTCATTGCAACAGGGATGTGGAACTGCAGGAATGACGAGTGCAGTCCATGCAGTTGGCGGTTCAGGCACATGGCTGCAAATCCCCCTGCAGGCCATGTGACGCGCATGTTTGCACCATTCTGGCCGAGGGCTGTCCGATGCAACAGTGAGAGTATCCCACCAGTAGCACTCCATTTGACCAGGGCATCATGGTCACTGTCTAGTGAGATGTGGCAGTGCACTGAGGCCAAGTGAGGAACCCATGCTCCTCCGCACCAATCACTCATTAAAGTCCTTGCTAAAGTTCTTCCCCTTATTTTCATGCCCCTCACTAGCCTCCACGTCTTGGAGTAATGGGTCATAGTTGAAGACGCAAAGTTGACCAAGTTAGTATGAATGCAAAATTGCCCATTACAAAGGCCCGCCCTATTGTCAAGCAAATGAGGAAGTGATGGGAGGAACAATACAACTTGTATCGTGAAGGGGTGTTTTTGTGGAGCCATTTGGCTCTAGACAAGGATAACAAGCCTGTAGTAGCTTTGCCTAGGCTTGGTACTCCTTCTTAGCTATCCTACTATCTATACTCTTAGCTATCCTACTGCCATATGGATATGCACTTTAGTTGTAATCCTCACTATTTTTAGTTTTTTTTATGTTGCTACCAAGAGAGTAATGTTGACAATTCTACACCAAGATCTCTTTTAATATCACATCATTGGATCTCTCACCCTAGAAATTAAATACAAAGAGAAATAACTCCAACCATATGAGGTTGGCATAAATTAAGAGTCTATTCATCTTGAATCCCACATCAATTCTCAAAAAAAAAATGAGCGATACCAAGACTACATGTATATCCTCGCTAAAAGGGGACTTTCTTAGAAAACACACTTAAAGGTAGGTATATCCATTACGGTCCCTTTCCCAATTGCATCCCTAGATCTACATCTATCCAACATTTCAATCTACAAATGTCGACAAGGTGTAACTACTAAAAGCAATTGGGAAAGGGATCATAATTATGGGTATGTATACCTTGTCTAATACAAAACTCATTCTACTCACTCTTCTAAGTTATATCATGTTACAACTCACTCAGACCTAGAACTCCACTCTAGGTCACTGCTTTACTTGGTGCTCCACACACCATCGCAATTCACTGTCATTTAGTCTAAAAGATGTTGAATACAAATGAAGATAATAAGGACTTCAAGAATTGTGAAATAGATTCTAGACCACCTTCCTTGAGCTCAAGACACCAAATACATTTCTTCTGTCACATGCAACAACCCCAAGTACTTCATTTGTGTACGGTTGTGCTGTATCAGGTTCATTCTTCATATGTGCACTTTACCCTATGTCCAGGAAGAAGACTTCCTGGACATGAACTTGTGTACACCACAAGTCAGGTAAACCAGGACTAAACATGCACGACAATTCGGAGGTTAATAACATTGTGACAACATATTGTTGTTGTATATGTAATTTTCGATGTCAAATTGTCAACGACTGGTCAGAAGCAGCACAGGATCTTTCAACTGCATCGTCATGCTCATGCAATACAAATGATCATTCAAGAAAAGCTTCAATGCACAGGACTGCTTCACATCGCAGACTCGACGAACTTTTTGTTTACTTGTAACTCTGAGAAGCCTAATCACAAACGACATCAGAATAAAGGAAAATAGTTCTCCTAACGCAATCCTTCACCTCTAAAAGCTCCACGTCAAAGACTTCAAATTGCTTGGCACTGAAGAAAGTCGATGGCCCAACCTGTTGGAAGGGAAATATAAAATATAAAATTCTGGAGTCAGAAATGAAGAGAAGCAGGACATAGCAATAGCACTCCTCCTCAAAACACATGCCCTTGCTGAATATGATGCTAACATAACAATTAACGCAAAATCCCTCCCTCCCAACTTCCGTTAAACTAAACATGGTTCCCAAATTCAATAAAAACCCTGTTTCCTTCTCAGTAGCATTCAAATGAAATATACTATAATTTCCAACATAATACATTACTAAAGAAAAGAAATTATATAAAGAAGACAAGAAGTGAGATACAACAATGGGGAGTACCAAGCAGGAGAAGCACGGCAGAAAAGAGAGATGAACAGCAACAAAAGCCCCTCTACACAAAGTCTACTCTCATTAATAAATGGCCAAAACGCCTACCGGTGGTCCAAGTTCGGGAGGAATTACAATTCGACGCTTGCCCCCAGGCTTCATACTCCGAATCCCTTCTTCAAAACCTACAGAGACAGGCATCCCTCAAGCTTGAAATTTCATCCGCACAAATGAAGAACCAGAAAATGTCAACATTACAGGGCTCTACATCGAAGGTGGCAACGTCAGGTTTTACCAGGAATCATCCCCTTGATACCCACACGTGTACGCGCAGGTTCCCCTTGCTGATAGCTGCTATCAATGCGCCGTCCATTCTCGTTGTAACCGATATAATGGAATTTTACCTACATACGGAATTGACAACATAGATGAGTTCAAATGAAGATACCTGAACAATCTACAGTAAAGTAATATGGTGATGCATCAAAGAGTAAATGCAATTGCTCTCATTCAATCGAATCCAAATGACTTATTATCGTACATGAGAGGGAAATCTCCCCATAAATCATGGAGAGGATTCTCTTTATGAAGTTCCAGAAACAGTCTAATTCTACTGAAAACCTTGTAACAAGTTCATTTTGAGAATCTAAATTGCACAAGGTGAGCTTTATGTAAATCACCTGTTGACCATCCTTGGGCTCCTCGCCCTGGCCTTCAACAATGTCAAAGAAAATAAGTCCGGACTGGGCCGTCGTGTACTTCTCATCCGTTATTACCTTCACTTCGAATCCTGAAGCACACAAACACAAGAATTAGTGAGCGAACGACCTTCACTGTTGACGGCATTTGCTTCTCAACTTGGACCTTCACGGTAGAGATACCTAACTGTGAAAAGAACCTATATGCGACACCCTACAATTTTGCACAATAAGTTCATATCCTGACATTGTACATTTTATTTTCAGAATGTACGCCACCTTAACATCAAAACTCACGCCAATTTTAAGTCATCAATCAACAAAAACTTGGAACCCTAAAGATACTTGCAGACAATATCCATACTTTCGTGCATTGGAATTCCCTTGCAATTGCACATAAGAATCAATACAACTTGATCAGTCTCATAATACTTATAATAGGAATTATACTCAGCGATAAGATGTCGCTTTTAGGTGTGGTTACATTAACGCCAGAGAGAGAAGTGGCACATCGAAAATTTCATACAGAGATGACGAGAAGAAAGATGTACCTTCACGAATGAAATTCGGGAAATCCACGGGAGCACCGTTAACCTTTTGCATTCGCCGATTCTGATCGAGCAATCTCTTCTCATCGAAAGGACTCTTGTTGTCTTTCCCCGAGACAGCAGCCGCGGTGCCATTCACCGCCCAATGCCCAACGAGTACGGCACTTCCTAACCCTAATGTAAGATTCAAAACGTCCCGACGCCCGAATACCCTACCAACGCTAGCCTCGTCGTCGTCGTTTGAGCCGTCGGCAAGCGAAGCTTCTCTCGTCGTCCGAACCTCCGTCTTCACTCCAGCTTGATCTCCGCTTCCCGAGCGCATACACCGCACCTTTGCGGATGTCGTCCGCGATGTCAAACTGGGAGCCTCACCTAGTGGCCCGGTTCGTACAGACCACGCTGCTGGCAACAAACCACATCAATCAAATATGCAAACCCTATCATGAGCAAATTTCTTCAAATTTCTTCTCCGTCGTAATCCTAAATGCTGGGTATCAATGAAAAGACGTTGGTAACCAGAGATGATGTAATAAATGTTTTCACTCAAAATATCAAATTGAGATTCCATGCTCCATTCGGAACCAAATGAGTGACATCTTGAAGTGACAGCAAGCAATTGAAGGTGTGCAAGTAATATGACAGCAAACAACACACAAAGTGCCAATATGAAGCCTGCTGTTTGAGATTTCTTGCATATTTCTGGGTCAAATCTTGTGAGTGAGAGCTGTTCGGAAAGCTCTGAACACTCGTCTTCCAACAAGCCAAACCGATACCCATGTTCTAAATTTCAGTACTGAGATTGCAACGACCAATTAAAGTTCGCCGTCTAAGGTTTCAAATGCCGTAGGTGAGGATTCTAACCCCGAAGCTCCAATACAATCGGAATGTTATAAAATGCAGTGTCCGAAATGCTCACCCCAATGCCACGAGGGAGGACGTTTAATTCCGCACTGGACATTAAAGGGAGAATATCTAGCGATAGAAGAATCACCGATCCAAGAGAGCAATCATCAAAGAGCGCAAGAACCCCAAATGATGATCCTGGTGTCCTGCGGGATTCGAATAAGAGTGACAGGGCACACATACATGAAGAGGTGGAGGGAGCAGGCAGCAAACGAGCTGCACAAGCGGCGATCATGGCTGCGTGACGCTACCGATTCGTCTGGCAACAGCAATTCACGGCAGCAGCAACGGCAGGAGCAGCAACAAATCCAGACGGGAAAGCCGCAGGCGTCCTCTCCCCTCGACATGGAATTCCACGGGTTTATCCAAGTGGATTGAGATGCCGATCCACGTGCCGATCCACATCTCCATTGAGGTCCTATACCAGATTTGCCGGGCCCTTGAAACGACGGGTGGAAGATGGCGTGCATCCCCACCCGACAACAACTGCATCTCCACGGAGCGCGGTCCCAACGCTGGGCTGCATAACGTTGTACAGTAAGGTCTACTTCATTTACGAAATTTTGAAATCGCAGGGAAGGGAATTTCAAATCTGCAAACTTTGACAGCCTCCCAAGGGCTCAAAAATTGGTCTTTGGCCATGAAATTTTTACCACAACTTCATCTTTAAGTTAATTATATGTGTGAAAAATTTCAAGTCCAAATCATTTACACAAAAAAAGATATTAAAAATCTCTCAACATGTGTAGCCGTGAAAAAAATTTCACTACTGCCAACTTTGACACACTCCCAAGGACTGAATTTTTTTTCTTTTTCTATGAAATTTTTGGCATAGGACCATCTATATGTTGATTACATGTGTGAAAAATTTCAAGTCCAAAAGACCCCCACAAAAATAGATATTTAAAATCTCCCAACATGTGTATTTGTGAAACAATTTCACTACTACCAACTTTGACACTATCCCAAGGGTTGAAAAATTGTTTATTTACCATGAAATTTTTATGATGAAATCATCTCTATGTTAATAACATGTGTGCCAAATTTCAAGTTCAAAAGATTCACACAAAAACAAATATGCCAATTCTACCAACATGTGTAGTTGTGAGATATATATACATTATTTAGGATTACAAGATTATTATTATATTTCAATCAATGCCGAGAAGCAAGAGTTATGCTATCAAAGTCTAAAATACAATTTATGAAGCAAAAATACAAAATACAAAAGATTGAAATTAATATATTAATTTTTTCACATATTATATTTTTGTCTATATGGAAAAGCTTTATTTATTTTATTTGGATCAAAGTAATGTAAAAGTTATAGTGCTTTTTGTTTTGCGGCAATCATTGCATCTTTTTGTGGAAATAATGTATTGGATTTGTTTTTTAACTCAATTTTCAGAATTTTCAGAATTTTCCAAAAAATTATGTTCCAAAAAGAGCAATTTTTTGCTAAAACAATCTCATTGTTGGCATTAGCACACATGTTTTAATTTTATCTCAAAACTATCAACGATTTATTTTTGTCTTTTATTTTTATACGCAAGTGCTTGACAGTTTTTTGAAGATTGAAAATGAATTTTCACTTTTTTTGTAAGGGGGAGAATTTTTGCCAAGATTCTCAATTCAATTTTATACCTTAAAGATTTTTACCTCAAAATTTTGTAATTCAATATTAAAAGTTAAATGGATTCAAAGTCTTATAATCTAATCATGCAACTAAATCAAGGTGCAAAATTTTATTTTATTTTGATTTTATACACAATATCTTCTAATCCACGAGGTCAAAGTTTTGAAAATTTCCGCACATTCTTAACCCCTAAAGTACCAAAGTCCCCTCGGGGGACACTTCAGATTTTGGGCAGGCCTGTGTGGCCTCAAATTTTAATCTGATTTTTTGAAACTTTTTTTGAAGATAGGGAATCACATTAGCTTTCTAAAAATATAATTTTTTTTTCAATCGGTGCCCGGGAGCAAAAGTTATGCCATCCTAAAGCAAAAAAGCAGTTCGGCGGGCAGAAAAAAAAAACACAAAAAAAAGTTTTTTATTTCTTTTATTTTTTCCCCTCAAAGATCATGTTTTTTTCTACATCTGAAGCTTTGATTCATTCTATTTGGGGACTAATAATGAGAAAGTTATGGACAATCTTGTTTTTCGGGCAATTTAAGCATCTTCAAAAAAACTAACTTGTAGAATTCATTTTTGAATGCAATTTTTTCAATTTTTTCAATTTTTTTTTTGACGAGGTCAAGTTTGTTTGCAAGAACAATCCCACCATTGGGATTATGTTGTTTTAATTCCACCTAAGAGCTATTAACAATTTAGTATTTCGTTCAATTTTGGACCTACTTCTATTTAACAATTTTTTTATATGTGAAAATCAAGGTTTGACATTCTGAAAAAAATTTCCCCGACTCTCAACTCAAATGTTCAAGATAAAAAATTACAACTTTTTGTTGTGTAGTGCAAAAAAAATCCACAAATGACCGTCAAAGTCATCTGAAATTGCAGGAAACAGTTCAAAAAAACTTTTTTTTCCAACTTTGAATGCTAATATCTTCCAATCAGAACCGTCAAATGTCTTGAAATTTTTACCACATAATCTAAGACAAGTGAAGTACAAGATCCTACGGTTAGATTCTAAAAAAAAGTTTTTTTGGGGTTTAGGGAGTGACTGCAGCAAAAATGGCAATTTTCGGTGGTTCTGGAGCCAGAAAATGCCTTGGTATTTTAGGGGTTAAACCAATCTTGTGCAAGTCACATCTTATAGTTAAATATACAAAAGCATTAGAGGAGATTTGAGGGCAAGGGAGGGCCGTTCAGACTTGTTCTCCTTGCAGTACAATGTCAAATTATTTTAATAATTAAAAAAAAATTAAATTTAAAATTTAAAAAAAAAATTAACCCTTTAGTGACCGTGGTTGATTTGGGGGGCAAGCGCAGTTTTTGAATACAAATTTGGAAAAGGAAAATTTGATCACTACTCCAAGGAAGTAATCCCAAATCAGACCGTAGGAATTGATCTTGTAGGCTTAAATCCGTGAAAAAAACAAAAAGTGAACATGATCTAACGGTGCAATTTGTTGTGAGATATCTTCAAAGTGCGATGCATTGAAGTAGCCTTCAGTTGAAGCAAGATGATACATTATTGTCCATAACTTTTGAAACATGCCTCCACAATTCATGGGATTGTTGGGGCAATGTTTCTATCGTTCTTAGGTGTCAATTTCAAATAGAATCACATGAGTTGCTGAATATATATGCAACTTAGAAGGTATGACTCAAGTCGGCCCTCTTGTCTTTGAACAAGCATAGCTACCTTGTTACTGCACAAAATTCTTTGAAACTGGATTTGTTTGGAGCGTATGCTGAAGCTCTATTTGCATTACTCTTTGAATTTTTTCAAATACCCTGTATTGAGGGCAGTAAAAGACAAAGAATCCAAAATTCGACCAAAAAGTGGTCAATTAGTCACTAAAGGGTTAATCAAATATTAAACTCTGATGTGGCACTCTCTATGCCACATCAGATTGTGGATGTGGTAGAGTTTCCAGGGGGTTTACAACTCGAGAACTTGCGGTCTTCTTTATTCCCGAATCTCTTTTAATGAACCAAAGTTTTGAAATAGAAATGACAATTTTGAGTGTTTTTTGATGACTAAAAAAGGCCTTAGAACTTTAGGTGGTAATTGAGTTATCAATGCAAGGTTATGTGATTCTAGCATTGGTAGATGCCAAATATGGATGTCAAATATTTGAATGGAATAATGTAATAAGAGACAATATAATGAAATTTAACTCCTAAGTATTTAAATGGTCAAAAGTCACAATTTCAACATTTGTAAGACTAAATTTAATGCTCATAAATGATGGTTTTTTCACCCTTTAAGATTTGGAAAGTTCAATTGTGGTGGCCTCATGTTTTATTTGATTTGATATAGATGGTGTTTGTAAAAAGTTTGTCCTCATGATAAATATTAGGATCCAATGACACATGGCACTGCCAAGTAAGATTATTATTGCACCTCTTGTATGTTTTAGAAGCTACAAAATGGTCACGTATTCTTTATGCATGTTGCTATATTTGAACATAATAAATATAGATGTTAAGATGGCCTCCGAATGAAAGATGATAATTACTAAATTATCAATTTATAGTGTTTGTCTTGCTATATTTTAGTACATAATTTATATTCAAGAAGTTAAATACATTATCATTTATGGTTTTCCACATAACTTGAGGATGTTGAATTCCATTACAACTAAGTAACTAGACCTAAAATAGACCATTTAAGCAATTTCAGTGAGGTTCTCATTATCATATTGGAAAACTTTTTGTAGGGTCTTGTTGATTGTCCAAAGGTCATTCTAGATTCTTTGAGAATGCATTTAGTGGACATCAGATGAATAAACTACAAATATTCAAAGTGCTGGAAATAAGTGTTTGTAAAACCGACCCTAGATTCTCATGAATAGTGGGAGTACATTTTAGGCAAGAATCTGTCGGGGTTTATTTTAGAAAGGGGTCAAAATTGGGTGGTGTCACCTTAACCCCTAAATGCCCAGGGCACCCAATTTGGGTGTTGACAGTAATTTGAAGTTAAATAAAATCTAATCAATTTGCTATTTTTAGAAGTTAGTATTTTTGAAATTTTTTTTTTGAAGTCTAGTTTTAGCATCAAAAATCTGATTATGAAAATGATTGATTATGATTTTTCTATTCAAGATTTTGTGCAAGGGTACCCATTGCAATCTTGACTTTCCATAGTGTTGAGGGCTCTTAGAAATGAGCCTCAAACACACTAGATCTTGGCATTAGAAATTCATTTAAAAAAATTGTAGAGTAGATTTTGAGAAGCCATAAATTGATTGGGGTTATACATGTTAGGCGCTTTAACCTCATATTTTTTTGGTGACCAAATTTTTAAATTTGACATGTGAAAAAAGGATTGAAAAAAATTCTTAGTTTTAACACCCTCATGATGAAACATTATAATCTTTCAATCCATAAGTGATATTCTTGTGTTTTCTTTTCCTATGTGATCTCTAACATGCCTAGTTTGGATTTGTACGGTTACAATTTTATAAAAACTGATACAACTTATCAAAATTTTGGCTTTTTTTTTCAATTTAGAACAAATTTCAGGAAGCTCGAAACAGACCTTGGGCATTTAGGGGTTAAGATTAATAATGTGGGATAATCGAATGATCCTAATGAGAACCTACAGCAGTAACAGCACACATGCAATGTAGCTTGCTACGTGGCAGCACGCTGGGGCTAATCCAATGCCCATGTCACCTTATCGGGACCATGTTACCCACAGGTACATTCCTGACACGCGCCACCTCCACCCTTGCCAACTGGACCTCGAATCCTGCATCTTCCAGACTTGAACTGCAGCTCTCAAATCTACGAAAGCAGTGTGCAAATCTACACATCATGGTCTTTCATGACGAAGCTGGCGTGCGGGGGAATTCATTTCCTTGGACTCGATCCATCAGCGTTTGTGCCTGCGATTCTCGCTCGCAGCAATTGCGATTCTTTTGATATTAGATCCACCCTGCAACAATTTGTGCAAATTGGGTTCGCATGTGGTCGAGAGGCCATGTTTGGAGAGGACTCCTTTCATTTGAATTGTGATCCAGAGGTTGTACGTGTACGTTTTATGATCGAGGTTTGATTTGCATGTGATCGAGAGGTTGAATTGGGTTTGAGAGGATTCCTTTGCATGCGAGCTCTTGAGCGCTTTCGTCTGTGGAGCATTTGTAAAGATGAGCACTGAAGGAATCACGCAGCGGAGGGTCGCGGAGGGCGATGGTGATGGCGCTGTGCCGAAGCCTGCTTACCGCAAAGCCGCCGAGATTGTGAGGCAACCGGGGGTGCCAAGCTTGTTAGTAGCCGTGTCAATCCCTCTCGTGTTGGGTATGATCGACGGCATACTCAACAGCCCGGGGCCATGGTACGCAACGTTGAAGAAACCTTGGTGGAATCCGCCGGGCTTTCTTTTCGGCCTGGCATGGAGCGTGCTGTACCCTATCATGGGCCTGGCGTCGTGGCTCGTCTGGGCGGATGGTGGCTTCGAGAAGCAAGGGTACCCGCTCACGCTCTACGCCCTTCAGTTGCTGCTCAACCTCGCCTGGCCGCTCCTCTTCTTCGGCTCGCATGCGATCTTGCTGGCCCTCATTGACATCTTGCTGCTGGTGGTGCTGATCGCCATGACCGTGTCAGCATTCCAGCCGGCGAACCATGTCGCTGCCAATCTGATGAAACCTTACCTCACCTGGGTGGTTTTTGCCGCGGCGCTTAACCTCAGCATTCTCCTCAAGAATCGAGGCAAGTATTGAGATCTTTAATAGTTGTCAATCTGCGCAAGTCAAATCCAGAGTGCTGATGAATTAATTATCTGTGTAACATAGCAGGTTATAAAAAGGTGGTCACGTAAATCGTAGAAGTGCAAATGGATATTATAGTGGAAGACGTTTTATTAGGGTTAAGTGCAACATATGGAAACACCACGTACATCTGCTGCCCTAAATTGTTTATTTCTGTCCATTTCGGGAATTATCTGTACAGCAGGTTGTAATAAACATGCAAGTTGATCCTTATGTTAGTAATTATCTTACAGACTGGCTAACTATTCTCGAGACACATTCTTTTGTTGATGCGCATTCTTTGTTTGACACCTACATGAGGAATGGCTGAGGGAATGTCTTTTTCACACGTACGTAGTGTCAACGCAATCGGAGCCACCACGTTGTTTGCGCTTCTGATGCAGACTGCCAGGGACCATTACATCAGACCCGAAATTCAGATGAGCATTCCCTTTTTGATGAGCACATTAATTATCAGTGAAATATGAATTCAACTCGTTAGAAAATTTATTTAGTTACATTGTTGTTACAAAACTTGATATGAATATATACAATTCTAGGAGCTACTGAGCGCTGCGTATCAGGCGCTCTTCACAATGACAATGAACCGGAATATGGTAAATTGGTAACCGAGAAACTGTGGATTTCACTTTCAATTCATACTTGCAATCTTCATTGTCATTACCACTGTCATTGCAGTGCCAATGTCTTGATGGATAGGTCGTTTCCAGACCATGCCTGACTTCCAGTGTTTCACCTTTGTGAAATCTCTGTGGAGAGAATGCTCTTCAATCACTCCGTGACAGATTTTATTATGTGCCGTCGAAGAATCGGATTCCAAATTTGCAAGTGAAATGTTGTCATTGGGCAAAAGGGACCGAAGTGATGGTACCGTTGCTGCTGTTATGATTTTTGTGTTGCATAAAGGCTGCGGCCCCCATGACCAACGTAGTCACCAAAAAACTCAAATTACTGTAGGAAACAACACAAAGTGTTTGATGGATGACTTTCTCTGCTACTCTAGAAATAGAAAATGCATCTACTGGGTCAAAAATTGAATCATATTTGAGTGAGCGCCTGTCACTGAAGTGGCATCCTTTTAGGGTTAACCCAATGAGGATGGACCCCTTTGACCATGTAGTTGGTCAAATTGAATACTCTTTGCTTGGTTTGTATGCTCTATTTTGCCACATATAGAAGTGGGATCTTAAAATAAATAAATAAATTCAAAAGAACAATTCTTCTACAAATTAAAGAAATTCAATCTTCCTTATAAACTTAAGATTTAATTGAGACTACTTTGAACTTTTGAGTAAAAAGTGAAAAAAATTTATATCATATTCAAATTATAAGGTAACCCCCCCTAACTGACCGAATAAGGAATTTCGATATGATCTGGAGTAGTGAAGGCAAAACAAATATTTTTCAGATGTACATCAATAGAATTGACATGGATTGTAAAAAAATTGGTAATTTTATCACTTGAATTGAAATTACTATGAATTTTGGGAGGCAAAAAGTGCGCCGGACCCATGGCCAATGTCTAGACTCTTCCAATTCCAATCACTCAATAACTTTTTACCTAATCATTATTTCCTATTTTTTTTTCACAATTTGGGACATGTGTCATGTATTCATTAGTTCCAACCTTGAAAACGAAAAAAAATCGCATTCTAAGTGTGGTCAGAAATACGTGCACCTATAGGTCGGGAATGGGTCACTGTTCGGAAATGGGGGGGGCACCTTACTTTAAAAGTTTAAATGTTCAACAATTGGCATTACATTTGAAAACATTATGGTGAAAATAAAAATTATGAATTGTTCTATGACTGAAAAAAATCAAGAGACGGTTGTATTAGGCTTAAAAGTAAAATTGCAATAAAATCTTCAATTTTAGGATTTTTCTAAATTTCAAATTCATTTGGAGTAGAAAATAATACTCAATGTCATTAGTTTGCCTCCAATTAAAAAAACAATCATTTTTATGGCTAAAATTTAGATCAAGAACAAATGACTAGGCTTTGCCATTGTACACTTGAATAGCTTCTCTTGTTATTAGTGGATAAAGTATCTTCTTTTAAAGAAAGATCAATAATAACCTATTGAAGAAACACCAACTACCATTTGCTACAAATGCACTCAAGGAACTCCAAAAAAAATTGGATGAAATTTTACAATCCTATATGTTTCATTTCAAGTCATCCAAATGTCACTTTATTGCATTGTAGGCATTTTAAGATTAATAATCTAAGATTGTAACCTTCAAGTCATTATTATTTCTTTTTCATTCATTATTTTTTTTTTCTTTGTATACTTAAGCAAGCTTTATAACATCAATATAGATATAAATAAATACACATTAGCATGTTCCACTTTTAAGGACTTGCCATTCTTAAGAAGCCGCCATCCAAACCGACTTTAAACTTTGATTGAGACTCAATCATGCACCAATACCAATTGAAAGACCCTAGTGCAAATTTTTCTCATAAAGATTTAATTTGAGTTGATTATAAAACCTACAACTTTGAAATTACATAAGAAATTCTTCATACATAATGATGAAAGCTTGATCTCCATAGATATGACTTTTATACTTACATCACAAAGTTTAGACCCTACGATTTGGCAACAATTATCGTGCGGTTATTGTTGTTTCATGGTTTCGTACCCTAATCGCACTGACTCAGTGTATTTTTACGCATTGAATCAGTGCGAAAACAATGAATATCAATAGCGTACAATTTATGTACTTTAACTATATAATTGTTGTGTCAAAACTGCACAACAATTATATAGTTAAAGTACATAAACCGTACGCTATTGATATTCATTGTTTTTGCACTGATTCAGTGCGTAAAAATACACTGAGTCAATGCGATTATGGTACGAACCCATGAAACAACGATAACCACACGATAATTGTTGCCAAATCGTAGGGTCTAAACTTTGTGATGTAGTGGTTTCTTCATGCCACTATATCAATCTCCCCACAATTCACACTCCTACATATGTTAAAATGCTTAAAATTTTTGGTGCAAATATTATCCTAGCTACATTGCAAAGAAGTCAGCTTGACTATTCATAGTGAAGCATTTTGTAAGAGATTTTCAATTAAAAAATAATTCAAACACCGGTCTCATATCTTAATTACGTTTGCCGCATTTGAAACTATGATCATTTTAAAGACAAGATGGTCCAACAATTGTCAATTAATCATACAATACAAATCAATGCAACGGACATTAAATCCCCTTAACTTAGATTTTTTGCACTAAATAGTTTTGAGATTTAAATTTTCATGTTCTAGAAGAATTAAAAATTGAAAATCTAGGAAAAAAATTTGAAAAAATTCAACTAATAGTTTTTATTCTTAATTTTTTGTTAAGTAGAGGTAGATACCAAAATGGAAGCAAAAATCAAATTGTTAATAGTTCAAAAAATGGAATTGAAACACGTCAATCCTACTAGTGAGATGGTTGTAGTAAATAATCTACACTCTATATATAAACCTTTTTGTTTTGAAAAATTATAAAAATTTAGTTAAGAAAAAGATTCAATTCATTATTTTTAATTCCATGATTGCCCCCCAAACAAGTCTATTCATAACTTTCACATCACTAACCACTAAAATGGAATGAATCAGAACTTGACATGTAGAGTTTAATTATATACTATGAGGGAAAAATTCATAAATTTCATTTTGAGTTTTTACATTTCTTTTCACTTGAATATTTTTATGCTTAGGATGGTGTAACTTTTTCTCCCAAGCACCAAATGAAATAAACTTATATTCTCCCAAAACTAGTACATTCCCTTACCTTCAAAAAAAATTAAAAAATAACCAAAAAAATTTGACATCTTAAGATCCTGATTAAAATCTTTAAAAATCCTTTTAGGAACTCTAAACCTTTAGGGTTTTAACCTTAAAGGATTGGAAAGCCCAATTTTGTAAAAACATGGTGTTTTTTTGAAACTTTGTGATTTGGTTTTGGAATCTTTGTACTTCATTTAAGTTTGTTTTTAAAATCCAATCCTATCTAATTCACAGTCGACTAAACCCCTCAAAACATCAAATTGTGTTGTTCAATTATTTGACCTCTTTTCATTCACATTTTGCTATCACTTATACACTTGCTATATTATCAATGTTTGTAGTACCCTTGTCTTCTATGCAAACTATGTGACTTATAATGTGACTATCTCTCAAGCAATCAAATTTTCTTTAATTAGATTGAGGGATTTTAAATTAACCCTTTATTGTTGTGGCAGCCAAAAAATGGTCGATGACTATTAGCCCTTAAAGGATGTAGCCCCCCATAACCAAGGTAGTCACCCAAATGCTCCCATTATTGAATCAATAGGTGCAGTCCTTATTTCTATAGTAAATAATGCATTCATCCATCATCCACTTTTTGGCCTCAATTTCCTTCAAGGGTTAAGATTCTTATGGTGTAGAGATGAAAAATGCACCTATTGGTCCATAAATGAAACCAAATTTGGCAAAGTACCTTCATGATAGGTCTCGTTCTTCTAGGCTTAACCCCTAAAGGACTATAAGGCCACCACATGGCTTCTACAACTACATTTGTAAATTTTTTGATATGTGAACCTCACTAATAGTCCATAAGCAACAAAAAGATCCTAAATGATTTTCTTTGTTGAATCCATTGGCGCAATCCGATCGAAAAATGATTGAATATGCAATTTTTGGTGAATTTTTTGAGAATCGAAAAGGCATTGTGGGCATTTACTTCACATTTTCATATCTTTTTTTCTACACCTCAAAATGATTTGAAAAAAATTACACATCAATATTATGATGCTATACATATGTGGAAAAAAAATCAGAATTTTTGAAGCACTTTTAAGCATTCCGATTTCAACATTTTGATTTCAACATACATACAAAGTACTCCCTAACCAAACATCTTTCATCAATCTTGTCAACGGTGGCATTTTTTCAAAAATTGTGTGATTTTGATGATCTTTTTTTTTATAGGAAAGCTAAATAAGTCTTGTTTCATTTCAAACGGTGGCGATCATCAAAATTATTCCACATAAATGAGGAATTATGCTTGTTGCAAGAGCTAATCAAGAAAACAAGGACTATGCTCAAACACCCCCGGTCCTTTAGGGGTTAAGGGTTTTTAGAGGGCACTTCCATTTTCCCAGCACAAGCCGCCATGACACCTCAACTTGACATGTGCATTGTGCAATTACAGAATGTGCAATTAGAGAGGATGGGAAAAAAGAAGGGGATACAGTACCACTAATACCAGCTCAAAACTGGTCAGTCTAATCCCATCGTCCCTTCTCTTCGCCCTGGCGAGCTCGGTGCCTCGCTCGCCATTTCGCCATGTCGCCACTTCGCTAGCCAGCCATTTGTGTTTGAGAACTTGCCTGTGCAAGTGTGCAGTAAGCTTAAGTCTTATTGCCCATGCTGCATCTTCATTGCTCCGCACTTGATTAGCTATGGCGCGCTGCGTCGCTGCCACCTCTATTGCATCGATGTCGGCACTCCTTCCTTGCACTCGCCTTGCAGCATTCAATTCCTCACCCCAGCGCTCCTCCTCCCTCCTTTACCTTGCAAGGGTGAACCTCCAATTGCGCTCGGCTTCACCCGCGAGACGGCCATTTTCGGGGATTCGGGCCAACGCCAATTCTGCAACGGAGCCGGGCGTTTTCTGGGCGGAGCGAAGCGTCACGTGGAGGTCCCTGGGCCTGGATGGCGAGGTGGCGGGGGCACTAACTCGCGCGGAGCTTCCACAGCCATCTCTCGTACAAGCAGCTGCGGTTCCCGCGATTTTGAGCACCGGCGATGTGGTGGTGGCCGCCGAGACAGGCAGTGGCAAGACCCACGCGTATCTGGCGCCTCTCGTGCAGAAATTGTATGCAGGACGCGGCCATTTCCAGGATTTAGGGTTTGGATTAGGGTTAGTCCTGTGTCCGAATGCGTTGCTGTGCCATCAGGTGGTGGACATGGCCAATGCGCTCCGGGGCGAGGATGGCGCGCCTCTGGTGCGGGTGGGGGTCATCACAGGCGGGCAGGGATGGCCGACGCATCTCCCGGACGTGGTGGTGGCGACTCCCGCCGCGCTGATGAACAATCTGTTTGGGTTTGACGCCAATCGCCGTCGCCGCATGGCGTTCGTCAGGGCTGTGCGAATGGTGGTGTTTGACGAGGCGGACATGTTGCTGGGCGGCGGGTTTGTTCGCGATGTTGGTCGTCTCGTCGACCTCCTCCGCTTGGAAGAGAAGCGAATTTCCAAACTTCGAGAGCTGGAAGCCTCGCAAGGCGACTCCAAGGTACACCCAAACCTCGCCAGTGTCCATGACATGTAAAACCTGGCAGTAAGGAAAGAAATGTAAAATCCTCGCTTCTAAGCCTCTAAAGCCTAAATCCTCTTCTTACTTAATTCCTTCCATATTATCACATCTGTATTGCAGTTTTCTATTACAATAGAGGGTTTGTGTAAATACAAGTGGAGCTTAGAACTTATAAATGTCAATTCTCTATTTTTGAATTGTACTAACAGAGAGTGTGCAATTAGGGAGCTTTGGGTGTAGAGTTCAGAGAACCTGAATTTCGAAGAGTTTGGACTGAGGCTGAAGGAGAAGCAGTAGAAGCTGAGAAAGAGGTAGAGGGCGAAAGAGACCCTGAGGGAATCCATGACGACAGTGGCAATTCTTTGCTTTTCGAGCAACAGCCGAGCACTACCGCTTTCATACAGAGCAGTGCGTCCATGCAGAGGAGGTCGGACTGGTTGCGGTCTCGGAAGCAGTACAAGCGAAGCAAGCAATATATATTCGTGGCAGCCACGCTTCCGCAAGCTGGCAAGAGCTCCCCAGGGGCAGTGCTCAAGCAGAAGTTCCCAGCGATGTCATGGATCCATGGCAACCTCCTGCATCGCCACAATCCTACACTGGAGCACAGGTGGGTACAGGTGACCAAGGATAACAACCTACTGTCATTGCTGGTGGATGCCTTGCGCGACAGTCGATACAATGGCAGAGTGCTTGTGTTCGCGAACATTATTGAAGGTGTGGATGCCATTGCACGCGTGCTCGATCAATCTGAGCTGAAATGCATGCGTTACCATCGTGACTTGACGGTGGAGGAGAAAGCTGTGAACTTGCAAGTGTTTGAGCAAGAGGGTGGGATCCTTGTGTGCACGGATGCGGCTGCGAGAGGTTTGGATATTCCTAATATTACACATGTCATTCAAGCTGAGTTTGCCACTTCTGCAGTGGATTTCATCCACAGGATAGGGCGCACTGCACGGGCAGGCCAACCTGGACTTGTGACGAGTATCTATACTGATGCCAGCCTGGAGCTCGTTAATGCCATGCGCGACGCTGTGGAAGCTGCCTTGCCTGTGGAAGGTGCGTTTAGTCGGAAGCGAAGCTTGCGCAGGAAAATTAAGAAATATGGCTCATATCAGGAGTCGCAGAAGGTCATGTCAGCCTTGTTGAAGCAGTAACCGACTCAGCCTCACACTGTCATTCAACCGTGAGTTAGGCTCCCTTGATTCCTGTATCAATTTTGGGTAGTATGAGAAGGTGGAAAGAGTAAATCATCATTGTATAGAAGGAAAGCTTTCAAGGTTTGCACTCGAGAAGTGATACTAAATCACCCCAATTAACAGACTAAAAGAGCAGTTGGACGTATCAGGCCAGGTTAGGACCTACTGCTTGATGTAGGATTGCAGCAAAGCGTGACTACGCATGCTGATAGGTTTCAGTTTTTATAAATAGTAAACAAAATTCATGTGTACTATAGATCTGAAATTCATTCCAGTGTGAACTTTTCTATCGCCTGAGGATTTATGGAGAGCAGCGTTCGTAGATTGCTTGTATTGATTCTAGCCCGCCTGCGTGAAGGGCATGGGGCTGTAGTGTTAAAGGGCAACTCTGGACTGTTTTACAGTGCTTCGCGACGCCCGTGCTCGCGTCACTCAGCGGCAGCAGAGAGTGTAAACATTTTGGCTGCAAATGCTCAATTCAAATTTGAAAAAGAAAGACAGTATTGAGCACGAAGGGTTCCAGTAAACCCCTGAATTACATGGCTCTTGTGCGATTTGTAGCTCAAATGAAGTGCAGCGATTGTGACAATCAAATTCCGTGAACCTGAAGGCAAGCTCTAGTGGTGACAGATGTAGTGAATTCTTTGAGGGACAAGATGTTTTGTTTACTCAATTTGGGATGGACTTCTAAGTTTGCACCCTGGCAACTAAAAACCAGAGGCAAACAAGCTTGTGAGAAAGATAAATTGTTTTTTCCAGAAAAGATCAACGTTCTTCATTTCTGCAGCTTTTCCTTTTCTTTCCAATTTAATCCTGATATGAACTTATTCATAATCTTGCATAAAAACCATGAAGCACCATCATTGAAGAATAGACCAATAATGCATTTTTAATATACTTGAATGTACTTCATCTATTTCATTATCCATGTAGTGGATATAGGCTCTCTCAGGGGTTAAAACTTAAAACTTTTATTGACTTTGTCCTTTTGACAAAGATTATGGCATTGATTCTTGATTTTTGAATGTAAGTTTAGAAATACTATCTACAATGGCATTCGCACTTCATATTGTGGTTAGGGTTTGGTTGGAGTGGATAGAGCCTCATGGTCACATCATTCTTGTTCTAAACACAACCAATTAGATCTACCTATTTCAAATCTAATTCTTTAATAATACGATGTTCACAATCTCAGAGCCTACACTTTAATCTTGAAACTTAATCTTGAAACGATGTAGAAACACAGAATGCATGTATAGGTCCAAAAATTGAATCATATTTGAATGATTGCATATCACCAAGGAGGCGTCCTTCCACGGTTAAGTAATAAGTACAGAGTACCGTACTTAAAGGTCTGACTCAACACTTGAGTGCCGAAGTATTTTCTTTTTCGCGTGCAAAGGGTTTTAGACAATGGAACTATTGGTGTTAGTGTTTTGGCATTTTGGTGTCCAAATTTTTTTGAGTTCGGCAAATTTTAGAGTTTTTTTGTTTTGGAAACCCTCTCAAGTGGGGCTTAAAGGATGATGTAGGTTTTAAAAAATATTCAAAAATTTAAACAATGTGGATGAAAACTTTCTGCAACATTTCGAACATGTCACTTGTAATATTCCAAACATTCAAACATTCCAGAAAATACTTAATTTATGTTTGAATCTGACCTTCATGTAGGGTACATTAGAAAAAAAAGAATATTCCTTCGACATGACCTACGAGGAAACCACAGTATAAGAGCATCGCCACCCATTCCCCGCAAACATGGCTCGGGGAATGGGGTGGCAAGGGCCCTGCTTCTTCCGGGCCGCTTCCATGCGCCACCTGTTCACGGGAAAGTGGGACGCCAAAACAAAATAAAGCCATGCATTAATGGCTTGTCATAACCAAGAGCCAATCAAAATACTAGTTGATTAAAAAAAGTTAAGAAATGGCCCACTAGCCAAGAAAGCCGACAAGTTCAAGGTCCAAGTCAAAGTGTGGCGAGGATGGGGAGCTAGTGTTTGGAGAGCTCATTTTGGAGTGACCGGTCTTTTTTTTTCCTTTCCCCGTGAATGGGTGGCTCCCTTTTTGTTCCCGGCCCCGCCCAAACCCCGGCCCGGGAGCTTAGGAGTGAATGGGTGGCGATGCTCTAAGTAAGCTTAGTGCCCACCATATTGTTTTGATGGTCGTCTTCACTATAGCGTTTGATCAAGTGTATCAAGTTTGTTGGGCAGTGAACTTGGCGACGTCAGGGGAGCAATTTAGTTAACGATTCTGTGAACTTGGCACTTGCACCATCAAATGCAACCTAGAATTTCAAATTCACATCCTCATCAACCCATAGAGCGCTCGTGGTTTGAGGTGAAAAATGCAACAAGCAGCTTTTGTCTACGAAGCAACTTCTATTGGAGACTCAATTAGTGGGATTGGTGATGGCAAACAATCAACAGCAATAAGCCGCACAACTCAATACGGAATTATTGCGACTATGGTTCCAGTCCGTCGACACCGACAACTCAAATTCCATCAACGCAGATGAACTTCAGGTGTTTGAAATTTGGATTGCTAATGAAGTTGTGAATTAGGATTTCTCCTCTTATGTGGGTCACTTGATTTCAAAATGGAATTGAATCTTGATGACTAAATGAAGACAAATTAGGGGTGTTTGATAGCATTATTTGACTATGAGATTATCTTCCTTCTTCTTTTGTATTGTGAAACCCTAAATTCTTGTCAGATGAATTTGTTGTCGTGTAGAGTTTTGATGTCTTGTTTGAAAATCACACTCTTACTACTTTTTGCTTGATTCTGAGCCTTAAATTCCAATATTAGTTGTCTCTAAGAGTTTTGAAGTTTTATTTGAGGATCACCTCTTATTGCAGAACTAAGGTGGATGATTGACATAGCCAGGTCTTAGTATCTCTCAAATGAGCTCTTAAAGTGGATCCTCCATGAATATGAAATCTGGGTAGAATTTGGTTCATTAGATTAGAGTTTGGAGTTTCAGTCCTCTATGTCTTTGGAGAGGTTCATAATTTGAATTTTCATTTTGATTTGCATGGTGACAATTAGTTTATTGGGATACATCTCACATTTTGATTCCTAAACAATTTTTACATTAGGATGATGATGATGATGATCTCATTATTAACTTCTGAATTTTTTATGTTTCTTAGTATACCTCCAACATTTGAATTGATTAAAAAATCACATTTGTAGGTGTTCAACTCATAGTTATCACATTGAACGGATTGTCCGTCCTAACTATTCAATTTGTCCGCTTGTCCGAGATGCCCATTGACCTTCACTGGTCTAATGTGATTACTTTAAAGTAGTCATATTATTTATCTGCTTTGTTCGAGCCGTCCAATATGTCCGCCCGTCCGAGACGTCTAGTGATCCTAACTCGTCCGATATGACAACAATGATTCAACTAGCCTAAAATGGTAGTATGTACTCCGTTGAATGAACAAATTCACTTATTCCTAGGAGGTCAAAGTAAAAGCACCAGTAAAGATGAAAACTGGAGATGGATTTAAACAATTTCTCTAATATCTTCTGCAGTTTGCAAGCAAACATTGTGATGTGGATGGGGTGGAGGAGATTGCACACGTTATTTTTTGATCCCAGATTTGTGATGTGGCCTTATTGAAGGCCACAAATAGTTTTCATTGGTATCTTCATGGTTCTATGGATTTTGAACGCGGAGAAATTAGGTTTGTATTCGGGTATGATGAGGAGGCAATCTTGAAAATGAGTTCCGGAATTGCATTTGAGGGTTTGGCGAGTGAGGCTTATATCGCGTGTCATACGTACTACAAATGTAACCTACACCAAGTTTTATAAAGGCATAGTGGTGGGCTCAAATGGAATTGCGCTTCACACAACAAGGTTCCTCACCATTTCTACCCTTAAGAATGTGTTACGCGAATGCAACGATTCTTGAATTTGAAAGGTATGCATAAGAAGAAATTCAAACCCTTATTAGGGCCACAAGTTCCATGCCTATAATACAGCTCGTTTCTGCTTTGGAGAACCATAATGCACGCATGCCTTGCTGGTGAGAATTTTCTGTCCGTTCAAATCATAGTCCGCCCTATGGCTGGCCTGATTTCCGCTTTCTTATGTTCCTTATGTCAACATAGACTCTTGTGGCGCGAAACCTTTGCCGCATCGTTGTGGCTTTGCACGAGCTATGCTGCATAGAGTTGTGTGTTCTTGTTTTTTTTTATGCTGCGATTTGGCCCTCGTTTAGCTCAACTTCAGGCTCAAACTTGGCCCAAATGCTATCTCTATTTTGGGGCTGAAGACGGACACCAAGTTGAGCCTTAAGTTGAGCAGCACGGCCGGAGTCAAGTGGAGCGTCCCATAGTGCTATATAGGTGAACTCCAAGGGCCACGGGTGCTAGGCAAAAACCTTGTTGTTACGTGCAATCCAAATGATCCAGAGAGTCGAACCTCGGAGTAAGTTCCAAATAATCTTGAGCTCCTTGAATCTCCGGGGAGTAGAAGATCCAAATTGTCACTGAGTAAAGTCTAGGCGGTCATGGGGTTCCAGGATAGGCTGTACATTACGAATGTGATGGATAATAGACTGGGCGTATTCCCAGACTTCTTGGGCCCGTGGGCATGAGTAAAATCTGTGTAAGAGATATCTTCCATCTCTAAGTGGCAGCAATTGCAGTATGTGTCAATACTAGGGGCAATCTTTGCTTGCCAAGTGTGAACAGCTACTGCATTGTGCCAAACCGACTACATAAAAGTAGCCTCCTTTAGTGATCGTGCTTTGTACCATAACTCCTTCCAATCTGGTAAGAATGTAGTGGATAAATGGCCTGACCACTTGGATGGGATGATTCGCTTAGGTTTACAATGATAGTTGATAAGCTTCCAGCCTACCAATGTCGAATATTCCATCAGATGTGGTCCGTTTTTTCACTTCCATCTACCGGGGTTGAAGATTAGTGACTAAAGAAGGCCAACAAAAAGGAAGTAGGGAGTACGGGGATAACCTTTACATATATGTACAATACGTACCCTTCTGATGAACCCATCCATGTGAACTGAACCATTGGTTGCCTGAGTAAAGGAAAGCTGCTTGGATGAACGCCCTACCATAGCTCTGGTGAGATCCCCAGTGACTTCCAACTGTTGGGTTTAGTGATTTGTTTGATTAGAGAAGTAATTATGTCTTTCCATGAAGACTTTTCAATTTCAGTTTTTTTTTTTGGAATAACAACTCAAGTTATCATTACTGCAGCATCCATAACATTCAGCAGCAGTCACTGGCTCTGCCCTCCCCCAAACAAAATGGTGTGGTATATTCCGCACCAAATCAGTAACTACTGATTTGGTGCGGACAGCTGTCAATAATTGTCAGACATCACTTGGTGCCCGCGCTACGACTACACACTGCTAGTGGCAAATTAAAAATTTCTAAGTAAAATTGAAAACTAAACAATAGGATCTTTAAACAAAATGCTAATGGATTCATTGAGATTATTGATTTCAATGTTATTGTACAACTACTTCACTTTGAATTAGAATCCATTTGTGCATTGTTCTATAGAAGTGAGAAGACAACTCTTTATATGTACATGGAGTGGTAGGATGTAGAACAATCCATGTGGGATATGTAAAATAGAATTTGTAGTTTCTCAACTACCACTCATAGTTAAGACAAAAGTAGAAATTGTGTTAAAAGTAAAATTTTAGACCTCATTTAGGCATAGTAGAATAACTTTTTTCACAAAAATTTGAACTAAAAAAAGTTGGTAAATGACAATAAGTTTCACCTCCAAAAATCCGTTTGGGATTTTGAATCTCCAATCAAAAGTTATAGACAAATTTTGGAGAGGATTTTTAATGGACATTTTTTTTTAACACTTTTAAAAATCCACTCCAAACCCTCTCCAAAATTTGTCCATAACTTTTGATTGGAGATTCAAAATCCCAAACAGATTTTTGGAGGTGAAACTTATTGTCATTTACCAACTTTTTCTAGTTCAAAGTTTTTTGAGAGAAGTTATTTTACTATGCCTAAATGAGGTCTGAAATTCTACTTTTAATACAATTTTTTGTTTTTGACTTAACTATGAGTGCATGAGAACGTACAAATTCTAATTTAATTTATCCTACATGGGTTGCTCTACCTCCTATTACCCCATGTGTATGTGTAGAGTTGTCTTTCCTCTTTGAAATCCAAAATAAGTTATTGATTGCAAAGATTAGTAATGCATTAGTGTATCACTCATTGGATTTTTGGCCAACATCTTTCACTACAAATATTTGTTGATTTGTATGTCTAGTCCTAAAATTAAGAAAAGAAAATAGAACATATCATAATGGACAGTCACTATCCCGGTACCGAAGCTTACATTAAATATGTGGGGATGAAAGTCGTGGATGAGGACTCCAAAGAGGAAAAGGCAGCCTCTCTGAAGGCTACTGAATGTTATGTCATCCACATGGTGCAAGCCATCATAATTCTAGCTTTAGAAAAAGTTAATCAAGATGAAACACAACTCATTTATACGTATTGTGGGCTTTCACTATGGGAGGTACACCCAAAACCGACACTTTTTGCTACTGAGCCTATGTGCTATTATAAGACTGATCAAATTTTCATATGTTCTTGTTGGCAAGTGAAAGGAGGTTCCAACGCACCAGAGAACATGGCATTTGGATACTGTATGCAAAAGTTATTAAGGAACAAAGTTTGGTTCTAAAAGCGTTTTTTCCACATAAGTACAGAACTGATTTTGAAGATGTACACATAATGAAGATGGTGGTTTAAGGTTAGTGGCACATTTGGATGTACCTACCTTAACCCTTGAACACCGAAGCGGACGTTTTGGGTCCGATGGATGACAGGGAATCAAACTGTATAGGACAAAAGTGCAACTATTCATCCTTGAAATTTGTTGTGGAAAGGGAAGATTTTCTACAGTAGTTTGACTTGCAATGAGTACTTTTGCAATTTTGGAGGCTACTGATTCACACAGTAATAGAAAAGGATGATTTCAAGGGTCACCCCGTCGGCGTTTAAGGGTTAATGAATATGGTGCAACCTGTTTCAGGAATCTATTCACTACGTTTGATACCACATGGCAAGGCCGCATGGTCGGGGTGAACTGGCCCCCTCGCTCGGCCTTGAGGGAAAACCCTGAAATTTTTTATTTGCAAGGCATGATAAAATTTGTAAATTTTGAGTTCATATTTGCAATCACAGGCCCCAAATTAGCTAGGGTAGGTCTGTTCACCCCGGCCGGCTGCATGAGCTTGGACTTCAATAAATTAGTTTATTGTGGTATGCTCTTACTACTGTATGTTGCTAACTGTCACATTCTCGCCTATTATCTTCATGTTTTACTATACTGTTTTGTGATTAGGTACACCAAGACCTCTTTAATGTCACAACAGGAATTGCAGAGTGAACATGATAATACGGAGTTCTTTGCACGTATAAAACAGTACTTGGGGTAACTGGAATCACTATGTTTTTTTAGAAACACTTGTAAAGCTCCTTATGATCACAATTACTTGCAACCACTTGTAATATAACAGAGTGTGAGTGAAAGTACAGAGTGAATCTTGAATAGCGTACATCCATCCTCTAGGAGTGAATTGGTGAGAGAGCAGACAATATGGTATCAGAGCTGATAGTAGAGAGGGGGATTACCATTCTTACAGTCTCTCACTGCGTGCAGCTGCCAACTTGCGTATTTGAGGTCAATCTCCTTTCAAGTTGCACTAGTGTAGCCATGTGCTGTTGCCACAGCCAAAACAAAAGTAAAAGTCATTTTAAAAACCAAAAATAACTCACAAAATCGTAACTTTCCCACCGTAGGTCCAAATGCCACAAAACAAAGCCCGTGCACCCCTCCTCATTGAGGGCTTTCCAACGGTACCAAGAACCTGATAATTTGACACGCGGTTCAAAAGATACATAATTTAGCATAAGTTAGTAATTTTTAAGAATAAAAAATAACTCAAAATCCATAACTTTCCCACCGTCGGTCGGAACGCCACAAAACCAAGCCCGTGAACCCCTCCCCGCCGAGGGCTTTCCGACGGTACCAAGCTCGCCACCAAGGGACGCACGGTCCGACAAATCTCAACGTGACAAACAAAACAAAACAAAACAAAACAAACAGCCAAACTTAAGGTATGGACTAGCGTAGCCCTATGCCGTTGCCACAACCAAAAAAAAGTAAAAGTCATTTTTAAAACAAAAAATAACTCAAAAACCCATAACTTTCCCACCGTAGCTCTAAACGCCACGAAACAAATCCCGTCCACCCCTCCTGCCCAAAGGCTTTCCGACGGTACCAAAAACGTGACCAATTGACACACGGTTCAAAACATACATCATTTAGCATAATTTACTAATTTTTTAGATCCAAAAATAACTCAAAAATCAATAACTTTCTCACCATCGGTTCAAACGCCACGAAACCAAGCCCGTGCACCCCTCCTCGCCGAGGGCTTTCCGACGGTACCAAGCACGCCACCTAGGGAGGCATGGTCCAGGAGATCCCAATGTGACAAACAAAACAAACAAACAAAACAAAACAAACAAACAACCAAACTTAAAGTATGGATGTGCTCAGGTTTAGAAGAGTTGAACAACCTTCAAGGGGGAATTTGGCGTTCTGGGAATTCTCTCATCTTCATGATTATTTACCAGTAGTTCATGTAATAATAAGGAGTTTTACTCAAATGGGACGATGTGATAGCCAAATTGTCACAATTATGTTATGTTTCATTAACAAATAACTTTCATAATACTATCAATTCATTCCATGTGGATGGAGTGTCTTTAGCAGCGGGGTTTTTAGGCACTGTAGATCAACAGTGCAACCCTTTGTGCCCTCCCATGAAAGGTGTATATTTGGAGGGAGTAGGGCGCAATGGCTCACGGGACTGACAAGCTGGCGATAAATTGCCAGAAAAAAAACCCTGGTCTTTAGTGTAGCTTATGGTTTCTATTTGCTTAACTCAACGCCCCAGCCTTTTCAGAGTGTTTGAGACATTGTCTGAGTTCCTTTTACTTTGCAGTGATTTGCAGAAATATTGGGTACTGCCGCTCATTTCACCATTGATTTACATAGCCAGTTTAGTTGCGCATTGATTTGGTCAATTATTGCTTGATTTCACCATCCCAATCTTCATATTATAACAATCAAAAGGGGTTGAATTCCTTGGACGTTGATTAGAGGAAGGGGCTTTTTTTGCACTCTTGGGGCATTGAGGGGTTAAGGTTAAGAGTTTGACAAGGGTAAGATACTACGCCTAAAGCTTCTTATTGCGGGAAATAATTTGATTTGTTTAATACTCCATAACATTTTGTTTAATATTTGAAGATGTTTTTTTGATGCTATTTGCAAATTCTTGCCTTAGAGGAAATAGAAGAGCAAAAAGAATTGTAGAAGTTGATTCAAAAAAGCAAAGACAATCCAAACAAGTGTAGATCATCACAAAGATCACAATGGGAAGATTACAAAAGGACAGGGCACACTAAAAGAAAAAAATGAAAAAAATGATTTTAGGGATCAACCCTTGGACCAAGTGGGCATTGAACTATCAACTGAAAATTTGGGTAGGTTCCTATGAAGTTAATTTTGAATGGATCTTTTTAAAATTTTGACACAAGATGTATTCCCTTGGTGGAAATATAATCTTTTTTTTGATTGGGTGTCTATATTAAAAGATATTAGTTGTCCCAAGTTTTTGGGGCAAGTTTGGTAGTATATGAAAAATTCCTTCTCAACCTTTGAAATTTGGCAAGTATATAACCAATATGATATAGGATGAAACTATCAAAAAAAGAATCTATGTATAGAACAAGAATTTCACTCTAGGATATTAAGTCAATTGACCTTGTTGGTAGGATTGGAAAAAAGCTTTTTCTTCTAACTCAAAATGCAATAATCTTTTGATATGCAAAGTCAAAGTTTCTAAGAAATTTCTTATACATTCCCACAATAATATACTAATCCTATACTGGTCCTGTAGGGGTTAATAGGCTCTATTAAGAGTGTTTAGGACCCTTTTCTTCAAACTTCAACAATTCATTATTTATTTATATGATATCCAAATGATACATGTCTTAATCCATTGGTATCCTTTTATCAATAAAGTAGGAAATATACACTATTTGTACATGTTCCTTTTTCATAGCCTTCAAAGATGTACAAACAATGTACATTTGAGGAGGTGGTCAATTTTAGAGCCCTATACATTTTCAACTTCAAAATTTCATAACTAATTTCTCAAAGCTCCAAAAAATATGAAACAACTTGGGTTAGATGCCAATTCCACTTGTTTTTCAGTTTCAGCTCTTAAATGAGCGATTTATGGACCTCCTACCTTAGGGCACACACTCCGCCAGGTTTCCGTTCAAATAATTGAAACCACTCAAAACAGCTAATAATAGCTGCAGGAACGGGTTCCCTAAACTAGGCGTGTGACAGCATAAACACAGTGGATGTACCCATTTCATGTGAGGATTCTGCCCCATGAGAATACCGAGTAAACAACAAGCAATTTGAGAAACCCAACACCAAGTCCGTGATTTTTCAAAAGAGTTCCAATTTCAAATTAATGAATTAAATAATCTTTTGGGTGGCACCGTATATCTTTCGAGCTATTGAGTTGCCGAGTAGAAATGCTCCCAGATCGTACCTTGCTCCGTTCTTGGCAATTGCCAAGCAATGATCTCTTCCTGTCTGTTACATACTGTACACTGACTCCGTACTTTGCGTGTTGAAACGTATTCTACATTCGGGGTAAGAGATTTACCGCCCTCGACACTAAACCCCTACATCTGGACCGCCAGTCCTGCAATTCAAGGAACTGACAACGATACGCTGAAAGGAGAGCTCCAGACGTTCTCAATAAGTAAAACTGGCCTTGCAGTCACAGTTGTCAATTGACCGCTGTGAAGTGCTCAAAGAATAACAAAGTAAGCTTCTAGTGATGGAGGCGTTCATGTGCTCGCCGCAGAGAAAGAGGCCGCTGAATCAACTTATGCCAACCGGTCCCAGTTGCATCAGTCTGAACGTCGCCAATTGATGTCTGGGTGCCAACGAGTTCATCGTTCGATGTTTGAGGTTCAAACTGTTGACGAAGGTTTTGAAGATTAACCAGGGGCACCATTGTGGGACGACCGTGTGCACACTGCAGTGTCAAAAGAAAGCAGAATATAACTGGTTAGACAAAGAAAAGGAGACAACTTTTGAAATACTTCCAATCTTGAATAAAGCAAGGGTTTTAGTGAAATTAGAATATTTCAAGAAAAATTATCCTCTCCATGATTCAAGGGGACGTCTCCCCATATTCACAAGCTCGCAATGATCATCAGCAAAGAGGCCTCCCCACCAAAGTATCAGGAGGAAGCTCTGTAGTATCATTGTGAGTTCGTGACTATAAGGAAACCTCCCCATGAATTGACACCAAAGAAGATAATTTTTATAATGCTGTCAAAAAGTTTCTGCATCAATCCAATTTCACTATAAACCTTGTCAAAATATTCCTTTGAAATAAAGTGAACATGTTTGACATACTTCTTCAAATATTGAAAACGTCAGGAAACAATTACAATGGACAATTGAAGCCGGAGGAGGGTCACAAACGATAGAATGAAGAGGATGTTTGAACGAAATCTCTTGAGGAACAAGAATTTAAATATACGCAACCAAACATTTAGTTGACAATGAATGACGAGGTCAAACCTGAAAGCAGAGTGATGTGCGCTTGAGGTGGCTGACAAGCTGCCGACATTCCGCAGGCAACAACGGGTCTCCAAACATAATTGCACCTGGCGGTATTCCACCAATTAGGAAACTGATATGTTAAGCCTCACAACCGGATCTAAACTCATCTCCTACACGACTAACTCCTAAGTGCCCAAATGGCTAAAAGCAACCGTATCTCCATATCTACAAAAGCAGAAATAAATCATTTCGAAAAATTCAAGGTTAAGAATGTACCAATAAAAGGCAAAAATCACAAAGTACATCTATTAACATTGTATTAAAATGTAATATGATCAACTGCTAGTTTCTGAAGTGAACTTCACTTTAGATTGAGCACTTGGGGTTAAAGTGAAGTTCCCCAAATTGTTGTCACCCCATAGGATCATAATACCTCGACATGACTTGTAATTCAACAGCCTGACTACTGCTGGGGGAGGCACAGAAGCCCCCTGCGTTGCTCCAAGCTGCAACACAGTAAATCGTGTATTGGTCAATCAATATAGACAACGTGCATGATGAAATTAAGCATGAGAATTAAATAGGCAAGTCTCAGTATTATGAGAGAGGATAGGATCATTCGATCCGAACCTGTTGAAGATATTCTTCCAGATCAGTTGCTGTCAAGTTTACTCCTAAGATGCACGGAACCTGCGCATTCAGTCAAACTCTTAAATACAGCCACAAAGCACCAACAACTACAGAACATAATAATATCATGAAATAGTCTGAAAAGGGATGGGGTGAAAAATAAAACGTACTGCAGTGAGTTGAAGGTTGCAAGTTGTGCTCTTCCGTAATCTATAGTTAAGCAACAAATGTTGGTCATTAGTTCACACCATCACATCACATGAATTTGAAGACGTGGATAAACTATGAGATTACATGTTTCACTGCAAGTCCTTTGAGGACATATAAATTTTGATTACGACCTCGTAACTTTTGATTCATGGCACATACTACCAATTTTCTCTCATGCAGAGAATACAAGTGTACACAACGGGTTGCAGAGCGCTCACAAATTCCTGTCGAAACTCTGAGCATCACAACCTGGATGGAAACGCCAACCCCAATCCTCAATCTGCTTTCGATACGCATGCAATGTTTGCTGCTCCCCAATGCCTAGTGCCTGCAAAATTATGTTCAAGTCAAACGACCAGTTCTGAAAAGCACATTAGCATATGATTATAACTCAAATGTAGATTCAAAAAGTTAAAAAGTGCACCTACCAGATCATGTTTGACATTCAAGATTGCGCTGCACTGCTTCTTCCCTGCAGCTAGCACCTGCAAATTGCATTACAAACAACTTAATCTATAAACTCTTCCGTACGTACGCTCTGTTCAACCGAATACCAAAATAGAGGATTATTGCAAAAGAGACGAGTATATTCCTCAAATAGACAAGTTCCAAAAGAGTCCTACTTGCGCTCGAAACTCCTCCAGTCGGACACGCTCATCTGCAGCATGCTGAGAACCAATCCACCAAGAGCTAATACGTTATCAAACAATCACATTTTCTGGACTAGAAAGAGAAAAAAAACTAGCTGAAGTGTAAACAAGGTCAAGAAATGCTGTATTATGTCAACAACAGACTATTCAAGACATAAGACATCCTGAAGGAAAAAATGCTGCACGTTACACTCATGATATCTTAAGCAACTCTGAAAAATGACTCGACTTTACATCGAGAGACCAACAACAGACTCTTCAAGTCATAAGAAATTCTTTAAGCAAGAAACGCTGTAAGTTACATCCATTTTATCTTACACAACTCTGAAAACTGGCCTAACTTGTCATCGAGAGACCAATGACATCTGCTACCAGCAACACAGTAAAGGAGACCACAAGAATACCCAAATTGCGTATGAATGTCCAGGACTTCTAATGTGATTCATGTTAGAACATGATCTCTTTCCCAATGGGAGGTGGTCAGAATCAAATTGCTCAGAGGCCTCTCAGGTGGATGCAGTCACGAACCTGGTCAACCAGAAGTAGGACACTTTGTGCAACAATTGCAATAAACTTGGTGTCCACTTGCTGGAGAACACGAGCATGTTGCAGGCTCTCCTTAGAGACCATATCGGGTTGCAGATATTTGTTGCAGGATTCCAGTATACCAGCAGACACATCCAGAATGTCATTAACACTTGCTCGCATGCAAGGATTTGACCAAACCTGTCACAAGACATCAGTCCCATTTCAATAACCGAATAGACACTTCCTTAGAAGCCCAAAAATTCACAGACGTATAACGAACTCCAAAAATATCACCTTGTACAAAGAAGCCACGGGTGCCAGATCCTCGTCACTGGACCGGTACTTGGAGAGAGACAAATCATGCTCAGATGCTTCCGCAAGTGAAGTGCAAGTCGGCTCTGCTGAATGACAAAAATAAAAGTAAAAACAAATAGAGTTAGTAATGTACGTGGTCTCTTGACTACCCTCGAAACTCGATGGGATAAAAAAAGGTCCGCCGGAATCTTAGGGCTGCATTGAATCGCACAAATCAAATCAGCGAGCGAGAGAATTAACAAGAAATCCTATACTTTGATTGGTGCAAAAGTCGTTTTTTATCTGTTCTGCCTCGTATTGTTGAACGTTCAATGTTTTCACGAGTTCAAGTAGCAAGAATGAGCATGAAAAGGTGGCGCTTACAAAGCTCCTATGCTAAAACTATTTAAGATAATAAGACTTCAAGCTGCCTCTTTGAGGTGGACTGGAAACTCGTTGTCTCAAATGCATCATAAGCGCAGTGAACTATTTGAAGCCTGCTATCTCACGCTAGTTGCACATGATGTTGGTTCAAATTTCAGGCTTGATATTTCAACTTGCTGCTTCGACCTGTGCAATGTGAAGTGGCCCTCAGAACCCAGACTCTCTTCTCAGAAGGTTCATAATGAGAAAAAATTTCACCTTGCAAATTAAAATGTTCCCCTCGCATAGCATTATCGACCTCGTCCAAGTTGATTACTCTCTGTCTATCCGCTTCCTGCCCCTTGCTCACTTCCGCCAAAGGATTCGTCATGCAAGCAAAGAAAGACTCACCTATACAGTTCAAAACCGAAGCATATACATCGCAACAGTAGACGTCAGAAGCAACCAAAGTGGTATTGACAACCAGATAGGTAAAATGAAAGCATATACTAATCCTTTCACCACCCTGCAAGAAACGCTACGAACCTGTAGAAAGTAATTATACCTGATACAACCAGCTCTTGGCGAAGTTCTGGAGCATAGTCGTCCGGTTGACTCAAGGGCTTTTCGAGTCTGTCAGACCACCTATGCAGATCACTATGAAATTCAGCCTCCTCAATGTCTGAACAGGACTCTGTGGACATGTCTTCTTCTGCATTCGGCCCATTTATGTCTAATCCATTCCATGAACTTGATGGTAACATCAACAGGTTCATTGAGGATGTCACGGCAGGAAGCGTCCAATCGCTCATCTCTCCTTCCAACAAAGATACCATGGAATCTGAATCTCTATCCGGTGAAGTCCATGGTTCCCTTACCCTCAAAGGTCGAGGGTTCATTGCCCCAAAGATATCATTTGAGTCATAGCCTAAGCAACGGAATGCAGGTGGTAGTTCACCGTAATCAGATTTCGGGGAGCTCACTTCAATTGCAAAATCATCAGCCCCGCGAGAGGCATTGAATCGGCTGTCCCAACTTCCCTCACTCAAAACTGGTGATGAAGGCATTGAAATGGCTTGCATATGTGGGCTACGTAGACACAGCATATCTGGAGAAGTGCAATCCGGTAATGAATGTATGTTCTGAATGTCCATCAGTAGAGGGGTCCTTACGACTGGATCAAGCCAGACAACTTCTTCCTTCACAAGACCAGGCTCAGCTAATCGTCCCCATGTCGAAGTGTAGGAAGTCCCAATTCCAAGATCACCTCTCAAGTAATTGCTGTCATCCCTTTCTCCTCCAGTACAATCGCCTACATCCAGAGTGCTGCCGTTCCTGAGACTCTTACAACCTAACCGTGGCATCGATCCCGAATCAACTTGCAATGGACGTGCGCTGATTTCCTCGTCAACTTTTTGAGTGCGAGCACGCTTACTCTTCAACTTGGTTTCTAAGTATGAATCGCTGAAACAATCACTTTTACACAAAGAATTTCGCTTCCCACTTGACTGGAATGCTGTTTCCACATTAGTACAACCACATTAGTTAAAAGACCATTCTATACAAAAGCCAGGATAAGGATCCCGTCGTCGATCAGTTCCACACAATTAAACATCTCAAATGATCCCGTATTGGATTCACAAACTCAATAATGGTAAATTAATATTTATATAGTAGAACATTAGACCAACAGTAAGAAAATGATAAACTACCATCAAGTTAATGTTGATCAATACTAACTAACAGTTGCCAGTATAACATCAAGTTAATGCCGAAGACACTAACGTCACACGAAGATTAAGATAACACTATATGCGGTACACTAAAACTTTGTCAATCTAATAAGAGGACTATTGAGGAAGAAATAACAGCTCGTAACCTAATTCTTTACAACCCACCTTGTCTCTTCCCCTCTTCATCTCCCCAACTTGCCCGGAGCACATTGTCCAGGAACTTGAGAATAGGAGTCCAGTCCTGCCCATTGACGGTGTGAAATCAGCTGTGAGAACGCGACATATGTAACAATTAAACACCACAATTGCCAATGATGAGAACATCAAAGGAAGCTGAAGAAACCACCTTAAATTCCACATAAGTCTTCGTTGCCTCAAAAGTTATGTCGTACTCCGACAGATCACAGCTCAAGTGTAAGACAAAGGCAGGGTAAGCCTTCCTGTTCGAAGACGTGTCCGGCTTCTCCATCGTTTTTGGATCCAAACCATTGCAAATTCCCCAATGATTCAAGAGCTTATGAAGAGGAGTTTTGTGGACAAATCGACGGTTGATATCTGTTCGGCTGATTAAGGATGAAAAGCGCAGGGGTACCATGCAAACTGGCAATCAAGAAAGACTATGAAAGCAGAATAGATACTATCATTCACAATTACCATTACGTTGGCAGCAATTAGTAACCAAAATAATGCATTTATGCATTTCTTAACTACAATAATATAGTTGGCATCCATGGATACACAAATATTGTATTCCCTGCAACGGACAAACCAGAGTATCAGAACCACAAAAATCACCCACAAAACCTCAAAATATAAGTTACAACGCCTTCCAAATGCGGGGGGCGAGGGCTGGATCTGCAGAAACCTTGGAAGGGTTGTAGGCCTGGACACTAGAGAGGAAACCCGAAAGCCTAAGCGTTCCTTTGGCAAAGTCGACTTCTTTCAGTCCCTGACAAAGCTCGGAACCGAAAACATCTCTCAGCGTGCCGTACAAGGTTGTGTGACGGCGGATGCGCAACTCTTCCTGCATCCTAAATACAACGAACATCTATTCAGTATGTCCAAAAATAGAGTGAGATTTCAGTGATTGGTAATGAGAATTTTCTGAATGAAATTGGAGTCCTATCAGTGGGAACTGGATTTGAAGCTAGTAGACGAATTTTCAAGTTGTCAAATTCCCCAATTGTATATACACATAAGAGAAGCGACCCAACATACCTCAACGAGTCTGTTAAGATGAAAGAAACATCCGAATGCGCAAGAGCCATGCGCACAATCCGCTCCTTCACGGACTGCAGTAATTTTCGAGAGCTACAAGATCAAGACAGAATGACAGAAAACGTGAACAATGGTGTACTAATTCAAGAAAGACACGAACTGTTTCAACTCTCATTTCCTTCTCATTTGAATAAAAGTATTGATTAACTCCATACACAAAAGACACGAGAAGAAAAAACCCAAAATGTATCCTAGAATACTTAGTCACGTTAAACCCTGCCAATTGTAACGTTACTCGCTTTCCTAGAACATCTCTGGGATTGGGTCATTAATGAAAGCATCTTCACACAAAAAAGGAAAATTCTCACCACTATGAGTGACACGTCTGCGGCAAAAGTAAGAACTGACCTGGAATGAAAGAGCCTTCTTCGAACGGGTTGATTGTAGAAAATATCTCGCATTGTAACTAGAAACAAATCAGTGCAATAAGCTAAGCTCAGAGAACGATCGGAAGAAACCAGCACACAAAGACCACGTACACTCTCTTCATCGGGAGCTTCCCTTGCAAATTCTCTGCATCTCCTCGGAAAGGCATGAATAGAAAAGGAATGAGCTAGAGCAGGAAACATG
Source organism: Pseudisothecium myosuroides (assembly GCA_951799445.1). Lineage (NCBI taxonomy): Eukaryota > Viridiplantae > Streptophyta > Bryopsida > Hypnales > Lembophyllaceae > Pseudisothecium > Pseudisothecium myosuroides. The sequence continues at coordinate 52,795,840 of OX637287.1, read as the reverse complement.
AAGAGATGGCAAGTGCAATGAAGCAGGAACATTATCGGAGGCAGATTCTACCCTGGTAGAAAATTCACCCCAAGAGGTACTCCAGAAAACCTAGATGCGTAATAATTAGTAGGGCTTACGATAGAAACTAACGTAAATAGAGTTAAAATTGGCAGGGTTTAAGGCAGAGAGGTCTTGAGGGGTGGGGGTGGGGGTTTCTCCTAGACCAGCATCACTGGCAAAGGATTCACAAAAACAAACAACAAAGAAAGGAGGCATGATAAACCTGTTGTGCCACTAGCTCCTTTGTGACTGGAAAGCCCCAGAGAAATGGTGTTGCTACCCTGTCAATCACGGAATATCCACAGGACTAATGAAATAAAATCCAGGACCGGAACAATAACAATTGGAACAGCGGTGCTCATAATCCAAGTTTTCGCGAAGGGTATCAGGCATTGCAGAAGCCCAGACAGAGCACCAAAACATAAAACTAGTGTAAGCTACACTAAAAACACTCAGAGAAGCTAACCTGCATGATTTTGCAGTACGTATGTGGACAGCCTTGCACTCGAGAGGTGATTTCTAAAATCGACATGTCCGCAAGCGAACTGAGAGCCTCTCCACGAAACCCCAACGTCGGAACTCCCGCTTCCAAATCATCCAGCGTCCGCAGCTTCGAAGTGGCTACACTTCAAACACATGATGGTCGTGATTACGGCAGTAGAGTCACGGGGCTTCCAAAATATGGAGCACAGAATTCATTGAGCTTGAGATAACGAAATGAATGCATCATGCCACAAACCTCCCAATTCCAACCAGCAGCTTCATTATAATGATTTCTAATCAATGGGGATATCAATCAAGCATTACCATGCCTCAAACCAACGAGTTCCAAATCATCTCGAGACATTCCGTGCCCTGCACCCATCCATTCACAAATCGCTATATCAATCAATAATCTCTTAGAATTAGGGTTGAAGAATTGCACCAACAACCTCCAAAACATGAACGAACAGAAGGTGGTGCTGCTACTGTTGCTGCTATGAAATATGAAATTGCCTCAATAAAGTGAAATGCGCGACAATCTGAATTGCAGAGTCTAGATTATTCAACTGGAGATCCTCACCATCGTCTTCCACTTTCACACACGCCCCGCCTCTATCAAATTGGACACGCACCTACAAACCCACATACGGAAACTATTACGCCACCGAATTCCACGTTAGCCCGTGCCCCACACCGTCAACGACCGGAGATTTTAGTAATAAATTTGAAATTCTATTCATTATGTCAACGTCAATCTTATACAGGGTTTGATGACACAAAGCCCAACGAAACAATAGCGCAGAATCACTAAAAGCAAGGAGAGCACACCAGGGTAGCGCCCGCGTCCAAGCTGTTAGACACAAGCTCCTCCACCGCTTGCTCGAAGCCTGTCACAACGGTGTGGGATCGCAACTGACTGGCCACCGCCCTCGAGAGACGCCCAATCCGCGCTGCCATTCCGAATTCCTCTTCAAAAAATCCTCAAAGGGTCCTCGTCTCATCCCGCACCATCGTCACGATCACCTGCAGTCCTTCCCAATGCTTCAACTCTGACCATGATAGCCATCGCCAAAGGCGCACCCACGAGCACAAAAACAACAACTCAATCATACGAACTACCACACCGTCACCACTTGAGAGAAGGCAACAGCAGCAGCGATGGCAGCAACGGCAGTAGTTCGCAATTTCCTAACTAATTCGGCACCAACACAAGTCACTCACTGACGCAACAGTTGAAGCTGCATCGATGGAGAGTCGGATTGACAAGACCTCAAGAGGTTTGGATGCAATGCCGCACACAATTCATGGACACAGGAAATCGGTTGCAATTCTGGAATTTGAACTTCGGAACTCAAAGAGCGGGGGCTGGCGGTGCCAGAGAAAACCTGCCGGGTATACTTGTACGCGGAGGTCATACCGTATGTCAAGGGCATCAGTCATGTGATATCCGTATTGATAACCTGTTTAGCTCCGGAAAAAAATTCCATCGAAGTTCCCTTTCTAAACCCCTACAGTAAATGCCCGAGGCACCAAATTTTGGAGTCGACAATACTTTGAAGTTAAATAAAACTTTATGATTTAATTACTATTTTTAGTAGTTCATTTTTTTTCTATTGAAGATTTTGTGCAAGGGTGTCCATCGCAAATCTTGATTTTCTAGTATTGTGGGCTTTTGGAAATGAACCTCAGATACACTACAACTTGGAGAAAAAATCACATTAGAAATTTATTTGAAAAAATTGTAGAGGAGATTTTGAGTAGCCGTAAATTGATTGGGGTTGTGCATGTTATGTCCTTTAGCCTCATATTCTTTTGGTGACCAACTTTTTAGTTTTGACATGTGAAAAGAGAATTGAAAGACTTCAAATCACTTTTACATTCTTAACACCTTCAAAATCAAAGATTATAATCTTTCAATCCATAAATGATATTGTTGTGTTTTCTTTTTCCATGTGATTTCTAACATGTTTAGTTTGAATGTGAATGGTTACAATTTCAAAAAAATTAACAAAATTTATCAAAATTTTGGCTTTTTGTTCAATTTTGACTAAATTCCAAAAAGCTCAAAAAAGGCCTTGGGCATTTAGAGGTTAAAGAAGTCAAGGGCTGTATAAGTTCAATAAATGACTATAATAATAAAGAATGCATGGTTGTTTATTCAAAAAATCTCATTATTTTTGTTATTATATTAATGATGGGGACATGTCTTTTTTTATTTAACGTTAGAAAGATGAGGCCTTGGAAATGCAGGTAGTTAACAAAAAATTATTAGAGTCTTTGGATAAATAGGTGAATTTTTTGTTTCTATATAGGTAAGCCCAAAAGTCATTCACAGAACCAATTATTCAATGTCCTCCATAATGTTTCAAGGTTAAATTTGTCAGCTACTTGTAAAAGAGACAATTAGTACTTTTTCCAAGCGTACTTTCATATAAACTCAGTAGGTAATAATTTTTAATTGAATGTTCATTGGAATAGGCATTAATGTTTCAAGCTTGCATCTCATATAGTAATATACTAGGCAAGTGTTCTTCAAATATTATAGAAGACTTTAACCCTTTATACCTAAGAGTTTGGAACATTACCTAGATGCATTACTACCTCTGTTTATGAAAAAGACTCATATTTCCTTTGTAAAATACAAAGGAAACACGGGTCTTTTTCATAAACAAAGGGAGTATAACATATGACTTTCTCAACAATTTGAAGTTTGCACTAAAAAAACAATTGTTGCATATGATTTTTAGAAATTATAAACAGAGTCAAAGAAATAAATCAAATAATAAAATCATTCCAATTCATTGTACAATCAACCTTCCATTAGTGTTACCTCCATATTTGTTAAAATCTCAATTATATTATATAGATATGCATTCTCGTAAAATATACTCTATCAAGTGTTAAGTGTAAAGTGATATGAAATGTTTAGAGCATCTCCACCAATACATGGTGAAATTGTGTCAATTTTCAACAACTAGGGGGTCTCAAAGTATAGAAAGGGCCTATTTGTTTACCATGCCTCTACTAGCACCTAGCTAAAATCCGATTTTCAAGGTTGGAGTTCTAACTTCACGTTCCTTGTGATCTCCCACATTTCCCCAAGTTGGCTTGCTATAGGTTAATTGCCCAGTAAACCCTAAAATCTAAGGATTGCACACCTCGAAAACAACACTATTGTGGCCTAAGTCAAATGGGTCTAGCACTATAATTTGACGTTTATCAATTGAATTTTTGCCTAGTCTGCATTGACAAATTCAAAATTTTCCACCTGATAGGGCACTACAAATCAGCTGGGCTCAACAAACCTCTTATCAGGGCAATCTGGCATGCCCTGATGGAGATGCTCTTAGCTCCCTAGTTCATTGATTTGACTTTGATAAATTACAAAATTGAAAAAAGTTGTAGGGTTCAAAGATGCTAAGAGTGTACTTGAGACTTTGAAGAAGTTTTTGGAACAAAGACATAATGCTGTCATACAATTCATAAATAACATCCAAGCATTTCAAAAGCAAGTAAATCTTGGTGTGTAGATCGAAGAATCTCATCAAATTACCATAAATTCTTTCTTTCATGCAACTAACCTAGATGAATAATGATTTCATCCTTTATTTTAATAAACATTATACATTTACAATTGAAGTCTTATAAATGTTACGAAGTATTTTTTAATACATTAAATATTGTTGAGATCAATTTTCATAAATGTTAAATGTTAATACTCTATATTGTCTACGTTCGAACCTCTAACACTTATGGAGGGCTAACGATAGAAGTATATAACAAAAATACACCAAAAATATACCAAAAATATGCTTCCTATTTCAAAAACAAACAATTTTTGATATACTAGGCTAACTCTAGCTAGAAAGTTATCAATATGATATAAACCATATCAAACCTACTTTCACTTTAACCCTTAAAAGACAAAGGGATGACCCTTGAAATCATCCTTTTGCATTACTGTGTGGATCATTAGCTTAAAAAATTGCAGAAGCGCACATTAAAAGTCAAGCTCCTGCATAAGATCTTCCCTTTTCACAACAAATTCTAAAGATGAATAGTTGCATTTTTGTCCTACACAATTTGATTCCCTCTCATCCATCGGCCATATAATGGCTGCCTCGACGTTTAAGGGTTAAAATGAGTTGGAAACATTTGATTGTCAATAAAAAAATCACCATCAAATAGATAAATTAGATGTTTCAATATTCCATTATTTTGTTTAAATAAAATTGAACACTTTGTCACTATCAAAACTCTTCTACATTAATTCATATCCAATTCAACTTTCTCTCTTTTTGCACCTTCTATATATCTCCCATCCTAGGAACTTGTCATTGCTCTCATTCAACAAATAATTGAAATTCCACTTCTTTTTCATTTTTGAAACTAATGTTTCTTTTACAATTTACAAACAAATGAGCTTCACGCCACTATCAATGTGACCATCCCAACAAGGCACTTTCATAATTTGGAGTTACAATGGTTGCAAATTACTCGTTTTAATTATGTTAACAAAAAGGCAATTCTAAAACAAATGAATCTCTAAAATTCAAAATCTTTAGATGTGAAAATTCAAATTCTAGAACAATAAAATTTGTAATTTTGGAAATGCCATATGTTCAAATATTTTTTTGTATTTAGTTTAATTACAAAGTTTTGTAGACACCAAAATGTGACGCCTTGGGCACGTAGGGGTTAATGCAACAACGTACATATTATTCAGTTTAGTTCAGGCTAATCTGATTTTCAGGAAGTATTACATGCCCAGTGCATGTGAAAGTGCACCTGCAAGAAGTGCTAATTTGTCTCTTTCACAAGTGACAAGCAAATTAAACAGAGGGACCTCATCTTCTAAAAATATTTTGAAATTTTTCCCCAGAGCTAGACAAAATATCAATACAGATGTCCTCTGACTCATATCCTTGACATGTGACACACAAGAATACCCGGCAGGTTCTCCTTCACAAGTGACAGTCAAATCCAACAAACAGGGTTTATCTTACAAAGGTCCCAGATGGGTTAAATCTCTTCTGCAAGGATGCAAAGGGCATCTCATTCCTTCGAAGGACCAAGCCCTAGATACTTGAAGACACCGTATCCAGCGGCAGCCACAAGAAACAACCCTACAGTTGGAGTGAAGGAGGGATACAGTGACTTCACTAAAAATTCGTCCCACTCTTCCGGCAAGAACCCTGCACCCCAATTGAGAATGCACACATTAGAGCCAGTCAGATGTCTTGAATATTCAATTGTCTGTTATCACATTAATGTGTGCTCACACAAACCGAAGGGAAAAGTTCAATACTTAGTCTGCATTCATAAGAAGCGCACAAATGTGATAATTAAGGAGTTCGCATGTGTGTGAAGGATCCCAGACCAACTTCTTAACTCTTACGACCCCAAAGACTTCTTAATGACACTTTTACATGCAACAATAACAATTGTTAGAATGTTGCAAAAACCCATAGAATCACATCCATATGCTGCGCCCTCGCTGTGACATAGAAGACGTCTACGGGTACTACCATTTGTCTCTGCCACACTTCACGCAAAATGTCCTGTACCAGCTCGAAGCTAACTTCTATTCTATCAATGAAACTGTCCATTCCGTGCAAACATAAGGTAGGGACACTCATAATCGCCATTAATTCAAAAATCGTCACTCTGAAATCTTCATAAAATCTCAGTTAGACTATGAGTACATAATGATAGGAGGAAATAGACCACCTCAGCTCTTTGTTAAGTGTTGACTTTAGATCATGAACCTTCATAACTTTTGCGTATAACTATAGCAGACAGTATCCAAATAATGCATTCTTTGGCGCATTGGGACCTTCTTTCATTTGCTTAGACCTAAAAACATATAAATGTTTTGACTAGTGCTAGGAAATAGGCACAGAGCAAAAAGTGTCGACTTGGTTGTCCCTACCTTAATATGGTACATTGCAAAACCCTTAATCCCAGACTATGCATAGAGCAGTAGCTATCTAGAACAGAGATTTTCTTGCAACATTGCAAAATTCTTTGCTTTTAGATTGGCAATCTGTTTCAATCTGAGAAGACACCGACCACCTTCTAATACGGTAGAGGTAACGAAATGCAACACCCCAAAATCTTGCAAATATTGATGTTGAATACGTACACTACCTCAAACACTGGAACTTCTGTCAAATTTAGGTCATGAACAAATAAAATTGAAGTCTTGTAATTCTTGCATAAAGAATCCAGATAATCCTCTTTGATTTTGCAAAGAAGAATTGCTTGAATCTGACCACTCTAATGTGCTCTCACGTCTTGAAGTACCTAAACACGAGGAAGCAGTGGTCTCTAGACAGAAAGCAAAAATTAGGATTACGTCAACGCACATTCCGTGAAAGCTACGACGTGACGATCACCACCTGCGGCAAGAGGGAACAACGCAACAGGGGCTAATTCGAATTCATTGCCACCACGATACGTTCTAGAGAATAGTCGGAGACAAGTCAGGCGCCCAATTGAACCTGTGAAGGAGCCTGGAACTTGAGGGATTCATACATTAAACAAATTGAAAACAACGCCAACAGCATTTTCCTGAATGCAGGCCCACACAACGCTGGAAAACTTGTTTGACACAAGGTTTATCACTGTGTAACAAACCAACATTTCAGCGAGAGCGAAGCCCTAAAGATTAGTGGATGAACGCACCTGAGGCTGCTAACGTAATGCCCTCGACGAAGATGAGTCCGAAGAACAATCCGAGCGCTACCACATACGCGGTCTCGATTTGCGACACTTGATTCTCCTGGGGCGCCGACTGCAGCAGCGGCTGCTGAGGTGCACTTCTCCGAATGGTCTTGCTCTTCTTCTTCTCCGCACCTCCTCCTGCCCTACCGCCCGCTCCGAATCCCTTCGCCGCATCAGTCAAAGCCGCACCCCCGCCATTCTCACCCGTCGGACTCGGGCTCGTCTCCTCCTTCTCGGAGCCAGCTCCGCCTTCCCCTGCAAAACCGCGAATGCTCCCCACCCTAACGGCGCGTTTGCGGGGCCTCAAAGGTCGAAGCCGAGATGAGCCCACATAGGGAGTCCTCGCAATGTGACTGGGAGTGGCGATGCTCGAGACTGAAGAGAAAGCGACATGAAGAGCAGTGGAACACATGGCGCTCTCGGTATTTCGTAAGAGTTATCTGTTTGGAATTGAAAACGCAAGGGATCGGTTGGTGGTGTGGTGCTTCGGGATTCAATGCGTCGTCGTCATCGCATCACCGGACGCGAGTCCGAGCAGCAATTAAAGAGCAAGTCGATTGTGTCATACGCACAAGCAAACGCTCGCTCACATGAAGAAAGCGGGCAAGGCAAAGTGCAAGAGCTTCCAAACAATGAATCGCAATATCAGCTAACTTACAGTCGGTGATGGTGAGATCGCCGACGATGCAAATCGCAACACCATCAAAGTTTCTACTGACGAAACGAGAATTGACAACGTGCGACGAGAGAGATGGTCCTCGATAAGATGGGCTTCGGCACTTTCTTTCATTCCACTCGCCATTCAAATCATAAGTTTATCCAACAATTGCCAAGCTGGATATGTACTCTCCAATTTTACACTCAAAAAACTCTAAGTTAACCCTTGTAGGACGCTATGGCCGTCTTTAAGGCCGTTTGGATGACTTCACCGTAGATTGCAGGATGGAGAAAAACAATTTTTTCAGTAAAAATTTAGAAAATCTACAAATAAAAAATTCCGCCGAAGGCTTGCCTTTTGGTTCACTGGAATGTTTCCTTTTATCAATGGAAATTGTCCATGTTTCAAGGGGGAAAAAAAACATTTTTTATTCCAATTTTTTTCTAAAGCCTTGTGAGTACATTTTCAATGAATAGTATCGGAAATTTTCTCATTATAGTATTGCGATTTGCTTAATTCACAGATCATTCTTGTAGTATATTTTGGTCATTAATTGCTATTTCCTCTTTATGTGAATCTTTGCCATAAGAATTGAAATATTTTGAATTTGAGGCCAACTAATGAAATGAACATTATCAAACTTAGTTTCTCCTCTAATTGGAAAATTTGAAAAACTCTTAAAATTCAATGTTTTATTGCAAGTTGAACTTTGGACTATATTCATGGTTTGTTGATTTTCTAATTTTAAAATGGCACAATAATTTTGTTTTATACCATGATGTTCTTTATTACAAAACATAGGTATGCTAAAAATTTATTTTGTATTTGAAATCAATTTTTTTTAATTTTCATTAAAAAAATTTACAATAATTCTAGTACACTAAATTTGAATTCTAAACATTATTAATGAATAAGGCTAAGACAATACCTAGTGAATTTTATAGTTTAGATTTTGGTTAGGGCATCATCAATCTCTCCCAACCAGCACCTATTTTGCAACAAAAATTGCTGAAAAGCATCCTCATTTGTTGAAATATTCAAGTCAACTTTCCATATTTCTTCATTATTCTAAGCCCTTTAAACCAATGATTTTTGGGAGTGATTTATTACTCAAAAACAATTAACTTTTTGAAGATAATATTTGGCAATTACATATTTATCTTTTCACAATGAATGAGGTTGCTAAATTGCTACAAAATCTTCATAAAATTTTGCTCCTTTTGAGAGAAAAGTATACCAAGATGTATGTGCACTTGGATAAATAAATGAATTATCATCTAAAATTTGTATATTTCATCCATATTTATGGTTATAAAAATGTTTAAATGTTGAATTTCATTGTCAAATGTTTAAAATTGCATTTTCTTATACCTAAGGTACCCCCCCCATTCTTGACCATTGATCCATTTCCGACCACTGATCTATTCCCGACCTATAGGTGCACGTATTTCTGACCAAGCTTAGAATGTTTTTTTTTCCTTTTCAAGGTTGGAACTAATAAATATATGACACATGTCCCAAGTTGTGAAAAAAAAAGTAGGAAATAATGATTAGGTAAAAAGTTATTCAATGATCAAAATTAGAAGAGTCTACACATTAGCCATGGGTCCGGCGCACTTTTTGCCTCCCAAAATTCATAGTAATTTCAATTCAAGTGATAAAATTACCAATTTTTTTGTAATCCATGTCATTTCTATCGATGTACCTCTGAAAAATATTTATTTTGCCTTCACTACTTCAAATCATGTCAAAATTCTTTATTCGGTCGGTTGTGGGGAGGTTACCTTATTCAAAGTAAATTGAGATGCACTTCCAATGATAGAAAAATTCAATTTCTAATTATAAACCAATCACAAGTTAGAAGTTCATTTGGAGGGCCAATATACCGGTTCGATTGAGGATTCTCTTAGGTCCCTCAAAATTGAAGTTGGGATGATCCAGTACTTTGAAGGCGAATGTAGCGGCCTCCATTGAGGATGCCCACCCTTGTGGAGGCCCCGTGACTCTGCCTTTGTAGTGGCGATCGTAAGTTTGGCCTCTTTCCTTGAGGTGTTACAAGTTGCGGACGCTGGGCGAGTTGGAAGCAGACGTTTCAACGTTGGGGGGTTGTGTTTAGGCTCTCAATTCGCTTCTAGAAACTACCTCTCAAGTGCAAGGCTGTCCTCACATGTACTGCAAAATCATGCAGGTAAGCCTCTCTGCGTGTTTCTAGTGTAGCCTACATTAATATTATGATTTGCTGCTCTGCCTGGGCTGGTGCAATGCCTGAAATCCGTCACGAAAATCTGAATTATGAGTACCGCTGTTGCAACTGTTATTGTTTCAGTCCTGCATTTGATTTGAGGTAGTGCTGTGGATCTTCCATGATTGACAGGGTAGAAATACTATTTCTCTGCGGCTTTCCAGTCAGCAAGGAGCCATGGGCACAACAGGTTTTTCATGCCTCCTTTCTTTATTGTTTGTTGTTATGAGTTCTTTGCAATTGATCCTGGATTAGTAGAAAACCCCGGGAGGGTTTAGGGTTTAGGGTTTAGGGTTTTTTTAGGGTTTGGGCTTCAGGGGTATTGAATTTGGGTTGCCTGTGGAATAGTGAATTTTAGGTTTTCCTCCTGTTCTTTGTGGAGCACTTGATTTTAAACTGGAATTCTTGCCTGAAGTGTTTGCCCTCACGGAGAGAGTTTTAATTTCCTATTTGAGAATCACCATCTTAGTCTTTCCATATTGTACATTAGCCATCACCATCAATCAGCTGCATTTTTAATGCATTGGTATTGATATGGAAGTTGTGTGCTGCAGCATTGTGCGCGTCGAGCAACACCCAATCTCTTCTAGTGCTTGCGGTCTTCTGCGTTTAGGGGTTTTAGAGAGGTTTTAGCAGTATTCTGCTTTTCGAGCTCCATCATGCCGGCCTCTGGGAGCAAGGCGCCATGGAAGACTGGGAAAAAGGCGCTGAAGGCCAAAGGCGTTGGCATCGACTTCAAGGTGTACTACCGCTGCTTTTCATGTCATCCTTTTTTCTGTATTCTGTGTTTTTGATTTGACCGTGGGTTCGTCTTCTTCTTGTTAAGAATCGGTAGATGCTTTGGTTGAATCTGAATTGTGAGAGTTCAGCCGAACGAAGGTCAATTGGAATTTCTTTTCGTCTAATTATTGGTGGAGTTTTAGGAGCCGAACTAAAGAATTGTGTGTCCAATGTCATTTTTCAGAGAGTGAAGTCGAAAGTCGGGAGGAAGCTGCCTCCGCCAACGAATGCCACAAGAACAGACTTCAAGTCGAAAGGTAATGTACTGTGCTCTCTCATTGTCATGCTTCATAAGGCCCTGAATGAAACCTCTCTAATTGTACTGACCAATTTCGGGATGGAGGTGTGAGACTATTGTGTGACGTGGTATGTGACATTACAAAGGGAAGTGTAAGACCCTCACCTCTAGGACCCAAACCTTAAAACATCCGATAGTCTTCTTACTGTTCTCCTCTACATTATCACAATTATAATGCAGCCTAGAGGGTGTGTCATTGCGAATTCAAAGGGAGTTTCGAACTGAACTATACCCAAAATTTTGATGCTATGCTAGAACGGTGCCAAAAGAGTGCAATTAGGGAGGTTTGGGTGTATCCACCTGTAGCCGTCTTGCATCTTTCTATGGCAAGATGTCATATTTTGTGCTCTGTTGACGAGCCTGCATGTACGTTTTGTCCGGTTGCTGAAATTCTAAATTGGTTGCGATTGCAGCCATTGTGATACCCGGTCAGAGTGTGGCGGCTGACAAGGATGGGGTTCCTGTCAACCAGCGGAAGCAGACCCTAAAGGAACTTCTCACTCAAAGTATGCATTACAGTGAGCGGGTCCGCAAAGGTAGATGCCCAGACTCATGCCGTGATCACCGTTGTTATGATGCCTTCCGCTATTCGGTGCTCATCTGGTTACACAATTTTGTTGCAGAGTCATTGATGGGATTGAAGGACCTCTTCGCTCGTTTCCCTACCGAGCTGCCGATGCATGCTATGGCCGTTGTAGAAAAGCTCTCTCCTCGGATCACGGACTACGATAAGGCGGTTCGGCAAACTCTCCTTATGCTTTTGAGGACGACAATTTTGCCGGGTCTACCTCAGGTTTTCTTCTCTGAACTATTTACACATCGAGGCATATTGTTTACGTAGAGAAAGGAGAAAAGAGGAAGCCCTCTCTCTGGATATTACAACAGAAATCTCTGTGTATTTTGAAGCATTGCTTGTTTTGTAGGGGATGATGGCACCTCTCGTACCTGGTCTGATGGCTCATGTGAGCAGCGCAATGACACACCTCCTGATTGATGTTCGAGCATCTGCATGTTCCTTCATGGATCTTCTTGTTCAGCATTATCCAGACCTCGTGGTGTCATCCTTTTCTGGCCAGGTCGAAATTCTTACCGTGTACGCTTAATTCTCCCTCGCCACTCTTGTCCCGTAGAGGTTCTTGCAGTCATCTGAGCCGCTTTTGCGGCGCGATCTCTTATTTTCGTAAACTCAGTTGGTTATTGGTCCTCTGTCGCATTTTTTGAGTGTCCGATGTTGCTACTTTGTGATCAGATTGTGCAATATTATTTGGATCTACTTGGAAGAGGAGGTGTAAGTGGCCAGGCTGTGAGCCGACTAGGAAATGTGCTTAGCAGCCTCGTAAATTTCTTGATGTCGTTGAGAGCAAGCTTGTCAACTCAATCTTTCAGTTCTGCTACCAATGGTACTCAATCTCACTGCTGGGGCCAGAAGTATTCTACAACTAAGCAGGTCAGTGTACGGATTCTAACTATTATCTGCTGTCTCATTCAAAAGTATCTTTAGAATTGGATTTTTTTGAGGCAACATGCTGCTCATTCCTAATGGTTCCTGACTTTATCGATTATACATGTTCCAGGAGGGATCGACTGAAATGAGTGCTTTGCATGGATATAATAGCAGAAGACCGGAAGGATATTTAGGTTTTCAAGGAAAGCGTGTCGAGCATGGATTTGAATCTAGTCAGCCTACTGATGGTCAAGCAAAGGGCACTGGTATGTCCTTAGAATGTTTCTTTAGATATGGTATCTGTTTTCCGGTTGTCTTCTTGCAACGCTCCTGCGTGTTGAACTAAGAAAAATCCACCCATGTTTATTAAAGAAATATTTGTTTATTAGAGAATGTTTGCCGTACAGCCTAATGTAGATCTGTTGGAGGCTCACGTGCTAACAGCACATTCTGGCAGGGTCAGCGCAGCAAGCAGGTGTGGCATTCAAGAGGGTTCAAAATACAGGTATTCACGCTTTTATACTGTTGACTTGCCACGTGATGACGACTTAATCAAATTGATCACTGCTGTAAGAATGAGAGTAAAAGTTGTCAGATACGTTCATGCTTAAAATGTTTCCATGTTTGAAGACGGAATCTGTGTCACAACATGGAGATATTCATTCGTTGAGCGAAAGAAGGCGGCTAATAGTTCTCTGGAAGTGAATTCGAATATATTTGCTGCTACTGAGGGTCGTTCTGGCATATGTTGATTCTCTATCTAGTCGTTTCATGTTCCAACTGCTCTGAGAGCGGACTTATGAGTTTGATGTTGTGTAACCCCCAGGAATTCAAGGACAGATTGTTTTAATGGCGGCACCACTTGTTCCAGTGATGATAGACTGCTGGGCTGATTGTGCACCAACAGTTTGCTCTGGTCCGATGCCTGATGCTGTTAACCTCAGTTGCATGGTCTCCATCACTGAAGCTCTCTCTCTTCTATTTGAGTGTTTCAGCCTTGAAGGATGTGCACGTGGTTTGCACAAATCACATTTATTGTCCTCTTTTGTCATTGGTGAAGAAGACTGGGAAATGCGGATTTGGATGAGGCAACAATTTTTGGCAGGCTTGCAAAAGCACGTGCTAGCAGCCTTCCCTGTTTGTGCACCTTCCATACATCTCCCGGCCAAGGTTTTCATCATTTCTCTCCTTCTTTTCCATCTTTGCATCTACTGTCTCTTTTCCAGTGGTAATTTTAGATTGAAAAGTGAACACTTGCATTGTCTTCAGGTGGAGGAGGATTTGGTAGCTTTGAATGTGGGAATTTGTGAAGTCATGCTGCATTTGATCGTGCCTCCAAACAAGGAAACAGAGAACATAAATGAGCATCATGCCACTATCGTGACTCTTCAATATTATGAAAGTGCCTTATATGGAATGGTATGTCTTTGCAATTTAATACTCACTTATTAAGTTTTGAAATTGATTTTTGTTTTAGTATGCTTCATACGTTGAGCGCCTGATTCACGAGCTGATTCACAAGTTGTACACCTCTTGTTTTAGATGCTATGCAGAATCTTCTAAGTAGCATACTACGAATATATCCCCGACTTTAATAATTATGCAATGTTAGAAATGCGGGAATTCTTTGCGTTTAGTAGCTCCTTGAAATAACTTTTTGATTTTCCAGATGCTGCCTTCATCAGAAATGGCTGCAGGAGTGGTAGATAGCAAGCTTGCTGAGCCTCATCTAAGGTTGCTCATAAGTCGTCTTCCTGGCCTACTTTGGCGTGTCTCTCACGATTGGGTAATTAGATTGTTACAGGTATGACCTTTTGTTCAATTGTGGACCTTGCAATAATGTTCTTACTCTTGTCTCCATAGATGATGTACATCCAGTTTGTTGTTACTTCTTTTGAATTTATGGCTCTTTGTTGGATAAGCTTTACTAAGGAGTAGACCGGGGGGAAGGACATGAATAGCCACATCCTAGTTTTTTATGCTCAAGGCTGTGTGCAGGCGTTTACAAAAGTATTTGAATCAAGCAAAGCTCACTCTGTTATCAAGCTTTCTTGCTTATCTGCAATGGCCGAGATTCTGTTGTCAGTAAGTCTGAAATTTGTTTCTCAAGTTGTTTTGACTGGCTACTTTTTTGATTGCAAAGTTCTAAATGCTGTGCACATATGTGCACACTAACTGGAATGATGTGTTTTAATTTTGAGCACCTTCAAATATCGTAAACATGCAAGGAAGCGTATGTTTTTTTGCAGCAAGGCAAGGGAGGGAAAGTGGACGTACCTCTTCATTTTCAGAAGCAGTGGATGCAGTCTCTGCCGCGTCTCCTATGGGAGCTGAAGCATACGCATGTATCTGTTTCTCAGGTTCGTTGAATTTCTACTTCCCTGTCAATTTTGGACATGGTTATGGTTGTGATATCAGCTTAGCTCAATTGTTATTCTAAGCCGGAACAAAATTGAGGCGATTCGGAGTAGGGAATGCTTTTTGATCTATTTGTCACATGGCAAGGAATATGCGTTGGCCTCCCCAATTGTAAGCCCTCAACGTGAGAGCTCCTGAGTGACTTTGGCATTCGGAACTTAACCTCTTCTTTCTCGTTCTCTTCAGGCGGTGTTGCAAATGTTGTTACATATAGGACGATCTGCACCAGAAGGTTCTGTACTAGCTGAAGAATATGCGGCACTGCAGCCTCACATGATTCCCTTCTTCTGCACATTTCTAGCTTCCACTAGAAGCGACGGTCAATGTCCGTACTCTGCAGAGCCCATGAGATTCCTATTTTTTTCTTCTAAATGGGACACTTGCAAAATATCAGGTTTGCAGCGTAGATTGTTTCAGTTCATTTTAATGTTCGTCAATCATAGTAGTGGTACAGCCTCCTAAATTTTCGAAGGGCCAATCGCAGGGAAGTGTTTGTTTGGACCATTTGTCAAACTGCCAAGGGACTGTCAAGAACTGGCGATTGACACAGTGTGTTATTGGAGAAACTTCTCAAGCGCATTTCTAAAAGCAGTGGCGCACTGCTGTCTCTGTAAGAGCTCATCACCTTGCAGTCATCAACATTATTTTTTCGTACACGTTGAGTACACTAAGGTTTTATGCGGACTGCTTCCGTCTTTTCTTAACTGCTGATCAGAGCTATGTTGTCATTTTTGTTAAAGATTCGAGTGACTTGGTATCTGCTGTGTCGATGTCGCCTCAGTGATTCGAAGCCTATCTCCTGTCGCCTCAGTAGAGTTCTCACTTACAACTGTTTTTCTTGGCAGCGGACGAGATGAGCTCAGAGGTGGCAAGACGGGCAGTTGAAGTGTTCCAAAACGTTTTCATGCGGGGTTCCTCAGGGCTTGCTGAACATCTCAGTTTTCTAGTGACGCTACTTGCAGGCCATACTGCAGCTCAAGGTTTTTTCTACCCTTTTCATGCCTGATGTCTTAGTTTTTTGCACTGGGTGGGTGATGAAAAGAGGAAATTCCTCACAGCGAGCAGTAGTTCATAAACACTTGTATTTGTCTGAGCAGCTGGGAGAGAATCGCTTGCTGGAAGCTCTTCCAAAGCCCGGATCACATCAATCAGTGCAAGCGGAAACCAAAGAGCAGCTTTCGTAAGAGGAAGAATAGCGCTCGCTGGAGTTGTTTGCAGTAGTCTCACCCAATTAGGAGATTGCAACCTCGTGTTGAATCTGCTTGCTCCTTCGCTCCTGCAAGAGCTTGTAAGTGCAGTGACATTCATGATATTGCGTTCACGTAGTTGTCACATTTTTGCATAATTTTATTCGTATGCTCCTTAATAGTTATGTTCTGAGAACTTTACCCTTCAAATGTTTAAGAACACTTGGTTTGCTGTAATGTTCTTTTGCAGGTGAGCTATCCCTCCTTTTGTTCTGTGCACAGTTTCCTTTGTGCAGTCGCTGTGCTAAGCACGGATAAGAGAAGCGACTCGTCTGTTCTGCCTGAAGGCTTGCAAGGATTTCTGCCAAAATGTGTAGCCGAATTTCTTATCTCTATATTCAAGGTCAGTAATCAACGAACCTTTGTCTTACGAGTAGTTTTTGGTTCTTTGCAAGATATGAATGTCAGATCTGCATTTGGTGAAAGCAATCTGACGTTGGGACACTGAACTGCTGAAAATTTGCAGTGCGACAGCCCAGCTGGAGGCGTTGAGCATTCAATGGTTCTCTATCGACCGTGTTTTGTACTCATTTCCAAAAGTCAAGATTTTACTGTCGCAGTGTTGAAAAGTGTTGAGTCAATTCTACGTGAAGGTATTACCTTCTGTCCGTCCTTCGTAGCTTGTGGTAACGCTGTTGAATGACTGAGTTGCTTGGGTAGACAAGAAGTTCATAGCTGTAGTCTTTCGATGCTTGGAGCTTCGACAAATGTCTTGAACATTAGGGGATCAAGAGGGGAACAAGAGGGAAACTTATCCCCGTGGCTCTCAGCTGTTTTGAGTGATTTTTATTTTTAAAACATTTAAAAAGAGATCTAGGGGTCTTCGCCTTTTTTCAAGAGGATAACAAGACGTTAGAAATGTATTATTTGGATATCTTATGAATACGTTGTGAATTGCAGTTTGAAGTAGTAGGTCCCAAACACAAACCTAGAGTAACCTCGTTGCATTGAAGCATCTTTGGCCATAATAGAATCTCAGTCAAATGTTTGCAAGTCACTTGTTTTCGTAGTACGTGCATTATCAAAGTCAAAGATACTTCCGTTGACGTGACTATACCTTACAGAAGAATCAGGTTTCTCGCGAGTCAGTCACATATTTATATAGCACTTGCATTGTAAATGGGGTTCCATGTTCCTTTAAGCATTGTAGTAACCAAGTTATGGTTGTCTGCAGTTTCACAAGCGTCAACCGCAGATTCTCTGGAGGATATGTGCGCTACTGCCCAAATGCTTCTTCTAATCTGCAAGCAGGAGAAATTGTCGAGAGTGCTCTCCAGCTCAAAGGATTCGTTGAAAGCAATTCTAGGGACTTTTGAGGTGAGATATCTGACCCCTCCTTAGAGGGAAGTCACAGTGGGTTTCAGCGAACTTGTTAAATTCCAAATTTCACTCCTATTCCCTTGCCCACTTATCCCTATTTCCTTGACACCGAGGGTTAAAAGTGGCAAGTTCTTCTACACTATCCATGCAAATTTCATCGTCTGTCCTTTGTCATCTCGAATGCTCAATGAAGTGCGTTTCAGCTCGTTCGTTGAAGACTCTGCAAGGAGACCATGTCCCTTATGCATTGAGATGGAGGAATTCTCTCAAATCAACTGTGGCTTGCGCTATTTTTCTCGTTGTAGATGCAAAATTGGAGCACCAATCAGTTTTAGTCTCTACTAAGTGCCAAATTGCCAAAACTGGTTATTTTTCTGTCTTCAGGATACTTCACGTACTAACTGAAGCATGTGCACTGGGAGATGGGAACAGACTTTTTTCGCGGAGGACTGTGGCGAGAATTGGAGGGCATTGTATAGTGAGTTAGACATAATTGTGTCCGCCTTGTAAGCGGCGCTGTTATGGTGTTACAGCATAAACTAGCTCAAGAAGTCAAGGTTGGCAATTGCTACAGTAGAGTGCTTGGACTGTGAAAAAGTGAAAGACGTGAAAAAATGGGAAATATCTGTGGCACCAACGAGGAACCTTACATTGAAAAAGTGTGAATTTTTTCGTGATACAGTTATTTAAGTTAAGACCCGTGCACTTTGCAAGGCCTACAGTAGCAGCGAACAGCGGCTATTTTCCATCCAATATCGACTTCATCCATCCACCCATCCATCCATCCAGTGCTGACCTGCCCACTTGATCCCCTGCCTGCCGAATACACGACGCTCACCGCTTCTGAGACAAATCTCGTCCATCCACGTGCGGATACATCCAAACTGACGTCTTTAATGTCACAACCTAGTATTGTCGGTCCTGAAGCATATGGGTTTCGTATTTTTGAAAAAATTAATTTCAGAAGTGTGTAACCAGCCACACTAATAACAAAACTTAGAGTTTGCAACATTAATTATGAACTCTAGTGCTAAATTTCAAAAACACTGCTAATGTTCACCAACTCTACATGTCAATATGAACAATAACTTTCAACTAAATTCTACAAAAGATCCTAAATTAGTATTTAGATAGTTCAACTTGCACTAAATTCGTATTCCACATTACACTAATATTCAACTTTTAAGGAAGGAGGTCCTTAAATGAACCATTTAAGCCCACCTCTGTCATCAATGACAGTAGTAGATTTTTCAGAGAATATGTCCCCTATTCCTAGATAGGAGATGCATTTAGAACCCGCTCCATTTAAGGACCTCCTACCTTAAGAGAAATAGAGTGACTTCAGGCAACGATGGGTCAAGCAAGACTGTAGATAGTATGGCTCTAATTTTTCATTATTATAATGGTGTAGTGGGGCAACACTATTTTATTCATCCCTCCATTGCCTTTCGGTCGTCTGTCCCAATGCGTGGTCAGGAGCGTTGTTCTTGCCCTCGTACAGCAGAGCACGGAAGTGTCGCTATCTCCGTCGTCAATTCGGTCCCTTCCCTTTCGCATTCTCCCTCTCCCGCGATTGATTCCTTTTCTGCGATTTCAGATTCGACCACCGAGATATTTCCGAGGCCGTCCTCTTCATCTGGAGCTTCGCCTGGTTCAATTTGGTGCCGAAACGAGGCCGGGGGCACGTTTTGGTGGAAGACTCAAGTCCCTGGCGTGGGGAGAGCAAAGGGCAGAACTGGAGATCTATGGTCGAAGCTTGCCGACAGGCGGCAAGGCGCACAACAACATGAACGCGGGGGTCTCCGGATTCAGTAAGCGCTGCCTTTGAATGGGGTCTCGTCTCGTTTTGTCTCGTCTTGGGGTTCTTGGGGTTCTGTCTGGATCGCTTTTCCTTGTTTGCCGTGCTAAATCGCAACTTGGGCCTTGGCTAGGGCGTTGTATTTCTACTACGTTTTTCAATTTTGAAGTCCTTGTGCTTGCTGTGTAGAAAACGCAGCTGTGACCAGGGGCATGGTGGTGGCTTGCGGAGCTCTTTCTCTGGTCCTAGCCGCGCGAGGAGATTCAAAGTCATGTAGTATTTCATATCAGGTACGTTTTACTAAGATTCACAGTCGAGGGTTGGGAGTTCTTATTGTTATTTGCCTCTGGCAAAAATTTAGTTTGGAAAGTCTCTCCTGTGCTGAATCTTCTGAATTCGAAGTCGTGGAGTCCTGTACTTTCGGGGTCAAATGCAACACTTTGTCGTCGAATTTAATCTCCATGTCACACTGCAAGTCATATTTCAAGTCACATTCAAGAATTTACAAACACTCGCAAGATGATATCTGTCACTTATTGCCAAATAATAATATTTATGTGAAACGTAATTACTACAGATGAGGGTTAAGTATAGTTACCCGGAAAGCAAGGTCCTCCGACTTTTTGTTCAGGAAAAATATAAACGTTTTATAACGTTTGTCAATCTTTGTAGTGTGTTTAGAGCTTAAGAACAGAGCTTATGAAAGTCAGTATCAGAAATACGTAGTGCAAAACGAAATTAAAGATTGGAGTAAAACGGAAGATTTCGTTTTGCGGTAATCCTGGGGTGAAGTTCAGTGGGGTTAATACATGTTTTTTTTAAGCAATGTTTTTTTTTTGTCTCACAGTGTATTTGCAGCCACCCTATGCAAATTTCTCATAGCGTTTCCCTTGCAGAAAGTCTTTCAGAGATTGGAATTATGGCGGCTCGTAATGGCACCCTTGGTGTTCCCATCTATAGCAGAGCTGATGTTTGGCCTTTATCTTTTATATTTCTTTCGAGTTTTTGAGAGGCAAGTTGGGTCGACTAAATACATGGTTTGTCTCTCTTTCCCTCTTCCTCTCTAAGGTTGTGCATTTGAATTTGTATAATTCAGATTGCAGCAGCTCATTGGAATCGGATATGGGGTTGTACATAGTGTTTGAAAGGTTGGCAATTCTGGTGGAGATTGTTGTGAGGCCATGAAATTGTTAGTGATAGCTTGTTGGTATGCATATCTTGTCTCCCATGATCTAATTTATGACATTTAGTTCTCGGATAGAGACAGAATATAATTCAGAGTACGGGTATTTGGATTGAAGTGTTTGTGTTGTTTACTAATCCTCACAAATCGTCTTGTGGCAGTTTTTCGTCTTATTTACAACAGCCATCACGACATTTTTGGAGCTGGTTTTTATATTTGTCTTGAAAGGTAACTTTGCTTGCTATTTCTTTCTCAGTCTTTAATCATGCATGAGGCTTGTTATAGCACCACTCATACAACAATAATTACATAGTTGTTAAATTCTTCTTGGACGCCAGGAATATTTCTAGACAGTCCCTTGGACCATATTAGTCGTCTTGGGGATGGCCCTCGCGTTTGTGAGACGGGCGGCGCTTGGAGATTATATCCAACTTCTTTGGGTTGTTCGTTTAGCGAGGGTAAGAGATCAGAGTACGGTTCATGATTTTTCTATTTTTTTAGTGGCATTGATGTTCATTCTCTACATCGAAATTCTTTTGTTTCGTCTTGGATGGATTTCGTTTGAACGTGATTTGAGAATGGCCTTTGACATTCAATTGTGGTGGCTGACAGATTTATCTTACATTTCGAGTATCAGATTGAATTCAGGTCCAATTGGATTGATATTCTCATCTTTCGTATCCTTTTTCTTTGACATCCCGGTTTCAACGCGCGTGAAGCTGCTAGGAGTTGAAGTCTCTGAGAAGTCATTCGTTTATTTTGTGGGCCTTCAGGTTTGTATCCACTTTTCCTTCTTAATTATAGGTTTGAAGCTCAAAAGTCGTAACAGCTGTGCAATTTTTCTGAGTCTTAACTGTTGCGTTTTTTAATATTGTGGAGTTTCTGTAGATAGCTTATTAATGCTCAGTAGTTTAATGCTCGATGTTATCGGTTGCTTCGCCTCAATTAAAGCCTGTCGTTGTCCTTGCAGCTTCTATTGTGGTCATGGATGCAATCTTTGATACCAGGACTCTGCGGAGTGATTGCTGGCCTCATTTACAGATACGATGTAGCCGGCGTTCAGGAAATAGGGGTATGACACTATCTTTTTTTCTTGAAGTAACATTCGCACTAGGTTGCGATTCCCCCTTGTCTGTCTGTTGACTCCATTATGACAGGATGTGTTAGTGTTTGGAGTAAGTATTTGGATTGTTGTTGTCTGGCAACGCAGTTGTATGTGTTTGTTGGTCTTGCAGTTATCGCCTGGCGCTTTTGGTAGAATGGCATGCAGAGTGGCCCCTTTCTTCTCAGGGATTTCTCCCGAGATGGCGTACAGAATGAATCCCAGCAGATCCAAAGAAACGGAGTCCGGGAATGGTTATCCGCATGAGGTGGGTGGAGTTGTGTAATTTCATTTAAGTGTTCTTTTGTTTAAAGGGTTTGCCGCCTCTCCTAAAATGATACATGCTGTCACTTTTGTGTGTATCTCTGAAGGCATGCCATTCATATTGTATGGTCAGACCCTGAATGATAAGGGCAATAACCTTCCTTTGAAAATTTGCAGACTGAGTCATGCTCAAGTAATCTTGGAGAGCACTTGCAAGCAGTCACCTGGGCCCGGTGTCGTTTCTTACTGTTTCATAGTCAATGACTGGATACTGTAGAACTTGTGTCCAGTCGTTGAAAATTGATTCGATTCCTCGGTTTATTCTTTGTATAGCATTGGTTGTCACGTCCCGTTACGTGTTTAGAGTCCCCTCGTTTCCTTAGACTTAGTCCTTTATGATAAACAATCTGCTGGATTCACATTCCGCAGATTGTCTATCACAGATCATAAATTTCGTACTGAGAAGCAGGTTTTATGTTGGATAACATCCTGTTTAGCAGTGAATTTGCTATGTGTGCAGTCGGAATAATCCAAAAATCAGTCGCTACATGTGTGTTTCGTTTCTTGGGGTGTAATTTGTGTGAGAATGGCGCAGGTGAACGCACACAATCGTTACTCTCTGCATGGTTGGAATGCAGAACGGCGTCTATGCAGGTGCATCGACTGTACAAGTCTCCGAAGGGAAATTGTCCGAGCCAATGGCCCTGGGTCACAATCGAAAGGACACAACGTAGCATTTGCCCGATAACGCCTGAACGAATGACCAAGCTGTAGCTGTATACTATTTGACTGGAAGAGGACACCATGATAGTACGCCATGACAACATTATGACACCCTGGGGTTTCAAAGTAATGACGGTGACATGCTATGGTCCATGATTATGCAACAAGTGTGGAGGATATTCTAGAATGTCGTTTTGGAGAAGAGAGGTGTGAGTGTAATCTTACTAGCAATAACTTCTTTGCAGACTGTCCTGCACTGTAGTGAAGTCCATCGTAGTGTACAGTACAATTTATTGAAGAGTATGATCGCCACCTGAGGAGTGAGGAGCCCGCAAGTATATAATTAGCTATGTAGTAAGTTAGTGGTGGGTGCTGTCAGATACTTCGGTCGAGCTAAAGACCTGTTATGAGGCACCTTTTTGCAGTCTCCACATGGAGTGTTGTCGTGTCTTACTGCCCAGATGACAGCAGTGACTTTGACAGGTTAATACTGGTTATTCTGTCTGTTCGAATTGCAGTCTGAGCAGGCCTTTCGACCTGCTGTTCTGAACAAGAATGGGCAAGCTTTGTTGCCTTAGATCTACTGTAGTGGGATGCTATGGTTTATGTTTTTATGTTTTTACACTGCAGGTCTTGAATGCAGTTTTTGGATCCGAGACAATTGCAATTGTATTTTTCGGTGTTGAGTTATCCGTTGTGATGAGAGATCTGAATCAGGATTTTGACTTGGATTAATGGATATCATGACTGGATGATGGAGTAGTAACACTCACTGGCACTAATTTTGCTAATTTGCAAATTTGCAAGGCATACGAATATGGATGTTCACAATATTTTAAAGATGAATTCAAGGTGTGTTCACACTAGTATGTGCTTGATGCCATGCTTGAATTAGGAACCTACTACAACAGTTAAACCTCTCTTAGTACATACTATCTTAGTGCATAATATGTAGCAAGAGAGGTCATACTTTGAAGCATTTATTTGTGAATAGTAGTTGGAGGCCCCATAGTGAGTAGCTACATTAGCCAAAGTTCAGTACAGAGCCTTTCCAATTGCATGAACTTCTCTCAGTGCATAGTCCTGAAGTCTAAATTTTGGATGATGAATAGAGTGCTTTAGGACAATGTTTTTTGTTGAAATAACTTCCTATTCATCCAAATTGATGTTTGAATTTGCCATAAATAACCTTACCACTTTGATGAAGTTGAGAGAAATAATCTTGAGTATATTTTTACAGAGAGAAAAGAATATTTTTGCAAAAAAGGACCCAAGTGTTAACCCCTGCACGACCACAAGACCAATATATGGCTTTTGCAACATTGCTTTTTGCACCTGTGTCTTTTAGAGTTTAGAGGCTTAAAGTGCTTGCTTTCATATGACTTAAAAAGTGAAAGCTTTTCATGTGAATGGCGATGAAATTCAAAAACCAATCCAGCGTGACAAGATTGATTTTGAGCTCATAGTCATAGTTATTCCAATGATCCAAACCATTTAATCATGCCATTCAAAAAGTGAGTAAAATTTCATGTTGCTCACTTATGACACTGCAACTTACAGTTATATTTCTGCTTTTAGGATAATGGAATTAGTAAGATGGTTTGCACTTGAGAATTGTTCAGAGCATCTGCACCCATGCATGCCATATGTGGCCTCAACAGTGTATGGTTCGTCCAGGCTTGGCGCCTTGGCGGAGTCATCCACCGAGGGCACGCTATGTAGAAATTTTTTAGCGGGCTTCTCCCCAAAGGCTCCAAAAGTACCAAGCTCAAGGCCCTACGTGGATTCAAACTCTCTATGTTCATTGCAAATCATTGTACAAATAGTGAAATTAGATTGTCCCATACTAATTTCTCGACATTTGGCACTAAATAAATATTTTCTCTTATTGTGCAAGAATACACTACTTTTAAATAAGGTATTGTTGGAATTCAGACTTATGAACCTCCATGTGTACAAATGGAAGTATTTATAAAGATATTTATTGACTTTGAAGGCTTGTAGAGTAACTTTCTTAGGGTAAGGCAACCTAATTGTTAAAGCAACCTAATTTCACTATTTTATGTAGATGAGATTCATCTACTCAACAAGGCCGCAAGTTCCCCAGAGTTCTCGGATTGTGGGAACTATGCTACAACAGCAAGCTGGCGTGGCACAACAATTGCCACATCAGATAATAATATTTAATTTTTTTTTAATTAATTTTTAATTTTTATCAATTTTTTATTATTTAAATATTCTGACTGCAGCTCTGTTCATTACAGCAAGAGAACAGGGCTAAAACAACCCTCTTATGCCCTCAAAAAACATCTGATGATAGTACTTTCTTGTATAGGATTAGGATGGCTTGTGGTCGGAGTTGTATAGTACATCATAGTTGGAAGAGGCTCTTGGACGCAACGACAAAGGGAATTTTGAAGAGCCAAAAGGAGGCCAATCATAACAAAATAGTAGAGACATGCACATACCACGTTGTGGCAAAGCTCTAGTTCTGAAACTAGCACAAAAAGCAAGAATTTTGTGCCTTAGGATGCAAAACAACTTGAATTGCTTGCAGTGTTTTGGTCGTGAGCCAAGATCCAATTGTTGGCAACCAACAAAAAGTTGGAGCATTTTGGAATATGATTCACTTGCATTATGATTCTCGCCAGATGGGCGTTAGGAGCAAGATTGGTGGAATCAAAATGGAGTGTCGTTAAACACAATGTTATGAAGTTTATTGATTGTCGTGCTCAAATTCAGCAAATGCACAAGAGCAGCGTGAGTGTTGTTGACATAATCTTGATGGCTAAGGAACTATATCCTACCAAAGTTAATAAAAAATATAGACATTAGGAAAAATTTCAACCCTCAAAAAGGCTGCAAGTCTTGCACCCCCGTGGTGCAATAAGCAAAAAAAATGGCTTTTTCTTGGAACATCCCAAAGCTTTTTTGAGCGCTTATTAAATATTTACCAAACCAAAATTCAATCTAATATGAGTTAGTTCTCTCTCTAGTACATATTACAATGATCCCTGCGTCTAGTATGACTCCTTGCACAAGTAAGTCTCATTCTAGATAGCATTTACTTATCATGTGTGTACATCTACAGCTTTATGCTTCATTTATTATATGTATTTTTGTCATGGCAAAAATAAGATAAAATCCACTCAAGTCATACAACAAGTAATAGTTTTAAGAAGTGCACTATGTTAGGCATATTGCAAGTCTATGCATAAAATGGAAAAAGTTGCAATAGACAAGAATAAATAAAAAATACCAATAAGTGTCCATGTAATAGTCTTTTTTACAACCATTATGAAATGGAGAGCTTCTAAAACACAAACCAACAACAAGAAATAAGATTTTTGAGGGTTGTCACATTTGTCTTGAGTCCAAAATTCCTCCAAGACGTTTGGGGCTCACTTGTGCCCGTCCCAAAAACCACACAAACAAGTAAGGTCAGTGAAGATACAACAGGTGTTTTAGGCCCACAAATGCGTGCTATAGCTTTCACTTGGAAAATGCATAAACAACAACATCATGCAAACAACAAAATTCAATTAATCACAAAATTTGATAAGTATTGGATTGGGAGGAAGCCATGAATTCTGCCTTTAGTAGTAAGTAAACTAATCCGCACACATTGGTAGCAAATACCAAATACTAAGTCTCACAACTCAAAGTTCAGCATGAAAGTCCAGCTCAAAAGTTCAACTCAAAGTTCAACTCAAAGTTCATTGTTCTAGTGTTCCTCTAAGGTCTGCAAGCCGTAAGAAAAAAGAGACTGCATAATTAAGGTAAGTTCCATTTTGCAATATAAACAGAGGTTTCATTAAGAGCGTGAGTGTGAACTTAACAGCTCTTAGGGCCGCTTCACATTATGCTCGAAGGTTGAGAGTCTGTCGATTTCTACCAATCAGAATCCAAAAAACCAAGACTTGGACTCTTGACCCTTCACACTATACCTGAAGATCCAAAGTCCTTCGCCCTCAAAATTGCCTACATGGCAGCAAATGCTTACATGGCAATGGCCTCGCGACGGACTCTCGACCATAGTTTGGGTCGGCCAAAAACGGCGATCCAAACTATGGTCGAGAGTCTGATGAATTTTTTTCAGAAAAATGTCAGAAATGACAAGATCACAGCCGTTAGATTAGACTGGATTTGCAATTTTGGCAATAGGTAGGTAATAGTACACCCCTTTTGTTATTTGTTATTTGTTATTTGACACATGGGTGAGGTTTGGACTTTGGGCTTGGCCTTTGGAGGCTTCATACTATGGCCGGCCAAAGGCTCCAATTCTTAAATTTTAAGGCCTATTTATTGCCCATTTCTTTGGACTCTCACCAAAGTTTGGACTCTCACTTCCATGGACTCTTGACTTGGTTGGGCATAGTGTGAAGCGGCCCTTAGTACTGATAACTTATTATACTAAGGCAGGACCGTCCCCATATCCCTTAATCAGATGATTCCAAATCTCAAAAAATTGGTAAGCTGAGCTGTTTTGTTTGATTACAACAATGGTAAATTAACACTCAGTAAGCAACTGGGCAAATGAATTTGAGAGTCAGTTAGTGACTAAGTTACTAATTGCTATAATTAGTAGCTTTATTAACCCTTTAGTGACCGATCGACCAAATTCTGGTCGATTTTGTGACTATTTTGAAGATGGCAAGCAGAATATATCTTATTTAGAAAAACCTGAAGTGTAACGCACTTGCAGCTTGCAAGTGCGGTCAGAACGAGCCCAAATACACAAAAATCCAAGCAGTAACACGGCAGCTGTGATCATGCAAATACGAATGGGCTGGCCCTACACATGCTTTGAATCAGAAAGAAATATGCATCCAATATAAAGGACGTGCCAAGATACGTGCGAGGTAGGCAGCCTGCAAGTGTAGACAAGGTTTTCTGGGAATGGAGAACGCAAACTGGTTCCCAACAACAACCATAGAGGTGGACAAGCTTCCTTGGCATGTTGGATGTCAGGTGAGGCCCAACGGACTACACTAAATAGGGTATTTAGTGTTGGCAACACTATTTGCGAACCATGACACTAAATATCATTAAGCCTACTAAAGTAAGTAACATTAAATGTAATTTCTAACATTAAATATACTCTATGGTAAATCTGAAATCTGAAAATGTTTACATTTAGTGTTAGAACTTATTAAAGGAAGGTAGAAGGGAAGAGAAGACAAAGGCGGCGCATTGAAGTTTAGCACTACACTAATCGTCCTAAAATTGACATTTAGTGTAGGGTCAAGTAGGGTGGTAATTACACTAAATGTAATCCAACACTAAATACCCTATTTAGTGTAGTGAACAACGCTACTGCCCTGAGTGACTGCGCATTATCGTATCCCGATTGCCGCAGTGCTCAGTTCACCTGCAATTGGCACGATTCAACGGCGAAGTGAAGGATGGAAGATGCGTGGGCTTTAGGTGGGAGCGGTTTCATTGTCCTTCTTCAGATTGTACCGATGGATGCGTGGAATTTGTATGCCCCACTGAAGAGCGATTGTTGCATCGGTTGCTGGAAGATAGTTACAGGAACAAGTGGGGCTCCAAGGATAATTGCACAAGGGAGTGGAAGACAGGGGTATCAATCAAAAGCATTAGTAGAAGAGAGAATGAAGGTGGTGCGCCTGCCTTTGTAGTGATTTTTCGTTGAGTGCAGGGGGTTTTGAGCCAGTTGGAATGCGGCGCATTGATCGTGGTGGCCATGTTTGTGGAAGGACGGCCATGGCTCCGGCAAATACAAATGCAATTTGAGCTGTTGATTCATGGCCAGATCCACCGGCGGTGCTCGACGCAGATGAGCACGCAGTTGCCATTCTTCAGCGTTTGGGAGGGTCACGGGGATTGGAAGGTCGCAATTTGGGCATTTTGCTTGCTTTGCTCAAGTGACAATACTTGGAGCGCTTACTTGTTCCGAAGGGCGCTTTGGAGTTCACTAATTTCGCAGCTGTTATGAATCGGCAACTTCAGTGGGTGTTTTGAAAGCACTTGGCAACAATTTTGGGCTGGACTTACCATCAAGAAGAAGGAGACCTGGAGGAGATTCCAGCCGACCTCAATGAGGTCATTCGGAAGAGGGTTTATCCCGGACCGTAAGCCTCAGTCACATGCTGCAAATGAGGAGCAGAGACACCTCACAAATGTTGATTTCCATGATATATTGCAAAATGAGTTGCCTGCGTTGGTCCCAATTCTTCATACCCCCCTGTCAAGAGCACTAGCAGCACGCCCACCTCTGACTCGCAATGCGACACAATTACAATCACGAGGGCCATCAACTGTGACATCTGTGGATGCATAAATTCCACCCCAATGTCTCTCCCGCCTTGTCACGGAAGGAGTGTCCATCGCAGCTGAGGCTGTCCAACCAAAGGCAAAACGCAAATATCGTCCAAAGAGTGACACGCAGACTAGTCAGGCTTTGACTTCCTCCACTCCCAGGTAGATCACTTAGCGCATTTTAGAAACGACGTGCGGCATAATATAGATAGTGTTTTATTCTTTTGAGATAAAGTTTATAAAAATCTTACAAATAAGGCAGGGGACATTCAAAGACGAAAATCCTTTATAAGTAATGTAGGTAGCCTATGAATCTAGGCCATTCAATATTTTTACATCTAATTTAGAGGCTGCATATTGGGATCCTATGTATTGTATTTAGTAGGGTCTGTATTTACAGCTGGGTGTATCAAGGGGTGCTGGGTGTACTAGAGGGTCAGACCTGGGTTAGATGAAAAATCGGGATATGTACAGTAGTACAATATGCTCCGTGGATGAATGTGCGACGGCTGCCAATCGTAAGTTAGGATTCAGGAGAATTGGCCCGTTGTGCTTCTGGCGCTGCGAGGCGTTCCTGGCATTGTTCACATTTTGCAAGCTTCCACGACGTGTATCGGATTTGCAACTTCGAAGCAATCTGTCAAGTAACGGCTACACACTTACTGTTTGCGGCAGTCTAAGTGGTTTAGGGTCCAAAGATTTTGAAGATTTGTACTGCTCACGGAGTGTTTTGGGTGACGGATGCGAGTTTAGGGTGGGACAAATTCTTACTCATTTTTAGGACTTAGGAGTTGCACACCGGCGATTTTGTTTTGAGGTGCTGTTCGGCAGATCTACTGTTCAAATCGGAACAGGTAAATCCTGATCCATTCTGCATTGCGTATTTTGGAGTGCAACTTAGTTGAATTCGGATTTTCAACTTAAGTTCATTGAGGTGCACTTACAGCTTTAGAGTGGATTGCAGATAGAATTCAGACTTAGAGACTATGGCATCACGACGTCTCTGCAGCCACTGATCAACAAAAGACGAAGATTTGTTGCTTTGAAGAGAACTTATTTTTGCTACACAGGTCGTGGGTGCTGCAGACTTCGATGGCAACTCGCCTAAGATCTTCTGCATTTTCTAAGCTGGACATCTCTGAACTTGTTCAAGTCCGGCGTTGCTTGCAGTTGGGTTGGGCTATCGAATTTTGTGTTCCTCTTGGTGGTATGAAGCCCGAAAATCATGTGGTTTGGGTTACCCCGGCTTTGAGATCATGAGTTCAAATTTTGAGAGTTTAAATTTTTTTGGCAACGCAGGATTAGCATGGACTTGGGCAGCAATGTTGTGTTGTTGCAGTTTCTCCAACTTTGACCTATCGGCAACTTCATATGTGTATTTACTTCCAGTTTTACATTGTTTTTGAGATTGACATTGCTTTGAAATTCACTTTCTGAGAACATTCTTTTCTTGTTGAACGTAGCGAATGACATTAGGTGAACCGCATTTGAGTTGTTTTAGTCCGATACATTGTGTTTTTTAACACATATATGACATTTTGTGGCAAGTCCAAAGTCCCTTCTTTGCCTTGCATGTTCTGTGGTTTTTTCCCGTCTTTCATGCTTCTGGAAGTAGGAGTTCTAGAGAAGAAAAACTTCAAGTTCAGGTCTTAGCTGAAACAGAATTTCCTGAAGCTGAAGTTGCTTGAAATGTTGGATCAAATTTTCAATGGTAAGGCAAATGGGAATGACATGTAACCCAACTTCTTTCACATGTTCCTTAGCTTAATTTATAGAATTGGTTATGAATTGTGCAAGTTCTGATGTTGGTGCTATGTTTTTGTACATTATAATGGTAGATATTCCCTCCATTTTTTGCTTTGACATATATTTGGTGAATTGGAAAGACATGTATGTCCAAAATTCCAATCAAAGTACTTTAAGAAATGAAAAAGGATGTCTATAAGGAAGCACATTTTCACACTCAAGAAAGTGTCTTAATAAAAAAATTGGGTGTGTAAAAGATCTACAAGGGTCATACCAAACAAAGTGTCCTATTAAAAAAAATAGGGTGCAAAAAAGAGAAAAAATGCACACCATCCTAAGTGTTTTAAGAAATGAAATAGGATGTCTACAAGGAAGCACAATTTCACTCAAAGAAGTGTCTTAATAAACAAAATTGGGTGTGTAGAAGACCTACAAGGGTCACACCAAACAAAGTGTCCTATTAAAAAAAATAGGGTGCAAAAAAAAGAAAAAATGCACACCAATCAAAGGATCTAGACCAAAAAAATACAGTGTCAAAAGAATATATATTTTTCCAAACCAAAGTATATCCACCCAAAAAATACGGTGTGAAAAGGAAAAAGAATTTATACCAAGTAAAAATCCGTTATGTTGGAATACTAAAACTAAGTTGTTTGAAAATAAATGGAATCATATTCAAGTACACGCATGTTTCTTTGTACTTTTTTTTCTAGCACTTTTGCTTTCACTTTGCTCTTCAATTCTCTTTTTTTCCTTATAAAGAATATAGCCTAGAAAAAATTGCATTGACATGGTTAATATAAGTAATGATAGAGTGCCATAATATAGTTCATTTTGCAAAATTATATAATTATAGGGGCCCTTTTATTGAGGCCTGGGAGGTAAATAGCCCCCTAATAAATACCCCTTTGCCGCACGAGGGGTCTAAAATATACAAAGAGTGATCCACCCGAGCCTCCACTCGAGGTACAAGACATGTCCGAGGGCGTGCAAGGATGCGGCGTGGTGAATTTCAATTGGCTCGACGTAGTCCTAATTCATATGACTCCAACAAAGCTGCTAATAGGGCGGTACCAAAACCAAGTGCGTTTTTTACGCCACCCAACACCAGAGCCAAAGGTGATGCCAGAAGCCTAGGCTTTCCAGATGGAGTCACGCGAAATCTTTCCCTGATGCACTTGCAGCGAGTGGTGGTATGCACAGTATACTGCTGCATCCGGTTGCAACTCCAGGGTCGGTCTCGGAGCTATCTGAGTTGGATGCAGAAGTGGTGGATCCACTGTTTGAACTTGAGCTTTCAGAATACTTCCGTCGTCTCCTCTCCTTCCTGGAATGGTTCTTGCTCTTCCTCTCACTCCTCTTCAAAGCATTTCGAAGTGATTGGGCTAAGTCTTCATAATTTTGGGCAGCTTCCATAGCTCCCCTTAATGTGGCTGGACGAGCCTGCCGGATCTGGAATCCCATCTCCTCCGGAAACCTTGCGACATACCACTCAACTTGTACACTTGGAGCAATTTCCGTGGTTAGTTTTTGGATAAGGGCCTTCACTCTCTGCCCATATCTACAAACTGACTCAAATGGTTTCATGGTCATCCTACTTAAACGTCCCAAGGCTCGAGCTTCACCTCCTGCTTCTCTAAACGTCCTTACGAATAAGTTGATGAGCTAATCCCAGTTATTCCGGGTAGCAACCGGAACATCCCGGTACCACTTTAGAGCCTCTCCTTTAAGCAGACCCTGAAGAATAAGCTGCTTTGCCTCTAAGTTCTCTTGATTTGCTACAGCAATGGACTCAAATTCACAGAACCAATCATCAACATCCTGGCTTCTGTCACCTTTAAAACTACTATACTTCAAGCGAGGGGAACCCATGATGTTCGGAATCCTAGGCTCAGGTTCAAGTCGTTCCTCCTCTTCGTTAGATGAAACTGGAGCTTCCACAACGATAACCGGATCTGGGTTAGGTAAAGCATCGGTACCTACTTCCTGTCCTAGCGTTTCTACAACCAATTCCTCTTCTAAATCTAAACTAGGACGTGGCCTTGGCTCTAAGTTAACACCAGGTAAGTTGGGAACAGGACCTTCCTCTCTCCTAAGCCGGGCAGATCTTCTATTGGTGGTTCCTCCTCTTCCCCTGTTGCTCATGAGGAAGAAATAGCGTTAATTTCTATACTCTTACTGCTTGTAGGAAATATTAACAACTAATCAAACCTTAGATGAATATCATGCTACTATTCCATCTAGAATGATAACACCCTATCAGAACCAAAGTACAAACCGGATTCTGAAGGAACTAGCCTTAAAATCCCCGATTCTCGGCCATGTTGACTTCAATTTTGCCGTTGGACTCCTGGCACGGGATTTACCCGAGAACACCATCCGTGGGCAGTAGATTCCTCCACGGCCCTGTTTTACGTGAGTGGCTCTTGCATGCTAACAATCAAGATTTTGGGAATTCATCGATCTAATGGGGAATTCTAAATCTAACTCTAGGACCCAACCCTGTGGCCTTGCTGTGAATCCCTCGGACCGACTTAGCCATAAATTGCCACATTCATGGTGGGATTTAGCCCTTTTGGGGCTATGTGACTCAAATCCTCCAAATCCCGCTATCTTGTTATTTCTACTCTATTTTTAGGCAAGATTTGGGAAAATTCTAGGTATAAACACAAATCTAGACCAAATACTATAATGGATTTGACGTAGCTCTATTCTGGTTATACACTCTTTTTATGGCTTTTTGTCTACTTTTATCAACTTTAAATTGCAAATTTTTAAAAAAAAATCTATGAGTCCCAAGTGACAAATTGGGAGCTGATAGTCTCCAAAATCACCCTGCTAAGCAATTAGACAATTCCTTCATTTGTAATGCATGCAATTCAAAGATGCAAACATACTAAGAAAGTTACAAGCTTCATTAATTTCCAATTACTTCTTGAAATCTATACATATTGATTGCTTCAAATGATGAGGTTCAAACTTTTCTTGCATGACATGGCAAATCACTTTAAAGAAGTTATAATTGTATTCCCACTTATCCTCTAATATTTATGAGTAGCATCTGCTCACAATCCATAGAGCACAAATAAGTTTTTTGGGAGGTGATAAGCTTATAGAACTACAAGCATCCAACTTTCGTACAAAGTCCTTGTCATGAGAAAATACTCTATCCACTTGATAGTCAAAAACTCCAAACAACAAATTTGTCTTGTCAATGAAAAACACCCAGTAGGTACACCAATGTATCAAAAAAGTAGTAATTAATCATCTGCTCATGTATTTCACGTCTAAATTTCTCTACATTGTAAGCTTTTGGGGGACAAGTTCCCCATCAAAAATTATATACTTGAACTCTTTTATAAAGAAACCTCTAAACTTACTAACAAGTTGAAATTAATGTCATCATCTTCATTGTCTTCTAGAAATAGTTCCTAAGTGGCTTGAAGAGGTGTTTTAAAGGAACCCATTTCCACCTCTTTTAGAAAAATTAATACAACAAAAACAAGATTGAGAAGATAAGACCTTTGTCCAAAAACATTGTTGTAACTTGTAAGACGGTCTTAGCTTGCAATCACAATCTAAACCTTTGTCTTCTCAAAGAAGAGCAACAAAGCCATTAGCTATGTCATCCATGTCACCTACTAGTCCAATGTCAACATATATCCATGGAATAGTTGGAATTCCTTGTTGATTAATGATAGAAAGTTAGTAAAGTAATGGAATATATTCCAAAATGGGATTTTTTTTCTTGGATTTTTTCAAAAAAAATTCCTGAAAAGTCAAGGTAGAGGATTTTGTATTGAACCTTTAAGAGATCCACCCCAAGCTCTATGATATACAATAGATTTTTAATCTCAAATAAAATGATTGTCATCTAACATGCATCCTAATTTCATCTATTTTTCATGCACATGATTAGACTAATTAAATCACATCTCTCAAGAAATATTGATCTTTTGCACATCTCTCATATAATTCTATCAATAGTATATCTACTAAAATTCATGTCAATATGAGTCCACCTCAATTTAAGTTCTTTTTGCTTGTATTATTTCCAACATTTTATGATAAAAACATGATATGGGAATTTGAAATTCAACACTTTATGTAAGCACTAACTACAAAAGTCAACCTTTTTTTTATAATCAATCCTCATTATCTTCACATTATAAAGAGATCTCAAAACAAATTTATGAAAATCCATCATTTATCACAATTTTTTACTTCAAGTGCTTGCTCAAGGAAAAATCTATTTATTCATTTGGAGAAATAAACATATCAAAATTTCAAGATTTTGGGGGCTTTTTTACAACCTCTACCTCTAGGGCCTATCTACTAGTTCATAAAGGTAGTAGTTGAAGAATAAATTATTATTCTTTAGGCTTTTGTCTTGTTTTCAATAAATCAAATTGTGTATGGCATAACATTCAGCAGCAAACATGGGCACTGCTTTTTACTCTATAGAAGATGGTGGGGGATATTCCCTACCCAATAGTCTTCATGTTCACTGCATTTCCTCTGCATCCTCCACTTGTCCACTTAGCTATTGATGGAGTATTGTGGAGTGTGGAACATCCTACACCATCTACTCTAAGCCAAAGCAGCCCCAGTGCTTGCTACTAAATGTTATGGATGATCTAATCAAAACTCTTGAAGTTTCATCAATAATTATTATGAAAGTATGCAACAATTAGAAATTTGCTTGTCATAATGAAAATTTGGTCAACGAGAAGCAATGTATCAATATGTATAATTAGTGATGGTCTTTACATATACTTCAATTGTTTCTTCAATATGTTCAAAAGATTAAAATGTCATATTTTTGCTTTTTAAAAATATTATATTACTTCAATATGGGAAGTAATGGTGGACTCTCTTCTACTTTGGCAAATATTAGTCTTTTGAAATCCATTACTTATCTTGTGACAAATAAAAGCAAGCCATATACTTCTTAATAGTATTTCAAAAAACAAAGATTTGGGGACATTAGACTCATTAGATGTTTTTTGGGTTCTCCGGAGGGCCGTTTCAGGGGCGTTCCCTGATCTGGCCTAATTTTGTGAACAACGGTACGTTGTCAGAAAATATTTATTATCTTTTTTTTCCAAATATCATTTTGAGCAAATTTTTTTTCTTCCAAAAATGACTTTGTAGTCACTGTGCCACATCAGCTAGTTGCTACAGCACATTCCCGCAGCGTTTTCGCAGTCTGGGAATACAGGGGAACTCGCAGCCCTCCAAGACCCCCAAATCCCATCTTACCGGGTTTGGGGCTAGTTTTGTATCTTTGAAGGGCTACAATAATAGTAAGCCCAATCATGGGCAGATTTTTTGTTAGGGTGCATTTATTTGCAATATGCAGTATATTTGATTCTTTATATGCTCAAAATAACAAGATATTATTCTTTTTTTTGTAACCTATTCTAATGATTGAATGCATTCTTTTCTTCTTTATTGTTACAGGTCTTAGAAGAACTTTGGCCACTTCTATTGAACTTGCAACATTTGGGTCACCTTCATAATATAAACTATTAGAAAAAAAAAGAATTTAATTTATAGACAATGAAGAAACATGGCTTTGTCAAACTTCATCTGGACATGTTAGTAATGCAATACTTGAAATAGCTATAGAAGGATTCTACAAAAAATTCCTACACTCAAAATTGAAGATGCCTTCAAGTTGTAGATATTGTAACATTATTTTCATCTTTTTAAGTCTATAGACTCAATTGAAAATAATGTAGTGAAGCACATCAAATGATTTGTTTTGGTCTTGAAGCAAGCAAAAGTGGAACATCAAAGGAAGACAAAATTAGTTTTATTTTAGACCAGAGCAAAATGAAAAATCATGAGAAGACTTCATGTATATTTTTATATTATTTTATCATTTATACATGGCATTTCAAGGAGGATGGAGCCACATGAGACTATATGAGATGAGGGGTGGAGGACATTACTATGAAAACAATAGTCAAAGTTACAAGAAATTTGGGTGGATGATGACAATGACTATCGGATTAAAACTTGATTAGGAAATTGACAATGGCAATATTGCAAGATATGAATTGAACAATTAATCAGTGAAGAAATAAAAAGTGGTCATCTATGTAAATACATCTGTAACATTTGAAGTTACAGATGCTATTTGAGAAATAATCATTTTCCATGAGAAAGGTTACTTTGTATGTTTGTTTGTTTTTAAGATTTTTTGTATTGCAAAACTACTATGGTCCATGTGCAACTTGTGATAGTGCACCCAGAGATAGTTTTGAGTACCTTGCTTCAATTGGATTGGAATGATAAAGATGCATGTTGAACCTAAAAATTCACTAGGCATTTAAGGATATCTTATAAAGATTGCAATTTATTGCGGATCCTCGGATTCTCTTTTTATATTCACTTTGATTTTGTTTATATTTAGAAGTTGACACTTGAATTAGAGTTAGGGTTTGGACATTGTCAAGAATTCCATCCAAACTCTAGTTAGTGTATGTGGATCATTCAATATTCTACTTTGGGAGATGTTGTTTCCAGCAAACACACTAGGAATTATTGCTATTATTCTATTTTTAATAACAAAAAATATATAATAAATGTGTCGAGGAATGTATTATTATTTCATTTTTGAATGGAGTGAAGACAATGGCTCCAAAAGACAATGGTGGAGCAAAGAGTAGTTTGAATGAACGAGATGGGGCTGAAATTGTGATGGGGGTAGAGGCATTGAACAAATTTGTGGTACTATTGCAGAAGTTTGAATTTCCAGCAGGTATGTTTCCCGTGCCAAGTCTAGATGAGTTTGGATTTGTGGAAAAGACAGGATTCTTTTGGATCAAGCTTCCTGGGCGCCATGAGCATCTATTTCCAGTGGCCAAGGAAGTAGTCGTGTACATGCAAGAAGTCTCTGGTAAGATATGTAGGGGTAAAATTACCACATTGAAAGGATGGAAAATGAAGCCCATTGATCATAGAGACTTGTTCCTCTCAACCTCGTCAACGGAAATATATTTGGATGACCCTCCCTCTGGAAAAATCCATTTCCAAATTGTGAGAAAAGCTTCATCTTCCAAATCCTCTAATGTTATCGAATCATTTCCTCTTGATGTTTTTGCTGCAGCTGTACAATAACCCTAATTTTGATACTTTCTACTTCTACATTTAATTACCTTGTTGTGTACCCTACCACTACCATTGATAATATCAATTTCCATTAGTAGAGCCTTCTACTTTGATTGCAACCTCTTGAGCTTTCAATGACTTTTGGAGTAGATTCATATATTCAAATTGATGAAACTAAAATGTAACAAATCTTAATTTATTCCCTCAATTCCCAATAGTAGTGTCTTCTCTAGTAACAAATAGTTTGAATGAATTATACAATTGTGAAAGACACTTGCATTTTATAAAAGGATGCATTGCAACCCAATCAATACTGATTAAGCGCAGTATTTTCAGTCATCTCCTTTACAATAATTGTTTAGATTATTACAATAATTGTTTAAATTACAAATGCATAATTTTTATGATTTTATCAAGATATTATCAAGATATAAAGTTGTAGGGTCCCACAAGATGTACATTCAAATTGCGTTCATCATCAAAGTAGTGATTTTTTTTTTAAGTTGTGTAAATGATTAACAATTGAGATGGACTTTGTATTTAGATTAAAGTTGGTTAAAAAAATATAAAATATAAACTTACTATTTGCTTGTCCATTACTGTAGTGTATTATTACAATTCTATTTGCTCAATGTAATATCAATGCAATTCAATATAACTATACACTCTATATTAAATAAGCAATAAAACTTTTATAACTATGATAACGAAAAGATTTAAGACAAATATAGAGCATGACAGGTACATGAATACACTTTGTAACAAAAAATTTATAGCAAAAATTCTTGGATAATAGAATGTTCTGTAGCAAATTATAAAATATATGTAAATTAATGGTTGTATTGATTGTATTTAGGTTTTGCAATGTTTCATGTTTCTTAAATGCTTGAGAGTATTGGATTGAAGTCATATTAGAATGAATTATGTATTTGTGATGAATTTGGCAGCATCCATTCAACATTATTTATAGATATACAAACATTGGCTCCTCATAATTTTAGATTGTCCTTTTTGGTATGTGTATTTATTTATTACACAAATTGTCATTGCTATTGTAAAAAACATTTGTCAACCTTGAAGATTCAATGAATTATTGAATGTAATTTCTAAAATTATTCAAAAAATTGGGTTGTATTTTACATTGCTTTCAGCAATAATTAAAACCAAACTAAACCAAACATGAAGAAAACAAAAAAATATTTGTGCTCTTTAATGCCTCTAAATTCATGATCTAAAGTAAAATCTTTTATTATTATTGCCACTTGTACTCATACAATACAATTGTTACCAATATTTAAATAGATTTTTTCCCTCATCAATCTATTTTTGGAACTATTTAAACATTAGAATCTGTTGGATCTCACTTGCTATGCATATGAGCATAATAGTAATATAATATCACCACAATTATATAGACCCTAGCAGACCCCAATTATAAGGAGTTTTGTACTTTGACAAATTACTTTCAAAATTCATAGGGTTTATATGATTTTTTATAAAATTAAAAAAAAAAATACAATTTCATTATTGTGCACATTGTATTTTTTAATCCTTTGGCATGACTTTCAATCTTCTATAGGGTCAAAGCTATTCAAGAATTCGCACACTCAAATTGCTACTTAATTTGATGATTTATATTCTCCTCTTGCATTGACCAAAAATATTCCAGAAAATCTATATGGGTGCATTGCTATTGTTATAGAAATAGTCATATAAACATTGTTCACTCATGGGCATTGAAAAGAAAAAAATATAAAAAGAATCCAAAACTCTCTTGACCATAAAAAAACTTCTTTAATAGTTCATAATTGTCAAGGGACAAATGAGTGGTTTATGAATCTTTGACAGTGGATTGACCAATTGTACAAGAAATTCATTAAAAAAAGGAATCAACGTATATTCATACTTTAAAGAAGACATAAATAATAATTATAGGTGATGACTGCAAACACTTTTTAAGGTTGTTTAGTAACCCTATAGTTTTTATGATGGTCTTTTTTACTTTTTAAAGTTCCAATTGCAACATTGAAACTTAATACAGTCCATAAAAAGGAAATTATTCACATTTTTAAACTACTTTTAAAACAAAAAAATTATTTAGTAAAGAGTTACAAAAACTCTATGATTTGTATCAAGAATTGATAATTCATCACTCAACCTTGTCTATTTCCAAAACATGATCTTAAACATTTATAACATGCAATTTGTTGTAGAATAGTATAGTTATCTATTGTTATAAAGAAATATTGTCTTCAATTGCAAATTAAAGAATTTGTCAATGATTGTGTCATTTAAATAGTACATAGTAGTTCTACCTAAAAAAACAAGAATATGAAGACACTTTCAATAAATAACAATCAACTAGTACTATGAAGGGACTTACAATCAACCCTCTAGTGACATTCAACCAAAAAAAATCCAATGATACATGATGCTTTTAATTTGGATCATTATTGCATCTCCTACATGTCTCAAAAGCTCCAAATGGTTATGTATTCAATGTTTATGGTGTTGTATTTGAGTATAAAAAGGTTTAGATGTTAAATGACATCCAAATGAAAGTTGCTAATTGTTGATCATCAATCCAATTACTAGTAAAGAACAATGCATGAATGTATAGAGTTGTGTTGATTTGGACATGAATTGAGAGAAATAATAGAGTAGGTTTGGTTATATTTTGTTGCTTTAAAAGGCTTGATTTGGCATTTTTTTCCTACAAATGAATGGCATATGTCTTGCCAAACTTTTGAGCATATTTTAGTGTGCAAATTGATGCTTTAAGAATCAAATATAGTACTATTAAAATGACTTTTTACATACCTTTAAGAATGTTTTTCTACAATATGAAGGTTATATTAGTAATACTTCAAATGATCACTTTACAATGGAATTGGGAGGTGAACATTTTTAGATACTTTAACCTTATAGATACTTAACTATAAACAACACTTTTAATCCAAAGGGCATTTTATATAGATTCTGATTTTAAATGATTAATATACTCAATTAAAAAAATTTAGGTACTATAATCTAAACTTTATTCTACTTTGAATTTTTTAAATTATTAAAATTGAATTTTTGTGATTCTTTGAAGTTTAAAACACTTTGAATATTAAAAAAAATAAAAAATAATGTTAAAAAATCCTTACCTTAAATTAGATAGTTTGTTTATTTTATTCGTTACGTTGAGAACTCCTCAACCATGGATCCCTTGGTCACATTCTTAGTACTATCGGAAAGCCCTCGGCGAAGAGGGGTGCACGGACTTTATTTCGTGGCGTTTAGACTTACGTTGTGAAAGTTATTGAATTTCAAAAGTTTTATGAATTAAAAAATTAGAAAATTCCTTTTACTTTCATTTTGACTATGACAACGATACATGGAACACTAGTAGAAATTTAAAAAATAGAAATTTAAAATAGAAATTTAAAAAAAAAATATTTTGTTTTGTTTTATTTGTCACAATGAAATCTCTTGGACTATGCATCCCCCGGTCGCAGTTTTGGTATTGTGGAAAAGCTCTTAGCAAAGAAAGGTAAATGAGCTTTGTTTCATGGTGTTTGGACCAACAGTGTCAAAGTTATTGAATTTCAAAGTTTTTATGAGTTAAAAATTTAGAAAATGACTTTCACTTTTATTTTACTATACTGTGGGAACGGCACACTACACTAAAAAGGGTATTTAGTATTGGCAACACTATTTGCGAACCATGACACTAAATATCATTAAGCCTACTAAAGTAAGTAACATTAAATGTAATTTCTAACATTAAATATACTCTATGGTAAATCTGAAATCTGAAAATGTTTACATTTAGTGTTAGAACTTATTAAAGGAAGGTAGAAGGGAAGAGAAGGCGAAGGCGGCGCATTGAAGTTTAGCACTACACTAATCGTCCTAAAATTGACATTTAGTGTAGGGTCAAGTAGGGTGATAATTACACTAAATGTAATCCAACACTAAATACCCTTTTTAGTGTAGTAGTTCCTAAATTTAATAATAATAAAAAAGCTCAAGCTAATTTAAGGTCTGAAATGTTTGGTGGCATGAGTATATGCCGTGAGACACTTTAAATCCGGTGGTTATCATGTCAGCATCATGAGGACGAGAATGAGACATTGAGACCCATCAAAACACGGGAGGAAGAGAACCTGGTTGGCGATCTCACGGGTATACGGGATTCCCAACTACCAAGGTATTAGCTTCCCAAGTTTTCAAGGGTTTCAAGGGTTTAGGGTTTTAGGGTTAGAGTTGAGTCCCTGTGCCCTTTTCTCTCAGGAGCTGCTCCTTGTGCAATTCGGTCGTTACCTGATCCTGCCTCTCGATCCGAGATAGTCCATTTCGCAATTTCTTGGGAGACGCAGGAGTAGGATTTCTTTTTTGTCTACTTTGAGCTTCAAATGCTAAAAGAGTTTTGCAGTGGACGTAGGGCGAGGTCTGGAGATTGTTGACAAGCTGTAGGTCAGTGGAGAGAGGAGAGCCATGGCCTCGTCGCTTGCCTCGCAATTGGAGGCTCTGGCTGTGGCTGGCGGCCAGCCCACGAATGTCAATACAAAGACCAAAGCGTCACTTCTTTTTTCGCCCTCTCATGCTGCCGACGTCGATCTTCGGACCATTTTTGATCTCTGCGAGTCAGGTGTGGCACTATCTACCCGCTCCACTTAGTCTTGCGTCGAAAATCAGAAGAGAGCAGGGCAGGTTAATGTCTGTTACTAACGCGGGTGTTCCTGGTTGCTCTAGGTTTAGAAGAATTGGCCGGTACGGACAGGCGGTTTGAAGCTTACCGAAAAACGCTCTTCAGTCAAGAGACCTTAAAATTGGACCGAGAGTTGCAATCACGGGAGCTGAACGAGAAACTCAATAGTTCCATCAGCACTTTCTTGCGAATCTTGTCCAATTATATCATGCTTAAGCCTGCGCATCAAATATTGGAGTATCTCATTCGTCGCTACAAGTTCGCCACCTTCACCTGATCCTGGATTGATTGAATATGCCTGTGCAGATGACTGAAAGATTGAAATGAAAAAATAGTATCGTTGTTGGGCACGCAGCTGGCGTGTTTGTGGTTCTTGACAGTGTGTTCTGACAGGTTGGGTGTGTTTCTTGTTGGGTACACAGGGCACACATATACAATGTGGACGATATATTAATTTGCGCATTGCCGTATCACGAATCTAGTTTGTTTGTTCGATTAGTCCAGCTCCTTCAGCTTAAGTAAGTACCTAACTCTGGTTGCGTAAAACAATCTCCACTTATCAATATCTTTGATGGTTGTTATATGAGATTTTCAGTTGCTGAGAAGTGAAAAGTATGGAAATTTGACATTAGGCGTATCCTGTTGTGGAATTGGATGCGGAATTGAAGATGCCTGCATACTTGTGGAATCTTAATTTTGTCTGTTTGAAGAGTATGATGAGCTATTGTGCTTCATTGTTTAAAGGCACCAACGCAGTTGAGATGGTTCCTTCTGGCATGGTTTGGAGTTTGGTCATTATGAGTGAGCCTTTACATTTATTTATTTTTCCTTTCGTATCTGTTTAAGGAAAACAAAATGGGCGTTTCTAGAGGGAGTTCAGACTTCGGGTGCTGCTCCTACTCGTGCAGCTCTGGTAAACCAATGCAGGAGTGACGTGACCATACTCGACACACTGTGTGAATATGTAAGTATTTCATGTGTTGATTTTAGAGAGCAGCCTTCAAATTATGCACAAGGAGCGAACTTGTGCTTGTGCTTAGATGTTGCTTGTCTGTCTCGTGGCCACAGATGAAGCAGGGAGGTCAAATTTGTTGTTTCTGGAGAATTTAATGCCCATGAATTTTCTCAGTATGCAAAGCCAAAGCTGTCAGCTTGACCGCTACTGCTGAAGCTTTCTGCCTTTGTGTTCAAGCAAATTGGAGTAGTATGTACGTTGCTCTGACTTGACTGTTTGATCAATGTCTATTTTACGTAGGCCATAAAGGTCGCTCGGATGCCTTCAAAGACAAGGACGGTGGCGTCCCTTACATCAATTATTGTGATGGAGCTGCTAGCTGCAGTTCCGACAGTGGAATCCAGCACTATCAACAGAATTTTGCCCTTTGTTTTACACAGCTTTGAAGGTGGCATTACCGAAGATTACCGGGTACGTGCTTACGGTGAATGCGATCAATTTTTGTTTTGTTTTTACTAAATCTAATCACACCTATTTGATACTTTATTTCCTTATAATTTTCTGCGGTATTCAATCTGTTTTTTGTTTCTTTATGTGTTTGTCATATTATCAAGGTTTGACCATCTTGTCTGCGCTTGTTTTTGCCACATAGACGCGCAGGTCCAAGTACAATATGTCAGACTACATTGTGTTACTCGGTCAAATTACAATTGTGTCAAAATACATCGTTTGTTACTTGGTCTCTCTTCCATTATAATATTTGTTTCCGGGATCATGACAATTTGTCCGGATTGATAGGAACTTTAATGTCAACATGTTTGTTATCAACTTTAATGACGCTTCATTGCTTCTGCTTTATCTGGGGATACAACATGATATATTGAGAGACCTGCCATTTCTTCAATGACTTGT
Organism: Pseudisothecium myosuroides; assembly: GCA_951799445.1. Taxonomy (NCBI): domain Eukaryota; kingdom Viridiplantae; phylum Streptophyta; class Bryopsida; order Hypnales; family Lembophyllaceae; genus Pseudisothecium; species Pseudisothecium myosuroides. The sequence continues at coordinate 52,751,402 of OX637287.1, read as the reverse complement.
TGCAATGAATGTTCTCTTGATATTAATATGGTTTTTGTAGGTTGGGGCTCTAATGGTGGTGGGCACCTTAGCAAACAGAGCTTCACTCTCCATATCATTGGTAGAGACTTTAACTGTTGCTATTGCCAAAAACATACAAAAAGAGTCTGCTGTTGAAGGAGCTCCTCTTATTAGGGTTTCATTGATGGTCATGATTCAGCTAATGCAGGTATGTCTTTTCTAAGCTCTTTTGCCCTCCCGCCGTATCCTGGTCTCTTCTTGTGGCAGCACTTTATTAACGCTTCATCTTTCATTAATTTTGTTTCTGGCATACCGGATTCAAATGATATTCCTTGTACCCTGGTATGTACAAATGTGATATATCTAATTGCATTTAATAGTAGTTTGCTTGTTCTTGCAGACTCAAGCTATGGATCACTTTCCTGTGGAGGCCTTTAAAATTCTTGTAAAGTTAAGGTGTGTAGGTTTACCATTGCTCGTTTTTATACTCTAAACACGATGCGGTCACTCCTTTGACTTTTAACTCTAAGGTTTATGTTCTTCTGACAAGGTTTAGCAGCTCAACAGATATCTTACGCTGCTGTTTCTCTTTATTTCTCTTTATTTGTTTTATTATTCTTCTGGTTTTGTTTCGGGCCAACATTCTCTTGGTTGCTCCATGTTAATCACCAAAGTGCGGCCAAAAATTGTCCAAAGCTTGATCTATGTAAAAAATGATTTAGGAAGCTTTAGGAGCACGGCGATGCTACAAAGAAAGAATTTCATCTGTGGTTTGATGAAATTCATGATCATTTACATGTTTTTTTTGGATTGACAAATTAGGGGTTGATATATGTTATGCACCTATACCTGTAGTAGATTAGAGGATTCTGGAACGACATCTGTACTTTCACATACAACTGTTGTTGGAGATTGTCGAAGATAAGTTACAGTGGATGGCAGTGGTTGCGTACCCGTTTGGGCTAACTGCAACGAATCTTATCCTTGCAGAGTCTTTTATGAACTCTTGGCCAAGCTTACAGTAATGTATGATGCAAGTAGGCTTCTATCTCTTTATCTTCAAGTTCACGTCGAACACTGGTAAGTTAAATGTGGAAATCGTGATTTGGTTTGAAATTTTGGTTTGAGAGCGGGCTGAGATTAGTTAAACGCGTGTTTTTGACTCAAGGATTTATTGGGGTTTATGATTTTTTTAGATGATAGTGGTTTTGTTTCCGAGAAGATGAGCTGCTTGCTTATGGTCTTTGACTGCTAAATTTTGATACCTAGTGTTAATAGCAGTAGTTCTATATATTGAAGTTAATCTCAGTGATTGGAGTCACTCTTATGCCACTATTTGTTATTTTTTGAATTTGACTTCACAATTAGAAGGTTTGAGCATGAGCAACCATGTTTATCGGGGACATTTTCGGTGCGACATTGAACGCACATTTTGTTGTTTTTGCGAATTGCAGTGTCATACATGTGAATTACGAGCAGTCGCTGGTGAGCATGATCAACACAGTTCCTCTGAAAGATTATGTGGGACAACTTGTTACAAGTATTTTACAACTTTACATAGGAAACGTTGGTGGAGAGCAGACGAATCTCAAAGAAAGTAAGCACTTCATCATAGCTCGTGAAAATGTCCCCTTAACTGCTCGTATTTGTGAATTCGCGAACAACTCTTAGTGCTAAGAAATGTAAAATATGGTAGTTGTAATACTTTAACTACTACCGGAATTTTAGCTAATCAACGAGATATTTATTCATTCAGCGTGATCGCTTTGCCTTTTTTTAATTTACCATCGTTTATGCCTCTATGAACATCTTTGATGTCTGCCGTGGATAGTGTGATTTTTATCTGCTGAGCTTCGTTTATTTTTTTTCTGCTATTGGTGTTCAGAAGAAGTTGCCAAGCATCTCTTCCAAGTACTTGCGAGGCGATTTCCTATTGAGCTGGACAGTGCAATTTCTTCATGTTTGCAGGTGTTTGCTTGATACTTTTCTATTTCTGTTCTTACACGCACTGTTTGAAGATGATGTTGCAGCTTATTAAATTGTTTTGGTTCAACTGTTTCATGCGAGGTTTGAATGTGAAGTTTTAAAAATTTTCAATTGTTGGACAGAATGTACCAAGATCGGGAAAGAATGTAAATGGAAGCGCTCTGCATCAAGCCGTGCAAGAAATATTTCTGGGAACTCTTCACATGCCCCTCGTTGAATCTAGCAAGACTCTTTATTCTTCCCTGGACCACCCTGAAGTACTCCCACTTTTCTCTCTGGAAGTCTCCATGGTTCATATCATCATTTGTTCTTTTTATACGCTTAGTCCATTTATTAGTCGCTACTAAGATAATACCTGAGCTTCATTGATTGGATGTAGTTCAAAACTCACAGATAGTATAGCTGTTTTTGATTGAATCAAGGTCTCCTCCTGAGCCTTATTGTTTTCAATTAAACATATTTATGTTTTGGTATCGGTAATTAGGTTCTATTGGAAATATTGGTAGTTGAATCGATTTGAAATATGTGCTGGTAATTGTTTCATGATAAGCATTGTTTTATTGTAATTCATTTTTCATTTTCCATTTAGGCTCGAGTTCGAGAGGCAGCCGTGCGGCGCTTGGCTGAGCTTGATGAAGAAAATAATAATAATCTCCCCGCTGAGGTAATGGCTTATAGTATCTTGTCATCAATTGCAGCTTTATATTTCTCATGATATGTAAAATTGATGTTGTAATCTATGCTAGACTAAAATACAGGATGCTGATTATTCAATTTATCTTATGTGAAGCGAGAATTCAGAGTTCAAGCTTTGACTTTTTTTCCCACGGGGATTTCTGCTTTTTGTGAAATAGGGTGACTTCAACTTGTCTTCTTGCAGATGAAAGACATGATGTGGGAAGCCTTGTTTCAACGTGCCCAAGAGGATGATTATGGTGTATTGCTCGCAATTTTGTCTGTGAAAAGTCTTGTCCATTCCCCTTTTCCGGAAAGGGTGTTCAAGATTCTGACATCCATTATTTTCAAAGGCATAACCACCATATCAGCAGGTTTGTTCTCGATGAAATTTGTTCTGATTGCAAACATGTGGATTTCAGTTCGAGGTGTTAGCTGTGAATGCGGTTAGCCAAAGAACTGTGTAAAATCATGTGGACACTACTCTAAATTTGCGTCTGCTGGATGCTTTTTCTTGTTTTTAATTTCTTTAGTTTTTGAAATTTCAGTAGGTGCCAGTTATCTTATCCAAAGTAATGGTTCTCTGTTATTTCTTATTTGGCCTGTAGCTCTTGGACCTTATTTTTTGGTCTTAGACGGTCTCCTTCTGTAGTCTTTTCCCGTAGGAGGATCCATTGAAGAGATCTTTTGAATGCCTTTTATGTCTTGTGGTTTCACTTATAATGATCATTTTGAAAGATTTTCTGATGGTGATAATCTGCTTGATAGTTTAGGAATACGCGGCCTTTGAATCCTTAACTATTATGACCCCGCATTATCCTGTTCACTATGGTTGATTACTGTCACTATGTTTGATTACTAATACAGATCAGGAAATCTATCATGACGTTGTAGATGTCACTTACAGTATGATGCCTCACTATTGTGTTCAGGAGGGAAGGTGAATGTGCAAGCCACTGCCACTACAAGTACAGCCTTGAAGCTTCTTGCATCAGAGTTTCTTACGCTGCATCCAAATTTTGCGGAACGAGTATCAACTATTATTTTTGGTCTTTTACTTGCGTCCCCTAAGGTAAAACTATATTCATCGGAGCATGGAATCTAGTGTTGGGTAGTCGAGTGACTATCATGGAAGAGTCTGCATTTTGGTTGCTTACTGCTGATCATTTGTTTTGTTCGTTGGTTGCAGACTGTCAAATTGAGTCTGACAGCATTAGAGTTGGCTGGGAAAGTGCCGTTTTCCCTTTATGAGTCTTTGCCGGAGTTTCAAGATTCAATTCCGGAGCAGGAGGGAGGTGCGAAAAAACAGAAGGTGTGTTGCTGTTGCTTTCTTGCTTCGATTACTTTGAAGACATCAATAATTATGTCAGCTTTTTTTCATAATGTTGGTCTCAACATATTTGATCTATACTTTGATTTTCAGCGAGTTTTGTTATTATTCATGTTTCAAAGTTCTGGAATTCTGGGCTTTATTGACACCAGCGTCAGAATGTCCATGCCCTTTTACGTATTCGTTAACGGGTGACATTATGTGGACCTTCTCTTAATCCAGAAAATGCTGTCATTGCTAATCAATGAGAAGGTGGTGTCGAGCCTGGCCACTTGCGTGCTCAAGAGGAGTGAAAATCTTCTCCCAGTCTTATTGAGATCCGCTGCGGAATCCCCTCGAAGCAAATGCTTAGCTCTTGCCGTTTTGCTATGCGTTCTTCAAGAATCTCCAGAAGGTACTTCCAAATGCTCTTTTGTTTATGCCGCAATTTTCTGTCCGAGTTTGCGATGTCATTTATACTATTATCTGCACGAGTATATGCTTACTGTTGCTCAGTGTTGCTCATGTAAGGCTATTTCCATTTGCAGATTGTATAATGGATGTAGTGAAGGCATCTTTACCATGGCTGAGAGAACAGGTTGCTGTGCTGGAATCAGAGCACGGCTTCAATCCGAAGAATGCAACTCTTCAACAGGTACTATTGGCGTTTTGTCAATTTCTTAAGATGACGGGAATCATGCTCTGCGTTTACATATGGTCTTCTAGAAAATTATCTTAATTCGCTAATCAGTAAATATTTGGAAATACATGGCAGATTGTTTTGCTCGACTGTCCAGTGGAATTAATGACCTGAGGAATTGATGACCTCAGTTGCATTGCCTGATGGTCTTTCCAAGAAGCTATTTGCACTTGAGTAAGTTATTCTAGTTGTATCAAGTTTGGTATAGGTTTTCAAGTACGTTGAATTTCTTATTATGTTGCTGATGTGGGTAATTCTCAGGGAGACTCCGAGGCCGATAAAATCAGGGTCATTGCCTATGAGATGCTTGATGAAGAACCAATCCATGTTCAGGCAGAGCTGTTATTGAAGAATTTCTATCAACTCGTGGAAGTAGTACCTATCAGTTCGGAGGTATGTCCGATGGCTGCTTGTTTGCAGTCTAAACTGCGGATGTGTAAGAAACGTCAGTGGAAATATTCAATGTAATTTTATTGTCGTTTTCCTCGAGCTGGATGTGCGAGCCTTACAAAATAGTGAAAAAAGACTCGAGACTTTACTGCTTTGACTTTAGATTATGGGGTCCATGGGACATGTCGTTATTTGTCATGCTTTTCATATTTTTCATTTTATTCTTTTTTCTTATGTCTATGTTTTTTCAGGGTGAATCCGTTGGATCAGTTGATCTGTTGAAGAGTTTGTATGAGCTTTTAGCAAGTGCCCGAGTTGGGGATAAGTTTTCTCCACATTTGCAGCTTCTGTTGAGTCGCCTGTCTGACGACGTTTTCCCTTTCCTCTCCAGCTATCTTGTATCCGCAGGTAAGACACTGAAACAGATGACTCCTGTAGTAGTCAGAAAGTGCCATGACACTTCCGAATGTGTTGCTTTTCTTACCATGCTTGGAAGAAGTTTTACATCCCTCAGCAGAACACTTCATCTTGTGCGATTTATATAGAATACGCCGTATGCTGTCCATAGTAATTACGAGAGGACACTGTAAGATTTACTTTTCAAATTAAGTGCGGCACATTCGACCAATTGTTGTGGGTCATATTAATTTCTCACCTACTGCAACTGAGCTCCCACAGTAAATGGTGTATTTTGTGAATTCTTTTTTACCGTCGATGGTGGGTTGTTAGGAGTCTCACATTTAAATTTGATCTCTTGATTTAGAAATGGCCAAACTCTTGGTTTACCTGTAATGTAACAGAATTTATGTTGTTATCTGTTTGAGGTTCACTGTTTTTTTATTGACTTAATGCACTATTGATTTACAGATGTTGAGACTTCACCGCACCTTCATTGCCACAGTTTGGACCTCCTGTCATCTTATTATTCTCAATTGGCAACTTCTACTGCTAAGGGGAGTTCCAAATTGGACAAGAAGATGGTTAACCAGTTGCAAACAGCCCTACCGCCTCTTGTAATAGGTCTGGCAAGTCCTGTGCAGGTATGTGAGCTTCCAGTTTCGTAAAGTCTTATATCAGTTTCACATGCAAACATATGTAATGTCATTTCAACTTCGGCTATAACTGCAGTATGAGCTTTCTGCAATGTGCCTGTTTTTCTCGAGGTCCACATGGCCTTGAGGCGTTTGACAGTTTCGTTTCAAATTTTCCTTGTACTGAAGACGTAAGTGTGACAGATGTTACTTTGGGCATTCATGTCCGGTTTAGTAGGTTAGAATAAAGTATACTGAGGGCCTGTTGCTTTGTACTTCTTCAGAATATACGAAGGAGTGCCTCAGGATGTTTACAGCAATTACATAAACTGTCCGGAGAAAATTTGAGCATCCCATCAAAAGGTAACTATTTTATTGTGCTTGTGACATCTTCAAGTCCATTCAAAATCTAGTTCTATATATCGGGGTTTTTTAATTGTTTTTTGGTAGAGCCATATTATGGTAGATAATCGTTCACCCTCCTTGTTCCTTTGTTCCTCTTAAATGTTTCAAGTTGGTGCCTTAATCCAAACTGTAACTTAACCCTGTATGCAGGAGCCAAGAGTTTGCGTGCTGAGGTTTTACAACCGGACACATTTGAAACAGTCCTGAAAGCTCTTGTGGAGGCCAAAGATGCATGCATCTCCAATGAACAGTATGTGGCCACCGTATTAGGAAATCTGCTGAATGAGACAGATCGTGAGACCTTATCGAGCACCAAGGCATCTAGGTAACATATTGTGTGATATCAATTTGTCATGCTTTTCATTTTTTCTGCGGTATCAGTTTTTCTTTGGAGTTCTTTTAGCTAAACGAGGAAAGAATTGTACGCCGTTCATAACGCCTATTTGGTCAATTTATCTTTCTTTTGAATGCATCAACATCTTATGTGATGACAATAGTGCGCATCTTCTTGCCTTATTAGATCTGTTTCATCCATCTTGAATTTTCTGCAATTTATGCAGGTTGAAGCCTGTCGCCTGTAAGGCAGTCGTAAATTTTCTTACAAAGCATGCTTTGAGACTTTCTGCAGTAGCACAGGTATGCAAACACTAGTACAATCTCATGATATATTTGTTTCTGTCGATTATAATTTACCTTTATTGTGTTTTATTTTCCATCTTATGAAAACAGTTTCATCGATATGCGTTCAGTTCCTGTTGTTTGTTCTTATTTCAGGGTTTTGTTTTCTTATGTCACTGTGCTCCGGAGCCCTTAATCAATAATCATGACTGGTCTAGAGTATAACTCGTCAGGTGCCTTGCTTCTGCTGTATATTAACGTGTGCAAGCTAACGAATACAACATGTCATGATTGTTTAACTGTTTTTCCTATGGTTCAGAGGATTATGTTTTCAGTATTGAAAAGCACTGGACATGAGGTAGAGCTGTTAGGTGCTCTAGTTGGAACTCTGGAGTACCTTCTAGAAAGACGTGCCCGTCATCACCTCCTGATTAGTCCGGCATCTGAGATCGACAAGTTATCATCTGCAGAAGTGGACCTCTTGGATGTTTTATTGCAGGTACTTCATCATGTTTTCCTATTTCAATAAAAGTTACTCCCTTTGTCCCAAAATGATCTTCCGATTCCCCTTGGAAAGTTATTCCAACCAGAAGATCATTTTGGAACAGAGGGAGTAATAAGTTGTAGCCTATGCAGGCTTAACATATTGTGAGCTTGTTTTCCTACTCGTCATTTCTAGATTATAATGTCCGCATTGAAACTCACGGGTTTGAAGTTCAGTGACTACAGTAGTAGTGTGTAGTGTGAGCATAATTTTTCTTAACTGCTGCCCTGTCCTATATTTAGTTTGCATTTATTACGGGGGGTTGAGATTATTTTCGTTGCAATTGTGTTTTTTCCCGTCTGCAGTTCTCTTATTTTACTTCTGATTTCACAGATGTATACTGCTAAAGCTTCTGCTGCGCTGACTTCTTCGGCTAATGCTGAAAATCGACTTCTTATCCATTTTCTTGAAGCTTTAAAGGTAGGTGTTCTGCGTTAGTAAATTTGTTGAACTTGCATCAGCTATTTGTATTTGTATTTGGACTATGCTACATTATGCTTGAGGTCCTGCTGTTTTCTCAGTTACTTTGTTAGTTGGTTCAGGTGGAGGGTGGATCTACTTCAGATCCAGCAGTTGTGAGGCCCTGCATTGCAGCTCTCGGATGCCTGACACCGGAGTTCTTCAAACATCTTTCGGCTCTTGTGCAGGTATTCTCATATAATACTTTAAATCACGATTTGAGTCAGAGGTAAGTTAGTTTGCTGTAATTCCGACAGGGTCCCAATGCCGTTAGATCATTTTGGCCACAGTACATGTACAGCAGGCAACACATACTCTAGAATATACCCTTTGGGCGCATATGATGGAATTGCGTGCCTTGTTGGATTTTCAACTGCTTATCTTAGTTTTAAACAATATAACCTTAACTTAAAATACTGTTACAATTTTTTGAGAAATTATGTGGACTCTGGAACTCTGTATTGATGTCTGTTGTCCTGTGCACCAATATTAGGAGAAAGTGTTTCGAGCGTTAGTGCAACTAAGTTCTTCTACAAGTGTTGACATCCACGCGGCAACACAAGCTGTCCTGCGAAATATTATTGTGAGTATCCTTCCGTCGTTCTTCCCTGAAATGCTTCTGGACGGACACTTTAGTTCGAGACGCCCTGAAATATGGTGCTAAGAGCTTGACCTTAGTTTTCTTCAAGTATGCCTAGTGGGTTATTCTTGAATCCAACAGCAAGGCATTGAGTGAGCGGAATCCAAAGATCCTGAAGATTATTCTAGAGTATTGTGTACTCAGCGTATACTGGCCAACCGTGGCTTAGCTCAGTTCTAGTTTGCTGTGACTTGGTTACCAGTACTTGTTGCGCTTCTGAGGAGCTTTGTTCTGTGGCAGATTCCTGCTGAAGTAATTGCAGCATATTTACGTCAACTTAGCAGTGAAATCAAAGCTATTGAAGAGAGTCCTGCAAAGAAAAAGAGAAGGGTTAAGGCGGTGAAGAGTGTCGAAGTTGTGTTACTGTGGTCTACTCCCCAGCAACAGCTTTCATGCACTGCGGCTCTGTTGGAAGTACTGGCATGGCTTCCTAATATAGAAGACAGGTACTATGGATTGATTGACGACTTACACGAATCCTTTTTCCCTTGTTGGTGTTGGTGACCAATTATTTAGTACTTCGTGATCCAATAAATAATTTACTTCCTGAAATGTGCTTGTAGTTTGGAAGCACGTGTGAATTTGGCTTTTAGTTTGTAGTACAAATAAGAAAACACGTGCAGGAGGTTTGATGTTGTGTTGGTATTGCAGGAAAGAGCTTGTCGCACCCTTATACCAGTTGCTGAATTATTTTCAGAGTGAGAAATGGCTATTACCTATTTCGGACCTTGTTATCTCTGAAGGTCGTGAAGATGGAACGGTTCCACTTATCAGTCTTGACTACATCCAACAGCTGATATTCATAAATCTTGAAAGATTAGCGACTTTAATTCTGTCTAATACTAACCCAGATGATGCGGTGAGCACGTTAACACTCTTACCCGGATAATATTTTTTGTGGTTTTTTTCGACTTTGTAGATATAATATCTACTAGTTTTGTCTATTGGTATAGCCTCACTCTCACCCGCTCTGTTGATGTTTGTTATAAAGCGCTACTCTTATTTCATGTGCTGCAGCTTTATTAGTGTATGTAATTGCATCGTTGCAGTCCAATGCAGTGGATGACCTTGATTTTAGAGTCTGATTGCATATCTCACGTATCGTATGGCTGTGCTAATATTATGTTGTGGATGTAAATTTGTGTCAGGAAATATTCGATATTAGTATTCTTGTCCAGTGTGTTGCGGATACTTCAAATCCTACCACCCGAAACCAAGCTTTGATATTGCTAACAGCTATCGCTAGAGTTTTCCCTCAGAAAGTCTTGAATCACATTGTTGATCTCTTTTCTGTGATCGGGGTATCTACAATAACACAGGTTTGTTTACTATCCTCTATTGAACTCCGCTTAAGTACTTATGTTGGGTGTCATTTCTCTATTTTATTGAAGCCAAGTGTGCAGTATATATTATGAAGTTCCGGTATTTGTACTGATAGTCAGGTACTTATTTAGAGACTGAATGATTTGTGTTCAGGATGACAAATACTCTCATGACGTGACGCAACAGCTACTAGTGGCTGTGGTTCCTTTCTGGTTGAAGACCAGTAAGGAACCTACGGCACTTCTGCATGTAAGCATATACAGTTCAACCTTTAGATCTGTCTTCGGAATAGTACATCTATTACGTGCCTTGGATACTGTCTGTTAAATTACTGTGTCTGTGATCCTGATATCCTTACAATTTATTTTATTAGTTTTTGTTTCGTGTTCTTCAGTCTCTGATCGTTGCTGTTTTTGTGCAAATCAAATGATGTTCAATTGTAAGGATAAGAAGTAACAAATAACCCCATTCTCTCAAATAGATTTCGGTTTGCGTTCTCTATTCTATTTCAAGTAATGTCTCATGGCTTTTCATAATTTCGACGACTTTATTCTCAACATTTGTCTGTCTGCAATTTGGCGAGCAGGTTATTGTGACAGCTCTTCCACAAGTTCCAATTCACCGAAGAATGTCTCTTGTTACTACTTTGCTCCGGTAAATTTCCACGAGATGACGTCCTGCTTTTTCAGATTATACTATTTGAAAAGGGTATTTTGAGTTGGGGTTGTGCCAGTACGTGGTCGTGTAAATTTTTGACTTTTGTTGTAAATCATATCTACATGAATTAACTCTGCATTTTCATCAGTGTAATGGAGGAGAAAGATAGTCTTCATATATTCCTCATGTTACTACTTGGAACTACGAATGGTGGAGTTCTAGAAGAGGACCATGAGGAAACCAGAGGTCTTCAGATGTGGAAGGAGAAATGGGAAGTGAAGTTTGCAAGAGATCTATGTCAGGAGTACGCGCCCAATGTGTGGCTTCCCGCTTTGGTGAAGTTGCTTGAAGCCACTTCTGCAAGCACTTCTCCTGCTGCCATTCAGTTTATTTCTTATCAGCTACAAGGTCTTAGTGACAACAGTAAAGTACACGTTCCTCAGGTAAATGCCTTTTTCTTCTGTACTCTCACAAAGTTGTCTTAAACTGCTAAGATGAAAAATTTCATTGTAATAATTTTCCTTCTGATTGAGCATAACATTATTGACCAATGCTGGGGGCCTCCCTTTTGCTCCCCCGAATGAGGGAAGTCCCCAGCAGAGTGATTCCTGACTGAGCCTCCCTAGTGGCTCTTGATTTAGACTTAGCTGGTCCCAAGGTATCCAGGGAAGGATGATCCCTTTTGGCCCTTGGAACGTGGGGGGAAGGGAGTATGTAGTTTTGCAATGTTATGGAGTGGTCATCACAGTATTTGGACTCAAGTTCACTGATACACTAGGAGTGTTTGCTGAAAGGAAAATTTATCGGCCATAGAAAAAGAGCACAAAATTTCTTCCTTCCTGACGGCACAGTTGCTTGTTGATCTAAATCTATTTCTAATGACATGTGATTTATGTGGCCTGTAAGTGGGCAAAGTTTTATTGATATTGTTTGACCTGTTTTGGTGTTAGCCTCGTTCTTGATTGGAGGTGTTAGTTCAGCTGTTATTCTGGAATACACACTGTTTGTGTTCCTCAGCTGATGACCCTAGTTTTCTAATTGAGGTCTGGCCCTCTCAAGTCGTGTTGGACTTCCGTGGGGACTTATTTGATTGATAGCTTATGAACGTGTTGATGGTTATTGTCTTTGCTCGTCGCTGAAATGTTACTGTTGTTTCACGGTGTCTGCTGTTGCGTTTTTAACTCGTAGTTTCCACTTGAACACCCTTGGTTTATGTGTCTAGTTGTTTGCAGATGATCTGAACTTTGTAAGCAACATCGTAGTCTCTGGTTGTCTGGGATTTGCGCTTTATTTAGTTTTCAGCTAATCATATGCCTAATCATCTGCCCATTTGACGGTTTTGTGGTTTAGCAGGAGGCGTTTGTGGCGCTATTAGGCCAGGTTGTGATACAATTGCACTCAGGCAGGAAAGACAACCAATCCTCGTTGGTTGCATTGTTAGACTGTCTGACACTTGTTATGGCGCCAATCACTTATTTGGAAGGATTAATTGAATTGGTGAAGATCCCTGACAACGACATCCGTCGGAAGGTAAGTAGAGAAGTCAATTCTGTCTCGCTGGAAAAGTAACACTTTGAGTGTGCTGTCCATTAAGGTAGTCTTTAATTTTGATAGATGCAATTCTTACATTGCGGATGTGATGTATCTGACACAGTGGTTTCCTGCACAGGTGCTCATCCTCTACGCTTCCAGGATGAAGATGCAGGATGATGCTCGAGAGCATCCTCACAGAAGCAACAAGGTTGAACAGAAGCCGACTGACAAGAGTATTTTAACGAAGGAGCATGAACTTCAAGAACGGATGGTGTCACTAATATCGGACATATTGTTAGCGCCCATAGAAGATGCTTCAGCGGGTGTTAAACTTGCGGCAATAGACGGTCTGGAAAAGTGTGCGTCAAGATTGGCGAGCACTAGTCGTGCTGGGTACCTCGTTAATGTCTTGCCTGCTGCACTATCCGTACTGACTGCAAAGAAGAAAGCACTATGTGTTGCTGGAGTTCGGTGTGTGGGTACATTAGTAAGCATCTTGGGTCCGCGTTCCTTGCCATCCCTGCCTGCCATTATCACTCAGTTGCTTATTATGGGCAGGGATGCTATGCCAATGTCCAGCTTTACCGAAGGAACCATTGAACTCAGTGTCCATGCAGGAACAGACATTATTTCATCTGTTCTCAAGACTGTTGGGGTGATTTTGGAGAATCTGGGTGCATTCTTGAATCCATATTTAAGTGATATAATCTCATTTCTGGTACTCCAACCATCTGTTATCAAGGCCTCCGATGTCAATGTGACTAGTAATGCTGTTGCAGTACGTGAGCTGATTTCTGACAAGATTCCAGTAAGCACCCTTACCATGTAGAATCAGTCGTTTGTGCGTTATTTAATTCCTCTTTTATTTTGCTGTGATTTTCAGTTAATCTAGGAAGCATGTAAGAAATATTGGTTAGCACTGGGCGGTCCTAATTCAATATCTTTGAAGTAGTGTGTCTTTCACCTCGACCGTGATCGGCCAGAATCGATCAGAAGTCTAGTTATTGCCAGTTGCAAACAAACCTTCTGTTAACAATCATTCTAATTGAACTGCAGGCACGTCTTTTGCTGGATCCCTTGATTGGTGCTTATGAACAGTCACTAAATATTGGTCACGAAGCTACGACTGCCTTGTTTGACATGGTAGCTGCTGTAGCGTCAAGGATGGACAGGGCTTCCGTATCTTTATATCATGTGAAGATTTTCAACCTTTGCCTCCGGGGTTTGGACCTCCGTTCCAACAGGCCCTCTAGTTTTGCATCAATTGAAGGAGTAGAGAAATCAGTCATCGGAGCTCTTTCTTCAATCGTATTAAAATTGAGTGAGAATTCCTTCAAGCCCTTATTTGTCAGTCTACTTGATTGGGCGCAAACCAGCTCTGTGGAAGACGGTGGACTTTCCGGAACTCAGCTTGAGCGAAGAATTTCTTTCTTTGGACTTGTCCATCAGCTTTTGGAAAAACTACGGTACATATCTTCTAAGCACGCTATATCTGTCGTATCCTTTTCAATCTTGTGTATGCTCAGTCTGCATAGAAAGTTAAATCATTGAGTTGAACTGGTCAAGAGTTGATATGTAATGCCCAATCTGTTCCTTGATACTCTTTCATGGGGTTCTTGATGTCTATCTGCGAGATTTTCAGGTATCCTGAGTAACTATTGACTATCTGTGTCCTATATGTGCAGGTCTTTATTTGTTCCTTACTTCAGTTTTCTTCTTGACGTCTCCATTTCTACTCTCATAGATGGTCCAGCTAGTGGGGTCTCTGACTCTTTAAAACCCAAGAAGAAAAAGCAAAAAGCTCTTGCGGACGGTTCTAGTGTAGGCTTAAGCTTTGCATCGTGGCATCTGCGCTTGCTTGTCCTCTCCTCTTTGCATAAGTGCTTCCTCTATGATACGGTCGGCTTCCTTGATTCCGCAAGATTCCAGGTATGTACAGTGACTTGTTCTTTTTTCCATTGTGAAGTTTGTCAAAGGGCTTAATAATGTGTAACCTCAATTGAAGCACAGTTTGTTAATTGATATTGTTGTAAGTGTTGAAGTTGTAACCAAGAGTACTACGGTTGTCCAGCAATTGTTAGCACCAGTGGTGTCGCAACTCCTGGTGGATCCACCACCTGGCTTGGTTAGTTCAGAAGACGAACGTGAACACGAGAGGATTCCATCGTTGGATGAAATGGATGATACAATTGTTTCCTGTGTGAGCCAAATGGCTTTGACATCTGGAAGCGATTTATTCTGGAAGCCTTTGAACCGTGAGGTACGCAAGTTAATTCATTATTCCTGTTAAGTTACTGCTAATTTGTTTTCTCGTCAATCATGTCTTGTTTGTGTTTTTTATGAACCCGCTGCCTTCTTAAGCCGTACTGTTGAAGGCAGTCGCTTTCTTGCTACTGCTTCAATCCTTTGGCTGATGTTTCTATTTTGGAGCAGGTATTGATGTGCACAAGGAGTAAAAAGTTGAGACCTCGCTTACTTGCACTGAGAGTTGTGAAGCTGCTGGTAGAGCATTTGAAGGAGGAGTATCTCGTTCTGCTGCCGGAAACCCTTCCCTTCCTGGCAGAGCTTTTAGAAGATAGTGAGCTGGTTGTCGTGGCCAAGAGTCAGGAAATTATTAAGATTCTCGAGGCAAATAGTGGTGAAAGTCTATCACAGTACTTCTGAGTGAGTACTTCTGAGTGCCCTGACAAAATGTTTTCTGGAATTAGAGAGTTAGTATTCTCAGATTGTCATGCGATTTGGGGGTTTCTTCTGTCAAACTAGAAGAATTTATTGACGCTCTGTATTTTCGAGTAGATTCGGTATTTCTTTAAGAAGTTTGCCTTGGAGCTTCCAATAAAATTGGGGGTCGCCGAAGAGTTGGTCAATTTTAGCAATCCTCCGCTCCTAAACCTTTTCTTTGAAGGTACATTTTCATTCACCGACAGCCATGAATCCATGATTGTGTAGAAGTGAGATTTCATTTTTAGGTCACAGACAAATTTTCGCTGAACTTAGGTGGAGTCCAAGAATGGCATTTGATTATTGTATGTAAAAGTTATAAGAGTTCCAAGATCAATGGACAGATTTTTCAATTCCCAATTTCACTGTCATGGCACATGTGTTGAACATTGTGTGATGAATATCTTTTTATTAGGGTATTCTTTTGAATGCTTGGTTTTGCTCATCCTATCTTATTAGCTTTTGATTGAACCCTCGAATGCTCCTCGAGTGGTTGGCGCCCTTCATCTGTGTCCAACTACACTGTTAACTCTGTCTAGATTGGGTTATTATATCTTTCGCAATTTTTCAAATGTACTGTATCAATCATCTTGCATTGGCAAGTTCAGACAATTCTATTTGGCTTCCTATTTGTGGATGTCTAGCTTATTTTGGTACCTGTATTGGATATACTGAAGTATTCATTCAACTTTTAACCATCTCTGATTGCAGTAGGGTATGTGCACCTAAAAGTAACACTCTCATCATTATGACACATATCTATAGTTGTCCAAGATTTTAAGCTTGATTTTCAGGAGTGTCACTTTTAGGTGCACATATCTTAACTTGGGGGGAGGGAAAACAACGTCTAAGCACACAATCCAAAAACTATTTTTTGTACATCCACATATAGAATGGTCAACGTACTAAAAATGTAGAAGTTTTGCAATTTTTAACATTACTGTACATTGGAATAGATAAATATTGGGGGTGGGGGGTGGGGGTTGCATTGTCTCTCATACAAGCCCAACATTCTCATGACACCTTTGTCCTTAGAATTTGATCTTTTGAAGGTGGTTATAACTTGAACTTTTGAAGGTCATAATTTACCCCTATGAAATTTTAATCTTTGAAATAATTAGAAGTTCAAAGGGAATGATGAGAGAATCTACACTTCACAAATATATATGTTGAAATTAATATGTTTCAATTTCCAACTTTGAACTATTAGCGATTTTGCTTTCCTTCTATATTGTGTTTATTTCTATTTAGAGAAATTTTAAGTATAAAATTCATTTTTTTTTTTTTTTTTTCCTTCAACTTAAATTTTCAATGTAAAAGTTTTTAATTCAAAATCTATACTACAAAATGTAAAGCTAAGAGGATTCAAAGTTTTATAAATTCATATGACAAGGTGGAAAAATATAAATATTTTTCACTATAAATGCAAATATCTTGCAATTTATGTGGTCAAAGTTTCTCAAATTTCACTTACTAATCAAATATAAGATCCTATGGTAGACATGCAACAAAATGAGTATTTGTTTTTTGCTCTTTGCACTAGAAATGACAATATTATAGTGATTTTTGGTAAAATATAGTCACAAGGATTTAGGTTGAATTTGGACACCGTGTATGGCTCATCCGAAAAGAAAGTTGGAAACTGCATATATTACAAAGAATTTAATATTGCTTCAAATTCTTTCTCTCCCTAACTTGCTCAAATATAACTCAAGAGTTTTGCAATGTATTCACAGACACAAAAAGTATCTCATAGAGGGGCATTGAAAACCGTGATTGAAAATAAATTATTGTATGTTGAAGTTTAACCCCTAAAGGACCAACATGCGTTTTTTGGATGTATAGAAATTTTGGGCAGTACATGTGACTAGAGATTTCTATACTTGAACCTGAAATTTTAATAGAAGGTGGGCGCGAGGAATAGCTTTCATATGCACTAAATTTCAGCACATTTGGAAATAGGAGTCAAAAGTTATGGCCAAAAATGTTACTTTTTTTCGTAACTGAGCAGTCCGGGCAGCAAAAAAAATTTGGCAAAAATTTGATTTTTTTTTTTAGTATTTTTTTCCTCGTAGATTATATTTTTGTCTATCTGGAAAGCTTTGATTCATTTCATTTGGATTTGTTATGAGAAAGTTATGGACATTCTTGTTTTTCGGGCAGTTAGAGCATCTTCTTGAAAAATATAACCTGTAGGATTCATTTCTAAATGCTATTTTTGCAATTTAAAAAAAAAAAAATTCTCATTGTTTAGTTTACTTGCTAGAATAGTCTCACCACTGGGATTAGTGTATTTTAATTCCATCTAAAATATATTAATATTTTAGATTTTCCTTCTATCTTGTACCTACTTCTACTTAATAAATTTTTTAGGAATGATAATTAAATTTTTTTGAATATATTTTTTTCCCCTATACTCTCAACTCAATTCTTCACTATAAAGATTTGAAGCTCAAAACTCTGTAGTGCAAAAATTTTCAGTTAACAATGTTCAAAGTCAAAAAATCTAGTCCCGCAATGTGCTGAAATACTTGTTTTTTCCACTTTAAACGCAGATATCTTGCAATCTGAGCGGTCAAATATTCTGAAATTTTTTCCACACATTCTCATACTAGTTAAGTGTAAGATCCTATGGTTAAATATGCAAAAAAAAAATTCAAATTTTTTACTTAGAAATGGCAGTTTTGAGTGTTTTTTGGCAAAAAAAAAGGCCTTGAGCCTTTAGGGGTTAAAGTAGAAAAAAAAGTGTTTGAAAATGCCCTTCGCATGATGCTGGAACATGAAGTAATATATATATATATATATATATGAATGGTTTTTGAAGAATACTATGTGGTTTCATTGTTTTTGATTGTTTGAATTGAATATATACACTTTGATTGTTCAACAAGGACTTAAATGTTGATTTAAATAAGAATTTGAAAATAGCTTAGAAAAATGAATATGATTGTGAAACTTTATGTGTTTTTTGTTTGCAAATTCAACGTTCATTCAAATACATGGGTTGAATGGATGTGACATTCCAACATGAGTTGAAATAGAGTCCCATCTTTAAAATCCCATAAATTCGGAAGTAATTCAAAGAAGGACCAACAATTACAATCAAAAGGATATCAAATGCAACATCCATTTGTTTTTCAATAAAAATTAACTAAAAAATATTTCACTATGGATCCAATTGAACCTTCCTCTTTCTACTAACAATGTGGAATCTACCCTTAATTCCTAATGGACCATTAAGTGGGAAGAATTTAAAGGTTGATAAAGATATAAAAGCATTATATGAAAATGGTCTATATACACAGGGGAGTCACTAGCTTAGAAGTTTATTATATACGTGAGATCCAGGGATATTTTAATGGGGGATATTTTTCTAATATTTCGTAATTTAATATATCCTATTGTTAAAAATAATTCTAAATTATCATTTATTATAGCACCCTATATTATTTATAATACACACTTGAATCTAATTTTTTGGCCCCTATATTAGATTTAAAAATTAGAATTAATAGATTTTGTATGATTTTTTTTTCTATTACTCTTTTTTATGTTTTTCTTCTTTATTCTTTTGTCACTTTTTTTTCAAACCATTTTTTTATGATTACTAAAAACTAAAGTACTTTATGTTTAGACAATGTACTATGGCCAGACAAACACATTTACAGACTGTAAACAATACATTCTAGTTGCGTCAAACAACTTACCACTAATCACCTACAATATATTCTAATGAATACAATTAGTGCATGAATCTTGCATTGTAAAAGAATACAATGAGTGCAATATTATCTTTAGATGAATACAATGAAGGCAAAAAAAAAGATGACATTGCATTACAATATAATAAACAAGCATAGACCACCAAGCTCTTTTATACCTTTCTACTATTTGGAATGAACAAATAAGAATATATTAAAGCAAAATTTATGATAGATTCTTCAAATTCTAAGTGACTTCAAAGGACTTTACAGTTAACTCTCGAGGCAACTAGAGTCATTCATCCAAAGTTCATGGATAATTTGGGACAAATAATGTGTCATTTTTTGTCCATCTCTTCTTTAAGGACAATAAATACTCACTCTAAAAAATTATTTTTCCCCATATATTATTGCCCCCCTATATTTTTTCTACGTAAAATCTAATGCATGATACGGAGTATTAAACATAACCCTATATTAGTTATAATACCCTACATGTAATTTTACATACTCTATATTTGATATAATATTTTTTTTAATTTTAGGTACAATAAATATATAGTACCCTATATTAGATCTCACTTGGTTTCTAATATGCGGACAAAGTGACCTCCCCGGGTCTATATATCAAACTCTGTTGTGACTTTTGAGTACCTTATGACATAATCTAGTAAATAGGTTTATAAGGTTAATTTTAAACTAGATTTGAACTTTTTTTCTCAATTAGATTAATTAACAAAATCAATTATAGCATTTTGAAGTTTTTTTGAAGTTGAAAACTTCTTCATGTGATAAAATATATTATGAGCTTAATATTTCAAATGTTGTGCTGAAGTTCTAAGGACAAAGGTGTCATGAGAATGTGTGGCTCAAAACTGCCATTTCTATAGCAAGAAGTAAATTTTTTTGAAAAATGTTCTTTTTGCACATCTAACCATAGGATCTTACACCTAACTAGTATGGGAATGTGTGGAAAAAATTTCAGAATTTTTGACCGCTCAGATTGCAAGATATCTGCGTTTAAAGTGGGAAAAACAAGTATTTCAGCACATTGCGGGACTAGATTTTTTGACTTTAAACATTTTTAACTTAAAATTTTTGCACTACAGAGTTTTGAGCTTCAAATCTTTATAGTGGAGAATTGAGTTGAGAGTCTAGGGAAAAAAAAAAATTCAAAATAACTTAATTATCATTCCTAAAAAATTTATTAAGTAGAAGTAGGTACGAGATAGAAGGAAAATCTAAAATATTAATATATATTAGATGGAACTAAAATACACTAATCCCAATGGTGAGATTGTTCTAGCAAGTAAACTAAACAATGAGAATTTATTTTTTTTGAAAAATTGCAAAAATATCATTCAGAAATGAATCCTACAAGTTATTTTTTTCAAGAAGATGCTCTAACTGCCCGAAAAACAAGAATGTCCATAACTTTCTCATAACAAATCCAAATGAAATGATTCAAAGCTTTCCAGATAGACAAAAATTTAATCTACAAGAAAAAAAATATTTAAAAAATAAAATAAAATTTTTGCCAAATTTTTTTTGCTGCCCAGACTGCCCAGTTACAAAAAAAAGTAACATATTTGGCCATAACTTTTGACTCCTATTTCCAAATGTGCTGAAATTTAGTGCATATGAAAGCTATTCCTTGCACCCACCTTCTATTAAAATTTCAGCTTAAAATATGAAAATCTCTAGTCACACGTACCTGCCCAAAATTTCTATACAGCCAAAAAACGCATGCCGGTCCTTTAGGGGTCAATCAAAGTTGTATGGATATATGTCTTTATAGGATCTCATTGGATATTAATAGAAATATAAAAATGAATAGGATCACCCATAATGTCCTCATATGGTTTAAAGTAATTATCCTAGTCGTACCTAATAGATCAAGTATTTGAATATTTTACAAATGAATATGGGTGTTTTTAAGCTATAATTAATGCAAAGGTTAATAATTAATCATAGTTTGAATGCTCATTTGTAATTTTGTTGGTCATTTGTAAAGGTTGGTAATTAATCATAGTTTAAACATCCATATTCATTTGTAAAGGTTTGTTATTATACCATGTGTTTTTCATCACTAAGCATGAGTGAATCAGATTGGTCATTTGTAAAAATTGGTAATTAATTATAGTTTACCCCCTAAAGGACCGTTGTCCCTTCGGGGGACAAATGGGATTTTGGGTAGGTACCTACGGGCTGAATTTTTGTCGTGATTTTTTGAAATTTTTTTGAAGATAGAAAAACTAATAAGCTTTGAGGGAATATAATTTATTTCACAATCGGTGCCGGGGAACAACAGTTCTGATCAAATAAGTTCAAAAGAGGGGACATGGGGCAGCCCAAGCAGCAAAAAAAATTTGATTTTTTTTTAATATGTTTTTTTTCTCATAGATTATATTTTTGTCTATCTGGAAAGCTTTGATTCATTTCATTTGGATTTGTTATGAAAAAGTTATGGACATTCTTGTTTTTTGGACAGTTAGAGCATCTTCTTGAAAAAAATAACTTGTAGGATTCATTTCTGAATGATATTTTTCAGTTTTTTCAAATTATTTTTTTATGTGGTTTAGTTTACTTGCTAGAACAATCTCACTATTGGAAATAATGCATTTTAATTCCATCTAAAATATATGAATATTTTAGATTTTCCTTCTATCTTGTACCTACTTCTACTTAACAATTTTTATAAGAATGATAATTAAGGTTTTTTTAAGTTTTTTTTCCCCTAAACTCTCAACTTAATTTTCCACTATAAAGATTTAAATCTCAAAACTCTATAGTACAAAAATTTTAAGTTAAAAATGTTTAATGTCAAAAAATCTAATCCCGCAATGTGCTAAAAACTTGTTTTCTTCACTTTAAATGCAGATATCTTGCAATCTGTGTGGTCAAAAATTCTAAAAACAATTCCACACATTCTTATATTATTTAGGTGTAAGATCCTACTGTTAGATGTGCAAAAAAAATATTTTTCAATTTTTTTACTCTTTGCTATAGAAATGGCAGTTTTGACTTTTTTTTGACAGAAAAAAGGCCTTGGGCCTTTAGGGGTTAAACACCCGTATTCATTTGTAAAGGTTTGTTATCATACCATGTGTTTTCCATTCATCACTAAGTATGAGTGAATCAAGTGTACATCATAAACAATGCCACATAAATAGAGCTGAAATACATAGTCTTTATATAACAACAAATTAGTCATTTATTCAAGCTTGTGCAAATTTGCAGGGTTTGTCCAAACAAACTAGGGGTCATTTACATTGACATTACTTAAACAATTGTGGTCTATCTACATATAATGCTCCTATACTCAAAGCTTTATATATCTATGCTTTCAAGACTTTACATTGTCTCTAAGAATTCAGAAGAGCATCAATTAGGAAAGTAAATATTTAAAATCATTTTGAATTCCGCAAGCGTAGAACTCCATCATACCACTTGTAGTATGATGTAAAGGAGGGAACTAGTCCAAAAAGACAATCAAGTTGATGTATTTAGTCAACTTCAACAAGGTAAGGCAACTTCTTTAATGTTGATTTCTAAAAAGTGATTAAAAAACAAAAAAAATTATAATAAATAAAGTTTGGACCTTGTTTGCATTGATTAATGTGAAATTTTGAAATAAAAAAATCACTTTGACTACTTTGAATATCTAGAAAAATTATAAGTGGGATTGTTAATTTATTTATATCTATTTTTGTTTTTGCAATCAATACTTTTATTATAATGGAGTACCAATTGTTCCAGACACAATACTATAGCTTGAAAATGCTCATACCATGGAGAAAAATTGATCTTATGAGTATTGAAAGTTAGATTTTCTAATTGATACCTTTATTGAGCAGTTAGTGCATAGAAGATTTGGATATTACAAAATAGTTAATTGATTTGCGATGGTGGGTGGGGCTAATTAAGTTAGATTGAGAGATTTTTTTCAAATATATTACAATAGCATATTGCAATTGTCCACTTGCATAACATTGTTGATGTTTGCTAAAGGATCCCTTTGTTTTTCCTAGCATGTTGGGACGGCCCCTAATGTAACTAAATATTATAATACAAACCAACCACTCCACTCCCTGTCTTAAATTAAAGGATCTCCAAGTATCATAGGAAAAGAGATATATTTTCCCCCCCTATCCTGAAAGGTTTATGCATGCTGTAAATGTTTTGCCACTATAGGTTTTGGTTACCACATTATTGATTTATCTTGTTTTTTTGTTTTTTGTTTATGTTTTTGTTTCTTTTTTGGAATTAAAACATTTAACATCCAACTTGCACCTATCAGTAGTCATGCAGTGATGTTTAAAATCCAATATCATCGTATTGCTATTAGGGTGCCCCAAATGCCTTTTCAATATTATTGATTCAAGGCAAGAATATTAAACTAAAAAATGACCCTTTGTTATTTTTTCCTCCATTTTCTCATTCAGTCTATTTATATCCACTTGTATACCTAAATTTCAACACCCACAATACTTTGATTTTAACTCCAATGGGGACTAATGTATGGGAGAATTGCCAGTATTTGATGTAAGATGAGCCAATTCATTTTCCCCAATCACCCTTCTTCATTTTGATTTTTCTCCTCTTTGGGGTAGAATGACAAGGAGTAGTGCAAGAATATGGACGAAACCCTAAATTCCTACCACGCTGGAAATCCAATTCTTGCGGATGTTGTCTGGTTTGGGTCCAATTTCTGGGGATCAACCCTCCAGCCCTCCTGGAAACTTGACCCTCAAGGTGGGGACTAAGGGCCCATTGCCATTGAGCGGCTGGACCTTCAGCCACTTGCCATTGTATGCCAAGCTCCGATTGGACCTCCAAGTGGACCTCCAGCCTCCGGTCCATGTATTGTGCAAATACAGACCTGGAGAGCCTGGAGGGGTGACTGGAGCCCGGCTTTTACAGGAAAGAAACAAACAAATCGCACTTTTAGGAACAGATGGTTATGTAATCTAGCTATTAAGAAGTTAAGGAGGTCTATTATTAGACTCTGACACAAGCGGATGGCAAGGACTTTTCATTAAATGCAGTGAGTCATCTAAATCGAGGTGGTCCTGTTCTGGGAATAATTCGAGCAATGGCAAGCTACGGAGGTCCGGTGGCCCGTCTGACCCTCTTCCAGTAGCTGGAGGTCCGGTTGCCAATGGCAATGGGCTCTAAGGGGGATGGTGGGCTGACAAACAAAAAGGCCCGCCACAAGGCGTGCACTTGCAAGAGCTGGAAAAGGAGCCAAGGAGTCACAAAGTGCTGGGAATAGCCAAAAGGACAGACAGAAGAGAAGAAACTGCCGTGCGAGCAAGGCTAAAGGAGGATGAAGTTTTGTCGGACCCCCACAGTTTGGAAGCTTTGTTCATTTCCTTGCTCGTTCAGTGGTCTTTCTTTCTTTGGCTTGTCATTTTTGCAGACAATTGCGTGCCTTGCAGATGCAACGCTCCTTGTTGCTCTCCACGTCTCTTCGCGACCACCAGCTTGGCTGATTGGCTAGCTGGGGCATTGGGACTTGGGAGCCCAGCCAGGCTTAAAAAAAGAAGGGAAGGGAATGTTTCGTTTCTTCGAAGGTCCGACCATCTACAACCCAGCCCTTCCCAGCCCAGCCCCTTGCGACTGTCCCCTACTTACTTCAGGATCAACCACTCGTGTGGGATGCTAACCGCACAGTGTTGTATCCCTTCTTTACCATTTTAGTAGGTTTGTGATTCTCTTCCACCTCTGTCAACTTCACTTCTCTTGGAAGGTAGGAACGGAGTCGGGTTCTGGACTGGGGATGGAGGGGAAGGGATTGGGCCACTAGCACTTCCATTGCCCCCTTGCTTGGGGTGCCCCGCAGCTGCTTGTATCAAGTCACATGATTTCTCTTTTTGCTTGTGTATGTCGTCGTAGATTGGGTTGGGTTGAGTTGGGTTTAGGTCCCTTGCCACTGTTGAGCGGGACAGTGGAAGAAGGGCAAGGAAGACTTCTAGTGGCTACTTTCTACGATTTAGCATGGCTAGGGACGATGGAATGAATTGGATGGATATTTGTCTGCAATTTTAGAAAAATGGGCGATGTTGGTAACTTGGTGGGGGTTGGGGTGAAATCTTGGGTTCCATCATTAGCGTTCATTCATTGTGTCCTCTTTGGTGCATGTATACGGGTTAGGATGGTGTGAATGGCAAAGTGGATGACAAATCAAACTTGATTTGTGGTCTAACAATTGTTGTGTTTGCAGGTGGAAGCCTGATTGGAGCCTTAGTAGAGTGTGGGGCTGGTGGTGGCTGAATTGAACCTAATTGGGAGAATTTCCCACCTGTGGACCCATGCTAGGGTTTTTTGGCATAGAATCCAAGGTGTAGGGGAATTGCCACCTGTAAAATGGGATTCGCATCAGTTGAGCTCTCCTTCCTTTTCTATGCACATCGACATTTCGTGAGGTTTTGACTGGAATTTCCGCTCAGGCTATCATTTTGGAAAAGTAGGGGATAGTATTATTGAGCATTCATGAGTGCTCATTTGATTAGCAAACGGCAAGATAACATACACTACAATGGAGGGTGGCCTTGTGAACTTCCATAGCCGATTGGCGTGAAGATTTGGACTTTGAAGAAGGTCAGAGCAGTGATACATCACCCTTGCTAATGGCTAACCGCCTGCGGCTGTTCTGCATGAATACATGGTTACAATTATAGATCTTTCTGTGGCTTGTACCGCGGAGTTGTCATCCGTGCCGCAATAAGAAGGTTCCACTCCAGCATTGTCAAGAAGTTTGTCTACCAATCGTGCTTTGAGGAGAATTCCTTCGTTAACTCACTATAAGAAACCCCCGTTTTAGGTGACGAGCCCTAATTTTTTATGACAGATTTTAGGTGATGTCAATGTTGACAACCCAAAAATTTTATGTCAACAAAAATGTCCAACGTAACATCAATGTTGACAAAAAAAACATTGGATTGTCAATATTGATGTTACGTTGAACATTTTTGTTGACATAAAAATTTTGAGTTGTCAACATTGACATCACCTAAAATCCGTCATAAAAAATTAGGGCTCGTCACCTAAAACGGGGGTTTCTTATAGTGACTTCTTCTTCTTCAATTGCCGTAGCAAGTAATACCAATAGTCATGGCCCCTCGCGAAAGCGATTGTGCCCTTTGAATTCAGGCCTTTGGATCAGCATTGAACTCACCATCACCATTAGTCAGATTATTGTTTCTGTCATCGTCCTTGGTCTCTCAAGAAAAGAGCATCCACAAGCTCCCTTGCACGTCTAGATGGCGGGCTATGCAGCAGGCTGCCTGGAAACTTTACCCCTCATGAATTTGCGCTACACGCATTGTTATGTGAGAACGAGAGAGCAGAACCCTCTTAGCAGCACTCAACCAACTCCCTCTGTTGGAGCTGACCCATCATCCTACATTACTTTAATTCCAACTTCGCCAAGCGAGATGACATAGGGGGTTCAGCAACAAATTTCTGAAAGTCTAAACAAGGCGGAAAGGTAAGAGACTTACTTACTTATTTGAAGGTATTTCGTATTAGAAGATTGTCATTGTACTGAAGTCGGCTTATCACTGGAACTGCCTAAGTTCCTTACAAGCTTTGGCAGCTCCATGAAGTTGCAAGTCAACTGTAAATGAAATGAGCTTCTTACATGTCTTTCAATTTTTGTACTTCTTCTGCGGTACTATTATTTACATGGGTTGACAATGGCTACACAAGATTACAAGTGCTTGTGGAAGAAAATCATTTTTGCTTATTTTGCTATCTCATTTTGCAGAATTGGGATGTTTGTCGACAAGTTCAAGATAGCTCTGGATTGTTTCTTTGCAATCTGGTTTGTGGTTGGTAATGTTTGGATCTTTGGCGGACATGTGTTTTAAGTCAAATTTTGCTAAAAATCTCCTTAAAGGTCATTACTTAAAATCATGTGTCTAGGACACTACTTAAAAACTCACTTAAAACACCCCTTTCTCTTGTACTGAGAGCTCCAGGATTATATCATGATCTAAACTTTGGAAGATTTTGATCCTTATGATCTGAAAACTTTGAAGGATTTTTAACTACTGGTACTCTGGTAGTGATTGAGCAACGGAATTGGGTCCAGCTATCGGAACACTGTGTGCTGAGAAAGGTCTGATATTTGGAGCTAGGTCTAGAGCTAGAATGGAACGTGGGCACCGTCTCCCTTTTCTAGTGGAGCTCTTCCGAATGGAGAGGCATTCTTTGATATCCTCAATCAATGTCCTCTGGCATGAAATTGTATATAAGTGTTGGTAGTTTTGGGTTTTCTCCACTATTGTTGGGAGCTTTAGGTTCACTAGAAGAAATCTGCGTTTGCCTCAACAAAATCTACTTGATGTGATTGTAGAGGCAAATGCAAAATCTGTGTTGAAAAAAGCAAAAAAACACATAAAAACGCAGATTTTGCGTTTGCCTCAACAAACACATCAAGTAGATTTTGTTGAGGCAAACGCAGATTTCTTCTAGTGGTTGCAAATAGCATTTAAAAAATTTTATTTCATTTTACAACATTTTATTTCAGTTGTGTATCTTAGAATATTTTCAAATTTTATGTCTTGTTGACTACGGTACAGTTGTAGGAGTACATTTTTGTTTTTAGCACTCGAGTTCATTGAAGAAATGAAATTGGTGTACCTGTTACTCAACAAAAGATTTTGTATAAACATAACCACAAGGTAGTCCCAAGTACTTCTACCAATTCTGATTCTCTCTTTCCAGTTCCATCTTGACTGATTCTAGCGCCCACCAAAGTCTCACATTTGTAGGTGTTGATTGCTCAAGTTGGTGGGAAATTTCACTCATTGTCTAACCTTTGTAATATGACTACCTCAATTATGAAATTGAACTCCTTAACGGAACCCAATTTTGGTTGGATGCAACATGGGCGGTTTGAGTATATGACCTAGAAGGTATATGATAGTGGCAAAGTTTATCCTCGCAACTCAACAATAATTGTCTTGTGTTTCAACACAATATTGTAGAGTGTGTTGGTAGATTGTTGGTGTCATTTTTCTCCTAGATTTCATTTTCTGTCTCACTTTCTCTTTAATATGCAGTCTAATTTCTTTAATATGCATTCTACAGAATTTTGTGGATTTGATAAATTTTGGTAGCACCTTTCTTCTTGTGTCTATCACTTTATATTTATTTTGTACATGTGCATTACAAGAAGATACAGTACATTCTATCCATTGTACATAAGTATGCAATTATACACAATAATCTATTGTCATTTTAACTTGAACCTTATGTTGATTTTAAACTAACACTAAGATACACTATTGATTTTGTATCTTTTCTTGCATGTTGTATTTTCAGCAAGCTTGTGTTATTTACATTGAAAATTTGAAATAAAAAATTGTACCTCATTCTCTCATCTCAAATTTTCAAGTTGTTTAACTATAGTTTATGCTTTGTTGTACTCCCTCTGGCAGTTGAAAATAGTGTACCTATTCTTAGTGTAATCACCACTAAGAATGGATACACTATTTTCAAACAAAAGGAGTATTATTTAGCATTAATTGAGTTTTTCTAGTTTAGAATTTGAAGACTTCATTAGAAAATTCATAGATTTTTTTTAGAAATTTGTAGATTTAGGAATATATGCATTTAGAGCTTCATAGATCCAAAAATATATACAATTTAAAATTTTTATATAGAATTTAAATAAATTTTAAATATAGATTTCTTTATAGAATGGAAACACCAAACATTGCCACATCATTGTCCATGTCAAATTTAAAATATGACAAGGCATATGCACAAGAGATGTAAGGCTAATATGGCATGCCAGTTAACACATTTGTGTTATCCATTGTCTGAATTGAATCATCTAAATTGAATAGATTAGAGATATTTGGATCAAAGCCCGCCCTCAAAAGGACGCGGCCTTTATTTGGTCAATTTGGCATAATGCCATTGCTATTAACTCATCACGGACTCAAATTGCTCAAGGGTTTGATGCGAATTGTGTTTGTTGCAATTCTCTTGTCATAGAGACACCTCTACATAGGTTCTTTGAGTGCTCGAGATCCCAAGAAATTTGGGACTACGCACTATCGATGATGCACCATATCCATGGCACATCTCCAGTTTTGGGCCCTCACCAAAGATTGGATGCCATCCAATGTATTTTTAGAATTTTTACTCCTAGATTGTTCCATAGAGTCTACACAATATGGTCTATTGTTTGTGGTGCTGCCTTATGGCTATGCTGGATTATACACAATCATATGGTTTTTGCCTAGGATCATTGGCCTACTGTCCTTCTCCACACATCTCTTTGGAGTGCCCTCTTTGACTTCAGACGGGCTGCTATTCTTAACCCCTAAAGGACCAAAGAGCCCACTTTGGGCTTTTTGAGAACTTGGGCAGGCTCTGTTGACTTTATAATTTGAAATTTTTGCATGAATTTTTTGCGATGGATGCTACTCATCATAATCTACATGTGAAGTTTCGTTCCAATAAGTAATGCAAAAGTTAAAAACGTTTTTTCAATTTCAATGTCAAACCGGGCAGCAAAAAATATATTCTAAAAGAATAAAAAATATTGTTTTGGAATTGTGTAGATTGATACCTACTCAAAAAAAAATGAACCACTCAATTCCAAATAATGAGGTAAGAGTTATGAGGAGTTTTATTTTGCGGGCAATGAAGGTAGAAAAAATATATAAAGTCATCTTTTGCTCTCAATTTTGAAAATTTTCAAATGAAAATGAAGATAAAGGATACTAATTTTTTGTTAGAGAATTCTCACCATTGGGATTAACAATTCTCAAATTCTTCCAAAAATTATTAGCATATTAGTTTTATCTTTCATTCAGTAATACCTTTCATTTTACAACTTTTTTACAAATGAATACAAAAGTTTTTTTGGTTAAAATTTTTTACATATGTTTACAACCCATTTTCCAACATATTGTTTAAAATGCACAAATAATAGGATATACGTGTTTTTTTTCTAAAAATGTTGAAAGACAAAACTTCACCTTTTGAAAGGACTAGAAAAGTCTAAATTTTGAAGTTTAGGCACATTGATCTTGCAATTGGTGGGGATATTCATTCTAAAATTCTAAGACAATGTACTTGTGCAAGTTAACCAAAGGATCTTGTGGTTGAATTTGTTAAAAAATAAATATCAATGAAAGATTTTGACCTTGTTTTGGAAACAAGTATTTTGAAGCAGTTTTGGGCTTCTAAACACATTGGCCCTTTAGGGATTAAGACAAACCTTGCCTCTAGACGTAGTCTTCAACATTCTAATAGGATTTGGACCAAGTTCTCTAGTATTTGGTTACAATCCCCGGTTCTTGCTACTATGGTCAGTTACTCTATTAGGTGGAACAAAGAAGGTCCTCTTTGTTTGTTCTCTTAGTTCTCTGTTTCTTTTTGTTGCTCATCTTCTCTTCATTTGCTCATCCTCTCTTCATTTGTCCAGCCTCTGACTTGGCGCTTACTTTTTTCTCTTAACCCCTAAAGTCCCAAGGTCATTTTCCATCAAAAACCACTCAAAACTGCCATTTCTATAGCAAAGAGCAAAAATGAAATTTTAATGTGTTTTTTGCATATTTAACCGTAGGATCTTGTACTAGACTAGTGTAAGAATGTGTGGAAGAAATTTCAAAAACTTTGACCGTGTAGATTGCAAGATATTTGCATTTAAAGTGAAGGAATCAAGTTTTTTTGCACCTTGCTCAACTATTTTTTTTGGCTTTGAACCTTCTTAACTTAAAATTTTTGCTCTAATGATTTTGAATTTCTAACTTTATATGATGAAGAATTGAGTTGAGAATCTAGGAAAAAAAATTCAAAAAACACACACTTAGTTTTCTCTCATTAAAAAATTGTTAAGTAGAAGTAGGATCAAGATTGAAGGAAAAATTAAGTCATTAATAGCTCTAAGATAAAGTTGAAATATACTAATCTCAACAGTGAGATTGTTCTAGCAAGAAATCTTAACCTTGTGAAACTTTTTTTTTTTTTAAATTGTCAAAATTGGGTTCAGAAATGAATCCTACAAGTTATTTTTTCAAGAAGATGCTCTAATTGCCCGAAAAATAAGAATGTCCATAACTTTTGCATAACAAATCCAAATGGAATGAATCAAAGCTTTCCATGTAGATAAAAATAAAATCTATATGAAACAAATTTAAAAAAAATTTAATTTAAAGTTTTTGTGAGGCTTTTTTTCTGCCCGCCGAACTAAAATTTGGGGTTTTTGTGCCAGAACTTTTGCTCCCAGGCACCGATTGAAATAAAAATTACATTTTTGGAAAGCTAATGTGATTCTCTATCTTCACAAAAAAATTCAAAAAATTATGATAAATATTGAGACCGTAAGAGCCTGCCCGAAATCCATTTTGTCCCCCGAGGGGACAACGGGACTT
This sequence comes from Pseudisothecium myosuroides, assembly GCA_951799445.1. Taxonomy (NCBI): domain Eukaryota; kingdom Viridiplantae; phylum Streptophyta; class Bryopsida; order Hypnales; family Lembophyllaceae; genus Pseudisothecium; species Pseudisothecium myosuroides. The sequence continues at coordinate 52,720,309 of OX637287.1, read as the reverse complement.
TAGGGGTTAATACAATGGTTTCCATTTATAAAAAATAAAAATAAAATTGAATAGATTTTTTAACATGCATTTGTAATCTTTGTTGCATTCTTGGACATCAAATTCTCTAGTAGTGATTTGTAGTAGCAGAGTACCCTATTTGGGTGATTGCAAGAAACACCTGAGTGTCGATTTTGTTGCGTTTGGCTGATTTTTTCGGGAGTACTTTAAAATTAGAAAAATAATTTTTAAAAATTTCAAAAAATATGATTAATGTATATATCTTTAAGACGAAGGTTCCCAGAGAAGGAATTTTATAGGAAAATTCTCTAAGTAGGAGAACTTGAAAAGTGCTAAGTCACAAGAAAATACATACTTTCATGTTTTAATTAGGGAAAAATAGTAAAAATAAGTAAATACACAAAATCAAAACTAGCCATTTGCAACAGCTCTATGGAGATGGTCATTCACCAAAAAACCCACCAAAATAATGTTTTATGTGTTCCAAAATGCAAGCAAAAAGAAGCTCACTTTGTAGACTTCCACACTACACAAAATTAACTTTTTTTTAAATCCCTCTCCTGGAAAGCTAGAAGTCTACTAGAAGACCATCTACTCCAAATTTCAGCTCCAAATTCGTTTTTTTGGGTCCAAAATAGTACTAAAACCCCAAATTAGCAAATGTGACATAAAATCGGGGGCTGTTTTTATATAGTAAAACATTTTTGAAAATTGCACAAAAATTATGCAAGATGTATAATGGTCATGAGCACCTTCCCTATAAATCTTAAGTCATTTGGATCTAGAACGCAAAAGTTATGTCCAAAAAACAAATCAGAATGCACCGTGTGACACAAAATAGTACAAGTGTTTCTTGCAATCACCCATTTGTGATATAGTAGAGGTAATAAATGCATTCAATATGTCTAGTTGTTCTTAGACTTTATTTAACAAAAAAATTATTCAACAACAAAAGTGGGATGTCATTTCTATCCATGCAAGTAAAGACACTTTATGCAAATGAATTTTTTTTGGATTTAAACCTTGTCACAAACTAAAAAACCTCATAAATTTTACTCATTGGTCGAAATGGAATAATTTAAAGCTTTCTATGCATATATAACTCTAGAAAACCAATTTCAAATTTTTATTTTTGAAAAAAATGATTTTTTCAGATCTGCCCGGACTGCCCGCCCGGTGAAAAAAGTAACATATTAGGCCATAGCTTTTGACTCCTATTTCGAAATGTCATGAAATTTAGTGGACATGAAAGATATTCCTCGCGCCCACCTTCTAATAAAATTTCAGCTTAAAAAATGAAAATCTCTAGTCACACATACCTGCCCAAAATTGCTATGTTGCTAAAAAAAGCAGGCTGGTCCTTTAGGGGTTAAGGGACAAATGGAAGTATAAACACGTTCCTATGATCTCAACTTTTGGCACAAGTTTTTAAAGCTTTTTGTTAAGATAGAAAAACACATTTGCTTCATAGGAATATAATTTTTATTTCAATTAGTGTCTAGAAGCCAAAATTATGCTTCTTAAGCACAAATTTTAGGTCGTTGGATAGCAAAAGAAACTCACAAAAACTTTAAATTTAAAAAAAAAAAATCCTCTAATACATGCATTTTTTTCTACATAGAAAGATTTTAGTCATTCCATTTACATTAGTGATGTGAAAGTTATGGAGCTTCTTTATTTGTAGGCAATCATAGAAACTTCTTGAGAAAATAATGTATTGGATTTGTTTTTTTCTCAATTTTAAATTTTTTAAGAAATAAAAAGTTCAACAAAATTTAGTATGTTTGCTAGAAAATTTCATTGTTGGTATTAATATGTTTCAATTCCATCTTGAAACTATTAACAATTTATTTTTTCCTTCTATCAAGTATGTGCATCTACTTAACAATTTTTTCAAGGAATAAAAATCAAGTGTTTTAAAAATTAAATAAAAACCCAAGATTGCCAACTCAATCCGTCAACATAAAAAAAGTTTAAATTCAAAAATTGTGGTGCAAAACTTCTAAGCTAAGAAGATTCAAAGTCTTATTATTTATTCACACAAAGTACAAAAAATCCATTTTCTTCACCCTTAAACAGTAGGCCAAGTCCCTATGGCTTGGTTTTGAGAGAATCATTGATAAAAAAATTGTTCATTTTTTTTGGAATGTTTCAATCTATTGTATCCACTTCTATATTCAATATGGTTCACCAAGCACCCCATTTAGGCTACAAAGTCAAAGCACTATTCAATGTTCACTTTTACATGCCTTGACCGAACATATTTTGGGCAAGCAATAAGAATCATGCCTCATTTTAAGGAAATTTTTTGATTCTCCTTTAGGTTGCCCGCTAGGCAAGGGAATGTTGTTCAATTTCTAAACGACTAGGCATTCAAATTTCGAACAACAGATGAACACAAACACAATCCAAGCATTTAAAATGCATTATTTCATCCATCAATTTCTTTGAAGATTCTTGTGTTGGTTCTTTAACATTTTTAAGATATAGATTATGAAAATTTTGCTTTGCAAATATTCTATAATCAAAAGGTATTCTTAGGTTTAGTTCAAAAAATAATCCTTCAAAAATGACTCAAATTAAAAAGTAAGTAAAAATCTTCAAAAATCACTATAATTAAAACTTAACATTTTGAACTTAAAAAAAAAATTCTTGTAAAAATCACAACTATTCAATTTACAATGGATTTTAGAAAGAATTTTTTAATTTTTGGCTTCAAATATTATTGAAAAAAATTGGTTTGTATACTAGTTAATATAAATTATTCTTCTAAGTTGCATTTTATAATACATATTCACAATTTTGGAAATCTAGACTCCCCTTGGTCCTTTTCAGGGGTTAAGGATTAAACGCAAATATTTTTCAATCGATGTGGTCAAAGTTTTTGAAATTTCCTTCACATTCTTATATTAGTTTAATGCAAGATTCTATGGCTAGATATCCTAGCAAAAAATTAATTTTTTTGCTCTTTGCAATAGAAATGATAGTTTTGAATGGTTTTTGATGAAAAAGAGGCCTTGGGACTTTAGGAGTCAGTAAAAAATAAAAAATAAAAAATATACTTATTTTTAAAGACCCTAGACACGAGACTGAAAAACCCATTCCTAATTGCTTAAGCAATTTCAGTACAGATGAAGAGCAATGTGAGGCAGAGGAAATTTTCTCTTCTAGAGAAATAAGAAAAATTGGGACTCTAGATTTTCCATAATTTTATCCCCAAAATTGAAATTACTATGAATTTTGGGAGCCAAAAAGTGTTTAGAACCCATTACCAATCACTAAAGTCTTCTAAATCCAATCATAGCCAAAACTACTTTCCCACTCAGTATTTCCCATATATTTTAAGACACTTTGGGACATGTGTCATGACCTTATTAGTAACAACCTTGAAAAAGGAAAAAAAAACCATTCTAAGCCTTGTTTGGAAATAGAAAACCCTACAGGTCGGGAATTGGCTCTTGGTCGGTAATTGGCTCTTGGTTGGTAATGGGTGGTCCGACCTTAATCCAAAAGTTGGAATGACAAACATGCCGGTAGCCTAGAAAACATTCTGGAGTCTAAAATATAAATTTCATTTGTTTCCTTAACTCGATACGTATCTCTCAAACTTTACAAAGTGCCTGCAGCAAAACCCAAAGCCTCAAGCAAATTGCTCTGTCGCATAGTGTAGATCAATCTTCCCTATCAAATCCAGCACACCTGTCAAATCTTTACTTGACCATCGTAGTGGCTGGAACAACAGTAGGGAAAGAATTGAAACTAAGACCCAAGTAGGGAAAGAAAAGAATGTCTCACAAAATGGGTTCCATCTCAATTCCCCTGGGGCCAAGGCTCATAAGGAAACAACCGGCAAAGATTATAACTACCGTACTCTACCCTCCAAAACAATCCAAGGAATAGTTCACTTGTTGCCCAAATTTTGAGTTCACAGTGCTCTGGGCCTCCTCCTTAGGGTCCTCCATGATACAAAGTTACAAACCAGCCCATCCGGCGATTAAAGATCATCGACCGGAAACTCCTCCCTTACCCCGCTCGGACGTGTTCGCAAGGGCCCATCCGAGAGACGGGACAGGAGAAGGCGAGCCACATTTTGGGCTGAAACGGCCGCTGTCTCAATGGCACTGGCGGCATTTTCGAAAGAGTTGATGTAGTACAAATGCTTTTCATCCAGGATGTAAGGAGAGAATTTCTCCGGTGCTGTGTAGTGCGGATAAGCAGCCCAGTCAATGCGAATAGTGCTCCTGTGGGTGCTGCAACCATGCACAGCCATATTCATTGTCACAAGTACATCTTAAAAGTTCCCACCCCACCATTAGATTATCATTGAATTCATGTTCATCTACGAGGGCCATTACACCAATATTGACGTCGATATTGAAATAAAAGTCCATCTAGTGTGCGTTACCTGAAAAGAAGGTCCAGGAGCTCGTCTGACAACGGAGCTCGAGAGAAGACCTTATAAGCTCTGTCGGTTGCATTATACTCTTTAAGAATGCTGATCGACGAGAAGGGAATGTTTGGATCCTCCTTCGTTCCAATCAGCTCTGGAATGCTTTCACTTGTTGAGCCGAAGTAATCCTGCCATGAGCATTCATAACTTCAGAAAGAGGGTTCCCAATCATCTCGAACGTGAACATGAACATGAAAGCTGCCCTTAACTGATGACCTCCAAGACGAAGAACCAGCGTTTTAGTTGAGAGATTGTACCGAGTTCAGCAGTCCGCGAACGAATGTGGTGAAAGTATGTTGCATGTGGCGCTTGACAAGGTTGACTGGTGGTGTGAAGAGTATCTTGGACTCATCCAAAGATGTTGCTATCACGACAGCATCGCAAGTTACAGCTCCTCCTTCAAAGCCCACTTCATATTTTCCGTCGACAGCAGTGACCGAAACCACTTCATGGTTCAAGGAAAGAGATGCGTTTGTAGAGCGAATCAGACCCTCGGCTAACTGCCAGTTCCCGCCAACTACGGCCCATAATCCCCCTTGTGCTCCTGCAAGTGAGACTCCGCCCGCCAATCCACTTATGCTCACATTTTGGCCATAATTGATCCGCATTGTAACCTACACAGGGTACAACCCGTCAGCACTGACCGTGACCTACTGGGGTTTACCACTCATCAGAAAGACGGACTTTAGCTCCTCTGCCTCCACGTCATGCTTAAAACCAAACCCCACTCCATTACATCATGTAGGGGGGTCGTTTCATGCCAGAGACATCCTTGAAAATACAGAAATGTAATAGCAACCAGTTGGGAATAACAAGAGATGGCGTGTGACAGCGATGTGTAGATTATGAATGCACTAAAAAACTGGTTTATGAGCTGGGAGGCCCGAGATGGTTATCAGACATAACCCTCTTCTGTCACTTTCAGAGCACGTGGCACTTCGCAGTTGGAAAAGAGGAGACTTCACAGTCATAACCCCATCCTCTCCACATTCTTTGAGGCATGAATCTCCAAAATTGAAGGGGAGGGAAAACTCCAATAAGGTAGGAGGCTCAGAAATGGAGCATCTAAGGGTTGGTCTGCCTTTTTCATGTATTTTCTTGGATGGAAATATTTTTAGCTCATTTTTCAGACAAAGAGAAATTGATGAGGAATCTAACCCAAGTGGTTTCGTATTTTTCCAAGCATTTTTGAACTACTTATGAATTTTCAAACAAGTTGGGTCGTAGGTCCCTATTTGTGACCCTAGGTCTTTCATAAACAGTTTACTTGCAATTCTAAATAAAAATGGAGAAATCAAAGAGAATGATTGGCTCTTGCAATTAATAAAGCTTTTTTCCTTGATTCATTAAATGACTATACTAGTCAATTTAAGAACCAACTCATGTCCATTTCACAGCCATTTATAGGGTCCATTCTTAATGCCCGCTCTGTTTTACAGCCTCCTACCTTAATCAACTCGGGCCTCCTAGCACTCATTCAATTGTGTAGTACAAAATCAAATCAGGAAGACAGGACTTCCGACTCTAGGTCCTCTTTTCCGAATGCAACATGCCACGTGACAAAGAGGAGATATTAGGTCTTGTCAATGACATAATTATGCAGAATTAGGGAAACATAAACCAGAAAGATACTAGAAAGATACAACATAAAAAAACAGGGTGCCAAAGTGAGGCAGGCAATACCGTGATGAGCTCATCAATCAAGAGCTGGGACAGTCCGGCATTTTGGAGCAACTCTTCAATAGTATACTGCGTGCCGTCATAGAGCTTGACCGATTTCAGCATTCCCTCCACGGACTCAAACGCTGGACGATCCTCGTTGTAAAACGCCACCCACTTGTCTAACATCCCCTGTTAATTTCAACAAAGAACACGCAAATTAAGCAAATCTTACAAGCACTCTAAACTCCCCACAACTCAGATACGACAGATGCACAATTTTGGTGCCATTTTAGTGTACTACTAGAGTTTTTCTAGTGTACTTGATTAAAGATCAAATTTTTATTAAACAATATAAATTCATTAAAATAACACTAAACCAGTACTACTTCGGTGTTAAGCTATCAGCTAATTGACGTCGAATTGGAAAATTTGACAATTAGTGGCAAGGGACTTTTGAGATGAAACGTTTCGAACAAGTGTAACCACGAAATCGACCCAATCCAGCACCTCCTCAGACCTTAAATCCAAATTGCGGAAGATAACTACCAAACCCTAACTTTAGTATCTGAGCCGGGGTGTGTGTAGGTGTCTGTGTGTAGCGCCTGCCTGCCTGCCATACTTACATTGACATAGGTTTGCATCTTCCACAAGCTGGTGCCATACCTCCACAAGATCGACAGGGTATTCATGATCTGGGTGATCGTCTTGGAGAACAGCGAGTCCCCCGCGCGCGCGGTCTGGAACACGAATTGCTTGCCATCCCAAATCCCGAAGCTCTCCTCATCGTCATCGGAGGTGCGGTTCAGGCCCAGAAGCTCAACAAATCGCGCAGCATGCGCATTTTTGGGGTGGATCACCGAGCCCCCGGCTTCGAAGGTGTCTCCCTCGAGATCGACCACGGCCATGCGTCCGCCCACGCGGTCCCGCGCCTCGAAGATGGAAATGGTGGGAGGCTGGTGCGCGTACTCTCGGAGGAAATAGGCGACGGACGCGCCGGCCATTCCGCTACCCACAATGCAAACTTCCCGGTGGCCATAGCAAGGCGACCCCAGAAGCAGCACCGAGAAGAGGGCGCATGTGAGCAGCATGCGCGTCGCCATGGGGGGGATCGAATTGCAAAGGACTTGGGAAGGCAGGCGAGGACAATCCTGCTGCAACATCAACCAACAGAGGAAAATCAGCACTCGGGGGATAAACGTGCGTCATGGCGGATTGCGGCAGTCCGGCGAGGAACAAGGGAGCCAGCGTCCACGACGGAGGGACCGCGGCGAAATTTCAGTTCTCTATTCAAAAAGTGGGATGCAGTCCCAGTCGTAATGTAAGTTACAGTCCTGTACTGTACAGTATGTCCAACATCATCGAACGTCCATCAGTTCATCGCAAAGTTATCTTGTACTCCGTATTTGTGAACCTGTGTCAAACGAAGGGTTTAACTAAGAATAGAACAAAACAAACATGGCACCAAACTCAATACAGTAGAACCTCTCTTAATGCATACTCTCTTAGTGCATATATGCACTAAAAGAGGTCATGATATTTGTGAACAGTGGTTGGAGGCCCCATAGTGAGTGGCCACGTTAGCCAAAGTTATGACAGAACCTCTCCAAGTGGATAAACCTCTCTTAGCCCTAGAAGGACCAAGTGGACAGATTGTGTCCACCAGAAATCAAAAAAAGGCCTCTCTAAAAAAGAGGAAGTGGTTTCCATCGTGGATAATTTGCAGATTAAAAAAATGGCCTCATTCAGAACACACTCAGATTTTACACAAGGACAGCTTTATCAAATCTGCACTCTTACAGAAGGACAAATCATGAAGAGGTAAACACAGGACAAGGCAGTTGGGCCAAATGTCCTGAAAATGACCGGCCACCGCCGGTGATGGGCCGTTGGTCTTTGGATTCTGAAGACTGAGGAACAGTGGCGTCGGGTTCAGGGTTCCGCACAGATCTGTGCAACGTGGGAGCGAATGGAGCCAAATTCTACACGGTCTTGTAGATGGCGACGGGCGCTGTGATCTCGGTCATTAGGCGGGCAACTCTGTGATGTGGGCTCACGGATTGCAAGCTGTTGCGAGGACTCCCTTGTACAAATCACTCATACTCTATTGTGGGGGAGTAGGGAGTAGAGGGGGGGTGTTATCATTTTGGCAATTGGGTTGTGGGTTTTGGCGAGCTCATTGTCGAGAGCTTGACGGCGCACTACTTGCACTGAGGGCGCAATTGAGGCGACAAGTTTTCTCCCGCGTGCTTTTCAACAATATGGCAACTGCTGTGTGCTCTGGGCGTGCGTCAAAGGAAGAGCTATCGGAGGTAGAAGATAAATTGTTCCACTGGGCAGTCACTAGAGGTGCCTCACGACCAACTGCTCTGAAGGTGGTGAATTGTTTGCACGAAGGTTTTTTGTTGTCCTTACCACAACCACAGCGGAAGCATCATTGGACTACCAATCCTACTAATCGGAATTGGCGATACCTTTGTCGCCGCCACATTGGGAGGTTGCTTGGCTGGAAGGAGCATTATGCAGAAGGAGATTCGAGAGGAATTCCTGACTTCTTGAACGTCTTCCTCCGAAGTAAGCTGTGGCCCGATTTTCAGGACAGCCATGATGATGAAGAACAACGCCAGACTAAAGGCCGCAGTGGATCTGCAGGCACGAGCGCCACGCCAAAGGGGGAGAATTCAGAGAGCCCTTGCTGCTGCGAAGGCAATGGCGGACAGGGGAAACGAAGCCGCGAACCCGACGTTGCCAGTAGCGGCAATCGCAACCTCCATGGCAGGCGAAGCTGATCAAGTTCTGGGAGAAGAAATGGCAACAGTAGTAGAGGGTGCTCAGGATAGGGTGGTCGTCCATAGGCGAGGAGGTGGGAGTAAATCTCCTCAGGTAGGGATTGGTCCTCAGAGGGGGAGAGATCTTGGGTTGGGAAAATTAGGGTTACAAGATTCAGGAGGTCCGAATTCAAATTTTTGCACAGTCTCCACTGAGGTTGGAGAGTGCTCCGGGTTTGTTGAACCGAATTTTGACATGAGAGGTCTTGTAGGGTCACAAGGGCGGGGGCGTGGCACTCGTACTAGAAAGGCACGGAGACCACGAGGGTGGATACCGCCAGAGGTTGTGGTTGATAGGACCTCGCCAATTCATCTTCGATCAACAGTACGAGGTCAATCGGCACTGTTGTTCTCTCCAACACAATTGCAATTGCAATTTTCAAGGTCGCCATCGAATTCACCACATGGTAGCGGCCACAGACAATCTCGTGTGAGGCGTAGCCCAATTGGCAAAGATAGCCCAATTGTAGCAACACGAGCAACTACCAGTATCGCACTGTCCCCACTGGCTGCCGCACAAAATTCACCTACAGAATCGATGCTGGAGGTCTGACCATCTACTGTGCGGGTAGTAAATCTACAGGGAGCATTTGACAGTGTTGCTAGGACATCGCAATGGGTGGAAGAAGTCACCGACTTACATGCGGAGGAAGGAGGTGTGTTACCAATCGCTACTGCAGAAGGGGACCTCAATGTCGGTGGAGGTGATTGTTCACTCTTTGCAGAGGATGCTGTTGGGTCTTCCATCGATACCACATCAGGCACCATAGGGCACTTGCTGAACCAAGCGGCAGTAGGAGCCACCACCTTCGACGATACGAATTCACAAGAAGACATTGAAGGCGGTTACATGACACCCGTGAGACATGGAGCAGCTGCAGCGGATACCAACCTCATCGATGGTATGGACGATTGGACCTCAGATTCACGCGGCAGTGCATGGGCACCCGACTTTGCCGATTACACAGGTAATTCATCAGATGAAAATAATTCTGATTGGCTGCTACTTGGTGATGAGGACTTAGAGAATCTTCAGGACGTGCCCTTTGACATTGATGACTACTATGAATATACGTTTGTTGATCCCATCCAGAAGGCTGCTGTTGAGAGAATTCGACATCTGTACCGCGATTCAGAGTGGGGCAATACCCAACCCACTTTGGTAGGTGATCGAGTTACGTTCTCAGGCCCTTTTCCTGGACCCACGCAGCGATTCACTCGGAATAGACCGACTGCTTGCTCCTTTTTTGATCGATGGTTCGATAATGCAACCATTGACCGCATTGTGTCCGAAACAAATGCTTACGCCTTACAAGCACCCACCCACACTACCGATGGACTACGAAGGAGAAGAGTAGCAACCACGAACGGTGGACCTCGCTGGATTCCAACGACAAGACTTGAACTGCGGGCCTTTTTTGGCGTTACCATTCTCATGGGATTGAAGACTACGCCTTGCATACGTGACTATTGGAGAGAAGATGTGTTCTGGCGATGTGGAGTCATTCCCAGGGTGTTCTCGAGGGCTCGATTTGAATCTCTGCTTCGGTGTCTTCATTGCACTGACAACGCCACTGCGGTCCGTGAGAAGGACAGTCCATTGTATGACAAGCTGTTCAAGATCAGATGGTTGCTTCAGCATTTTGTTTCGGTATCACAGCAGTTGTACAATCCCGAGAAATGGCTCACATGTGACGAAATCATGGTTGCTTATCGTGGCTTTCGATCCCCCTGTCGCCAGTATATGCCAGCAAAGCCCACGCGCTATGGATTTAAATTTTGGGCTGCTGTATGTGTAGATTCAGGGTTTATATGGAATGTCATTCCCTACCTTGGAAAAGTTCCAGGGGAACCTGATACTGGCTTAGCTGAACGAGTTGTTCACCAATTGACGGAAGGCTTGCAACATCGCGGCCATTCAGTGTGCGTAGACAATTTTTTTACGGCACCTAGCTTGTTCGATGGACTCTTGCGTCGTGGCATATGGGCAACAGGGACAATAAAGGTTGGGCGCATTGGATTTCCTTCCATGCTGCAGGGTTATAAGAAAGGTGAACACCCTCGAGCAACCACCTTTTGGGCCACGCATTCCAGTGGTAGAATGGCTGCCTCAGTGTGGTATGATTCAAAACCTGTTGCATTTTTGAGTACGTCGGCTGATCCGACAGGACCTGCAGTGGCCAAGCGGTGGCTGAAAGGCGTGAGAGAGGACATCCAATCGACACCCGCCCAAGTGGAATATCAAACTTATATGCGTGGTGTCGATTTGGTCGATCAAATGCGAACTCACTATACTACACAGTTCCACAGCCACAAATGGTGGCATAAGTACTTGATGTTTGTGGTTGATTCCATTATGCACAATGCCTGGGTCTGCTACCGTCGTGATCGCCGGTCCAGGGGAGAGAGGAAGGTCCGCCGAGCCAATTTCATGTATGAAGTTGCATTTGCGTTGATTATGCCAAAGATCTCTCCACCTCGGACTTGTACAGTGTGGAATCGGGCCCCGTCCGCGTTGCACTTTGTGCAAACAGATCACGACATCCGCCGTCATTGTTGTGTGTGCAAGCGAAGACAGGCTGATTATTGCTCCGCTTGTGGGCATGTCTTCATGTGCAAATATCCGTGCTTCCCAAGGGTGCACAACTCCAAGAAGTGGGCTTTACGTGCGTCGGATTTTGCTCTACGGTTCCATCGCCACTAACTTCATCTTCTGGTGTTGTTGCTTGTAGTGTGGACAGTCGCAACAAGCCCGTTGATGGAGCCCGGATCGTTGAGTTTCAGAGGACGGCGCTCAAGAGTGAACCCCCCCCACTTCACGCCACTCTTCGATTCTGATTATTGGGCGGGTTCTCCACCGCGAAGTCCGAGGGACGATTGAAAGTGTCATCAGTGACCTTCGGCATCGAAGTCTCATGCGATGGAGCACCACTTTTTGGTTGATGGGTCTGGGAGAGCAGTAGCAGTCATCCCCTCCCCAGCGTCTGCTTTTTGTGGAAGTAGGAAGTTACATTTTTGTTGGTATAGGCAAGTGCGTTCAGTTACATTGTTTTCGGTTTAGGCAGCTGCAGGCATAGAACCGATTTTGCAGGAAATTGGCGACTGTATGGAGAGACTCTGTGCTGCAAGCAACGCCCAATGCTTTGGCAGGTGAATAGAATTGGATTTTGGAATTTATTGTCTCCGTAATTCTATAAGCTTGTTGAGATTCTTGTGTCCATGTCTCTGCAAGACGCACTTGCACTCTACGCTAATCGATCGTGAACACCGTGGTTGAAAATACGCCTGAAGCCATGCACGTTCAGCATGGTCTTCCTCGAGATGGGTGCGCCACTGCGCCATGCATGGCACTAGGTCCCAACGCATGACCGGCAGTAGCCAGTCCAGCATGCATGCATCTTCCGGTTGAAACCGGTCACCTGCCCCCCTGCTTCGTCGTTGCAGACAACTTTGAAGTCTAACCAATTGCACGTTTCTGTGCAAAATCCACCAATTATTTCCGCACAAAGTCGCTTGTGGGGTCCAGGAGAATACTGTGGAAGCCTGATTTTTTCTAGAATTTCTGTGGTCCTCAAGCAACGTGAAATTGAGCACCACACCCAAAAAAAGGGCGTTCTAACACTTGTTTCGCCCAAACTTCGATGCCATGATCTGCACATCTAGGCAGCTAAATCCACCTCCGTCTATGCAATGCGGACCGCTTGTTACCTGCCTACAATCTCTCACGATTACCCTCACAAATTCTCCCGAGACTGCTCGCATAGGCAAATTGTTTCCACTGTGCGGCAACAGTGCTCTTCCTCATGTGATTCGGGCGTGGACGCTCTAGGGTTAGAGCATCCCCACCAACGAGTTCCCTTTCCCTATTCCTATTACATGTATACATCCTCAAATTTGGAGATACGGAAGCCCCTCCCCACCAGTCTGTCCCTAAAAGGATTGCACAGTCTCAGTTATAAAATTATTTCTCCCACACTTGCCATAATTCAGTTATTTGCACAGTCTCAGTTATTTAATTTTTCTCCCATCAAATTTTTTTTCAACTTATTGTAATTAGGAGGAATTGGGACACTAATCAGTAACTCAATTAAATCAGTTTAACAATTCACCTCAACAAGGCACACTCACCAGTAATTTAATTATAATTAGTTTAAATTTCATTTAACTAGTAACTTAGGAACACTAATCAACAACTTAATTACTAAGTAATTACTAAGTAAACCTGCAAATTAAACAATGTAATCACACACATCAATGAGCGTATAAATTAACAACCAAACAAAACTGGCCTGGTAAAAACATAACTGGCCATCAATCAACTCATGGACAGGTCATTAAGGTGAAATACAGGCAGGCAGGGTAATAAAATGCTGCACTTTTCTGGCAAAAACTGGATACAGGTTACTTGTTTCGAGTTCCCTATATCCCATCCCGTTTAGAGGATTCAGACCCGTCGTCCCTAAAATTTTACAGATACGGAAGCCTGGTGGGGGGGTTTCCTTCCCTATCCGGATGAGTTTCATCCGGATAGGGATATAGAAGCCCCTTGGTGGGCATGCTCTTAGTGCATAGTCCCAACTCTATGCACTAAGACAGGTTCTACTGTAGAGTTAATCGGAAAGTTGTGCTCTGTTTGTGAACCTGTGTCAGAGGAAGGTTTACCTAAGAATAGAACAAAAGAAACATGGCACCAAACTCAATTAGACCTGAGTTTGGGGGCTCTAGGGAGTTTGGTCTTGTGTTTTTCCCAAACTCTGGCTCCTAGTTCCACCTTGCACACACTTTACGATTAACTCTAATGAGATTTGAGTTTTGGTGCTCCAGGGATTTTGGTCCTCTGTTTTTTTAGAACTTCGGCTCCTGGTTATGCATTAGCTCACTTTACAATTAACTCTAATATAATAAGATAAGGTATACGACTTGTTTCAAACAATGTTAAGTGTTTTGGCATATGTCTGAGTGAACAACGTAATGTAGGTGGAAATTTTCTCCAATAAAATGAAGATTTTGTACTATTTTTTGCCAATTTTCATCAAGTTTGGAATTAGTAGAAATTAAAGAAGTGCAGATTACAGTCCAATTTGTTCTTGATGCATATGCAAACCTACACCCAAGAAGTGCAAAACAAAAAATTGGCCATTGATAGTGGCATACAAAACAAAGAATACAAGAAACTAGAAATCAATATGTCCAGGCTTTATATCTTAATGATAAAAATAATCTTTGTCACCATATATTTTCCTAGATTTTGAAACCCACCATTACCATTAATGCAAATCCATTTACAGTATGATATCTCAACAAACAAGTTTTCAATCAAGGCAACCACCGTTTTTTTCCATAGAAAAACTGCAGCCTGATCAATATGTTATCTAATTCTAGTTACCTTAAATGAATGAAAGTTCACATTATATTCTCTTCATTTATGAAAATAGGTCACCCTATCTTGTGCAAATGGAGCCTTGGTTGGAAACAAGTTGTGTACCCTATGTAGCTGCAACCACAATGTGTATACTAAAATGCCAAAATGGATCATTGGAACCTAGATATTGATAACACAAGATGTATCTAGATATTGATGACACAAAATGTACACAATTTGAACATAAAAGTTTAGGAGACCCATCTTAGTGTTGATTTTGAAGACAGATGACCTATAGATAAATACTTTGAAAACTCTTAACTTATTCATATAGTATCTTAATAATACATGCTAAAGTGTGTTCAAATTTTCTTTCACTTGCCAATAAGATTCAACAAAAAGAATTTACATTTGATAATAGTCGATATATTCCTTTACTACGAAGATTAATGCCAATTATTGGTGCACTTTCATACATCAAAGTTCTCATTTAGAATCCCTCAATTCAATCTAGAAATTCCATGGGTCCAGTAATTCACCATGTCAAAATTGCAACATAACAATTTTATCAATTTTGTCAATTTTGTCAATCCATTCAATCCTTTCAATTATATATTGACAAATTGACGGTCTACATACACAAAAAATACCATGGCACTTCAAAAACATGATTATTTTGAAGTCATTTTTGTCATTTTTGTCATCTTTATTTAGGCCTTAATTACTCCTAAAAAGCAACATAAGTTTCCAAGGAATAGCCAATAAGATTTGAAGAGTTCTTGAGACACAAATTTATTTATGAAACTAAAAACAATTAAAAATATTAAAAAATATTAACAACTTTAAAATTAAAAATAGAAATAGTTCTCAAAGTCTAAAACCTTTGGTAGTTCAAAGAACAAGGGAGCTCCAATAAGAATCCCATAAAATAATCTATTGAATTGTCAATGATGCTTATTTCTTAGAGCATGAAAAATCTAAAGAGTGAAAAATGAGATGATTTCCATTTTTTATCTTGTATATCATTTGTTGTAGAATTTCAATGATTAGTTTTAAGGAATATCGTTCATGTTTTTAGACAAGAATATTTTATTATTACATTATCTCTTACACCCACTTTAAGAAATTAAAAATGTAATGTTAAACAACACAAGGTTTTAAAAAATAAAATAATCCAATTGAAATATAAATTTTTGTTATATTTTTTTAAGCAATCTATTAAAAATGCAACAAACGGGCCTAAAGAATGTACAAAATTGCAATCAAGTCAATCCACACATTGAACTTCTATGATATGTCTTTCACACTAGTATCTCTTGAAAATAGCCACTTCATTATTTGAAATGCTATTTCAATAAATGTAGTAACTTGATTTTTTGGTTTACATCCATTATATTAAATGTTAAATTTATGGTACCAAATATTTTTTTATGCTAACCTTTCTTTTTATACTTATGTTTTCTTCCTTTCACTTATTCATCTAAAACTACACTGTACGCAGTGACGTATGCAAAAGGAACCAATCATTCTTTATATTCTAACTACATTGTTTGGAATCCTTTAAAATAAGGCATTTTTTCCTTTTATAATGGGAGTGTTGCAAATTTGCAATGAGGTGCTCTATTATGATTATTATGCATTTTTTTTTACTTGAAATATGAAATCATGATAAAAAGTTAACTTTAAATGTTTACAACATAGATATATAATGAAAATTCAAAGTTTTCTTAATATATGTCAATGTGAGTCAATATGTTCACTTGATAATTTGTACTTGACAACCTAAAGGTACAAATTGTTAGTACTTTTATTCAAGCACTTGACAAACAAAGCTTTCTTACCTTCACAAATGGCATATAATAACTTTTACCTCTGGAAAGACTATTGTATGGGATAGGTGGAGTTTTGTTTTTATGGTAAATTACAAGGTAGGAGGTGATTAACTTGTAGGTTTACTTATATAAAGAATTACAAATATTAAAAGAATACAATTAATAGTGTTGCAATTCAAAAATAAGTTACCATGTGATTTATATTATAAACAACATGATAAGGATCCCAAAGCCCCAGAATCCTTGTTAAGGAGCACCTTTGGATTGAGCATTGACAACGGGATAATGACTTGTGCAATTTGAATCCTTGTGTATAACCACTAAACTAATTAAAGGTCCCAACATCCCGAAAGTAGAGTCGAGGACAAACTTGACTATAATTTTCAAAATATCCATTTTTTGTATTTGATTTCAATTAAAAATATGAATCCTAATAAGTTTATTTCAACCCATTTTAAAACTTTCCTCCATATGTTAAAATCCAAATTGCACAATATTGTGTGTATCAATATTTTTTTCTTTTAAATATGAATTTAAAAATTAAATTATGAAATATTTTAATTCATTCTAATCTTCACTTTTGATCAAAATTTGAGATCATTTCTACACGTATTCTAATTAACATAATTTTATTTATAAATTAAACTTAAATATATTTTAATAATTTGATTTTTCCACCAAAATTTCTAAAAAATCAACATCTATAGAAAAATCATTTTTATACAAAAAAGTCATTATAAAATTTTCAATCAATTACATAAAGGCTAAATTTACCTTAATAGTGATAATTTGATTTAACATCATTAACTAAGATATTTTGGGAGTAAAAAATTAAAAAAATTGCTTGAAATTTTTTGATACTATTTGTAATTGCCACTTGTACCTTGACATAATTTCATATTAATTGGATTGCTTTTGTCAAATTTATCAATTTCATTTTGTTTATTACTGAATAAATATCAAATACAATTTATTACAAAAATAACAGAGATTTTTTCGTTGATAGCAAATATATAGTCTCATGTTACATAAATATAAGATAGAAATTTAAACATAATTTAATAATTTAAATTGAAGTTAAGAAATAGTGTTCAATTATTTGGCAATGGAACTAGTCTTCTAGGAATTATTCTTAGAATGCTAGAGCCCCATATTGTCAAACTTCAAGATCCCCCACTCTAGATGCTCTATTTTGCCATTGAAAATTAATGGATGTATAGTCTTATTTTTTTCCCAAAATGAACTAATAAGTCTTTTAGAAGTCATCAAATATTGCTTGTAAAAATTGAAATTATTATAAATTTTGAAGAATAAATGAAGAAAATCCTTATCAAATATATAATAAGTTTAAAAAAATTAAAATTCACTATAGGCGTACATTAAGGTGTAGAAAATTATGATATAAACTAATCTTCCATATCATTTTACAATTGGAAACTCAATAGACAATGGAAAAGGACCAAAAGTTCAAATGGATATAAAATATTCAATTTTAATAATCTTCAAAATTTTCAAATTGGAGTAGAAGTTAGATTTAATAATCTTCATTTCATTGGTTGGATTCAGGTTTGAAAAAGATCATGTCAATGTGAAAAAATTCCATTTAATCTTTAAAAGACAGATCCAACATGAGGGGCTTGGTTTTGAGAGAATGTTCACTTTAACATCTTCAATACTTAACTACATAACAACTTCTTGATATCATTCTCTTTTGTCTCCAAAAGATGCATATATAACGCTAAATTTTGGATTCCGAATCAAAATTTGAACATGTGATTCTTGCATTGGAAAGTTTGACAAAATTTTTGAATATTAACTGTGAACTAGATTTTGTACTTCCACAAAACCCAGGAACAATAGTATAGGGGTTCTTTGTTTTAGGGAAAAGTTTAATTAGTCTAATGTTTTATGACTAAAAGTCACTTACAAATAGATTTATATTTACAAGTTTAGTATAATATTATATCACTTTTATTCCCATGTGTAAAATTTGTTGGCCAGTCCATTACCAATGTATGTATAAAGTCCCAGTTCTATATAGTGTTCTAAGGGAGGTCAAATCATTCTTTGTCAAATAAATCAGGTTTTGTCAAATGAATCTTATATAATGCATGCACTAGGACGTAATCATAACAAGATAGTATTGATAAAATAGTATATATATAATTTGTTCATTATACCTTTTTATGTTTTTATGTCAAATAGTCTTACTAGTCAATCTACCGCTAATGCGATCATGCAAGAATGTCTAACGTTTCCGTATTCTATGTCAAATGATTCCCAGTTGTGAAATGTATGATGATGTCAAATAGTTCTTAATTCTTTTGCTTTTGCCAAATTATGTCAAATGAATCCATATCCATTGTTAATCTTTGAAAATATACAAAACATTCATTGAATCAATTTGCAATTTACACATAAACACATAAACTTATGACCAAGATTTAAACAATTATTTATAATAAAATATTGCAAATTCTAAAACTAAGTCTTGATTAAAATCACAACAAAGCACCAAGGTACCAAAATATGGAACAACTCAAGAATAAATTAAAAAATTAAAAAATTAAAAAATTAAAAAATTAAAAAATCAAAAAATTAATAAATGAAAAAATGAAAAAATGAAAAGTTAATAAGCCGTTGGTTATCTTGGTATTCTTTGAGAACATGGAGTAACTCAACATAAGAACTGGATTCTTCCTCATTAGTCCCAAAATCAGATTCATTTGGTATTGAACTTGATATAGATGGTTAGGCTAAATATGCTCAATCAATTCTTCCTCCCTTCCATGCCTTAAGCCCGACATGCATTACTTCATCGGTTGCCATCATGAATTGAAGAGCACAAAAAAAGTGTTTATTAATAAAGATTATAAATGTTGCTAAGGGCTTATCTGGAATATAAATGAGGTCCCATCCATCAGCAACTTTGGCTTTAGTGAGGTTTTCTTGAAATACCTCAGTCTTTTCTTCAAAAGTGAGATGTTCAAATAATATGCATCGGTCTCCCTTTAATGGAATATGTAGAATTTCAGCTATGCCTTTCGGTGTGAGCTTTATTGTTCTTCCTTGAAGTACCACTTCTTTCATCTGACCATAGTTGCTGGTAACAACAAAGTCTGTAACCTATTGCATATCTGGGGGAGGCCATACAAGATGTAGATATTCCCAGATTTTTGCTTTCTTTAATAGTTTAATTCGATTTTCATCAAATTCTGCTATAAGTGCGGATGGAAACTCTGGCAATGGTACTGACATCACCTTGCATTGCTTTTTCTGCCCCATTTGGTGAATCTTACTCGATGATATGTAGAAGTTTGACTATTAGACTCGACACATAGACTAAGGTTTGTTTTTTTTTTTTTTTAAATTAAGGCATTTCTTCTTCCCAAATCTGTTGTCTTTCTTTACTTTCTTCCTTTAGAGCTTCAATTCCTTATTATTGAATAGATTGGCAGACTCTCCAACTTACCATTACGCTCATTTTCTCTTTCCACACATTTTCTCTCAATATGTTTTATTCCCCGGCAGCGGCGCCAAAATGTGAACTAGATTTTGCACTTCCACAAAACCCAGGAACAATAATATAGGGGTTCTTTGTTTTAGAAAAAGGTTTATTCAGTCTAACGTTTATGACTAAAAGTCACTTACAAATAGATTTATATTTATAATTTTAGTATAATATTATATCACTTTTATTCCCTTGTGTAAAATTTGTTGGCCAGTCCATTACCAATGTATGTATAAAGTCCCAATCCTATATCTTACATTTAGTTAATTCTCACTACTCACATCAAGATTACTCAATTTCTCACTATTCCCTCAATACTCTCAACAAACATGTTTATTACAACTTCCAACTTATGCCTATATCTACAATCTTACCTGATTACTGGACTTTATTTTGCTTCACGCCTCAATAATCAACTCAACGGTAGACACCTTTCTTGGGAAGCTGTTTAAGACATAGAGAAATACGGAACTATAAATATTGACATAATCTAGAGTTTTAACTCCTGTGTAATACATAGACTAATACATAGACTTAGAAAAATTATTATTTATCCTGTTTTTCAAGAATAGGCACTTAGAGAGAAGAGATTTAAATTATTCTATTTTCTACCAGGGAATTATGTTTCTCACTAGTCACTTTGCTTTAACTCTCATTTTCTCTCAATAAGTTTATTTATTCATTCTCTCATTCACTTAATTAGTCTCAATATTTATAAAGAATACTTTTAAGTCACAATTTCTTTTTCTTTACACTCTTGGTATTGTTGTTCTTTTACACTCATTGAAAATAGAAATACACTCAATATTTATCATGTTCTCTTGTTATCTTTTCATTAAAGAGTGGTTATGAATTGACAAACTCAGGAATAACATTTTCTTTTGGTGTATGAGCAGTTAAACTTCTAATTTATGGCTAACACAGAGGTCACTCTTTAAATTATCATGTTCTTTCATGCTTATGAAATTTCACTCTTAGACTTGAGTTTGTGACACTTAGTCCTTTCTTTTCTCTTGACAAATGTATAATGTATTTGACAACTAGTTAAAAAGGAGAAGTAATAGACTTTTATTTGAAGATTTCTCTCAATGTTTATTATATTCTCTCTTATTTTACTTTAAAAACTCACTTAGAGATGATTATTATTATTATTATTATTATTATTATTATTATTATTATTTTAACACTTAATCCTTTAATTCTCTTTGGAATTTATTTTTTATTTTTTATTTTTTATTTTTACAAATTAACATGACAACAATGATTAGACAATAATCAGTATAATAAGATTAGAAAAAGTCTATTGCTTTTAAGATGAACTATACCTGAATACTCTATATGACTAGAACCTCTGCGTTGTCTCAGCAACTCACAATGCTCACTTTTATATTGCAATATGCAATGCAACAAGAGATGATGATCAACCCTAACAATGGATGCAAGATAATATATGAACTCATCAGACATATTTTCAACTCCAGTATACAAGACAATAATTAGGCTTTGACAATTTTTCACTTGACCTTCTAATCTATACATGCAATTGTGCAAATTTATTTATTATTATTATTAATTCAATTCAATTTAACTTAATTTAATTATTATTTTTATTTTTTAAATCAGATTTTTTTTTTATTTTTTAAATTTAAGTTTTATTTATATTTATAAGCCTGCCCCCTACTTAGACATAATTTGCCCTCAAGTTATGTAGGGTTTAAGTTGATATCCATTGTAACGGGTTGGATGAATTTTTTCTTCAAAATCTTGTAACTCAATTGACCCATTAGGATAAGAGTTAAGGACTTTGTAAGGGCCAAACCATCTCATTTTAAATTTCCCTGGGAGTTTTTGAAAACGACTATCATACAGTAATACCAAATCATTTGGTTGCAAGTCCTTGGGTTTTAATTTGCTATCATAATAGCTTTTTCTACGGTTTTGCATTGCTAAGGTATTAAGATAGGCTTGTCTTCTGGTTTCATCTAATTTTTCTAACATGGTATATCTTTCCATTAACGATTCTTCATCCCCTAATCTATGTTCAATTGCTATTCGTAAGGATTGAACTTCCAATTCTATGGGTAAGATAGCTTCTTGTCCATAGACTAATTGGAAAGGGGTGCTTTTAGTGGTAACTTTATAGGTTGTCCTATAAGCCCACAAAGCATCAAACACTCTAGCATCCCAATCTATATTTGAACCTTGGACAATTTTAATTATTATCTTACATAAAATCCCATTAGTCTTTTCCGTTTGCCCATTTGCTTTAGGATGATAGGGACTAGTCTTTCTATGTTTGATAAAGTATTTTTCTATTAACTTGGTGATAGTGTCATTGATAAAATGGGTTCCTCTATCACTAACCAATTCTTTGGGACAACCAAACCTTGTAATTATGTTTTCATATAAGAATTTAGCCATTGTATTGGCATCATCATTTCTTGTGGCTAGGGCTTCAGTCCATTTGGTTACATATTTGGTTACTACAAGGATATATCTTTTTCTTCCATCACGGCTTGGTGGATTAATTGGTCCTACAAAATCTATGCCCCATTTTTCAAAAGGAATTTGGGCTAAGATAGGTGTTAAAGGCATAGAAGATGTCGGAGTAGGTTTTCCTACTCTTTGACAGGGATCACATTTCTTTACAAATGTTGCGGCATCGGCAAACATAGTGGGCCACCAATAACCGGATTGTAATGCTTTTTGAGCAGTTACTAATCCCGCAAAGTGTTCACCACATACATCACTGTGACATCCTTGAAGGATGATAGGAATTTCACTAGGATTGATACATCGTCTTAAAATTTCATCTTTACCTTTTTTATAAAGTGTTCCAGCAAGTAGAGTGTAAAAACTACTTTTATACACTCACATTTTCTTCTATTTTTCCGTGTATTCAAGGGAAAATTGTCCCGTTGAAAGGTAGTGAATAATGTCAACATATTCTATTGGAATAATATCTACTTGGAATAGGTCTGCATCAGGGAAGTTATCATTTATGGATTCACTCCCTACTTCTTGGTTGATTCGTGAAAGGTGGTCAACATTTGCATGACTCTTTCCTGGTCGAACTTGAATTGTGAAATTAAACTCTTGGAGTAGTAAAACCCATCTTGCTATTCTCCCACTTAATTGGGGTTTGTTTATCATGTATTTCAAGGCATCACGATCTACATGGAAGACAAATTTATAGCCCAACAAGTAGTGTCTAAACTTTTGGACTGAAAATATCATTCCTAAAGCCTCTCTTTCCGTTACAATGTAGTTCTTCTCTGTAACAGCCAACTAGCGACTTGCAAAATATATGGGTCTATCATGTCCTTTTTCATCCTTTTGACTTAACACACTCCCTATGGCAATATTAGAGGCATCTACATAAACTTCAAAGTCTTTATCCCAATTAGGTGGAATTAAAATTGGAGCTGTTGTTAGTTTATATTTTAATGTCTCAAAAGCTTTAGTACAAGCTTGTGTCCAAATAGGTGTAGCGTCTGACTTTTTAGTCAATTCAGTTAGGGGAATAGCAATGTTGGCATATTTATAAATGTATCGCCTATAATAGCCAACATGGCCTAAAAAGGCCCGAACTTCTGTAATAGAATTGGGTTGGGGCAATTGCATTATTTTGCAACTTTATCTAGATCAGTTGCTATGCCTTGGCTAGAAACAATATGGCCAACCAATTTGCCAAAAGGAACAACAAATTGGGATTTAGCAGCATTTATAGAAATTCCGTACTTCTCACATTGAACAAAGCATTTCTCTAGACATTCTGCATGTTTTTCTTTCATACTATAAATACAAAAATCATCTAGAAATATTTCCATAAACTTTCTCAAATACATTTGGAAAGCTATAGTCATCAACCTTTGAAAGGTTGCAGGGGCATTACATAGACCAAACGGCATTTTGGTGTGGGCATAAATACCCCAATCTGTGGTGAATGCCATTAATAGTCGATAAACTAGGGCAATTTGAATTTGGTTATATCCTGAAAATCCATCCATAAAAGAGTAACATTCATGCCCTGCCACACCATCTAAAAGTGTGTCTGTAAAGCATAAAGGAAAATGATCCTTTTTGGTTACACTATTTAATTTCCGATAGTCTTGACATATTCTTATTTTCCCGTTCTTTTTAGGAACTATAACAATTGGAGAAACCCACTCACTATGTGGTACTTCAAAGATGAATCCACAAGCCAAAAGCTTGTCAATTTCTTCTTTGACCATTAAGGAATATTTAGGATTCATCTTGTATTGCCTTTGCCTAACGGGTTTGGCATTAGGTTCTAACTCTATTTTGTGTTCACAAATTTCGAGAGGTACGCCTTTCAACTCAGCATAATTCCAAGCAAAAGAACTTTTATGCCGTTTAAAGAATCCATACCAATATTTTAACTCAACTTTGGTCACATTAGAATAAAGTTTAATAATTTTTGGATCTTCGTGAGTTCCTAAGTTCATATCTTGCAAAGGCGTCTTTAAAGATTCTTTAAAGATTTTGCTTTGTAAAGGTGTTGTATCACTATTAGCAAACATATCTTCCATTTCTTGTTTGTCAAATTGTAATTCTGGTTCCAATTCTGAATTTTCATCAATACTCACATTGAAGACTTCAGAATTTTCCCATGCTAGTATGGCATCATCTGAATCTTCAATGGTTGCTAGAGGGGTGAAATATTCACCTAATCCCATACTTTTATAAGGTAATTCTTTATTAATCTTTTGAGTTTGTTCTTCCTCACTAGTTTCACTCTCATTATTTGATTGATTTTCCGAATGTAACACTAGTTTCTTCTTCTTAGGTTTCACCATGGTAGATTGTAGGATAGAGAGGTAAAACAATTTTATTCTTTCCTTTTCCAATGGTTAGGGTTCCCTTTCCCCAATCATCTTTGGCTTTAATAGCTAAATACAACCATGGTCTTCCTAACAAGATAGGATAAGAAGAGATAGACTCTGTAAGTTTAAAAAATATATAATCAACCTTATAATCTATCCCACCAATGGTTGTCACAATTTGGGTCAATATCCCCAAGGGTTTGACTCTACTTTGATCAGCCATTCTTAAAATAATAGGAATTGAGGTCATAATTGTTAATCCCAATTCTTCCATAGTTTCAAAGTTCATGAGATTAACACTAGATCCACTATCAATTTGAATTCCATAAATTAAAGAGCCGTCTATCATTACATCAATTGTAGGAGCCCCAGGATCCATAGAAATCTCATGAATTTCTAAAGGTTTAGCTCTTTTTCTTACCAATGAAGTACTCAAATCACTTCTACACTTAGGAGAAATTGCCAATATAGTTGTTTCATACTAATTTGTGGTTGAATTTTATCAAGGTTGGCCAAAACATCATAGGGCTCCATTCCAGTTGTTAGTTTCATGGATTTGGTTACTTTGCGTTTTGGCGGACCTTGAATCTTTGAGTTCATTCTCTTTGTAGGGATTTGATAAAAACTAGGAGTAGTAGTAGTGGGAATTGTTGGCAAATTTATTGGGGGATTTATAACTTTTAGTGGTATAGATGATTGTATTTGACTGGGCTATTGGTTAAGAAGCTTTTCTTGCCTTTCTTTCCACGTCATCTCTTTGTTAGGATGATTGGGATCTAGGCTTATTTCTACTAGGGAAATTACTTCTTTTTCCTTTATTGGATCTAATCGCAATGGTGTCCTTTGCATTATAGTTCTTGGCGTTTCAAGTTCACTCTCAAAGATATCTGTTGTTTGATTGTCCACTATATTTTGTTTAGCTTTTGCTGCCCTTGTAGCTATAAATACATTTTTTGAACTTGGTTCAAGAATAGAATGTGAAACATGATTAGAAGGTCTAGTAATTTCTTCTTCTTGAAATTGAACTTGTTTAGCTCTAGGATAATCCCTCTCAGAAGGTGGAAATTTTCTAGGCGGAGCAGTACAGTCTTTCGGTAAATGACCTTGTTGTCGACATCTGCCACAAAATGGTGAGTATCCTACTTGTTTTCTAGCATTGGGACATTCATTAGAATAATGGCCTAATTCACCACATCTATAACACACTACTTGTTTTCCCCTTTCTGGTGGTCCATAACGATGGGTGTTAGGATTAGACGAAGGTCCGTTCCAAACTGGAGGTTCATTATAATTATCACCTCAACGGGGGCGATTGTTATTAGACCTATTATCTGGTCTTGCAAATGGCCTTTTATTAATATTGGTTTTATTTATCCAAGGTTTATTGGCATCAATCTGTAAAACTTGTTTTACAGCTTGTAAATCTTGCTTAATTGCTGCTAGATTCCAACATTTATCAGTAGGGTGATTACCTCCACAGAAATTACAACGAGGTCTTCTATTTTCTATGGTGGGTGAAGGACATTCAGAGGGTAAATGGCCCTGTCCTTGATAATTAGTACACCATACATTCGCTCTGGTATTGGTAGGTTTAGACCGCTTAAGTGGAGCATTAGTGATATGGACTCTTAAATCGGCCATTTCCTCTACTAATTTGCTTAATAAATCTGTTTTTGGTTCTTTGGTTTCAGCTACAGGTGGTACTACTATTGTAAGATGAATGTTGTGTATAATAGGTTCTAATTGGTGGTTGATAAACCGTTTGTTGATAGGGTACTACTTGATTTGCCATTGGAGGATATACAGAATTTGGGGGATACATGTTAGGATCTATAGTGGTCATCTGATCTTCCCCTATCCTAGCTTCCTCATAATGTTTAGCATATGTTAATGTTGTGGCTAGGTCAATAGGATTCTTTTCCTTAATGGCTATTTTAAATTCAAGAGGATATAAACCTCCTACAAAAATTCTAATTAAATAGGCATCAGGAATCCCATGACCTCGCCACCGTTGCAAAATGTAGTCTATTCTACCATAATAGCTATCTACCATTTCTCCTATCATCATCCTTATAGTTCTTAACCGTTCTTGTAAACTTTCCGTAAAGGCTAAGGGTCGAAATCTGGTCAGAAATGCATCTTTCAATGCTTGCCAAATGCCAATTGGCAAAAGGAGCATGTGTTTGATACCATTCCTGAGCAGTTCCTAACAATGTAGCAAGAAAGGTTACAAGAAAATTGGCTTCAAGTATCATATTAGCTGCACATACTATTTCAAATCTACTCATGTGGTAGTCAAGATCAGTGCCTGCTTGACCATAATATTGAGGTAAATTGACCAAATTAAAAGGGCATTGTGCCATGTTATAGTCTTCTACCCACGTGTCTTCTTCAAATTCTTGGGTTTCTATGTCTAGATCGGAATCTTCAGATAATTTTGGTTCTGGTTAAAGAGGTTGAAGAATTTGAAAAGTTTGAAAAGGCGGAAGACTTTGAAATGGTTGAAAAGGTTCTAAATTTGATGCAAAAGGTGATCCTTGCAAACTATAAGGGTTGACATTTTCTTCCAAATTATAGTTTATAAATTGCCCTATAGATATTTCCAAATGGGGTGGAGATTCATGTGGAGATTCAATTCTCTCTGGTTGAGCTGAACTAAAGGAAGAGGCTCTTCTATCTTCTCTAAGAGGTGATAAATAATTTTCTAATCTATCTAACACACTAAGACTTTCTTCATTCTATGTATTTCTCAGATACTTAGTTAAGGCAGTGCTAGTTCTATAATCACCTAGTCTAGCTGTAGATAAATTAACTTATTCTGGGGTGGAAAATAAATATTCAACTGGAGTTGGGGTCCTAGGAGATACCGGTGTTGGTGTTCTCAAAGGACTAATAGATGTTCTTTGTGGACTAACTGAAGATTGGTGCAATACTTGACTTACAGAATCGTCAGTTATGGGATAAGGAAATTCTTCCCTTTCTATAGATGTAGCCATATTTGTTAAGGGAGTTCCTTGAGCAACTATTTCTCCCCTTGTAGATTCCTCAAATCCCGTAAGTATGTTAGAACTAATTTCAAAATCAATTTCAAATTCAGTTACTTCACTTTGAGTTTCATTTTGGGTAGAGTTAGTAACCAATCTTTGAAATTGTCTAATAGATGATTCTGCTGTGTTGGAATCTACATGACTAGGAGGAGGTTTAGGTGGTGAAAAACAGGGATTTATGTAAGTAGCCGTTGTTCTTCTATGTTTTGGATTACTTTCTGCTTGGATTTTACGTGTGGCTTCTCTTAATAACCGTTCAGGATTTTTGCCAGTCATTCACAGAGGCCATAGAAAATGAACCTATAGTTTTAGTAAAAGGAGTTAGTCAAGGTTTTTTGCAACAAAAACCCCGGGAAACATTGGGGACCCTTTATCACAATGGTTTGGAGTAACGAGCTTCCACTGCTCCCGAAGTTATCCCTTTTGACTCGACTTGGGTTCTTATAATAGGAATCCGTGGTTGGGACAAACGATATGGGATATTGTTTTATAGACGAACGTAACTGAAACTAGTCGGGCAAACTAGACTAAATGATGGACTTAAAGGATTCATTTTCTCTTTATACATAAAGTCTGGGATAAGTGGAGTTATTGCTGGATTCATGGGTCCATAAGTAAATATATAAATTCTGTTTAGAATTTTTGTGCCAGTCCAAGCAGCATATGCTTTAGGTACTTTGTTTTTAGTTTGAGATTTTAATTTCCCGTATTGACTAATTAGGTAGTGTAAGGTAAAATCAAAAAGTAATTCTCCACTTTTCACAGCAAAGCCTTTCTTAGGTTCAATTTTCTGCCAAATTTGGCTAAAAATAACTCTCTTTATGTCTAAGGGTAATTGTTCTACTCTTTGTTTTAATTCTTTATCTTGGATATAACTTCCACTTAATTGAAATCCTTGTCCAAAGTATGCGTTTTTATAAAGACGATAAAGGACCATAAAAAGGCAAGGTCTAGAATAGTAGTCTTCTAACAACTCTGGAACTTCCCATGGGAATAAATAACCCATTTTGATTCATTTAGAATTTGTTTTAAAAATTTTAATTTATGTTTGAACTATTTCCACGGGTTTTACTTTCAGTTGGATAATAGTAGATTAAAGTGTTAACTATGGTTCTTATTCTAAGTAATTCTTCTAAGGTTATTTTGGGATTTCTTAATTGTGTAAGACCTCTAACACTTTCTAAGAATTCTTGGTAAAAAAAAATTTGCTTTGGAATAGGTTTGGTAAATTGGAAACGATTTTGTTTTGTACTATCGTAAATCTGTTTCTTAGAACAGGTTCTTTTAATATGTCCTATTTCACCACAGAAATGGCAAAGAATTCTTTGTCTAGGTGTTTGAATGTTCCTTGTGGTATGAGTCCTATTCCTTTTGGAGTTTAAACTATTAAAGTTTTGGTTAATTTCAGGAATTGCATTTAAGTTTGGTGTTGGCTTTAAGGCTTGTAAAAATGGTCGATTGTAACGAATTGTAAGTTTAGGCTTCTCTAAATTTTCAATTTTTGGAAAAATTTCCGCTAGCATTTGTTTTATAAATTCTTGACTTATTTCCTTGCACAATCCCATCTTTTCTCATAAACATACAATAAGTATTCTAGTTATGTTTTTGTTTTTAACTAACTAATCCAAAACTAGTGTAAGTATTTCTTGTAAAGAAATTTTATTAATATATTGACTAAGGTTTAAGAAAGAATGCTATTTAGGAAAAATACATGTCATTCTTTGAAAATGGATTTATCCAAGAAGATACATATTCTATTTTTTCCAAATTGGTTCTCTAGGTGTGTCATAGTCAAATTTTTAATAAATCATTCCTAATCTATTCTACATTTCAGCCACCGTTAGCCAGGACCTTTCCCCGGCAGCGGCGCCAAAATGTGAACTAGATTTTGCACTTTCACAAAACCCAGGAACAATAGTATAGGGGTTCTTTGTTTTAAAGAAAAGTTTAATTAGTCTAATGTTTTATGACTAAAAGTCACTTACAAATAGATTTATATTTACAAGTTTAGTATAATATTATATCACTTTTATTCCCATGTATAAAATTTGTTGGCCAGTCCATTACCAATGTATGTATAAAGTCCCAGTCCTATATAGTGTTCTAAGGGAGGTCAAATCATTCTTTGTCAAATAAATCAGGTTTTGTCAAATGAATCTTATATAATGCATGCACTAGGACGTAATCATAACAAGATAGTATTGATAAAATAGTATATATATAATTTGTTCATTATACCTTTTTATGTTTTTATGTCAAATAGTCTTACTAGTCAATCTACCGCTAATGCGATCATGCAAGGATGTCTAACGTTTCCGTATTCTATGTCAAATGATTCCTAGTTGTGAAATGTATGATGATGTCAAATAGTTCTTAATTCTTTTGCTTTTGCCAAATTATGTCAAATGAATCCATATCCATTGTTAATCTTTGAAAATATACAAAACATTCATTGAATCAATTTGCAATTTACACATAAACACATAAACTTATGACCAAGATTTAAACAATTATTTATAATAAAATATTGCAAATTCTAAAACTAAGTCTTGATTAAAATCACAACAAAGCACCAAGGTACCAAAATATGGAACAACTCAAGAATAAATTAAAAAATTAAAAAATTAAAAAATTAAAAAATTAAAAAATTAATAATTAAACGATTCAGCTTAATCCGTGAGCCCAAGCCCCAAAAATGCCAAGCCTGAACCCGTGATCAAGAGGGCCCAAAACCACCCCAAGGACCCTAAGACTGACCGTCAAATCCCATGACCGTGCGACTAGACCCCAAAGCTGTGCGCCGAAGCCTAATTCCGTGGCCGAATCCCTATTTGGGAAGCTCGTCGGAGTCGCAGACTGCCTGCCGTGCCTCGCCGAATCTGACTCTCAGTTTATGAAATTTGATCCACTTTGTTCAGGAAGTCGAACAATTCATTTGATCATTGCAACCCACCCCATCTCACAATTTTGACCACTTCGAGAAATCTCAGTGAAGAATCCCAGCTTTACAGCGAATAGGTTCCCCACCAATTCATGAATTGAATTTAGGAATTTGGTTGTACAATTATTACGAATCCTAATCCAGATTACAGTAACCAACAAATTGCCCACTAATTCAACCTCAAGCTTCCCGAATTCTCGAAACTGATTACAACACCTACGCGATTTGAGCCCAGGATTCAAATCCCTAACTCGAGACGTCCGACTAAGCTGCTGCGACTACCAATTTTGAGAGAGTTGCTCGATCGAATGTAATTTCTTTGCAATTTATGCTCATATGATTCAATCTTCCCATTTCGCTAATCAGAATTCCAATGTCTGCAGGGAGATTTCGTCATGAGCGTTTGAAGATTTTTACCAATGCAATCGCAGCACTTTGAACTGCAACCTTGAAGATTTCGTAAATTTGGGGATTACAATACCGATTCCTCAATTGAATATTTGATTGTTCCACCTTGTTCCAATCTCTCAAGTTGGAGGTTTGCAATTGATTGAGCAATCAGTAAAGAATAAAATAAAATAAAAATTCTCGATTTTAATCCTGTTACTTGGCAGGACTGGTGTTTTGATCTCGGGCTCCACAGCGCACCTGCTTCCTCCGATCAATGGTCGAATTGCTCGTCCTCGCCGTCTCTGGCGCCTGCAATTGCAATCTCCATCACCCCAATCGGCCTTCCTCCTCAGGTTTCTTTTATCAACGACTCCGATGCTACGAATGCTCTTGCAATCTACCAATCTCACAGCACTCTCAATTTTGGTCACTCAATCAATCTTCAGACTTGCAACACTTCTTCACCGATTAACGTCTCCAATGCCACCGTACTCTCACAATACTTAAAGCATGCAGCAAATTTCAACAATACACTCACAACAATTAATCCTCACCCCAACACTCAATTTCTTACATCACCCAAACAATCAACAACTGTTCTCGAATAAACATCGGTAAGGAAATCCTAATCACACAAATCACAAATCCATATTTCACCGTTTGAATCCTCACATAAACGCACAACACAACATGATACACAATTCCTCACAACAATAATGAAACTCACAAAAACTCG
This sequence comes from Pseudisothecium myosuroides, assembly GCA_951799445.1. Lineage (NCBI taxonomy): Eukaryota > Viridiplantae > Streptophyta > Bryopsida > Hypnales > Lembophyllaceae > Pseudisothecium > Pseudisothecium myosuroides. Next base: position 52,688,706 of record OX637287.1, on the reverse strand, counting down.
CATATACACAACAAAACGTACAAACAACAATTCACAATAAATATATATTATATAAAAATATTGGGTCTTACAAATGCCATCGTTTTTCTTTTTTTCTAACATTTTATAAAGAAAGAATGGGTGCAACTTTGAAGAGGTGCGACCTAAGTCACACCTCATTCATCCAAATTTTTATTTTTATTTATTTTTATTTTTCATCCATCTTTATGCATGTAATCCTATTTACACTATTAAGTGTAATTTAATTTTACTTTTAACTTTATCTTTAACCTTTTCTAATAAGGGGTCCCTAATAGCTATTTTTTTCTAAATTTATTAATTTTCTAAATTTTCTTTCTACATTAACTTTGAGTTTATCCATTGCCTTGAGGAGGGTTGAAGCTCATTATTGATTGGCTTTCTAAGCAAGCTTCATGATACCTATGTCATAAAGATTATGAAATCTACTTTTAGGTAAACCCAAAATGTTCTTTAAGGGTTAAGAGCAAAGAGATTAATTGGATTTGTCAAAAACTCTAAATAGACATCTTTTGTGATATGTAGACTAAGCATATTCATCACTAGAAAATTCTATAGTTTCTCAATGAGGGGATTTCCACCTTGAAGTGTTGCACACTAGTGGAAAGGAGTGGACATCCTAGAGCACCAAATTCTAACACTATAGCTTGATGCTTCATAACACATACCCTTTCCATTAGAAGCAATTGCAAATACGTTCAAAAAAACTCTCTTCCTTCCAAAATGGATGAAAATCATATGATTTTCAAAAAAACAAGTTGTGTCTGACCATCCATTAGTCACTTTTGGTTGCTTACAAATTTCTAGACTAATCTTTAAAAATCTAATAGGGATTATATATATGGTCTTATATTTTACTCTTAGAATATGAAGTATGTGCTAAAATATGGCAAGACATATACTATTGGATTGACCAACATCTTTCTTTTGGAGGCCATTTTAATATCTAAACCTTTTCATGTTCAAATATGGCACCGTCTACATAGAATACATGGCCATTTTGCAACATCTTAAACATATAGGAGGTGCAATCATGATCTAAATTGGAAGTGCCATGTGCCTTGTGTCATTGGATTTGGCTCAGCGTAAGTACAAACTTTTGCAATTGATGTATAGTACGCCAATTCATGCTCTTCGTATGTCAATTATACAAAAAACCATACTATGAACCAAATTGGGCTTCTTAGACCTTTAAACTTTTAGCATCCCAATTTTTTTGAATTTTTTCATATTTTTGCTTATACATTTGTACAAATATATCATTTACTACAATTCCATGAAATTGGTCACAAAATAAGGTTTAAAAAAAAAAATTCAAATATTACATTGGATGAATGAAAAATAAGTTGAACAAATAGTGCCTTAAAGCCCTCCGGTCATTGTTTAGAATATGGACATTGGAGCGCTTAAAGGTTAGGAGTTAATTTAAGAAGTTTCCATCATTGTTATAAATTCCAATTGCCAAGCTCCTTCCAAGTTCACATCCTTCTTTGCTTGTTGATTCTCATATGCCAGCACTAATCAACATTCCAAATAGCCTTCAAAATTTGTACATCCAATCAAATAAACACCATGGACTATTGACAGAAAAAATATACGATGTCGGATAGAGAGAGGTTTGCCTTAAGAAATCACAAGGTTCTTGGCTACGACCAGGAATGGTTTAGGAACAAAAGAAGATGTAGTCGTGTATAAATCTTAAGTCTCGATTGTTGAATCTTCTACATTGCCGTGGAATTGTTCTTTACTGGCCTATCATGTTTGGGCTCTAGATTGACTCACGAACAAGGTAGTTATAAGAAACCACAAGATACAAGATGGGTATAACCGACGATATACCACAAGATACCGTCAATGAATTTGGCTTCTAAACTTTCAAACTCACGGTCTGTTGGTTGTCAACCCAACCTCACCATGAAAACAGAGCAAGTCTTGATTATTGGGCAAAGAACTCTACTTTGTTGTCACGACTTAAAATGAAGCTAAGCAATGATATATTCCCATGCCGCCTACGACAAAAAAAATTTACAAAAAAAAAGAAAGCTACAAGCCACAACATATAAGTCTTCAATGAGTTAAACTTTGATTTAATGCCATTATTGTTTCATGAGTCCAAATAAGATGAATGATAGATTTTTGAAAAGTTAACACAATTTTCTACTTTTCATCAAAATCTCAAAATTAGTTTATCTTTATGTACGACTTCTATGGCCACCTAAAGTTTCAGCCCTTAGATTTGAGGGCAACAAATCCTTCTTCATTTTAACACTCATAACTCACTTCTAAAAACTTCAAATAGGACAAATGATAGCTTTATGAAAAGTTAACTAAATTTTCTAAACTCCATTAAAATTTTATTGTAAGAAAAAGATTTTTTTGTCTTTTATGGTCAGCCAAAGTCTGTGCTCTTTCACCTGAGAGGCAATAGACCTTCCTCCACTCAAACTTGCACAAATCTTGAATGTCAAGTCCAATTTTAGTAAATAAAAACTTTAAAAAATACAACACCATGATATATAACTCCTCAAATTTTCATTGCAAATGATTTCATATATTATCATATCTCTCCTCTAACATTCGGTCCCCAATTTCTTTCAAACTTCATACTCCATACTACTCCAGGGTGAATGCAAGAAACACCTGTACTATTTGTTGCGTTCCGTCACACCTTAGTTTTTGATTTTTGTTTTGGCTATAACTTTTGTGTTTTAGGTCCAAATGACTCAAAATTCATAGGGAAGCTACTCATAACTATTATATACTATACCAGATTTTTGAGGATTTTTCAAAAATAATTTACTATTTTTAAACAACCCCAAAAATTTCTCACAATGGCTGATTTAGGGATTTTTAGCACTAATTGGAATCCAAAAGAACGAATTTTGAACTAAAATTTGGAGAGGATGGTCTCTTAGTAGACTAATAGCTACTGTCCAAAGGAATTTTAAAAATACTAATATTTATGTGGTGTAGAGGTCCACAAAGAGAGCTTCTTTCTACATTTTTTTTCAAAGATATAAAACAATATTTTGGTGATTTTTTTTGGTCAAATCTCATCACCAAAAAGTCTTCTCAAATAATAAATTTTTATATACTTTAAAAAAAAAATCCTATTTTTTACAAATTAGAATGTTAGAAGTGGTATTTTCTTCACCGGACTTTTGGACATAGAATTCACATAGAATTCTGGTGAAGAAAATACCACTTCTAACATTTTAATTTGTAAAAAATAGGATTTAAAAATAAAATAAAATAAAATAATATATATATAAATTGATTATTTGAGAAGACTTTTTGGTGATGAGATTTGACCAAAAAAATCACCAAAATATTGTTTTATATCTTTGAAAAAAAATATAGAAAGAAGCTTTCTTTGTGGACCTCTACACCACATAAACATAAGTATTTTTAAAATTCCTTTGGACAGTAGCTATTAGTCTACTAAGAGACCATCCTCTCCAAATTTCAGCTCAAAATTCGTTTTTTTGGATTCCAATTAGTGCTAAAAATCTCTAAATCAGCCATTGTGAGAAATTTTTGGGGTTGTTTAAAAATAGTAAATTATTTTTGAAAAATCCTCAAAAATCTGATATAGTATATAATAGTTATGAGTAGCTTCCATGTAAATTTCGAGTCATTTGGAGCTAAAATACAAAAGTTATGGCCAAAACAAAAATAAAATACTAAGGTGTGACATATCGCATTAAGTGTTTCTTGCAATCACCCTCAAACCTTTGGAAAAACTTCCTAAGTCATTTCCTGGATATCAAAGGCTATATGGACCAGCCCATCCCCCCTTTACATGGGTGGACCTCCAAACCTTAGCCAAATGGTTTTCCTTTATTTTTCTAACTATTTTGCAAAACTCAAACAAGAAAGGTAAAATAGTCATTACCTACCAACTATGCAACAAAGCCAAATCAACATAAATACATGTAAAAATTCTAATAAAAATAAAATATAATAACAAAATCAATATGGACAAGGACTAAAACGTCAAATAGAAAAGAAACAAGTCAACCGAGGCAATAAAATTGATTGAAAGCTAGATTCAATCGCCAAGTCGTGGACTTAGTCAGCTAGTTTGGTATGTTGGTGGTTAACCAACTAGTCCGGTTTTAACTCTCGTCGGGCTTGTCAACTGGCTTGGATAATCCACGACTTGGCATCACTATTGAAGTTGAAATAAACAGACGATCCACTACCCCATCCTTGAGTTGTGCTATGACAAGATGCACGAGACCTCAAGATTGTTAACAAGCTTCTGCATTAATCCCTAAATCGTAATTCTTACCACGACCCCACTTTTTTCCACTCGCTTGATTGTTCGACTTTTTGCCAACTATTCGCTTATTCAAATCCAAAGCAAATCAATATAAACATATATTTTTATATGATGCAACATTTTGCATCACGACAGTGGAAAAATTATTTCTTGTAATTATCTCTTCTTTGATGTATGAAATCCACGTGATTAGTAATTACGGATTTTTCATTCATTAATTGCAAATTTCATTCATTTCTTGACTAACATTTATTTTGGGCAATCTCTTCATTGTCAAGAATTCTAACAAAAAAAACGAACATTCCTTGTCGCGCTTCGTCCTCTTCATTAGTCTGTTTTCTATCAAAATTTCTTCCACCTCGGTGATATCCCTATACTAAATTCTTGACTAAATTGATGAATTTATACGACTTTATTGAAGGATTGTTGCAATCAAATCCACCCCATCCATCTTGCTAATGGAAGGAATTCCATGAGTTCAATTAGGCTTGGCTTTGATTTTCTTTTGCTCTACTAGATTTCGTTTTTGTTTTCTTAACAGACAAATCAAAAAGCAGTGATGCTAGTGCATGAGCACAAAAATATGAGCCTATGTGAGCGCTTATTTACCCACCCTTGGTAAATAAGTGAGCACAACCAAGCTTTAAGTGTTTTGGTGTTTAATTTTTGTCCTACGGGTGTCTAGCGTAAATCCATTGTGCCTTCCAAGCAATGGATCTTTTTTCTAAGTTCCTAACTTCCACAATGTACATGAAACCCAAAGAAATTCAATACGGCAATTTCTATTCTATCTTCTTTGATCAAAAGAGGTCACGGTGGTTTCGAATTTGAACTAGTTACAGTCAAAATTTAACAATCCTAAGTTATAGAACATTTCATGCCATTTCTAAAAACATAAAATTCGACCCTACCCCCTTCTTCTAGCAAAAGTTATGGGCGGATGAAGTTTAGCCTTTCTGGGGCTATTTAAACTTCATCCATAATGTAAGACGTGTTTCCTAATTCAATTACCTTTGAAAATTGAACACTAGATTTATGTGGTTAGGACCTGCCTAAATCCTAAGTTTTGACTTGGATGAACTATTTTAGGTTGACTTCATCCGTTCCTTGGCCCAAACTTCATCCTTGAATATTTCCTAGGGTTTTTAGTCTTTCTTGAAGTTTGAACTACTTTCAGGTTACTTAAGGTTGATATTATGACTTACTATTACTAACTTCTTCCTTTGATCAAGTTAAAACATCCTAGTTCTTCTATCCTTGTTCTTTGAGGTTTTGTTTGAGTTTTGGAAAATTACTATTTTTAGAATTTTTGGAGTTGTTCCTTCTAGAGACTAGCCTAAGCTTTCCAAAATGGTATCTTACTTGGAAATCCACCTATCCTATCAAAAGTTGTTGATGGATGAAGTTTGACTGCTAATTGGTGTTTAAAACTTCATCCGTTGATTACTCCTAACCCTACTTTGATAGTTAACTTCTAATTCCACTTTCGAGACTTAGGTTATTTTTAGTTGATATTTCCTAATTTAACTTGTCTTGTTTATCTTCTAATTACTTTTCATCCAAATTAGGTCCTAAACTTCATCCTCCCATATCTCACTCGTTTTAGTTCCAAATCCTAAGTGTGAGATGGTTTTGGAAACCTCCAACTAGACTCTACAACACTACTACCCTGATTCTTGAAATATTCCTCTTCTAGACACTCTGAATTGACTTGAGAGTTCGGTCCTACTTGTAAACGCTTATTTTTGAGAAATTGAAATGGATGGTTTAAAGTTAGGAGCTTACCTCGGAATTGGTGTCATTGTTTAGGTAATTGTATACCCCTTCAAGCTCCTCATCATTTGCCATATTTTGTAATTGTTTGGTAATTTTTCCCACGGCTTAAAGTAGGAGTTTTAGTACAAGGTTTGCCAATTTCTTGGACTTCCTTTTTCTTTTCTTTTTCTTCTAATTTCTCTTTCTCTTCTAACACTATTCTAATTCAATTATTTATACTTCGAAGGGTTGACTAGTCTTGAACAAAATAATTGAAATCAACTCTCCAATAATAATTGACTCTTCAACTCCTTGGTCAATTATTATTCTATCCAAGTTTTCATGGTTCTAATTGTTCTTTCTAGATTTCCACCTAATCCTATCTCTTCCTAAATCCTCTTCAACTTCTAAATTGCCACTTCATAATTCTAAATCGTCACTTCATCTCTCTCTATTTTCATTCTACTTTATTTGAGTTTTGAGAGCTACTATGCCACTTAGAGAATTTTGGCAATGGAAACGTTGTACCCAAGATTTCTTTTCTTAATTGTTTCCTACCTACTGAATCCTACTTTCACTTGCTAATTCTATTTTACTAGTGTATGTCTCCTCCTATATTCTTAGAATACAAAGCGGTTTGCTTGTAGTGTTAGTTTGCCTTTCTAGTATCGATATTTTGAGTCCCAACTCGTTTTTTCCAAATTTTGATTCATGGCCTGGAGCTAGAACGAGGCAGTCCAGAACAAAGCAGTTCAGAACGAGGCAGCCAGAGCAGCAGTCTCTCCTCACGAACCCCCCCGATGCCCTTACACGTGGCGGCTACTGGGCTTCCGGCGGCCTTGGGCTCCCGTGCGGCTTGGGCTCCCTGCCTGGACCTTGGCTCCCGTACGGCTTGGGCTTCCCCGCCTGGACCTTGGGGCTTCCCTGCTTGGACCTTGGTTGGATTTTTAAAACTCAAACCACTTGAGATCTCTTTTCTCTAATGTTTTAAATCAAGGCTCATTTCTTTTTTGGGGGGGGCTAAAGGTCTAAAGCACATGTGAACCTTGGAGGCTAAACACTAGTTTTTGGATACTAAACTTGGAATTCCACAACAAATGTTTTGGAAACTAAGGTAGCAACACCCATAACAGTTAGTGTACCCATAATTGATAGTAGAGTTCCCTTAAAGTGTTTTCAAATGTACTTTGAAATCATGCCCAATGCTTAATTGTGGTTGGTGGGCTCTGATTTTTTAAGATTTTGGTGCTAGAATCAAGGCAGATTTACTAGATTGTGGTTTAGAGTGCCCTAGGGAGTTGTACTTTGAAAATTCATAAAAAATAGATGCCTTATCCAAAAATTCTATTTTTTTTTTACAAATTCATGATTTTCAGTTGCTAATACTAAAAAAATATCATTTCTACAAAAAGGTGTCTCCAATTATGCTGAATTGCTTATTTTGACAGTTATGGGTGTTGCTACCTTAAACTTGGAGTAAAAAGTGACCGCTTCTAATTTTTTGGGGTTTTTTTGGAGTAAAGAAAGTCAAAGCTTCGCCGTGCTTTGATAAATCTCCAATTTTCTAAGACAACTCAAACGAAGCAAAGTTAAAGCTTCGCCGTGTAAGGGAAAACATATAGAACCGGGGGACAAGGAAAGCCAAAGTACCACGTCAAGAGTTAAACTAGCACCTAACCAAGGCCAAATAACACATACACACAACTTAGGGGAACTTCTCAATTAAGGAGTTTCCACTTAAGCCATGCAACAACGATTAGGCACTAGAGGGCCCCCTAAGCGGCATCGCCAAGGTACGGAGGGGGCATTCTCTAGGATTAGTGCCAAGTAATAAGAACCACGCAATAAAACCCGCAATAAACCACAACAAGGTAAGTAAAAGCAAGCTTTGAAGGGACCCCAATGTTCTTCAAAGAGAGCTTCAAAAACATCAACAATGAAGTTAAAAATGCTTCAAAAAACACACAAATTTGGCAACGTGGCCTAAAACGGCCAAAATCCAACTAAATAGACCCAATTGTGTAAAATGAGCCAAAATATGGCTACAAGGGGTGTTTGTGAGAGGAAAATGAGCCCCCTTATATACATTTCCAAGGGTACTCACCCCCACTCTTTTCCTAAGTCGTAAACTTATCAACTAAGATTTTCATCCTAATCTTCAATTTTTGACTTTCTACGCTGGTCCAAATGTCTAACTTTTGGAGATCAACTCCAAATTGAAAACCGATTGCGCCGTTGGCTTCAGAAGGCCATTTTTAGTCTTCAAGACTCCCTCACCCCTTAATCAAACTTCAAAAAACGCAACATAACCTACCGCTAACTGAACGCCAAAACGGGGTAAAAACCCAAATCTTGGAGGTTGACTTTTCTGAGAAAAGTAATTATCCTAGGTTCTTTAGTAGGTATGGGGGAGTAAGAAAAGACCTATCTTTGACCTCATTCCGATTTCGTATGCTCCCGGAACGCAAGTCAACTCCACCGTAAACTTCAATTTTGCCAAATTTCGGGGAATCTTGCCGGTTCGGGCACTTCTGGCTATCGGAATGTCTTGAAACTTGGTGGGGAATCTTATTAGCATAAAAGAAGCTAATCTAGTTTTTAGTGAGATTTTACCGCAACTTGGGTAATTTCTAGGAATTTCCCATTGTAGATTTTGGCGGTTGACCGTCCGGAAGGGCATCTTCTGCAAGTCAGAAAATTCCGAAATTTTTTATGGAACCTCTCATGGAATTCCACAAAGGATGTGCAAGCTCATATTTTTACTTTGCACAAAGGTCAGAGGAGAATCAAATTCTGTCTTCTCTTTTTAATTTTGGCGATTAGGGAATCTTTCACATACAAGAGAATCTTGGCAAGCCGATTTCGCCATTGAGTCCCAAATGTGATTTTCACCCTAGAACACCATACTCCACCCGTAGATTCCTCTTACGGGTCCATCTTGAGTTTTGTAACTCCTACAGGCTAACAATTGGGGTTTCTGCTATTTCTTCGATGCTATGGGGAAAGTGAAACCTATCTTTGGGAATGGACTTAGGACCTCAACGGTGTTCCCTCGGACCAATTTTAGCCATAAGATGTCACATGTATCGTAGGTTTGGGCTGTTTGGGTCAGGTTAGCCCTTAATTCTACTTTTTACCAATATTTCCACGTTTTAACCTATGTACAAGTGTAAATGGAATTTATTTAGGGGAAAACAACCTATAAGGGACCAAATGATATATTGGTACGTGACATACCTATTTTGGTTTTACACTCTTTTTTGGGCTTTTTGTATATAAAACTACACTTAAATTTGTAAAAATTGAAAAAAAGAAAACTGTGAGTCCCCATTGACGAATTAGGGGCTCACAGCCTATAAGCCTTGAATCTATTTGTAGGTATGTACCTACAATTATTTGAAGGTGTTTATATCATATATTTACCTACAACTATTTGTATGTATAATAGTCTATATTATAGGTATATACTATAACATAAAAAGAATCTATGACATAGGTACCTGTGATATAGACACCTTTATCCATAGAAAATGTCTACAATATAGACTCCTAGGCTTATGGACTCCTAGGTTCTATACTCACATGCTAGCATTTCCTAATGAAAAAGAATGCATTGCAATAGGCTTATAAAACTGATGACATGCACAATTTTTTATTGTTTATTTTTAGGAAACAAAGAAGTTGAATCCAAATTTTTTAGAACAACCAACCAAGAGGCGAGGATAAACTTTGGTGAGATGATTTTTGACCCCTAAAGCTCTTTACAAGCCGAATTGGGTTTTGAGAAATGTGGCCATCTAAACCAAAGTAGTAGAATTTTTTTTTTTTGTTCTTCTTATTTTTCTTGGGATTAAAAAACAAAACAAACTTCTAACAAATGTAATTTGTATACAAATCCAATTGTTGAAAATAAATTTATGTGTTTTTTGGGTTTTGGACCCCAACTCAGCAAGTGGAGCGCAGCATCATTTTACTTCAAAACTTTGCATACTTCTTCTAACATGAGACTCTACTCAAATATGAAGTCCCTAAATCTTCCTTGCAAACAAAGTTTGACATATGAGGCTTGAAAGCTCGACAATGCCACATTGCCAAATGCTTGTGTAGTCTTGAAAAAAATATTTTGTTCTACTTTACAAGCTTTGTTCTCACGCAAATATTTTTTTTAGACCTCAAAAATTTATACATGACTCATGTATAAGTCAAGAATAGGATACTATGGTTACAAATTCTAAAAAATGAATAGAATTTGATTAATCGACCTTTAGAGAGTGCTAATTTGGGATAGTTTTGTGAGTATTTGTAAATTTCTAAACCTCTAGAAATTTTTTTATTGATAGTTTTCCTCATACTTCAAATGGATCTTTAGGAACTAACCTTTAAAGAATTAGACGTTCAAATTTTGAATAATGCATGAGCGCAAATACATCCCAAGAATGCAAAAATGCATTTTTTCATCTTTCAATTTTTTTGAAGATTCTTGTGCTAGTTCTTTAACATTTGTACAATATAGATTTTAAAGATTTTGCTTTGCAAATATTCTATTATTTTAAGGGTACTGCTAGCTAGGTCTTGCCTCAAAAAAATAATTTTTTCAATTAAAAAATGACTTTAATAAAATAAATAAAATAAAAAATCTTCAAAAATTAATATGATTAGGACTTAACATTTTGAGCTTATAGGGAAAAAGCTCTTGTAAAATTCACAAATATTCAATCTAAAATCAATTTTAGAAAAAAAATTCTATTTCTGGCTTCCAATATTATTGAAAAAATTGGTTTGTATATTAGTTGATCTAGCCATATGGATATGATCTATGGATCATAATTTACAAATTAGGTGCATAAAATGGATTATCTTTGTCGTGCATTTTATGCCAAAATGAGAGCTTATTTTATTGCGCATTTGTAATTAATGTAAAGAAGTCATATAGTTAATGTAGATTATAAAATAGTGCCGATTCTTTATAGTTATTGTGTGCATTGTAACAGTGCGATAACTTGCAAATTATCGTACGCACCCATGAAACAATAGTAACTACATGATGATTGCTAACAATTCTTCGGTCCCAATCATTAGCAAATCACTGAAGTCATACAAATTTCATTATGCATAGTTGTGAGCTCCCAATTCGTCACTTGGGACTCATAGTTTTCTTTTTTCCTAAATTTGGCAATTTAAGTCGTAATTATATACAAAAAGCCCTAAAAAGAGTGTAAAACTAGAATGGGCATGTTACATATTAATATGCCTTTTGGTTCTAAATAGCCTTTTCTCCTTAGAATAGCCCTAAAATCCACTTGTAAATAGGTTAGAACCACAGAAGTAGTGGGAACTAGCAGGTTTGAGGGTTCTTACCCAAAATAGCCTAAAACCACTGTACATGTGATCATTCTGGGCTAAATTGGTCTGAAGGAAGTCTAGGGAGATTCTTAGATAGATTCCCTGAGAGAGGTTTCAGTTTCCCCATCCCATCGACGAATAGTAGAAACTCCAATTGTTAGCATGCAAGTGTCACTTTCTCAAGACAGGCCAGTGGAGGAATCTACGGTCACCGGATGGTGATCTTGGGTCGAAACCGTACCGGGAAGTCAAAGGCGAAATCCATTTGCCAAGATTCTCCCGTATGCGGAAGATTCTCTGACTGCCAGTAAACCAACAGAGGTATCTTTCTGCCCTCTGTATCAAGACATGCAAGATCAAGATGTAAACTTGCAAATCTCTTGAAAAACTCCATGGGAGGTTCCCCAAGAAGTTTCAGAATTTTCTGGATTGAAGAAATACCCCTTCCGGACAGTTCAATCAACCGCCTAAAACCGCGATGGGAAATTCACGATAATTACCCAAGTGGCGGTAAAATCCCACTAAAAATTAAGTTAGCTTCTTTTATGCTAATAACGCGTCCCGACAAGTTTCATGATGTTTCGATAGCAGGAGAGGGCTGAATCACCGACATTCCTTCAAATTATCCACGTGGCGGGATTTATGTGGAGTTGACCGGCGTCCCGAGAGCACACGAAGTCGGAACGAAGTCAACGAAGGGTCTTTTCTTACTCCCTAAGACCTCCCAGACTACCCTGGCTAGTCACCTTTGTCAGAAAAGGTAACCTCCAAAAAGTAGATTTTTACCTCTTTTACTAATTCTAGTTGGCGATAGTTTACAGTGGGATTTTGGTGTTGGAATATGGGGTAAGGGGTCCTCAGGACTAAAAATGGCCTTCTAAAGCCAATGGCGCAATTAGTTTTTGATTTGGAGTCGATCTCCAATAGTTAGAGTTTTGGATCAGCGTAAATCCCAAAATAGGTGAAAATCCTAAAAGATAAGGATGAAAATCCGGAAAGATAGGATTACCTAGGTTAAAAGAGGGGAGGGGAGGGCCTTGGGAAACCTATAAAAGGGCCCTCATTTCTCTCCAAAGCCACCCCCCATGCTTGTTTTGGGGTCCGTTGAGTCCACGTGATCGTGGATATTTTGGTGTTTTAGCCAAAAACCTTGAACGGTGTTTTTGGGGGCATTTCTTAGCTTCACTGTTGTACTTTCTTGAGCTCTCATCTACCTTGAGGTGTTTTTCAAGGTGGGATATACAAGTTAGGTTCTAGTTTGCCGTACTTTGTGATTAACTCCTAAAGGCCCAAGGCTTTTTTTCTGCCAAAACCCCATCAAAACTGCCATTTCTATAGCAAGGAGTAAAAAAAAATGAAAAATGTTTTTTTTTCACATCTAACCATAGGATCTTACACCTAACTAGTATGAGAATGTGTGGAAAAAATTTCAGAATTTTTGACCGCTCAGATTGCAAGATATCTGCGTTTAAAGTGGAAAAAACAAGTATTTCAGCACATTGTGGGACAAGATTTTTTGACTTTAAACATTTTTCACTTTAAATTTTTTGCACTACAAAGTTTTGTGCTTCAAATCTTTATAGTGGAGAATTGAGTTGAGAGTCTAGGGAAAAAAAATATATTCAAAAAAACTTAATTATCATTCCTAAAAAATTTATTAAGTAGAAGTAGGTACAAGATAGAAGGAAAATCTAAAACATTAATATATTTTAGATGGAATTAAAATACACTAATCCCAATGGTGAGATTGTTCTAGCAAGCAAACTAAACCATTAAAAAAAAAAATTGAAAAATTACAAAAATTGCATTCCGAAATGAATCCTACAAGTTATTTTTTTCTAGAAGATGCTCTAATTGCCCGAAAAACAAGAATGTCCATAACTTTCTCATAACAAATCCAAATGAAATGAATCAAAGCTTTCCAGATAGACAAAAATATTATCTACAAGAAAAAAAATATTTAAAAAAAAAAAATCAAATTTTTGTCAAATTTTTCTTGCTGCCCGGACTGCCCAGTTACAAAAAAAAGTAACACATTTGGCCATAACTTTTGACTCCTATTTCCAAATGTTCTGAAATTTAGTGCATATGAAAGATATTCCTCAGGCCCACCTTCTACTAAAATTTCAGCTTAAAATATGGAAATTTCTAGTCACACGGACCTGCCCAAAATTTCTATACGGCCAAAAAATGCAATCCGGTCCTTTAGGGGTTAAAGAGGTCCTCGTGAGTATTTTAAGTCATTGCATTAATCCTAAAGCATCCCCCACCGTACCTTGGCGATGCCGCTTTGGGGGGCCTTTAGTATGAGTCATTGAGAGAACTAACGGTGAGCGGTCACTAACTCATTCCAATCCATTAACCCTCGGCGGCAAGTGGTGTTGATCCTTTTTTTTGTGTTGTTAAGGTTGTGGTAGTAATAGCAGGGCTTAGCCTCTACGGCGGAACTTTGAACTTGGTTACATTGTTTAGTCTCAATTAGTGTGTTAAAACACCCGATACGGCGGAGCTCTGACTTTAAGAGTCTTTTTAGAAGTCCCAGATCCGGTGTTAAAAACCGGAATACGGCAAAGTTTGAACCCCCCCGGTTGTCGTGCCCAAAGTTTAGTTTCCAAAAGAGTATGAAAGCTAACCAAAGTATAGTGTCCAAAAAATTAGACGGATAGTTCTCCCCACCTAGTTACCCTCTTGTAGTGGTCACAGAGGACAAACATTATTAAGTAGACTAGTAGGGATTTCCCCCTTACGGAATGGACCCTCTCCTCTTCTTTCCTTTGTTCCTTTTTTTTTGCATATGATTTTTTTTTTTTTTTTTTTTTTTTTTCTTTTTTCCTGCTTTCGTAGCCTAGTAATAGTCTCTGAAAAAAAGAGCTATTTGTATTACAAAGATGCTGTAATAAATTACGACGATATTATGAAAGTCGTCGATTTCCTACACCTACAGTTCAGAAATATCATGCCAGAGCTGATTTAATTGTGAAAATCTTCAGTGATCTGGGTTTATTAAAACACCAAAGGAGCTGTTTAGCATATGAGACTCCTATCAATAAAACAGTAATAGCTAGCATGACTTGAATAATAATCGTGATACAGTACAACTCTGTAAAGTTTAGCCAGAGCAGGCAAACGGTTTCCGCTTATTGCCTTAATTACGGTAATACTGAGCCTCTGTTTTTTTTTTTAAAATGGGCTATTTATCACTGGCGGCGAGTTTACAAAGGCGGGTACAGGCACCTGCTGCCACGTCTTTACGGTGGGAAAAGCATCCCGGTCACCATGGGGTACTGTATACCTGAAACTGGGAAGAGTAGCCAAGTCTTTTCCTGATGTTATGCAAAAAGTTGGCTTGTTCTGGTCACACGTTCTGAGCTCTTGAGTGGCCTGCATTCGATTGAGATTCCTCAGGGTATTTTTGGACTTTCGGTTACTGTAAACATACTGAGCAGATAGAATAAGTTTTTATCTCTATAGTTGCCGACTTGAGACCGTGTTGCTAAGTCAGGACTGTGGAGTGAGTTTTGGGTGAAGGATACACTATGGCTGCATCACAACGGGCTAACAGCACTCAGGTTCACAGAATAGACACTTCATGGAATATGTGATTGTGATTTTGCTTTCTTGATTATATGTTTTTGATTCCTTGTGAAAGCTATGGCATGCGTCTGTGGCCTGAAGACACCTCGTACACCTCACTAACTAAACATTGGGTTGTTTTGTTCATTGGGACGGGTACAGGTGAGGGCCACAACCTCTCGGAGCAAGTTCTATAGTCATTTAGCAAAACACTTACTTCCTTATTTCCATGTTTTAGTGATGATTTTGGTACAATACAGCTGATAAATGGAGAGACAAACCTATTAGTATGGAGTATTCCACTTATCATGACCTAGGATATGCTCAAAAAACAGGCTATATATGTTGTAGCAATACTATAGCTATTGTGCAAAATTCTCTTACATATGCTCTTAGTACACATATCTACCTTGTTGAACACTATGTCTCAGGGACAAAAATACATAATACTTGGAAACAATCATGGAGGCTATAGAATGATATAGAATCCAAGCTAAAAGTATGAGAGTAAGGTGCTGCAATTATTCTTGCTATTAGTCCTTACTAGAGAGCTTATATGAGAAGTCCAAATGACTCTAAAGAGGTAAAATGTGATAGTGACAAGACATGTAGCTGCTTGCTACAAAGCTCAGACAGATCAAACTCCTGTTTCGTAAAGGATCAGATGCATCAAGATTAGCAACAAGTAGAATAATGCCCTTGCATAAGGGATGTTCCAGTATAGGCTTTTTTTGCATATTATCCATCTGGGGTCGGTGAGATTCCAGTGTTATTCTACTAGTTACTTATCAGTTGCTTTGATATTCTAATCAGAGTTTGATATGATTTCAGGCCTCAAAGTCAGGACCTGAGTGGCACACGGACTTGGCAGCTCTGGGCTACAGGGAACCACTCCCTCCGCCTATTCCAGGCGTTCAAGCAACACTTGCTGCGATTAACCCAACAAAAATCCATAAGTTCATACAAGACAAGGATCTGGCAGCTATCACTGCAACAGGAGAAGACGGTGAGCCTATCCTCTTATTGACTGTGCTTGATCTTTCTCAATGGACCCGTGTCTTTGAGGTAGTAAACACAGATATGCAGAAAGCTATGGAGAGGCTGCACGAGCTGTATGCCTCGATGCAACAAATTTTGATGAGGGACAAGAAAGAACTAGCAGATGCCAAAACGAACACAACTGTCGTGGAAGTGGCCATCAGACATGCGAATAACCAATCGGAGGAAGTTATACCTCTATCTCAGCTGACCATACCAGAATCAGGTTCGTTCAATCACCCCTTTCTGGCAAACTTGGTGATTGACGAAGCGCACAAAGCAGCGCTGGAAGATTTCCAGGAAGCAATTGTGACCACTCAAATTGAGAAGGAGCAGGAGACTTTAGTCGCCTCGGGACGGCACTTAGCGGTGCCATTTGTCCCTCCCAGGACTATCGAGGATCAGATGCCGGCAAAAGACCATAGGGTCTGGGCCACCGGCAACATGAACTCCTTGGCCCCAATCATGACGTCAACTTGGCGCATTTGGTGCGGACTCCCAGTTTCGGAAATCGAGGAGTGCAAGGATGCGGCTCTGCATGGCAAGAAGCTGATCACTAACGGCCAAAACTTGCTGAACGCTTTTGCGCTCTACGGGTACGATCACAGTAAGTGTCTAATCACTACTGTGAAACTGCATATTAAATTAGAAGTACCAACTGCCAATGATCGCAGAGAAAAGCACGCGCAGGAAATGTGGAATGTCCACAGACCTTACTTGAGGTGCGCTTGCCATCCGAAATCCAGCAATGGTTGCACTGGGTCGTTTATTTGGTGGGATCATAGCGTGTGGTATATGATAAACCACCTGGAAAAGTTCTTCCCTGATGACACGTTTCCAACACTAAAAGCAAAATTCATTGCTTTTTTAATTTGGATTCAAGGGGCCGGGCGAACAGCAGTGAGATGCCAGATAGCGTTTGCCAAAACACGCACCTGGATGTGCGCGGGGGCCATCCAGTTTGCCGCTAATCCTTCGGGAAAAATTTTAACTGATCTTCCCGACATGCCTGGACCAAGGCAGATCGAGAGGATGCTGAAGCCAGCTGCTTTCTCCGTGGCGAATCCTGGAACGCCGAGCAACGCTCCACCGTCCAAGCGCCAGAAAATTAATCTCAACACCCCCCCGAATACCAATCGCCAAAATGGTGGAGGTAGCTACAATCATGGTCGGGGTGGCTTTTCTCGTGGCAGAGGCTACGGTGGAGGAAGAGGAAACTCAAACTTGCATCGTCGCTACAACCCTCCTGCTCAGACTACGGCTTTCCAGTATTTTCCTGCAACGCCGTGGACTGAGCGACTTCCTGTGTTCCGAGGCCCTAGCAGCAGCGATCCAGGATCAAACTCGATGATCAGGCAGGGACCCAACACTACTTCACCGATCATTCAAGAATTACCAGCCTCTCCAAAAAGAGGCAGGATGCTTAGCTTTGAAGAGGACTAGGTTATATCGTTGACAATCATAATGGTCTTTTGTTGCTTGTGTTTCAGAGGTCTGTCGATTTCTGGATAAGGACCTGCTAGGCCGAACTGTGCTACAGAGGTGTAATGACAAGAAGCCTGTCGGCTATATAATTTTGATTTATCCTTCTCGAGCTCTAGAGTGGGTCAATGTACGTCAAGTTTTTATTGCATGCTTAAGCAGATTCAATCTAGATCATCTTATCTCTCAAGTGGATGATGTTAGATTTGCCTGGCGGTTTCATGAAAACTTAGCCGCAGTCTTCTATAAGCCATCGGAAGTCTTTAAAAAGTTTTCCATGGCTCAGTTACTCGATCCAAATACAAAGTGCTTATGTTTACAGGCAAGCAGATTTGCTAAGTTTTTGGACAGCCAGACCAAGGACGAAACTTCTAGCTTCACGAAAGCTCAAATACATGTTCGGACCACTGACGTCAAGATTGTCCAGCATCCGAAACTCAGGGAAGCGATCAGCATGGGGCTCAATCACATTCCATTGAAACCCACGAATATCTCTGTAAGTATCGCCACGATTCTGGACGCTTTTTCTCAGTTCACGAATCTCTTAGACCTAGAACAGGCTGGTCTCCCACTTGATGAAGCTACTAAGTGGGTGCGGCAATATTGCCTGGAGAAACTAAAGGTAGCCTCGAAAGTTAACCAGTCAGGGTTTCGTTTTTCAGGACCTGATCTCTTAAGAGAAAACAGTGTCACTAATGAAATTCGGTGGCTTACTTCACACCTCTATTGTGCCGGCCTAGATAAGGCAGCGAACAATGCTTGTTTCATTTGTATCAGGCATGTGCGCTTCTTAGCTCTGGAGAGGTTATCAGGCCCAGAGTTCTCACCCTGCAAAGATGATAAATCTTGGATGCTACCAACACTGATACTCGAACAAGTGTCACAAGAAATTCTGGACCTTGTTCCTGAATTAAACATCCCCTTTATGGCACTTCCGTATCTTATGGCAACTTATAAGTTACATAAGAACAAGTATCGCTGGTTAACAAATGCCTTTCACACGGTCTATTCTAATGTTGCTCATTTACTTACGATTGCCACTATGCAAATTTTAGAACAAGTTAAACAATGGGCAATGCTAACGGTACAAGGATACGCAAGATTCTTGAACTGTCAAACTTCCATCTTCTGGCTAGTCAACTCCTCTGTGGAAGTTGCTCTAAATTTACCTAAACATATGCATGATATTTTTGTAGCGGATGTTACTCAATGCTATGAATCCATCCCCCTTGAGGGATCGGATAACTTGGCTGATGCGATAGCCCATATTGTTAAGATAGGCTATCAACAAGCTAGATCAACACATCAGCGAACAGAACCTGTGATCTGGATCAGGATCGGAAATGACGGACAGGCTGCAAGAGCTGTATGGGGCACATCCAGTCCCTCTTACGGACGTTGGTTCTCGTTAACCGAAGAGTGTCTTGTTAAAATCCACAACTGGCTCATGAGAAACTGCTATATAGCACTGGGAGATCGTGTTTGGATACAAAAATTAGGCATCCCAATGGGATTTTCTTGCTCGCCTCTCTGGTGTAATCTATACTTATTACACTACGAGATCGGGTTTATACAAAGACTCGCACGGTTGGGCAGAGCTGATTTGATGGCTAAGTTCAAAACAGCGTTTCGGTATATCGACGATCTCTGCTGGATCAACTCGTATACTCCACTGGAATTCCTAGCAGAATCACAGGCTCGCACAAAGGAAAACCCATATTGGATTTATCCTCTAGATGTCCTGCAAATCAAAAGGGAAATATCAAAGTTTTCAAACACAGACCCTACACGTGGAATTTCGGCCAACTTCATGAATCTTGAGATATCGATCTCTAACGATCAGACTCTGAAATACACGACAAAGAAATACGACAAGAGGAGGGCCTTGCCCTTTGCGTATACACAATACATCCAATTCCGATCAAACAGACCAGTTAAGCAATCGTACAGTGTTGCGGTCTCTCAAACGATCCCAATTCTATACGTCTCGAGTACAGTGGAAGCTGCAGAGAAGGAAATCCAGACACTAGTACAAACCCTCAAATGTAACGGATTCTATGAGGAGCGAACAAAACGCACTATCAAACAATTTTTGAGTTCCAGTCAGTTCCCTGGGCTCAAATTCGACATCCAAAGTCTCATCGACACACTCAGCTAGTAGTACTTCATTCT
Source organism: Pseudisothecium myosuroides (assembly GCA_951799445.1). Taxonomy (NCBI): domain Eukaryota; kingdom Viridiplantae; phylum Streptophyta; class Bryopsida; order Hypnales; family Lembophyllaceae; genus Pseudisothecium; species Pseudisothecium myosuroides. The sequence continues at coordinate 52,669,040 of OX637287.1, read as the reverse complement.
GTTGAACGGAAAAAAGAAACTCTCATTATTTAGTAGTGTTCTCAAAAACTACAGAGAGATTATCGAGGCCTGGTGTGCTCCTCAATAAGAGGGTACATCAGGTACTCTTATTGAGGTTTGCACTCCAGAGGAGGAGGCGGGCTTTTTTTCTTTTTTTCTTTTTTCCTGCTTTCGTAGCCTAGTAATAGTCTCTGAAAAAAAGAGCTATTTGTATTACAAAGATGCTGTAATAAATTACGACAATATTATGAAAGTCGTCGATTTCCTACACCTACAGTTCAGAAATATCATGCCAGAGCTGATTTAATTGTGAAAATCTTCAGTGATCTGGGTTTATTAAAACACCAAAGGAGCTGTTTAGCATATGAGACTCCTATCAATAAAACAGTAATAGCTAGCATGACTTGAATAATAATCGTGATACAGTACAACTCTGTAAAGTTTAGCCAGAGCAGGCAAACGGTTTCCGCTTATTGCCTTAATTACGGTAATACTGAGCCTCTGTTTTTTTTTTTAAAATGGGCTATTTATCACTGGCGGCGAGTTTACAAAGGCGGGTACAGGCACCTGCTGCCACGTCTTCACGGTGGGAAAAGCATCCCGGTCACCATGGGGTACTGTATACCTGAAACTGGGAAGAGTAGCCAAGTCTTTTCCTGATGTTATGCAAAAAGTTGGCTTGTTCTGGTCACACGTTCTGAGCTCTTGAGTGGCCTGCATTCGATTGAGATTCCTCAGGGTATTTTTGGACTTTCGGTTACTGTAAACATACTGAGCAGATAGAATAAGTTTTTATCTCTATAGTTGCCGACTTGAGACCGTGTTGCTAAGTCAGGACTGTGGAGTGAGTTTTGGGTGAAGGATACACTATGGCTGCATCACAACGGGCTAACAGCACTCAGGTTCACAGAATAGACACTTCATGGAATATGTGATTGTGATTTTGCTTTCTTGATTATATGTTTTTGATTCCTTGTGAAAGCTATGGCATGCGTCTGTGGCCTGAAGACACCTCGTACACCTCACTAACTAAACATTGGGTTGTTTTGTTCATTGGGACGGGTACAGGTGAGGGCCACAACCTCTCGGAGCAAGTTCTATAGTCATTTAGCAAAACACTTACTTCCTTATTTCCATGTTTTAGTGATGATTTTGGTACAATACAGCTGATAAATGGAGAGACAAACCTATTAGTATGGAGTATTCCACTTATCATGACCTAGGATATGCTCAAAAAACAGGCTATATATGTTGTAGCAATACTATAGCTATTGTGCAAAATTCTCTTACATATGCTCTTAGTACACATATCTACCTTGTTGAACACTATGTCTCAGGGACAAAAATACATAATACTTGGAAACAATCATGGAGGCTATAGAATGATATAGAATCCAAGCTAAAAGTATGAGAGTAAGGTGCTGCAATTATTCTTGCTATTAGTCCTTACTAGAGAGCTTATATGAGAAGTCCAAATGACTCTAAAGAGGTAAAATGTGATAGTGACAAGACATGTAGCTGCTTGCTACAAAGCTCAGACAGATCAAACTCCTGTTTCGTAAAGGATCAGATGCATCAAGATTAGCAACAAGTAGAATAATGCCCTTGCATAAGGGATGTTCCAGTATAGGCTTTTTTTGTGATTAGGCAGCCCGGCAAACCAAGGCAGCCCAAAACCCCAGTATTCGGCAAGCCCAAGCCCAGTATTCGGCAGCCCGGTGCTGCCACGTGGCGGCCGGCCCGGCCCTCCCCGGAGGCTCCCCCCGCTCCGCCCCGCTCCAGGCCTTGCTCCGCCCCACTCCAAGCCCCAAACTTAGTCTTTTTTTTTATTCCTTTTTCTTGTCATTCATAACCACCAACAACTCGAGAGTAGAAGGTAGATTAGGCTAGAATATAAATGCAAAGGATAGAAGGGTTAGGATAGAAATTAGAGGGGGAAATATTGTAGGAGGAATCTAATCAAGGTAGGGAAGGCTATTAAAAGAAGGAGAAGAATAGAAGAGGAAGAAGTAGCAGTTAGGGTAAGGAGACTCCACTAATTGGAGGAAGGAAGGCCCTCACACACCACACGCTCACACCTACTCAAATCACGCCTCTTCAAAAAACACTCACATACCTCAAAAGCACAAAACAACGCTTGGGAAAGACAACCAAGAAGAATGCTTTAGTAGGGAAGATGATGAATAGGGTGTAGATTAACAAAAATCCCACAGGGCATTGTGAGCCATCGATTGCTCTTTGCGTAAGAGAAAAAGAAACAAATGCGTCATTCGCATTATTGGGAGTAGTTGGTAGACATTAAGGTCATGTAAGAGAATAGTGTATAAGGAAAATGATAGAAGAGGAAGGAAAAGAGAATAGCTAGGCAAGCCAAAGTTGGAATTTCTAATACAAAGAGGTCACTTCCACCAACAAAAGAACAAGTTACCAAAATGGCTCGCGAGGGGAACCTCAGCGACTTGATCCGTGATCTTCAAGATGAGGTGGGTCACTAACTCCCTCCTTACATTCTAAATTCTCCAAAACTAGTATTGATTAGGGAGGCCGAGGGCTAGAGTAGGCAAGAGGCAAGGTCAGGTTAGAATTGAATTTAGAATCTTATAGTAGAGGTCTAGAGGTTTCCAAAAACCTAAAATACACCCAAATCCAAGCTAAAACAAAGAAGTTACGAACGGATGAAGTTAGGGAGTCATGTTGGATGAAACTTAGCAAAATTCATCCAAGGGGAACAAGGAATAGGATTTGAAAAGAGGAGGTTATTAGGAACCAAAGCGTGGAGTTGAAAGTTAGTTTTGAATTTAGGATTGACCTTAATCAGTGGATGAAGTTTGAGGAACCGAGTAGCGGTCAAACTTCATCCATGGATAGCGTTCGCTAGGAAGCACCAAATCTTGGGTAACTAGTCATAGTAGAAAGTTAAAATTAGGGTTTACAAGGAACAAGACTTAAAACTTCTAAAATTAGTAATTCACCAAGCGTAATTAAGCCCCTTAAGTAAAACAAGGAAGTGGATTAGGGACTGTTTAAGATTAAGTTAGGTTAAGTATAGATTTAGAACCTCTTAGAAAAAGTTTAAGGTAACCCAAAACTAAACCCAGCTTAAGGAAATACCTAAACCCCAAGCAGTTAAGGAGGGATGAAGTCCGGCACAAGTAATGGATGAACCCTCGAGGATTTCATCTATTTGAACCAAAACCTGGGAATTAGGTTAACCATAGGGAGTCAGGCCCCTAACCCAAGTTCCAAGTCAAATCGGAATTGGGAGTCCCTAAAAAAGAATGGATGAAGTTTGAGGAACCGAGTAGCAGTCAAACTTCATCCAACCATAACTTTCTCTAGGAGAGTCCAAATCGAACCAACTTTACACTTTTAGAAATGGCATGAGGTACTCTTCCACTTAGGATAGAAAGTTCTAGAATGAGATTATCCCCTCTCCTAGACCACCAAGCCCTATTGGGCTTGATTCAAACTTAGTAGCTATAGCAATTCCGATTAGGGTTTTACTTTCATTATCAGAATTAGTAAACTTTAGGAGCATAGAAAAGATCCATTGCTTGGAAGGCACAATGGATTGGTGCTAGACAACCATAGATCGAGTCAAAACGGTTATTTACCGAGAACCTGATTGTGCTCGCTTATTTACCAAGGGTGGGTAAACAAGTGCTCACAATAGTTATCGTGCAACTTTAGCACTTCAAACTCAAATATGAATAACATGCCTCAACTACAGTGGGGTCCCAATTCTACATGTTGGTAGAATTAGCATATATTTTTTTGTGTGATTCTTTTGAATTTGAAATTTGTCACACATGTCATTGATATAGAGATTATTTCATCATAAAATTTTTATGGTAAATAAGCAATTTTTCAACCCTTGGGATAGTGTCAAAGTTGGTAGTAGTGAAATTGTTTCTCACAACTATACATGTTGGGAGATTTTGAATATCTATTTTTGTGGGGGTCTTTTGGACTTGAAATTTTTTACACATGTAATCAACATGTAAATGGTCCTATGACAAAAATTTCATAGAAAAAGAAAAAGAATTCAGTCCTTAGGAGGGTGTCAAGGTTGGCAATAGTGAAATTTTTTTCACAGCTACACATGTTGGGAGATTTTGAATATCTTTTTTTGTGTAAATCATCTGGCCTTGAAATTTGGTACACATATAATTAATTTAAAGATGATGCTATGTTAAATCTTAGTCAAAGATCAATTTTTGAGCCCTCAGGAGGCTGTCAAAGTGGCTGATGCAAAATTTCCTTCCCTTCGATTTCAAAAACGCCATTTTGATTGGGACCCCACTGTACTTTTAACTATATTGTTTTACTATTTTTTTCTCTCGCTATCTTAGATTTATCTTACAATGCATCTAGATCACCTAATCTCCTTCATATTATTGAAATATGAATCCTTTACACTCAAAGGTATTAAAGACCAAACTTGAGATTGATAATTACATACTATAATCCCTTGCAAAATACTTTTTTAATTGTAAAGTTCATAATTGTTTGTTAAACATAAACAAAAGAAACTCTAAGCCCAAAATGATAACTTAAAAACTTACAACAAGTAGTGAAAAAAATTTACTTTTGAGCTTGTAGATTTTACAAATGGCAAGGAAATTTGAGTTTTATTTTTTTTCTATATGAAGTTAAGATTAAGATCTTAACCCTTTACTTCCTAAGAATCCATAATTTTAAGTTGCCACATTTGATTGATCATATAATAAAAAGTATAATCTAAATGGAAAACTTTATTATATCATTAGTTCAAGTGAAGAACATTGCATGTATTGGTTTTAAATAATTAATTATTAAAATATTCAAAAATCTCCTTTTAAATTCTTCAAAATTGCTAAAAAAATGTGAGGCCCAATTTGGGCTTCTTAGGAAGTAAAGGGTTAAGGTTACATTTTTCATAGTTAAAAGTTTTGTTCAAAAATCTTGACACAAAAATGATTATTTTTTTTGCATTTTTTGGCTTAAAATGCTAGAAGAATTTTAGGGGATAATTCACTGATTAAGCCACCAGCCCTGGTCACTCACTTTCAGTTTTATTTCCACATATTCTTGAGCCAAGCTATTCTATATAAATATCTCTAGACCTCGGGAGTTCACACACACCGTACATTTTGTAACCACATGCGATAATGGGGTATTTAATGAGGGGGTCTTTATCTCCTTCCCATTCTTTTTTCTCTTCCTATTCGTAGAAAAAAAGCTACCGATGTTTATTTTTTTCAGTACCCTATTTTGTTTTCTAAATTCTTAAGGGACTTATTTTTAGCACCCTATTTTTTGTACATTTTAGAAATATGGGGCTCGGAGAGGACCAAGAATACACAACCATAAGCATTCCAGTGCTTTGAAACTATGGTCGGATGCACCATGCAATATTATTCAAACAGCTATGATAAAAAAGAGAAACTACAAGTACATTATAGCATTGAGAGCAAGGAGAGTGCAATGCGCGCCAGAGAGAAACCTGTCACGGACGTGACATACAAGACAAGGACGGAAAACCCATGCCCAACGATTCAAGACCGACGAAGAAAGACGAAGACCATAGGAAGCTTCTTAAGAAGCTACACATAGCGGTGGCGGTACCTTTAGGGACAAGCCACCGCCCTAGTAGAAGTTTCCAGGAAGTTTACAACGCCTTGCGGGACAAGTAAATTCGCCTTGAAGGCAAAGCAAGGTAGTTTAGTTGACTTGGAGTATACTCCAAGTCGCCTTAGGCCTCAAGCAAGCTAGGTAACTTGCTCTTGAAGGCGAAGCAGGCTAGCCTACTTCTAGATTAGTATAAATAGAGAGTTAGGAGACATTGCTTCTCACTCTCGTCAACACCAATTGTACCTGCTTTTGTTCCAAAGCAATCTAAGCCTTATTCAAGTATTCTTGACTCCAGTCTAGCTCTTGTTGGAGGAACCTCCTCCATTCTAGTCTTATTCTTGTGCTTATTCAAGGAGTACCCTTGATTCCGATCTCAGTTTGTCCTCAGAGTTGCGTCCGCAACAGTTTGACGAGAGTGAAGAACTAAACTCTGTTTCATCAGAGTTTCTTGGTTTTTCTATCCGTATTCTTGTTAAAATTACGTTTAAAAGTCTCTATAGATAGTCTCTTTTTAGTTGTCTTATGGACTTGAATCGACTTCCGATTATAAGTACAACAGTCATTCTACAAACTCATTTTTTGTTCAAATCAAAAACTGAACTTCGAAATCTCATTGTTAGCGAGCGCGGAGAGGAATTCTATCTAAACTTTTTGAGATCCTCGCGTCCGATAGTCATCCCAAGAGTACGCAGTGGAAAATTTTGCTACTTTATCTATCTATAAGTTTTCTTATTCAAAATGGGCGATATGTCTTCTGTTCCAATGGAAGAAGTCCTTCGGGTACTTCAAGAACTGCAGGTGGAGAATGCTAATCTGCGGAGCGCATTCGAACAGCTCCAAGTCTCAAATTCAAGACCTTCAAGACCTACAGTTACTGTCGCAACTCCAGTACCGCAGGCGGCAAAAGAACCAAGAGTTGGACTTCTAGACAAATTTGATGGAACACGTTCAAAGTTTCGGGTATTTGTTAATCACATCCGAATGATCATCCGCATGCAACCATCGCGATATCCTACCGAAGAAACTCAAGTAGGATTGATTGGAACTTTGTTATCTGGAGCTGCGGCATCATGGTTTTCACCACTTGTGGAGAAAGACTCACCACTACTTCAAGATTTTGATGGCTTCCTTGAAGAATTTGCTAATACTTTTGGTGAAACGGACAAAGAAAGGACGACAACAACAAAGATTCGTTCACTACAACAACGATCACGTGCAGCCGCTGTTTACGTTGCAGAATTTCAACAACTTGCTTGCGACGTAGATTGGGACGACAAATCTCTTATCAGCGCTTTCCGTTGGGGATTACGAGACGACGTCAAGGACTTGTTGTTAAATCTTCCAGATCCAACTACACTTTCAGAAGCCGTTATTCAAACGGTACGCTGCGACAATCGACTTTTTGAGCGACGACAAGAGCGCTGACCCTCATCAGGTCTATATCGAGCCGATGTTGCAACACCAACCCGGCAAACCAACGCATCAATGTTTGAACCAATGCAGATTGACGCATCAAGAATCAAGAAACTTACTCCAGAAGAAAAAGATCGTCGTCGAAGAGAAGATCTCTGCATGAATTGTGGAGAAAAAGGACATCGAGCTCACAACTGTCCAGCAAAGGTTGTAAGTACAAAACCTTACAAATTCCGATATACTTCGACAAACGTGGAGACTAGTCACGAGTCTCTTTACTCGGAAAACGGGGATGCCCAGCAACATTAGGGACCGTGCGGCTGGCCAATAGTGTACAGTCTACAGGTCCTATTCTATCCTCTGAATCCTCTTCTTGCTTTATCATTCCGCTTAGGGTTAAATTTGACAACCATAGTATAGAAACAAGTGCTTTATTAGATTCCGGAGCATCAGCGTGTTTTATTGATAAAGACTTTGCAGAGCGTCATAAACTTCCGTTAGTCACAAAAAAATGTCCGGTATCTGTAGAAGTCATTGATGATAGACCTATAGTATCTGGAGATGTAATCCAAGAAACCAAGCCTTTAATTATTTGTATAAAACAGTTTCAGAGTACCGTTACCTTCAACGTCATCAAATCTCCGTCAAATCCCATTATCTTAGGACTTTCTTGGCTAGATAGATATAATCCCAATATAGACTGGAAAAAACGAAAATTAGAATTTCAGTTAGATGAAATTCAAAAAATAGAAAATTTGGATAGTCAAGAGCCTGAACCCCTTAATCCTCGGAAACCAAAGATATACCAATCTGTAGCATTCCAGCCAAAATCTATCTTGATGATCGGAGCTAGAGCATTTGTAAAAGCTGCCAGGAAAGGAACTACCTATATGATTTTTGCAACCCCGATTGCTGAATCAACCGAGAAATCAAGTGTATTACCCGAGCAATACAAGGAGTATCGAGACGTCTTTGAAAAGAAGAATGCGGACATACTACCTCAACACCGGCCTTACGACTGTGGGATTGATCTCCAAGAAGGTACTCAACCTCCATTTGGACCAATCTATAGTCTTTCGCAAAACGAGCTTGCTGCATTACGGGAGTATTTGGACGAGAATCTTGCGAAGAACTTCATTCAACACTCAAAGTCCCCAGCAGGAGCTCCTATCCTATTCGTGAAGAAAAAAGATGGATCACTTAGGATGTGCGTGGATTATCGTGGTTTGAATAAAATCACCATCAAGAATCGATACCCGTTATCTCTCATTTTTGGACTTTTTGATCAACTCAGTCAAGCAAAGATCTACACCAAGATTGATCTTCGAGGAGCTTACAATCTAATCCGTATCAAGGCGGGTGACGAATGGAAGACTGCGTTCCGGACAAGGTATGGACACTTCGAGTATAATGTCATGCCTTTTGGTCTTACCAATGCACCGGCTATTTTCCAACATCTGATGAACGATGTTTTCCATGAATTCCTTGATCATTTTGTGGTCATATATATCGACGACATTTTGGTCTTTTCAAAAAATGAGAAAGACCATGAAAACCATGTTCGGATGGTATTAGACAAACTACGCTCTGCTGGACTTTACGCCAAGCTAGAGAAATGCGTATTTCACCAACCCCAAGTTGAGTTTCTTGGATACATTATTTCGGGAGAAGGTCTATTGATGGACCCTAAGAAGATCGAAGCAGTTATTGACTGGAAGAGACCATCAACTATTCGCGACGTTCAATGTTTTCTTGGCTTTGCCAATTTCTATCGGATCTTCATCAAGAATTACTCCAAGATCACTGCACCGCTAACCCGACTCACATGCAAAGACAAACTCAAGTGGAGTATGGAGGCAGAGCAAGCGTTTGAGAATCTGAAAAGGGCGTTTACTATAGCGCCAATCTTAGCTCATCCTGATTATCAAAAGCCTTTCTTCCTTGAAAGCGATGCTTCTGACTTTGCCTTGGGAGCAGTTCTCTCGCAAACCAGCGAAGATGGACGCCTCCATCCTGTCGCGTTCCATTCGCGAAAATTCACAGCCGCGGAGATCAACTACGAAATCCACGACAAGGAGCTACTTGCCAATGTTGACTCATTCCAAGAATGGCGACATTTTCTTGAAGGAGCTCAACATCCAGTAACAGTCTATACAGACCATAAGAATCTCGAGTATTTCATGTCTGCTAAGATTTTGAATCGACGACAAGCCCGGTGGAGCATATCGCTGTCACGTTTCAACTTTGTCATCACGTATCGTCCTGGGACTCAACAGGTTCGGTCCGATGCTCTATCCAGAAGAGCATATCTTGCACCAAAGGAGGGAGACACAGCTTACGACCAACAACGATTTACTCTACTCAAGCCCGAGTGACTCCAACTCAGAACAACGCACATTACAACTTCAATGAATGTAACGTTTCTTCAAGATATTCGAGTAAGTCTTCAATCTGATCCTCTGGCTTTGAAATTCAAGAGCCATTCTGATACTTCAAATTCTGGAGAGATCCAAACCTTGGACTCTCAAATCCCTGATTCAGTGGTTATAGATTCGGAATCCCCGAATGAAATCATTTCTAGTCCACGGATCCATAGATCACAAGGAGGTGAGATGCCCCGAGATGATACCGATCCAAGATTCCAGTTTCGTGATGGGCTCTTGTACTATGAGGGACTACTTTATGTCCCGGAAGGCCCATGTCGACTTCGAGTGCTTCAGTCTCGACACGATTTTCCATCGGCGGGACATTTTGGTTTCAACAAAACCATGGAGCTTATTTCCAGAGATTTTTGGTGGCCACAAATGTGGAAATCTGTCAAAAAGTTTGTCACAACATGTGACATCTGTTCCCGTTCTAAGATCCCAAGACATCGACCGTATAGACTATTACGGCCCCTCGAGATTCCGGAGAACCCATGGACATCCATATCCATGGACTTCATCGTGGACCTACCGCCTTCAACGGGATTTGATTCCATCTTTGTGGTGGTCGATCGATTGACCAAGATGGCACACTTTGTGCCATGCAATAAAACAGTGACCGGCGAAGAAACTGCACGATTGTTTATTGACTACGTATATAAGTATCATGGACTTCCTGACGACATCATCTCTGATCGCGGTACGCAATTCACTTCCAAGTTTTGGCAATCATTGTTCAAAATCTTACAAGTGGAGATCAAATTGTCTTCGGCATATCATCCCCAAACGGATGGTCAAACAGAAAGAGTTAATCAAGTTTTGGAGCAATATCTCCGATGCTTCATCAACTATCATCAAGACAATTGGACGGACCTGTTACCACTTGTGGAGTTTGCGTACAACAACACCTTTCAAGATTCAACGAAACAAACGCCTTTCTTTGCCAACTATGGTTACCATCCAAGGTTTGATCAATTCCAGCTTTCTACTTCAAAAAATCCTGCTGCTGAAGATCTTGCAACTCGACTATTGGAGATTCAGAAGGAATTGAAGCTCAAGCTCATTAAAGCCCAAGAACGTCAGAAGCAGAATGCAGATAAGTCTCGTAAGCAACATCCACCTATTCATGTTGGAGATAAAGTCTGGTTGCTCCGTCGGAATCTCAAAAAGCATCGACCAAGCGATAAATTGGACTATCGACGCCTCGGACCATTCTCGGTCATCAAACAAGTCAATGATGTGGCTTACCGGTTAGAATTACCACCCTCCATGAAGATTCATCCAGTATTTCACGTTTCTCTTCTTGAGCCGTATAAAGACTCCAATATTCTTGGACGGCTACAAGCACCCCCTCCTCCAATTGAAATTGATGGAACAGAAGAATTTGAAGTCTCAGAGATCCTTGATTCTCGTGTCAACCGAGGAAAGTTGGAATATCTTGTCCATTGGCAGGGTTACGAAATTCATGAACGAACTTGGGAACCTACTGCCAACCTTGCAAATGCTCCGGAGATGATCGCAGAATTTCATCATGAATATCCATCAAAACCAAAAAATGCTTAAGCCCAAGACGTCTGGACCAACACCAGCACCATATCAAGACTTCAGATAGGTGCGGGTGCAGATGCAGAAGCATTGAACAGAAGCATTGAAAAGTTGGTGTGACCGACGAGGCGACAGTCAAGATAGCTCAGTTGAGGGATGCGCCTACAAGCCGAGGTCGGACTCGACCCCTCGTCACTTGTACGCTATTTCTTCTCTTGTGCCACTTCGCCGATGTCTTCGTTTTGCGACCATATTACCTTTATACAGTCGTCCGCCTCCGCCACTGTTCTTGCCAACGCACTGCCCTATTGTCTGCCGTCGACTTCGCTACTGTTCCCGACCAAGTTCCGCCGTACTTCGGCCGTTTTCCGCCGCCTTCCAAACATTCTCCGCTAACGGGATTCCGACAACCGTTAGTTCTGTCTTCTAGCGCAACCCACGTGAATACACGTGGGTTCCCATGTGGGTTACTGTCAGGTCATTGGACAACAGAGGGACTCGTGGAACTCACCCCTTGAAGGGGGGGTGATGTCACGGACATGACATACAAGACAAGGACGGAAAATCCATGCCCAACGATTCAAGACCGACGAAGAAAGACGAAGACCATAGGAAGCTTCTTAAGAAGCTACACATAGCGGTGGCGGTACCTTTAGGGACAAGCCACCGCCCTAGTAGAAGTTTCCAGGAAGTTTACAACGCCTTGCGGGACAAGTAAATTCGCCTTGAAGGCAAAGCAAGGTAGTTTAGTTGACTTGGAGTATACTCCAAGTCGCCTTAGGCCTCAAGCAAGCTAGGTAACTTGCTCTTGAAGGCGAAGCAGGCTAGCCTACTTCTAGATTAGTATAAATAGAGAGTTAGGAGACATTGCTTCTCACTCTCGTCAACACCAGTTGTACCTGCTTTTGTTCCAAAGCAATCTAAGCCTTGTTCAAGTATTCTTGACTCCAGTCTAGCTCTTGTTGGAGGAACCTCCTCCATTCTAGTCTTATTCTTGTGCTTATTCAAGGAGTACCCTTGATTCCGATCTCAGTTTGTCCTCAAAGTTGCGTCCGCAACAAAACCCCACGCCTGTGGCTAATTCCGGATGCCAATCCATTCCCGCCACAAACCAAAAGTGTTTCCGACCAGTCAACATGCAGGCACTTAATTCTAATTCAAATTAAAGACAGGATACCCCCCGGAGAGATCACTCCTTGTAATTTAAGGTATACACCTGAGTTAAGAGGTTATTTTATGTAAGGCTATTTACCTTAATTGTTGTATTTAAGATGACCGTATTTTTATATAAAAAGCTACAAGGGGCATATCTAATATCCTATAATTTTTGTAAATTCATTCATGAAGTATTTTAAGTGGGGCTATCTTACATATAAAATTTAAGTTTCCAATAGACCAAGTGGTTGTTCTTAACCCCTAAAGACCAATTGTTCATTGAAGGAACAATTAAAAATCCAGGTAGGATCCTATGAAGTAAATTTTGGTCGGTTGTTCACAAAATTTTGATACAAGGTGTGAACATGTAACCCTGTGGGAGTACGTATCATCCGGAAAGTCCCAATTAACAATTTAGTGGAGATAAAAGTAGCAGAACTTTTTCAATTTTTGCATTTAAATACAAAGTTAGGACTTAGATATTAGAAATAGAAATTAGTTTCTAGGTAGAAAAGATAAAACTCTAAATAGGTTACGCAGTCTACCGGAAACCGTAGCCGGAAAGCCGGAAAGTTCCGGAAAGTTCCGGATCGTAGGGACCTACCGCCTAGGTTCCGGCTAGGGAACTTACGGGAACGTTTTTGGCGGCGGGAACTTAGGGTTCCGACAGGTACTTAAACCCTACCGCCAGCCTCATTCAGTCTCTTTTACCCGTGCTCTTCCACGGTGCGTTAGAAGAGAGAAAGAGTGGTGAGTTAGGGCGTGTTAGGGAGAGAAAGGGAGGAAGGTGCCGATTGCACCGGATTGTCCTAGCAGTCGGTGAGATGGCGGAAGCGAGTCGATCCCGGAGGTCGGTAGTGACAGCCCGGGGCGTACGTCCGGTTGTCCCATCGGATCCGGAGCGCCTGAAGGAGTTAGAAGAGGACCTAGAAATCATGGGGTATTTAGGATTGGTAAAACGTCCATGGAACGTCCGGAGTGAAGAGATGATTGACGAGCTGGTTTCCGGAGTGGGTAATCAGTTCGATTTGACGATTAGGGGTCGATCTAGGGCCTGGACTCCGGAGTTGTGGGCGAAGGCATACTTTATGCCGAGCAGGGGTTCCGGAATGGCGTCCCGGACGGACACTTACGCCGTGGAGGTATTCCGGAGTCATGCGGATTCAAAGGAAGGGAACACCGCGAGTGATTGTAAGAGTCCCCGGGATGGGCAGTTGTTAGCATTCCTCATCCCTATCTTGTATCCGGAAAAGCCCACCCGGATTACAATGACCGTGGCAAACACTATTTTCGGAGCACTGGGAGATAGAGAGAATCCGGCTCCCAGGCCGGTCAGCTGGGGAGTGATCATTCACTCCGTAGTGGAAAAGTTAGCGGTCAATATCGCGAATAAGAAGTCAAGTCCGATTAGCCCCTATCTTTTCCATCTGTATCACTCCGAGGATGCACTGGCCGGACCGGAAATGACCATATACCGGAAGGGCGAGAATTTGTTGAGGTATGGACTTCCCGCAGAAGATGAACCGGATGAGCTCGAGCCGGAAGAAGAAGAACCAGAACCGGAGCAGGCATCACCAAACGTTGGAGGGACGCGCCGGAAATCGACTGATCGGGGAGCGCGGGGTAAGCAAGAAGCCGAGGAGGTAGAGAAGCCCCGAGAACCACTTCCGGAAACGGATCAGCTAGAGGCCACCATCAAATGGCTGTTAGCTACCCGGGCACAGAATGAGCGGATGTCGGCGCTGATCCGGCAAATGTGCGAGAAATTGGGTGTGAAGGAAGAAACCCAAATCCTGGTGGCGTTGGCGGAAAGGCCAAATCCGGAAGCGGTGAAGCAGCTGGAGGACCGGATTTTGACCTTGGAGCAAGAACGGGACCGGTTTCAAGAACAAGCTGCGTGGTCGGAGAAAGAGAGGATGGCCGCTGAAACAAAGGAGGGAGAAGCCCTCGATCTGGTCCGGAATGTCAGAAGTCTGTTTGACACTCCGGTGGATATTCTTGCCAGAGCTACACTCTGGAATAATCACATGGTGAAGGATGGTCACGTGGCGGGATCGAAGGTGGTGAGCATCCTTGTGGATTTTGAAGTCCGGATTGAGGGAATGCTCAAGGAAGTCCGGCAACTGTTGGGAAACTTGGATCCGCTTGAGGGGTTAGACCAAGGCCTTTTTGACCTGGGTCAGAATCTCCAAGAAGGAGGGGCACAGAACCAGCCTTCTCCGGCAAAGAGCAAGACAATCGCCGGAACGTCGCAAGCCGGAACAGCATCGGCCCAGAAGAGGAGGTCGCTGGTGAAGCAGTTTGCGGCCTCGACTCCAGTAAAGGACGTTGTCTTAGGCGTCCCAGTCGGAAGAACTGCGTCCGTAGCAAATCTGTTCCCCGACAGACCGGTGGGTTCTACTTTCCGGGAACCACCTTTACCCGGAACAGTGTTGAATCCAGCTCGGACGGATCCGGTGAGTTTCACTCACATGCTCCAGCCCTTTCTCCAGACACCGCCACCGTCCCAGCTCATCGATCTTACTGTTCCGAAACCGAGGGGACGACGGCTACTGAGCGAGACGGACCCGGAATCGGAAGAGGGGGAGACGACTCAATTGGAGGAGGAAGAGTTGCAGCCTCCCCGGACCAGGTCAAAGACGAAGAACACCCCTCCCCAGAAGACAGGTGGATCGCCAGCTCAGGGTGGCACGTCTGTAAAGAAGGCTAAGAGGAATAAATGACTATCTAGGGTAGCAGTAATTATAGTTAGGATTCTTACCAGGATGGTAGTTCCGGAACTGGATTTTCCGGATGTGGGTCCAGTAGTTTCGGACTTTTAGGAGTTAAATGGTTTTGCAATTTTACCGGAACAGTCTTCAGGGCCGTTGCCTTTTTGCTTTTTGTTTGGCCGTTGGCCGGTTTTTCTGGTGGCCGTTTGGGCTGCCTTTTTGTGGGGTTTTAAGGGCAGGCCGGTTTGTTGGCCTGTCATTCCTTTTTCCTTGTTCATTTAATCTGAAGCATTCAGGAAAGCACTCGTTGGATTATTCTCTTGCGTATCACGTCTATAGTCACTTGTGTGGATGTGTAAGTGAAAGTGTGCAAGGGGGAGGAGTCCGGATTCTTGGACTGCCGGATTAGGCTGAGTGTGTTTTACAGATGAGTTTTTTTAGACTTGCGCAGTGAGAAAGTGGCGCCTTTAAATCGCTGGTACGGTAATCCGGTGGAGACCAAGGAGTGGTCCGGAAGCTAGTCCGGAATTCGCAGGGGCGGTTCCATGCGGAGATAGGCAACCGCCAGAGGAATATTTCCACCCATCCGGAAGGCTAGTCAACCTCATGAGCGGTCGAGAGCTAGGAAGTCATTCCCTTAGTTCCGGAAGTCCGGTATCCGTCGTTGTAGTAAGGAGGACCTAACGCTACCCTGTGTGACCAGCTTTTCGGATAGGCCATCCGGGATGTTGTGAGGATGCCACCCTGTTTACTCAACTAGATCTATTCTTGGGTTGTGTTTTGTTTTATGTTACTAGAGCTTATGTCAGAGACGGAGTGGTGTAGTTCCCTACCCCTCGGAAAGAGCAAGTGAGGAACCCTCTGAGGGTAAAACAGAGGCATCGAAAACCAACTTGTTAGAAAGACGGAACCGGAAGATTGGATAGAGCCGGATCCGGAAGAGAATCCGGAAAGGAAGTAGTTCCGGAAAAGAGTTTGTAAGTTGAAAGGACCCATTTCGAGGTGGTCAAAGTCCGGAAACTTAGAGGTCTCGAGAAACTAATTTTGAAGCAACGTCTGGAATCTCCTGGGACGATAACTTGTGTCATCTTAGCACGTTTTTGTTGTTAAAGATACTTACGCCTAGATTACATGCACGACAACCCCTTTAGTGGGAATATACTTCTTTTCTAATTGAGTACCCGAAACAAAAGTAATGTTGCCTTGAATTTTTTTGGCACCCCAAGCAATTTGGACAAATTTTTGGGCACCTTTTGCAAAAATGCTCATCAACTTTTGAAATTTGGCATGTACGTAACTAATATAATTTGGAATATAATTATAAGAAAAAATTTAGTTTTCAAACTTTATTAGCTATGTTGGGGTGGCTTCAAGAATGAACATTTTCTTCTACTTCAAGCCCTATTATCTTGCAAATTGTGAAGTCAAAGTTCTTGAAAATTTTCCCACATACCGTATTCTAAATATTTGTCTCTAATTTCTTAATATTTGGATTTCAAATAAAAAATTTCCTCATTGCACAAGAAATCATCAAAAAATGACTAGTGTATTACAGATGCACTTAATTTCTTTACATTGCAGGTTGATTTAAAATAAGTTAGACTCCAAATTTGACTCTAAATTTTTTTATGGGTAAATCTAAGTATCTAACATTATATATATATATATAGAGAGAGAGAGAGAGAGAAAGATGAATTGAAAAAAAATCATTTTTCTGTAGAGCAAAATTTTTGCTCGAGGAAGGGTTAAAAGCTACTAGCTTTAATTTGCAAGAATTTAAAAAAAATCTCACTTCAAATGTTATAATTTTTCAATCCATGTGCTCAAATGGGCTGAAATTTTTTCCACACATTGCTTTAATTATTTGATACACTTTTGTATGATTGAAATTCAAAAAAAATAATTAATTTTTAATTTTGGACAATGCATCAAAAATGGGCAGTTTTGAACTTTTCTTCTTCCAAAACACCCTTTAAGGGTGAAGGGTTAATAACAAGTTTACCATTTGGAATGCTTCAAAATCCCTATTGAAACTATTACATTAACTATGAGTGTTTAACTTAACATTTATGGCTTTAAAGAATGAAGTTAAGCAAACTATAAACTCTATTCTCATGTTGTACAGTTTTTAGTTCATCGAACCCTCTAAGGAAATTAGGTAAACCTCCCTATTTGTACGATGTGACAATTTCTACCACTTGTGGTTAATGCCTTACATTTACACTTAATTTTTTTGATATACACACTACTAGTACTATGGCACAATTTCACTCAACCACCCTTCATTTTAGATTTTCTTGACTATGTCCATTTTATCATCCACATGAAATTATCTATCCACATCTATACTCTTCATACTATTAAAAATTTGTACAACATCTATCTGCCAAGGCTAATTTATTAATAAAAATTCCTACTACAAGATGTTTCTATATACCCTAATTTACATAAAATAGATTATGTAGAATTTTATAGATCCTATAGTAGCCCTACATATTATATAAAATTTCTTTGCATTGAATTAAATGGACCCTATCTTTAACTCACGTAGTTTTCTAAAAAATCGTTAGTGATCTCCCTGGGGATACCTCCAAACCATTAAACCCAAAATTGAACCTACTAAGCACTTTCAAGGGGATCCAATATTTAGCACCCTATTCATTAGGAGAAAATTGAACCCCAAAAGAGGCCGCTTTGTGATGCAAAAAGTTGGATGGGAAGAGCCTTTTCAACTCACTAGTTGGGCCAAGAATTGAACTCAAAAATTCATCATCATTACCCAATCCATCTCCACAATCAACGGTGCTAGTATGTGAGCCCAAAAATGCGAGCTTGTGAGCATTGAGCCTACAATATAGGTACCTATTATATAGATACCACACACTATAGAAGGTGTATGTATCATAAACACTTATAATATGGGTATTTGTAACATATATACCCTATAATCATAGACAGTGTCTATAGTATATACACCTATAACATAGGTGTGTAGTATTCAAGGCTCATACGCTCACACTCCTATGCTCACATAATAGCAACCCTCTATGGCCACCCTCACATTCATTCAATTAGTATTAAAATTAGTAAGAAAACTCAAAGCTTCTTTGTGGGTTCAAATATCTTGTAATGTTTTTTCTATTACATAGAAATATGAAGGCTTTTTTCAATACCCTATTTTTTTTATAAACACCCTAAGCACATATTACCTATTCTATGGTAGATCTATCAAAAGTATAAATATGGGCAATTTCGTTAAAATGGCGATATTTTTTTAAATGGCATGAAAACAGTTTAGAACGGCCGTCTTGAAATCTATACTTGTCCTAGATGGTTCAAAACGGCCATCCTGAAATCTATACCAATCCTAGATGGTGAAAATGGCATGTTGTCAAAGTAGCACTTGGAATACCACCATTTTAACAAAATTGCCCATAAATTTTTCTTTCAATAAATTAAATTGACCCTATTTTTTATCTCACACCGTTTTCTACTCCACCAATGGTCTCCCCCCCGAGCTCTAGACTTCATTTTGCCTAATATGACTATATGGCGTGGCTTTATATAATAGTAATATCTCATATAATAGAATATTCTTTAGTCAAAGTTTTTTAAGATTCCAAGAGGCATGTTTTTAAGCTCATTAATGTAAATTTGTAAGTGGCTTGTCTAAATTCTTCATTATGAAATTAACCTCCCATATGTGTGTGGTGGTTAAAAAGCTAGACAAAGTATCATAAAGTTGTACAAATAGGTCCGGAATAACATAGAGCCTTTGCTGTAAAAATAATTTGCATATAATTCCTTTACGTTATATCCTTAATCCCCCAAATAATCTTAAACCTCTTCTCAAATTCTCTTTTCCCAAATCCTTGTTCTATTATTCTTAAAATAACTTAGAAACCGTTATAGCTATCTTTGACCTAATATAAATCATGGGCAACCATTTCAAATGTCTTGAAACTTTGTCACAATATAGATAAACTTATCAAGTACTTATATCAATTTTCATCTTCATCTTAGAAGATACTCCCTCCGTCTTAAAATGATCTTCCTGTTGGCCTTCATTTTTTGTTCCAAAATGATCTTCCTGTTGTACTTTGTGACTTGCAAATTGGTCAAATTTGGCTTTTGATTGCTATCAAGGACCAACAAAGCAACTCCTAGTAGTAGTTTTCCCTCCATCTATGCAATCATCAATCAAAAAACAAATGAAATGATTAAAGGGGTCAATCAATATTGTTTAATCTTATTTTTTGCTTCTCTTTGAATAATGCCCGATTGAAGGAGATGAAGCTTTGGAAGGCAGAATAGAGGTTCGCACATGGTCTTAGATTCATACTAAATGCCTTCAAAATGACAACTCCACACTCAACAATGAAGTGCCAATTGGTGCTCTTTGAAAATGCTCAAAATATTTCACTTTTCAATACTCCAAAACTACACTTTAAAAAGGCTTTGAAATTCAAAATTTCTAGCAAACGAAGAGAATCCTAAATCCTATTTATAGTGCAAATCAAGTTTTTAAAACATTATTTTTAGCCTTAATCTAGAACATTTTGTCCAATAGGAAGATCATTTTGGGACAAAGGTAGTATTATCTAACTTTGGTGGACATTTTCCTATTACTGATTTTTTAGTCTCTCTTAAGATAACTTAGAAGTTTTTATAGCTAGCTTCAATCTAGCATATATGGCAAACAGTCACTTCAAATATCTTGGAGCTTTGCTACAATGTAGATTAACTAGTGAAATACTTACATATTAATTTTTATCCAAATCTAAGATATTCTTCAATTTTGGTGAATACTTCTCTACTACTAATTTTTTGTCAAGTCACAGCCTCTACACCCTGGTTGTAGTTTGTGCATAATTATTAGGTTCCATTTTTATTGTTGCCAAGTTTTTGATATAAGATAATAGATGAATTATAAAAAGTTGGGGAATGCTAGCATGTGAGCATAGAATCTATAAGCCCACGAGCCTAGGCATCTATATATTATAGACACCTTATCTAGTTATAGGTGTCTACGTTATAGACTCTTTCCAAGTTATAACTATGTACTTATATTATAAGTACATATATTATAAACACCTTCAAATGGTTGTAGACACATAACTACAAGTTTACAACTAGATTCAAGGCTCGTAGGCTCATGTTTCTATACTCACACTCTAGCATCGCTAGCTACCTTGGAATTCAAACACCTTCACTTTGAAGCCTCATATTTCTTTCTCCATTATTGATCTAGATTTGAAAATTGGTATCATGGTAGATCAACTATCCTAAAACTCAGATCCAAAAATTTGCTAGATCTGACATTTTATTAAAATACAATCCAAAACTCCTTACATCAATGCTCCTTCAGTAATAATCACCAACAAACGTACAACTTAGCATCCAAGTGCATCCTCAAACTTCACCCAAAAGGTAAGAATCAAGAGAGAAATAAGGGACCAAACTTTGTCTTTAAGTAGCCAACTACAACCCTAAGAGGCTACCCGCTAGCTAACTGTTGGCTAACCTTAACTTTAACCAACAACAAATAAAAACAACTAACAAAAACTTTCAATACTACACACACTGAAGTAAAAAAGATGCCTACTTCAACTACTAGTAGTAGTAGAGTAGTAGACAACCCACATTACAATGTTGGAATACAAAAATAGGATATATGTTTTTGTTGACAGAAGTGAGTATGTGTAAACTATCCTTGAGTCAATTATTGCCTATTATTTTTGGATTATATGCGGAATTAACAATGCTCAATTCAATTTGTTGGTCAAAGGTTGGACAAGACTAGCTCAGAATTTTTTGAAAAACAAGGTAGAACTATCTGAAATTGTTATTTTAAGTTGCTCTACATAGATAGAGTCAAAATTACAATTAGAGATTCTTTATACTTGTAGACAAATGAACACAGCTGTTTCTAAAAATATGTATTATAGCCTACTGCAAATCAAAACAATTAAAGCTTTTGTTATAGTTAGTTCATTTTTTAAGAGCATGCCTTATAAAAAAACCTCAAACTGCACCACAATCTACAAAATTGAGGGCTGTGAAAGAAGATGAAGCAAAAACTCACACAACTTCCCCACAACCTTGCTTAGGAATTGTCAATATTGGAAAGGATAATGCTTGAGGAAAATAATAAAGAAGGCAAGCACAACATTTGGAAGAGGCTAAGTCAACACTCAAATGGGAAAAGGCAAAAGTAATTGTTGTTTAGAAGGGTCTACAATAGCTTGCAAAATGGAGCTTGTAGGTAGGAACATCTACAAATTTTGTAGGACTATGAATTTGTGAGTTGCATGGAGGGCAACATGGGAAAGCAAAAGGGCCTTTTCCATTTGGGGGTATTTGGGAACTTGCGTCATGTAGGGCATGTACTTCCAATAAAAAATGAAATAAATTCAATCCTCCATCATTGCTTTGAACTTCGAGATTCTGACTATACTTAGCTAACAAGCAACATCACTCTGCCTACAATGTTCTTCATAACATTGTATATGCAAGGGCAATGGTCCTGTCCATGCTGAGAAGCTACTATGCTTTGCTAGATACCTAGGAGGGACTTTAGTTAATTCAAGGATTGAGGTTGGCTGAGGAGACAAATTTGTTCACTGCAGGGGTTTCCTTTTCAATGAGACCCCTGCCTCATTGCTAAACAATGTTATGTTGTGGGACAGCGCTTCAATTGCCGAGAGGAAATTGGCGACGCATGGTGCAGCGGTGTCATACCAGCTGAAGGCCGCATTGCGGACGTTTGATGTTGGACACACTGACGGTTTTTGTGCCCGTTACTACCTTATTACTACCTTGTTATTATTATAACTTGTTATCTGCAACTGAAGATCAGTCACTCAATGAAAAGCTGTGGTCAATAAGTAAGAATCCGAAGCTCCAACCGCCGTTGTCCCGTCACTTCTGTTCCACTCACCTGAGTGACTCACTGATGGAGAGTCGCATGACTCTGGCGGTTTCTTCGCCAAGCAAGTAAAACGCGGGCTCTCTCGATCAGTTCCGCCATGACCGCAAGCTAGCTAGTGCAGTAGTGTAGTAATTATTCAGAAGCGGTGGGTGCTCCCTTCACTCAACACTTAGTTCACTCATTGTACCTGCACAGTTCAGTACTGTAGTGCAAGGGAGGATGCGTCAGTGGGTAGAAACTTAAATTTTACAGACTGCCCTATCATGTTGCCTGTCTTGCCTCCCTTCACTTGAGAGTTCAGTTGGCCTGTGAAGTGCAATTGTACTCGGAATTGAAGGGCACACTTACAGTATTGATGACCGTCAAGGTGCAACGAAAGCGAACGACGATCTGGAAATTTATACACTTCTACCTAGTTTATTATACTTGTATACTTGTGTACTTGTTTGGATGCTGATGAAAATTAAGAGAAGATTATGGAAATGTTGAAATCTTTACCAAAGTTTCCGTTCCTTCTTTTGAAGAGGGCGAACCAACAAGCAAAGCATGGGCAAAGCTAGAGACGAAATTCAGACAGAGGCAAACTTTGGGGTCTTTCACCCGCAACTCCTTTTGCTCTTTATTTTAATTTGTATTGATGAGTCTCTTTTGATTGAGCCTTCCGGGCATCCAAGAGTGAACCTCGGTTCAAAGCTTCATGATCGCCTATCACTAGCCACCGGTGGAATTTCTCATAGACTCGGAAGGTAGGGTGATGTGCGCGCGCGGCGGGGGACGGTCTGTTTACTTTACTTTCCACCTAGACAGTAGTAAGATTAGTTCATGTGGCCTGCACAAGCCATGGCCGGGACGTGTCAAAGGGCATTTGGAAGGTTTCTCACCCTGATGGAGGTTGCACCTCCTCTTGACTGGTGAATCTGTGATCGATGTACTGTGTTGTACATCTGAATAGCAAATGTAAACAATTCTGCGTAGAGGGTATACAGCTGCCCTGGTGAAATCCACAGACGATATCAGAGCCCCGCCGGTTGTTTCACATGCTTACCAGTGACTGTCTCCGCGCGCCTGCAGCCGGAACCACCCCTGGTGAATTAGTTGATGAACATAAGTTCAGGCTGCTTTCTTTTGTTTTAATTACTCCCAAGGAACTTATATTACTATATTGTTGGAACTTATTCTCCGTCCCTCCGGCACTCGTCACGACAGTACCAGTTGGTCTACCACTTGCGACAGAGTCATCACCCATGTGCTGGCTGCGGCAGGGGCATTGCCCAACACACTTACAGTAATAAGTTTTGAACAACTTCAGATACGGTAGTAAGTTATGGGCAGAGTGGGCACCTGATGTACAGTACTGCAGCCAGTACTGCCAGGATGGAAGTTGCTGGCCAGATGTGACCCTTAGGGCTTAGGCTTGCCTGGTGTTTTTTATTTACTCCGTAATTTTTTTATGGGCTTTGTATGTGGTCCCGGGAACGGCCAGATGCACCTGCACCTACGTTCTTTTCCAGAAAGCCAGGTAGCTTATGTCGAAAAGGCTACTGGCAATAAGTAGCTAACAAGCTATGCTTCAGGCGACCTGTTTTTTTTCCTTTTTTTTGAACAAATGGGAAACCCACTGCATTAAAAAACGAACCAAATACACATCAGCCAAGCCACAAAGGCTGGACAGTGAAGAGACGGATTCGGGCGACCTTTTCGTGCCCAAGTTAAAAGATTCCATTCCATGTGCATTGTTTCTAGCGAGCGTCGGTATATGTATGGCTAGAATGGCCAGGGTCAGGTGGAGGCCGGTGATTTTTGTAGGATTTCTTGGTGGTAGCGCAGCACCATATATAGTATTTCTTGGAGATGATTTTGGCGAATTCATCCAATTTTTTCCTCATTCATTTTAGGGGATAGGTAGCCACTACCCACACAGCAGACTTTTCTAGAATTCCCTGTGACTGGTTTGGAGTTTCTGTAGTTTTTCCCTGCTAGTTTTTGTCAATTTATGTGTTTCGCTGTGTTCTAATGTCATCGTGGAAGGATCTTCAAAGAATTCCTATGCACAAGAAAATTCTGGGTTTTCTTTGTAGGGATTCTCTCCAAATCCCCGGTGTGCAATCCAAATTAGTAGACTTTGCACACATTTTACATTTCAATGTTGTTTCCACCAAATATTTGGTAGATTTTACAAGATGCAATTGTCCCATATCGATTGTCAAGGGTACCTTGAGGTTGGACACATAAGACTTGTAAGTTGTCAATCTTCACTACAATGAATTCTATTAACAGAATTTAGCGTTTTTCAAGTTTGTATACTTCAGAAATCTAAGAAATTTTATAATATTTCGAAATGTTCAAACAAATGAAATCTACATATTACTAATATTTTGAACTCTTGAAATCTAGAAAGGATCTAGATCAGAAATTCTGAAATGTACAAATTGATGAGACTGAAATTAAAAATCTATATATTAGTTAGATTTGAGACTCCAAAATCTACAAAAAGTATTGATTTTGTGCACTAAAATCTATGTTGACATTAGATTTTAGAGGCATAAATCTACATTCTAGAATATTGAATTTCAGAAATTGAGTTGATTTGGAGGTGGGGACATCTTCTAATAACAGTGAAAAATGCACAGATTTTCCCTTCATAAAATTAATGAAAATTCCCTGTCTCACATTTCCCTGTGAAGGCCACATTCCCTGTGAACATCAATTTGCTACATTTTTATGTTTCCTTGGAGGGGATTTTCGGTACAATACCTATAGGGAATTCAAAAAATGTTTCTTGTGATTCTCACATCCGTTGACCATATGCTCGACCTCCAGTGAATTTTTTTAGTGGCAAATTTCGCCAGCATTAGACCTCATTTTGGCACAAGAAACATTTTTTGAATTCCCTGCAGGTATTGTACCGAAAATCCCCTCCAAGGAAACATAAAAATGTAGCAAATTGATGTTCACAGGGAATGTGGCCTTCACAGGGAAATGTGAGACAGGGAATTTTCATTAATTTTATGAAGGGAAAATCTGTGCATTTTTCACTGTTATTAGAAGATGTCCCCACCTCCAAATCAACTCAATTTCTGAAATTCAATATTCTAGAATGTAGATTTATGCCTCTAAAATCTAATGTCAACATAGATTTTAGTGCACAAAATCAATACTATTTGTAGATTTTGGAGTCTCAAATCTAACTAATATATAGATTTTTAATTTCAGTCTCATCAATTTGTACATTTCAGAATTTCTGATCTAGATCCTTTCTAGATTTCAAGAGTTCAAAATATTAGTAATATGTAGATTTCATTTGTTTGAACATTTCGAAATATTATAAAATTTCTTAGATTTCTGAAGTATACAAACTTGAAAAACGCTAAATTCTGTTAATAGAATTCATTGTAGTGAAGATTGACAACTTACAAGTCTTATGTGTCCAACCTCAAGGTACCCTTGACAATCGATATGGGACAATTGCATCTTGTAAAATCTACCAAATATTTGGTGGAAACAACATTGAAATGTAAAATGTGTGCAAAGTCTACCAATTTGGATTGCACACCGGGGATTTGGAGAGAATCCCTACAAAGAAAACCCAGAATTTTCTTGTGCATAGGAATTCTTTGAAGATCCCTCCACGATGACATTAGAACACAGAGAAACACATAAATTGACAAAAACTAGCAGGGAAAAACTACAGAAACTCCAAACCAGTCACAGGGAATTCTAGAAAAGTCTGCTGTGAATGTGAGATCTTGGAAGCTCTCATCTCGTGATGAAGTCCCTTGTTTGCTTCATTCTCAGTTGTATCTTGCGGTATAGCGTATATTGCCGACGCCGCAGTGCCACAATCCGATGCTTCGCTGGCCACGTGGCTTAATTGTAGATCGATAAGCCACAGTCCCCGGAACAGATATGCCTGAACTAAGTTCAGTTCCTTGTTGTGGTGGCAAGCACATTAATTTCGGAATGTTTTTTTGTCCTTTTTTACCGTGTAAGCAACGCCATTGAAGGCGATGCGAAGGACAATTCTTTCAGTTGCTCTCCCAGTGGAAGGGACGCGCTCATCCTCTTGCATTACTTATCTCTTTTTTTAGGATCCCTTGAGCTAGAGGGCAGGGTCGTTCCCCCGTCGTGGTGGTTGGAACATTATATATTCAGAGCACACAGTCAGGCTCTTAGTTCATAACTGAGTTGCTTTCAACACTGAGTTCCTGCTCTTCACTTTTTCAAGTGAGGCGTTTGTAGTCTTTAGTTAGTTTCCTTCTCGTACAACTCTTGGTTGCTCCTAGATTCCTTGAGAATGCGAAATGGGAAGTTACTGTGACTTCAACCTTCAGGAATATATGCTCTCAGGGCCAGCGTAGATGAACTCCATTTTCTAGACAGTCCCTAGCTCCTGAGCGACAGAACCGGTTTCTTCTGATGAGAAGCTGCGTATCTATCTTTTAGATTGACACGAAATACAGCTAGCTATTGACGCTTGGGAGCCTGCGACGATGTAAGGATGGATATGCAATGTTCTCGACAGTCGCTGCCCAGGTTATCTCTCTCGTCTATGTTGCAGATTCTTCATTTGCTAACCGAGACTTTCATTTGGCAAACGGAGGATCTGCAACATAAACCAGAACAGGTGATCGTAATGATCAGACTTACTGCGCTGTGTACAAGCCAATCTGAGTGAGGATTCTGATAAGCGCAGCAGTGACTTCTGCTGAGCAACCAGTTAATCAACAGCAGTCTCGGGGCCGAATCGCAGAAATGGACTCGGCGAATGTTGCCCTCTGGAAAGTGTCCTTTCCTAACCTCTTCAGTGAGGGTTACAAGGCCTCTACTATTCTATTTAGTAAGAGCATCGTTTTACTATGATTCATAAGCTTGATGTAGATTGATTCTTTCATTTGTTGTCACTGTTAATTTTGTGGTTGAACTTGTACGTTATTGGAATAATTACTTCGTAGGTCACATATTGTAATATGAACTTACTGCATTACACTTATGTTTATATTGTGTTATCTTTTGGAATGATTAAACGTCAATTTGTTGAATTGGGGAGGTTGCGATCTCCAAAAATATGAACCTCGACTGGAAAAAGCTCAAAAAACTAGGACTGACATAGATTTTGACTTAAAGGCGCTCGCCTTGAAAAATTACCAACATCGTGGATATTTGCCAATAGAACTAAATTGATATTTGAATCAAGTCATCGGATATCTAGATAACCATCAACATTATTGTTACAATTACGTTTCACTCCATGAGATTTATGAATTGGGTACGTATTCCTATTCCAGATTTGTCAATGCAGTAAAATGAGATAGCGAAAATGGTGATGAGAAGTTATAACAGAAGTGCGTTGCTTACTCGCTCAAGAACAGTAGTTAACAACACTAAGCATAGCAGCTCAATAACTGGAAGACTTGCTTGTTACACCAGCTAGAAACCCTTGAATTGAATGTTTGTAATATTTTTCTAAAGTACTTAATTGAATCGTAGTACGTATGAACGTCAATTCCGTTAAATTGGCGATATACTTCACAAACCAAAAAATTGTGACTTATATTTCACAAAGGTCTAATTATTTTAGGACAGGTATAGATTTTGGTTTCAGGCAGAGTTGCCTGCATGAACCACGCCAAAGTAATGGAATACCGCCAATTTATCGGAATTGACGTTTCTGTATCTATGTCACCGAGTCAGCTCCAATCTGATAACCTCATTAATTATTATCCTTATCAGTAAGCTCTAATGTTTGCGATTATCAGATTAAATTCTACACGTACTAGGTAGCCACAGTGATTCGTGGTTTCCAGTGCACGCAACCAGTTTTAAAGCTAGTTTTGGAGAGGCCAGATTTTGAGTGGCGTGTGATCGTAGGTGTCCGGATGAGAGGGGTTCTTAAAGAGAAGTGTCTCGATGGGAACCATTTCTGCCGGCTGTGGCCACTGTGATCTGACACTGATTTGCGCCAACATACATGTTTACCGATTACGTCAATCTTTAGATTGGCGATATTCCATTACTTTTGGCGCGGTTCAGGACGCACTGCCTCAACCCAAAATCTATATCTATCCTAGTTAGACCTTTGTGGAAATATATGTCACCATTTTGGGCTTGCAGAATATCGCCAATTTTTGGCTTGTTGGATTTGCGGAAGAATCTATCCTTGCGAGCAGTTTTCTTTCTTACGTTTTCCTGATGAAAGATCATGCAGAAAGATCATGCATGCTACGCTTGGTCTCCATTGATGATCAACTGGTCTGATCGAAATGTATTGGAAGACAGCCACGTGAACTGCATGCCGGAAGAAAAAATTTACGGAAGGTAGACGCACAGTCGCACAGTAGGTAGTACTTGCCCAATACCGCCCAAGGCAGGCGTCTGTATGCTATCTTTTCAACGTTTGATGAAATGCCAACATCTGGAACATTTGATGGAATGACTCGCCGCCTAAAAGTGTCTGATGGATGACAGAGAATCCTTCTATATATGTAAGACAAGTGCAAATGTTCATCCTTGAAATTTTGTGTGAAAAGGTGCACAGTAGTTAACTTTGACATCCAATGAGCGCTGTTGATTTTTTTTGAAGCTAATGATTCTCAAAAAGATGATTTCCACGGTGACCAGTTCGTCCTTACAGGGTTAAATGTGGACCCTGCGTACCAGCGGCCAGCGCGGCCCTCTGACTCTGTAGAAAGGTGCTTGTCCGGCCAGCTCTAGTGTGACTTTATTACAAAATAATAAACTCTGACATTTCGATGAATTTGTTGTACAGTACATGTATGGTCGGTCAAGCTTGGTCGTCGATCAACTTTGAAAATGTTGCTCTCAGTACGTACTGGTCCCACTCGTCCCATACTGTGCAGTCGACGTCCATGTTTAAGTTACTATTATTCAGAAGTACCACATGATCGTACGTTCATGTGCTGAGCACCTGGTTTCCAACTGTTGGGTCACTCGGCCCACTCAGATATGACTCCGATTCAGATTCCAGAGTATTGTATACAATTAAAGTCTGTAACGGAAACTTCAGTTGATTTTATCCTTGCTCAATATCGACCTCGACAAGAGATGGGATTCTAGCTTGAGAGTAGCCAGCTCTGGAGAGGAAGTCGATTGTACCTCCGAATTATATTAGCAACCATTGATTTCATGTCAAACACAACATATACAAGTGTGCGTGATTTTATGGACATCCTGAAATTTTGCAGGAGAGTTGAACTTTGAATGATTGTGACGACGGGTGCAATTTGCTGTTTCAACTTTGAGAAAGGACTTCAAATTCCTTTGTGCGTACAATTAATTCCAGCAATGGATTGTAATAGGCAGTGGGAAATCAAATCAAGTTTAGAGGACATGAGATCTAACTTACATTCAACTTACAATCTACAAAAATGGAATCATTTTGAGAAGCAGATGAGGGTACATACCCATTGCAACAAAGCTGTACACTCTCGGTTGCTTCCGAGGTGCAGTTGCAATCAAAAAGATTTCATTTGATTGAAATCCTACTACTGTGACATAATGTTTTTCCATTTTGGGTTTAAAAACATCTTTGCTTTTGAAGTGTTATAGATCTAAATGTCACTAAGGTACAGAAATTTCAACTGTACAATCTTGTACTGTAAATTATGTTATAGATGACTTGAATCAAATTTGGAGTCATTTGGCCACATAGATTGCAAGATTATGATGTTTTAGTGTTGAAAAAGGATGTTGAAATTTTCCTAGCAACACAAGTGAAGATGAAATTTGATTTCATAATCTACTCAAATGAAAAATTTGTAAACTGTAAAGTGCTTCAAAACCAGCATACAAACACATTGGTGAAAGAAAATATCATTGAACTTACTCATTGTGTCTGCAAAATGGCTTTGAAATGTCAAAAAATAACAAAAGAAGTTGCAAAAAACACATCTATGACTAAACCTCCGTCCACTAAAATGCTTCTCAATCACTTATAACTTATTGAATTGATATGAAATTTTAACCACACTAACTATACTAGTGTGTGCAACTTTAAAAAAATAAACTATAGGAAACAAACACCGTGTGAAGAAGAAACAAACCGCCAAAGTTCACTGTAATCCAAAAATGTTTGAACTTTGCAATACTTCCAAACATTCAGAACAACTTGGATTGACATAAAAAATTTACCACAATAACTAGACTTCAAGGGAAATATAATCCAACAAATTTATTGAAAACAGACATTAGATGAATGAAATACAAGCCTCCAAAGTTGCAGCCATCAAAAAATAGTCTGGTGAACTCAAATTGAACCTGTGAACTTTGAATGGCTTTCAAAAAATCATTACATCTTGGGTTGATTTGATAATTTTGCCAGACAAATTAAAAGAAAGAAAGCACATTTCCCAACAAGTTTTTATTAAATTTGGATATTAGAATGATGCAAAAGTTACAGCACTTCGAATTGGACTTACAGACTATGTGAAGACACTTTTGGTCCCTTCGGGCACTTAAAGATTAGTACAGAGTAACTAATAAGAATATTTTTACAATGCGTTTTTCATATGAAAACAAGAAGAACCTTTTTTAATTCCCTAAATACCCAAGGCCTTTTTTGAGCTTGTAATTACTCAAAACTAAACAAAAAGTCTAAGTTTTTATAGGTTTTATCAATTTAAAAAGGAATTATAACTATGTGAATTCAAATTAGATATGTTATAAAGATCACATGGAAAAAAAAAATATATATATATCACTTTTGGATTGAAAGATTATAATGTTTGAGCAAGAAGGTGTTAAAATTATGAAGTTGATCAGAAGTCTTTCAATCCTCTTTTTACATGCCAAATCTAAAATTGAAATCATAAAAAAATATGAGGTTAACTCTAAATTGCTTAAAGGGACGGATTTTGGCCGCTCAAGATTGAAAAGAAGCCCAGACGTGACAAGAGTGAATCGAAATTGGAGGGGCCAGACGTGAATTCGTTTGTAGTGAGAATTGCAAGGGTGATGACGGCATTGCTTGGGTCATCGTAGTGTCGCAGTGCACTTGGCGAAGGGCAAATTGATTCCAGGTGAAACGCGGGACATGGCAATTTGCTTCGGATGTCCCAGATATGATCAAGACTTGCCGGTGGGAGATTGTTGGCCTCAGATCCACTTTCGAAGGCAGGGACAGAATGACCGGAGAACATTTAGGGTTCTGTAGAAATCACCTGTGGCAACATGAGAGTAGAGTATGCTAGTTTGGTATTGGTGTGCTGATAACGACCACCAAATTGTGACGTGTAGTTGTCAAGAACATTATACCCTTTTGTGCACAGCATTTGAAGAGGATCCAAGGGTGTTTTTCCATACAACAGGGGAGCAGTATGAAGAAAAAGAGTGGCGAGTGGAGTGAAATTCATCATTTTTGGAGTTGCGTTGAGGAAAAGGCGGCCTACGAGGACTTGCGAGTGGAGGAGGACACGACAGCGCACTACTTTCACTCACAACGTCAAATAACTGAAAGATTTCCTTTGTACTCTACTTGCCACTTGGAAATGATGACTACCTTGTGGGCTGGCTGGGTTACAAAGGATAAGGTTTTCTAAGTGCAAGACAAATTGTTCCACTGGGCAATCGAGAAGGGTGCGAGTACGGACACAACTCAAAAAGTTATCAATTACTTGCAGGAGGATTTTTTCTTGTCGTTGCTACAACCACAACACAAGCATCACTGCGGTAGCGAGCCTGAGATAGTGAGATATGCAACTGGCAGTACCTGTGTTGATGCCACATTAGAAGATTGCTAGGGTGGAGTGGTGGACTGAGTAATACGTAGAAGGAGATGAGCAGGAAATTTTTGCGTTTTTGAATTCGTTTCTGTGCACTAATTAGTGATTGATTGTGAAAGATCATGAAGAGCCAAGCGAGGGCGAAGGTTGCGGCCGACTTGGAGGCCAAACCACCTTGCAAGCGAGGGAGGATCCAACAAGTGATGGCCACGGCACGGAACACCTCAGTCATGGGAATTCAAAACAATGTGGAGACCCAGACAACAAATTCGGCCTTAAGCATCGGCGTGTTTGACGTTGTTGTGCAGACGCGTGCTGCAGTTGGGCGAGGTGGCCCGGGGAGGGGTCACTATAAGAAAACCACGTTTTTGGCGATGTTTTATCACTAACGTGCGATGTCCAATAAAACATGACGATATTGGAAGACATCTGGCCGGACAAGGTAGACTTTTGTGGATGTTGCAAAAACATTGGCACATTTCTGTAAATCCAAGTTGATGTTATCATTGACGCTGCCATTTTATTTGACATGACTGAAGACAAACTGATGTTTTTTGGAACGTCCAACAAAACATAGACTGCCACATTAGCAAGTACTAGACAAATTTTGACTATGGGTAAGTTTGTAAAGATTACTACGATCTATGTTAAAATGTTGACCATATGTGAAAAATTTAGGAGAAGGACAACCATATGGCATGCTTTGCAAAAAAAGGAAAATGGATGGATGTGCACCATGGAAGAAAAGAAATGGTCTTTATACAAGTGAGGTGGTAGGAAGTGAAGCAATCCATATAGGATATGTAAAGCAAGAATTGTGTTTAATGCAAAATGTCTAAAACAACATGATCCACATGTCTGAAACAACATCGAGATGTCTGAAACAACATTGAGATGTCTAAAACAACGTGAAGACTTACAATAGTCAAGTTCCCATTTTTAGTCATTCCATATCTTTTGTCTCACTATGGACGGACAATGGATATAAATAGGAACTCTCAACCCTTTAGTTTTACTAACTTTTAATGAAGTAATTCCTTCATTTGGCCATCAAAATTTTTCTTGATGGTAGATGGTAAGTGTTTTTAAATTCTTCTTGAATTCAACAATTGTTCTTATTCATTTTATTTTATTTTATTTTTAAATAAATATTTTCTACTGACCTTGATTTATGGGTATGGTATACAGCAGTCGATGTTTCCAAAAACGTCTATCTAGACATCTAAATTGACATTTCAAAAAGAAATATTAAAATTCTTAAATGACATGAAAGTGTGCTGACAAGGCATGCCACGTTAGATATTGGAAGTCCACGTCACTTTTTCCCAAGTCCACGTCATAGACCTCGTCAGCAACAAACTAGATGAAATTTTTTCCTATGTGGCACTGCTCACCCACATGGCGCTTAAGTGGAGCTGAGCTGTTCGCCAAATGGTACACCGTGGGGACCTTCAAAGAGTACGTCATGAGTGATGCCAAAAAAAAACAAGGCCAATTTAGCCATGTTTTTTGAAATTTTAGGACGTTTATTGTACGTCAGTTATAACGGATTTTAGGTGCCATCCACGCTTACAACATCCCATGTCAAAATGGACATTAGGCCATGTTTTTTCCAACATTACAAAAAACCTATTCAGTATACAATACTTCTAACTTTAAGTCAATCCCACACACACACTAGAGAGAAAGCCAAATGTAGTATATTATAGTGGGTGGATGGAGAAGGTTGACTAGGAATCGCAGGGGAGGCAAGGGGAATGTCATTGAAGCAAGGAAAGGTGTACAAATTCATATATTGGAATTGAGAATCTTAGTATTAGAATCTTGTAAGGGGCGGCTCAATTCGGTGTAGGGAATTCGGAAGATAAATCTTTGGCTTTGGGGGAATTTGGGTTTGGAAAATTTGAATTCAAGGTTTGTGAGTACTTATTTCTCCACCCTTGATAAATAAGTGAGTACAACTAGGCTCTTGATGTTTTAGATTCAATTTCGTTCTATGGGTGCCTAGCGTCAATCCATTGTGCCTTCCAAGCAATGGATCTTTTCTAACTCCTAAACATACACAAATTGCAAGGTAACCAAGAAAAACTAACCCTATTTGCAAAGTTTATCTTAATCAAGGCATACTAAATAGGCCGCTGTGATTTTTGAATGAAAGTTGAGACAATCTAAATTTAGCCACATAAAATGAGATAGAAGTTCATGTCATTTAAAAAAATATAAAACTCAAAATCATACGATCTTCCTAGCAAAAATTATGGGCGGATGAAGGTCTAGCCTCTAGAATTCTATTTAAACTTCATCCATGGATTTAGACCCTTTCCTTATTCCAATTTCCTTCAAATTTTGGACTCTGACTTTAGACTACCAACTTCTACCTAAGTTCTAAGTTTGGACTTGGATGAGTGATTTTTGTCCTACTTCATCCATTTCGTAATTCAAAGTTCATCCGTTGTTTACTCTTAAATGATTAAGTGTTTTCCTAAAGTTAAACTAGTTTTGGATTCTATTAAGTTCCTTCTATCTATTTCTAAATCTAATTTTCCTCTTTGATTACCTTTTGGATTAGTTGTTTTATCCTTATCCTACTTATGTGGTTTGGTGCTACTTATAATAATTTATTATTTTTAGATTTTTATTAACTTTCCTTGTAGTTAATAATTCTAGCTTTCTAAAATGCTAAAACACGTGTTAATTAGACCTTCTTACTAGGAGTTATTGATGGATGAAGTTTGACCACTAATCGGTGTTTAAAACTTCATCCCTTGATTACTACTAATCCTAATTCCAAAACTAATTTATAATTTCACTTTGAGGTTTTAGATTATTCCTACTTGCTAACTTCCTAATTTTGTTCCTTTTGGGTACTTTTAAATGTTTTTCATCCAATTTAGGTAGTAAACTTCATCCTTTCATTTCTTACTCATTTTAACTCTATTTTCTAAGTGTTATATGTTTTTGGAAACATTTAATCCAAATCTACAGATTTTTGTAGATAAACTTGGGAAAAAAATCTAATCTTGATTCTCTGAATTCAAAACAATTCAAGAGGAAGTGAAGAATCAATAACTTACCTCAAGCCGAGTGTCATCTGTCATATTGCAAAACGCTTCTTTAAGATATTCCTCGTCCGTCATGGTTGGTGTTGTATTGTGGATTTGCTCACCGCTTTAAAGTGTGATTTTAATACAAAGTTTAGAAAGTTTGAGCTCCCTCTGTTCCTTCCTTCTCTTTTAATACTATTCTCCTTCCATTATTTTTATTCTATTGGGATTTGAATAGAATATGTCTACAATTTCCAAGATAATAATTAAAAAATTGCTCTTCCTATCTTCCTATCTCTCAATTATCTTTTATCCTAAACTCTAATGGTTCTAAATGGTTCTAAATGGTTCTTTAGGATTTCCTCCTAATCCTTATCAACTCCCAATTCTCCTTCTAACTCCCCTAACTAGCTCCTCATTCTTCTAATTTGCAATTTGGAGTGTGAGAGGTTCTATCTATTCAAGTCATAGACAAGTTCTAGTTGCTCTAACTCTTCCAATTCCTACTTACTTGAGTCTTTTTTGCAAATTGAAGAACTTTGATGACCTCCAACTTGCTCTACTCTTCACCTTTCAACCCTTCCTATGCTAATTCAAGTTTAATCTTATTCTAATTCTTGACTTTCTTTCTATCCTACCTATTACTACCTTAGCTTTTAGTATTAATTTCCTAGCTTCCTTCTTAATTTAATGTCAAGAGACAAGAATTAAAGTAGCAACTAGTTTTTTTCTCACAAAATGTGAGAGTTTGGAAATTTTTTGGGAGTCTGTTTGGGCAAGGCCTTGTGCATAGACCGCAACCAATACATAGATCAGAACCAGTTCACAGACTGAACCAACTCACAGACGAACCAGTTCACAAACCGTAACTAAGCTTGTAGTGCCTGACTCCCCCGCTTTTCTCCTCCGTTGCCACGTATCGCAGCGTGGTTGGGCAGACCCCTCGACCCCGATGACTAGGCTATTGGCGCGGCAATTCCACGTGTCGTGTCGTGGTTGGGTAGACCCTCAAGCTCAATGATTGGGCTGTAGGTGTGGCGTGGTTGGGCAAACCTTCGGAGGCTCTCTCCGTGTATCTTGACTGCTTGCTCTGCTCCTTGCTGCTGGAGTGCTGGTTATTCGTCCCAATCTTGTCCAGGTTCTTGGCCACTCTAGTCACTTCTAATTTTTGGATTTTTTGATTTGGAAAATTCTAAAATGGTACATGAACTAAGGGTCGTTGGAGCATGACTTTTCAAGGTTTCGCCTAATACAATTTATCGGCGCATATTCTAGTTTTGGATACTAAACATGATCTTCCAAAAGAGTCTTTTGGAAACTAAACTTGATATTTCTAAAACTTCCACAATTAAAGCTTCACCGTATTTTACACGTATACCAAATTCTAAGACATTTTTAAAAGGTTTTGAGGTCAAAGCTTTGCCGTATTGGGGATTTTCAACAAAATATTAGAACTTCTAGGACTTCGCAAATCAAAACTCCGCCGTATTTTTTCAATACTACTATATTCTATCAACTTCTAACCAAAAGTTACTTCCACAAAATTCCTCACAAAATACGTTAGAGTAGGGAGGTTAGTACAAACACCAAGCTACAACATCTATTAGTATAAAAGTTAGTACAAGCTAGATGGACAACCAAATGTTAGAACAAGTGTGGTAGTACAACATACTCCAAAATCAAACACTAAAGGTCCCCCCTAAGCGGCATTGCCAAGGTACGAGGGGGATACATGCTCTAGAATTAATCCACAAAAACTTCAACAAAATGGCCAAAGCTAGTACAACAATTTAAACAAGTGCAACCAAAGCCAAACTTTGAAGGGACCCCAATGCTCTTCAAAGAAAGCTTCAAAAACAACAGCAAAAGAGCTTGAAACGCTCCAAAAACACACATGTTTGTAATTTTGGCTCAAAATGCTCCAAAAGTCCAACTAAATGAACCAATGTGTATAAAATGCCAAAATAATGGCTAAAGGGGTGTTTGTGAGAGGAAAATGAGCTCACTTATATACATTTCCAAGGGCACTCATCCCCCTCTCTTTTCCTAGTAGTAATCTTATCATTTAGGATTTTCATCATAAATTGCCCATTTTGACTTTCTATATTGGTCCAAACTCCTAAATTTTGGAGATTAACTCCAAATTGAAAATTGATTGCGCCGTTGGCTTCAGAAGGCCACTTTTAATCTTCATTGATACCCTTTACCCTTAACCAAACTCCAAAAAATTCAACAAAACCTATCGCTAACTAAACACCAAGACGGGGTAAAAATCCAAATCTTAGAGGTTGACTTTTCTGAAAAAAGTAACTAATCTAGGCTCTTTAGTAGGTATGAAGGAGTAAGAAAAGTCCTAACTTTGACCTCATTCCGATTTTGTATGCTCTCGGGACGCCAGTCAACTCCATCATAAACTTTAATTTCGCCAATTGTCGGGGAATCTTGCCGGTTTGGGCACTTTGGGTTATTGAAATGTCTTGAAACTTGATGGAGCATCTTATTAGCATAAAAAAAGCTAGGCTAATTTATAGTGAGATTTTACTGCAATTTGGATAATTTCTAGGAATTTTCCATCGTAGGTTTTGGCGATTGACCGTCCGAAAAGTCATCTTTTGCAAGTCAAAAAATTCTGAAACTTTTTATGAAACCTCTTATGGAATTCCACAAAGGATGTGCAAGCTTATATTCTTACTTTGCACAAGAATCAAAGGAGAATCAAAGGAGAATCAAATTCCGCCTTCTCCTTTTAATTTCGATAATTAGAGAATCTTTCACATACAGGGAAATCTTAGCAAACCGATTTTGCCGTTGAGTCCCAAATGTGATTTCCACTCTATAATATTGTACTCCATCTATAGATTCCTCCTACAATTCCGTCTTAAGGTTGTAACTCTTGTAGGCCAACAATCGGGGATTCTGCTATTTCTTCGATACTACGGGGAAAGTTAAATTTATCTTTGAAAATGGACTTAGGACCTCATCGGTGTTCCCTCGGATCAATTTAAGCCATAAAATTTTACTTGCACCGTAGGTTTGGGCTATTTGGGCCAAGTTAACTCTAATTCTACTATTTACCTAAATTCCCGTATTTTAACGAGTTTATTTGAAGAAAAACAACCTATAAGGAACCAAATGCTATATTATTATGTGACATAACTATTTAAATTTTACACTCTTTTAGGATTTTTTTGTATATAAAACTACACTCAAACTTGTGAAAAAAGAAAAAAAGAAAATCATGAGTTTCAAGTGATGAATTGGAAGCTCACAGGGTTGCCAGCTACTGAAACAGGAGAAGGTAGCATACTGGCCAGTAGGCGAGGGCAACCCAAAGGGGTAATATGAAGCCAAATTGCAAGCTGAGAGGATGGGTACCACTTGATATAGTACCCGCTTGGTCTTGAGATCGTCAGCGGTGGAGCGTTTGTCGCCACACAATTGCCC
Organism: Pseudisothecium myosuroides; assembly: GCA_951799445.1. Classification (NCBI taxonomy): domain Eukaryota; kingdom Viridiplantae; phylum Streptophyta; class Bryopsida; order Hypnales; family Lembophyllaceae; genus Pseudisothecium; species Pseudisothecium myosuroides. Next base: position 52,631,024 of record OX637287.1, on the reverse strand, counting down.
TGCCTACGGGTTGATTCACAATGCAGTCGACAAAGACAATGCATGTCTCCTTTGGGAGCAGTATTATTCCTACTCGCCCTCACAATCGCTTGGTGGAGGACACGGTCACCGACAGTGACGTGCAAAGCAAGGTGGGCCATTAAGAATCCGCGAAAGCGGCCGCATTCAAGGACCACATGGACAATTCGAGATGCAGATGTCGCCTCTACGGCCGACAAGAGAGTCTAAAAATATGGCACCCAATTCGCTGGCAACTCCACCCAGGCGTGCCATCAATCTACAGAGCGCTTTTAACAACGTGGCGGGTATAGGAGAATTCAGGGAATCAATCACCCGCTTGGCCATGGAGGATCCACCACCATCTCCTCGAATTTGGGAAGGGCTGCGTCTGGATTGGCGACTGGCGTTGGTGGTTCTAGCACCTCTCGACCAGGGCTTTTTTTTTTGGCCGCCTAGTGCTAGATTGCACCAGGTCGTCCAAGCTGGCGAAATGCCCTATTCAGTAATAATTAAAAAAAAGGCCCCTGGTCGCCACCTCAGTGGCCTGACAGGACCCCCTGGTGCCAGAAGGCAGCCCATCCCCTCATCCCCGCATGGTCGTGTCGCCAGCGGGATTAGGGTTGGGCGCCCATTACTGCGCGCACTTCGCCTGTCTTCCCCACTCCGCTTGTATGTTTGCTTCATTACTCGCAGCTGCGTCGCCGCTGGAGCTTCTTGTTATTTTGGATCCTCGCCAGTCGCTGCGCCCAAGGTGGTTATAATGTCGCCATTAGAATGTGAGGTAGTGCTCTGGATTTCGCCTTGTACTGGCGATTGCGTGGTACGTGATGTCGCCAATTACCCAAGAGAGTGGGGTCTTCACTGCGGGTGTACGCCTGCTTCTTCGCTAGAGGGAGTGTCTCACAAAATCCTTCCATCATTTCAGTGTTTTATAACTATGAATGCTTGTTCGTTACTGTCCTTGCCATCGGAGGCAGTGTGCCTTGATGGATGCAAGTCCTGCAGTCTTGCAGTTAAAAAAAAAGGCCTTCCTCATTTAAAATTGTATCTGTCGTCTTCACTGCCGTTGCTGCTTGAGAATTTGTGTGTTCATGATTTCAGTCTTTGGGGTGGTCTCCATGAGTGTTTCCATTTGCTGAGAGCTTTTGTTTCGCAAACATCGGGATGGGGTCCGATCATGAGGACTTGGGAGACGATGTTGTTGGAAACGCTATGCTTGTTGCTTCCCTTGCCAGATCTGCGCAGAAGAAAGCTGACAAAGCTGCGTCGGAGGCATTGGCGTTGGCCCATAAGGAGTTGATTCGCAAAGGCAAATTGATAAAGCAGCAAAGGGTGGACACGGTAAAGAAAACAATGCGCAATTACTTTAATTCTACTCGAGGTGCAGGCGGTGGACAACCCTTGTGCATGGTCTTCAACAGATCGCTGCCAGAGGTGCCGGGCGCGGAGCCAAATTCCCAAGAAGATTATCCGAGCCCTAAGTCTAGGGTCCAAGCAAGCTAATAGGAGCCACTAGTGGACATTAGGGGACTTCTTTGAAGGCTGGTTTTACTCCAAGGAGCTGCCACCTGTAGAAGTTAAAGGCAATTAAAACTGCCTGACATCATCCCGTCACACGTAGTAATGGCAATTAACTAAGGGCGGGACGAGAACATTCGAATTCTTCCCCGCTTCTGTCAGCCGTCTCTCTCCGACCTGTCTTTCCTCTCCTCCAGCGAGCTGTGTCTAACAGTTTTGCGTGATTAGATTTGTTGTGCATTCTAGGTGTTCGATGAAGCTTCAGGGTTAGCTTTGATTGAGCGATGGAGGAGACGTGGGGACGTCAGGAGAGTTCAGGGTTAGATGAGAGACGTTGGGAGAGTCTCGGCATAGAGGAGAGACGTCGGCAGAGTTTTGGCAAAGAGGAAAAGCGACTGCGTCGAGAGAGTTTAGGAAAGGACTTCGAGAGGAGGCTCAGCATGAAGCCAGAGTTGAGTGTAGTAAAGTGTAAAGAGGAGATCGCATTCTACAACGCACAAACATCAAAAAAATTTGAAGAAGAGAGGGGGTTATTGAGCGTAGGACTGAATCCAAAGGTAGCTTCCGAGGTTGCCTTTGTCACCGATGCAGATATGGAGGACTTGTTTGGAAAGTGTACAAAATTGCGTACCACAAATAGTGTTTTGCGACCCGATACAAGGAAGGACCTGATGGAGCTATATTCCAAGATTTACGGATCAAGCTCTGTTACGAACAACGAGTTTGCTGGGTGGCTTGTGAAAGGATACATTGCTAATTTGAAGAAGAAGAAGGTGAATTGGGCTTTGGCGGCTTCAGCGACAGCTTCTGAGAAAGTCGAGCGATTTCATCGGAGTTTGTTGCGTCTCTTGAATCCAGACTGCAGTGAAGAAGCCACGACATCTTCAGGGTGTAGGCAGAGCACCTACACATCCCAGCGTGGAAGCAATGGCCCCCGCAGCGTCGGGGCGATGGGGATGGGAAAAGCAGAGGGAGCACTTCCGAGGGCAGAGAGCACTCCATTGGGTTTAGGGTTTAGGGACCTTTGTCCTTATGGTGTGCCGTCAGGTGATTTGGATGCAGTGCGAGCCGTTAGTGAAATTGAGGGTGAAATTCTTGGAATTGTAACGAGCAAAGTCAGATACGTGGAGGTAGAGTGCAAGAAGATTGCTGACAGGCTTCTTGGATTCAAGTTCACCATGGATGATCGACGAATTACAGCAAAGGAAGACGAGGACAAGGTCTCCCAACTGCAAGCAGACTTTGATACAGCTACAAATGCAGTTTTGGAGTTGGAGCTTCAGGTTCAAATCCACTCTGAGTTGATGGCCTAGGCTTCTAGTGCTTGAATTTGCTGTCCATTGCTTAATCTCTGTTCTGATCCATGAACTCAATGATGCTTTGGGTGGATACCTGCACCGGAATGCTGCTGCACCACATTTTTATGGTTCTTGCATGTCTTGAACTCTGTCAAGCTATCGGCATTGTCATTGGAGGAGCTGAGCATGATGACTTCGTTTCCACAGTGGATATACTACGGGAAAAAAAGGAGGTCCTTGAGAGGAAGTTGGACGTGTCAAGATCTGTTGCGGAGTCTAGTCGTCAGAGGGCAATGAAGGGGGAGGACTTCTACCAAGACATCGAAGAGGAGCAGATGAGAGCAGAAACGGATCTTGAAGTTCTGAGGTGGGAGATTGTGCAAATGAAGAGACATTCAGCCGCTGTTGAAGAGCAACAGGGGCTTATGGAGAAGGGAGGTGGTTTGTCGTTGTGGCCCAAGCCAGCTCTCCATCCACCAATGCCAAGTGATTCATATTTGAACCCACCTACCCTATCTCTTCACCCTTGTGTTTTCTGCAACAGAGGTTACCCGTACTATGACATTGTGATTGCGCCCTGCAAACACATCTACCACATATTTTGTGCATCTTCAATTGCAAAAGCAGACAATAGGTGCATTTCTTGTGATGAGGTTTTCCACCCTCACTGGTGGCAGAATTTTGGATTCAGGAGTGCATACCCGGGTTTCGAAGACGAGATTCAAAGGCTGCAATTACCGGTGCGGTTAGAAGAGCTCCGACATGCTTTGAAGGAGAATGGCAGTCATCGTGTAATGAATTGTAAGTGGTTCCATTACTATGTAGTTTTTTACAAGGTTGATTCAAGCTTTGTGTTCAAATGCTTGTTTTAGTGCTTTAGGGTTGGACTTCAAGCAACTAAGTCGAAGACCCAGTGCTTCTTCCTGTTACTTGCTTGCATTACTCATGAGTTCATTCCTTGGTGATAAGGGTTTAGGGTCTTCTGCAACGACACAGGTTCCAAACTTGTTTTGAGAGGGTCGTGTTGCTTAGATAGAGTCCTGGCTACTTAGATAGAATTCTAGGTGCTTAGATAGAGTCATGTGTGCTTATATAGAGTCCTCATTGCTTTAGATAGAGTCCCGCTTGCTTAGATAGAGTCCTGGCTGCTTCGATGGAGTCCTAGTTGCTTCGATGGAGTCTTGGCTGCTTTGATGGAGTCTTGGTTGCTTACATAGAGTCTTGGTTGCTTCGATGGAGTCTTCATTGCTTTAGATAGAGTCTTGATTGCTTTAGATAGAGTCCTGGTTGCTTTGATGGAGTCCTGGCTGCTTACATAGAGTCTTGGCTGCTTATATAGAGTTTTGATTGCTTAGATGGAATCCTCATTGCTTTAGATAGAGTCCTGACTGCTTTAGATAGAGTCCTGGTTGCTTAAACGGGATATGCTTATGATCCCTTATTTCACGACTAAGGTGTTGTGCCTAATGAGGATGTTAGTTAGTGCTTTTGTTTGGTCCTTGCAGTAACTTCTTGGTGGTTTGGACTGGTGCTTACTCTTAAGTTTCTGCTTGTTGAGTAAGTGAGCCATTGGTTATGACATGTTCACTGTACATGAGTTATGTTCATCGATTTAGAAGTGCAACATTGTTGCTACTTTCTTATTCCATTTGCTATTCACTATGCAGGGTCTCCCTCAAGCTTGAAGCATTCCGATTGGGGATCATGTGGCTCCATGCAGCGAGGTTTTGATCCGGTCAATGGAGGTTGGAGTACAGCCACAGCAAGTGTGTGTAGGCTGCCTTCACTTGCAAGTATTACTCCCTCTAACGAACCTGACACCACCGAAGTCAATGTGGCGGTTTGCAATTCGCGAGGGCAAGAAGTGGATTCCCCAGTGAAAAAACGATGCATGGATCATCGAGAGGTCGAAGCTGAAGACCTCACCCAAATGACAGGTTAGCGGGTTGAAATCCAGCTTGTACATGTGAATTCAGTGGGGGAGGTTTAAGGTTCATAGTTTATCTGTGCACAAATGCTTATGATATTCATGCTAATTTGTGTGGAGTTTAGGGTCCACAGAACCATCAAGGGCGGCAAAAGAAGCATCATGTGGTAAATTGGACTAAGTCCTCATGGATCCGCTAGGGTGCAAAAATGAGTTCCAAGATCTTGTTTTATGTCTCCTAAAACGTGGTGTTTATTGAACTTCTCTTTCTCCTACAAACTGTGTGCAGAGAATTTTGAATTGCCGATCGAGTCTCCGCTTCCCTTGCAGACATCAATCCCTCGATGTGCACTGCTGAAGAGGGCTGCAGATTTGCCAGAAGACGATGGAGATGGGAGGAAAAAGGTAGCTGTAGCTGCCTTAGGAGAGATGTGCTCAGAAGTGCAGGGAGAATTTGACTCTCAACTGGATTGCAATGGCGAGGAAAGTATTGAGGGTAGGGCTTTGAATTCAGCCCCAGAGAAGGGTAAGGGAAAGCCTAAGTGTGCCAAAAGAAAGGCACGAGAGCAACCTCTACATATCGGTGCGGGCAGAGTTTCCACCCGAGCTGACGCTAAGAGAAAATAAAGAAAAGCCAATTCAGTCTTTCAAAGTGTCTATGACCTGTGGCGTTTTCTAAGTGTCTTTTGTATAGCCCTTCTTATGATATCCTTCCTATGTTAATTGAGTGGATTCCACAGGAGGTGAAGCCCTGTACCAAAAGGGTATAAGTTCAAATCATATTCCAAACGGGGTACATTTACAAGTGAAGGATGTACGTTAGATTCCACAGAGGAGAAGGTTCTGACAAGAGAATGTTTAATCCTCAATTCGCACTCATTTGGGAGTGACGAGGCATAATACTCAAGCGCTCTTCCGTGCAAGCTCCTAATATTGTACCGACAGGGATGATTATTTCCGTCCTGCTTGTGTGACTATACATTCTACTGTTTTGGGTTATGATGGAGGAAATGACAGGTAGAGTCTCTTTTGTTCAGCTGAACACTACAATGGGAGGGAGCAGGAGCCAGGCAACATTCTTTTCCAATCCTGTGCAAGGTTCTGTTGAGAGAGGAGGGTGGGGATTCAGGATGGCGCCTTCAAGGTGGGGTGAATGCACCAACGGGGCGGGAAGCAACTCCTCTGGAAGCAACCGAGAGCGCAAACGGGCGGAACGTGAAAAAGAGTTGAGGCTAGGCCAGTTCAAGAGGACTGTGAAGAAGAGCACCTTCTTGTGCGTGGTGCATATTGTTGTAGATTCTGTTGAGTCCGATATTGTGGCCTCTCTACTTTGCCGTGGGTATTCTAGGAGCGTAATTCAGTTGAGGGTGTTGTCTCATTGGGTTTGTGGCTATGTTACGCAGACATTGCCAGCAGATTTCATGCGAGAGTGGGGAGCAAAGGTAGTAGACCCCGTTTTGGTGGTTTTGGATGAACGAGAGAGAGTACATACGGTCCACATTGCGGAGCAAATTACCAAGAGAGCTCCACAAGTCAAGCTTGCAAAAGGTTGGAGGCAGTTTACGAAGGCAAATTACCTGCAATTGGGCGACAGCCTCACGTTCATGCTCCAAGGCAGGTCCAAGTTCTTTGTGTTGATCACACGCAAGCCAGAGTAATGACAAGGTGGGACGTGCTGTGGAGCGGGGCTTTGATGCAGCTATAGCCAATAGGGGGAGGTAGGGTACTATTGGAAGGTTTTCTTTTCTTGCAAGTGTTTGTGGAGTGCAAGGCTGGTAGGAAACATCAGTTTGGTTTTAGGGTGCAAAGTTTTGAGATCACTAAGACTACTACAGCAAAATAGAAGTGCACGCAGCTTACTTGTGCGTCATGAATGCAAGCAAAGTGTTGCTTGTAGTAGGAGTTGGTTAGATAAACGTTGGACTTGTATTGGCTGCACATGGTGAAGTGAAAACTTGTAGTGCTTTTGGCTTGCACTGAGAACCACTACTCACCTTCTTTTGTATTGTCCATGCATTTTAATAGTAAGGATGTGTTCTAATTTACATTTCATTATCTCCTTTAGAGCAGAATTTTGAGATCACCAAGCATAGTTTTGAGATCACTTAGACTACTACAGCAGAATAGAAGTGCACGCAGCTTGTGCGTCATGAATGCAAGCACAGTGCTGCTTACTTGTAGTGGGAGGTGGTTAGTTAAACGTTGGACTAGTATTGGCTGCACATGCTGAGGTGAAAACTTGTAGTTCTTTTTGCAGGTAGTGAGAAACAGTACTCACCTTATTCTGTATTGTCCGTGCATTTTAATAGTAAAGATGTGTTCTAATTCACATTGCATTATCTCCTCTACAACAGCTAAGATTAACCCATTGATGCTTCTAAAATATGTGAATGCCTTGTGTGTCTACAATTTGTTCAAGTTCACTACCAAACTCAAGAGAAAGACAGTGTCAATATACAGGCTTCCCTAATCATATTGTGCACAATGAGTCCATTCATATTGACAGCCACAAGTAGTATTGCATATGAAGGAACCGTATTCATATTGATAAATGGGAGAGCATCCTCTGTACAAAAATTGGTCAAGCTCAACGACCATCACTCAAAAATCTCCCTGAAAAAGCTAAATACATCCGAAAATCCAAGCCCTCTAGAGCGCCCTCCAATTCACTGCCATCCCTGTGCCACAGCACAAGACGTTGTATAAGCCATTGAAACCACTACACAACATGAAAAAATAGAAGAACACAAGAATGTATTGAACTCAATGCGGCTTTGTGCTATGTTACCTAACTCGTGAATGTACCACCCCTTTCAACGTTGCGCCTGTCGCTCGGTGCGACTCTGGACTATCTCATCCACCACAGCTTGAGTTTCAGGTGAGTATGGGTCACATTGAGTGGGAAGTGGCTCCACATTGTTGTCCTCAGGGTCGGTGTAGTAATTCGGATCAACGTCCAAAGACTCGTCGTCCCAGGAAACGTAATAGGGAACTCCGCTGCAGAATTCCATTGCTCTAAACTCCTCATTGGCAGCTCGTGTCCATTGGACGTTTGGACCGTCTCCTTTTTCCAGGAGCGCCCTCACTTGCTCTCCCCCATAAAAAGGAACCTTACCCTTGCGTTCTTCCACCTTGGCATCAACCCTGTTCAAGTAATACCACAGGTCAATCTTCGTAAGAGGAAGCTCCGCCATGACACGTCTATTGCCGTCGGACTAGAAACCCACACACCGAAAACACAAAAGACAGATAAATCCCGTTGACAGCATGCAAGAACTCAAAGGATGACTAAGACTGAAAGACCAAAATCCTCCTTTTGAGGTATTTTACCGTTTAGGGTTCTGAACCTGCCCTCCTCTTACTCATGAGTTCCGAGAACCACTAACGGGACTAGACACAAGTGAAGACACATGCGTAAATCATTTTATATTTAAATGGAACCAAAATCATGCAGACACCCATGCTACACGTGTTTACGCAAGAATAAGGAAGCACAAGTGGGTGAAGAATTTAACGTTGGACCTGCTAAGTAGGCATACTGTCTGACATGAGCGTTGTCCATATTTAGACTTCCCCGAAGTAGCCCTCCTGCCAACTGCAATAGGCGGTGGAATTTCAACTTCTCCAAATTTGCAATCACAAGCACATTATTGTACAAGAGCAGAAAATAAAGATTATCATTACATGTAAGAGTTTGTGCACAAGTACCTTACTGCAGTAGCTTTGGGGCCTAGAAGCCTCTTGCCTCAGCATCCAAGAGAGAGTCAACTATAGAATCTAAGATTGGCACTCGCAATTCATAACTGTTGAAACTCTCCTTCACGAAATGGGCGGTAGGAGGCATGCAAAAATCTGAAAGCAACACCGCATGACAATGGACGTATGCAAATGGCCTGTCATCCCGTAGGAGATAGGTTCTACTGTCAGTTTGGTATTGCTCATACCAATACCCTTGAATCAAAGATTCACCCGGAACAAAATCGTTTCCAAAGTCATCCGTGAAGGCCTGCGTATTCACGTGCTCACCCCTTGTCACGAGCATGCCCCAGAACCTTTCACCGTCGTCACTATCGGCCCTCACAGCAATGTTGAACCCAACACGAATTGTGGAGCCTACATCTTCGGCGTCCATTTCAGCCTCAGTGTCTTCCCATTCAAGGTCAGATAGTACCCGGATGCCCGTCCTTACTTTAGCACAGATTCTTCGTAACGTCCACTGAGGTACATGGGCCTTCTGGTAGCAACTCAAATCAGAGTCTGGATCTAAACAAGCGATGCACAAGCAAGTCAACTGGCGGAATTGAATGAGAGTGGGATCCTTGCAGGACAAGGAGCGGCACTAATGCATGCCTCGACTCCCCGGAATGGTTTCAGCCTCCAATTTGTCCACCCTTTGAATGTCACCATCTTTGAGCAACCAGAAGAATTTGGTGATCCTCCTCCGTTCACCAAGACGCCCTGCATAAAATTTATTGCTTTCTTCCTGCAGAAATCGAACAACCTGAGAAGCATTTTGCAACTGGCGACCATGAGGTTTGATCTGCTCCTTGTACAACTCCCTTTTCAAAAGAGCACCAGCCCCGTCAACTTCTCCTTTGCCGTATCCAGAGGCAAAGTAGTTCCAACACATCTGGCACCCTTCTGGCAGTTTTTTACTCATAGTCAAACTAGGAAACCTGCTCACAAAATACCAAGCACGGGCAGATTTGAACTGCCCACTACACCCATCACTCCACACCACATGATTAGCGGGTTGAAATCCATCGTCCCTCATGTGATTCCAGTTCAGCATGAAAGCATGTTGAACATACAATGAATTGTGTTGTTTGTCATCAGACACATAGTAATGGATCTCTTTGAGCAAGTAAGGTTCACCACCAGATGATGACCAATCAGGATTCAGACGGAAGGTAATATGGACAAGAATCGAAACCTGTTCAGTGCGCTAGTGCATAGACTGTATCTCATTCTGCACCTTCATAGAGTAATTTTCTGAGAAGTCCACACAAGAAATGACAGTACCCTCAAGGACAAAAGTGAACAACTCTTTGAATTGCATGTCTTGCCAAGAAGCGAAGAAGTTATGGACAATGAATTCAGCAAGTTTTGGCTTCAAGAAATCTATGAGTTCAGAGGGCTTTGTCTCATAGTAAATTATCTTGATTGCCTTCTTGGGCTTCCCATCCTCCCCTACGCCAATTATCTCATAGCCAGTGCGTTTCCATTTTACCAGTTTCTCCGAAGAGACCTCGCAAGGGCAAATCCTTAGATTATGCACTCCACAGTTCACACAATCTCCTAGAAGACACTCGTGCTTATACCACATGTCAAACTCGTCCTTTTGGCACAACACTGAACTCCAAAGGTGAGTTAGACGTTCATAGACCTCGTTGTGTGCATCACATCCAGAAATCATTGTTTCACAATCAGTAAGCGCTAAACAAACAATGCAAGAGCAGGTGCAGGTTTCGTGCACACCCTGCAAATCACGGCGCATTCCGTTCAAGCCATCTCGAAGGTAATCAAAATCCTGGTGGTACCTGCAGCAGCAGGTATTCCATGCTTTTAATCTCCGAACCCACCAAGACTTCAGGCCCTCGAACGTCCTCAGTCCGCATGACACATCGGGAAACCTCTTTTTGAATTCTGTGAAGAACTCTAGCTGCCACATCAATATGCGTTAGTGCTTACAAGGTCATTAACCGGTAAGGACAACTCAGGACCAGAAAGGACCGTAAAGGACTGCCAAGGACTCCGGGTCCTTGACCAAAAGTCTACAAGTTGACAACAACCAACCACTACATAGTGCTTAGACAGTGATTATTGCTTAGGGTCCTAACAATTTAGGACCTCAAAGAACCAACGATACCAAGGACCAGCTCCCCTTTAGACAGTGCTTATCTGCTAAGGTTCCTTGGAAATCATGACATCAAAGAACCAACGCCACAGGCAGTTCTTAGCCGGTACGCAAGATCAGAGCACTTGGAGCAAAAAGAACCAACGATACCAAGGACCAGCTCCCCTTTAGACAGTGCTTATCTGCTAAGGTTCCTTGGAAATCATGACATCAAAGAACCAACGCCACAGGCAGTTCTTAGCCGGTACGCAAGATCAGAGCACTTGGAGCAAAAAGAACCAACGATACCAAGGACCAGCTCCCCTTTAGACAGTGCTTATCTGCTAAGGTTCCTTGGAAATCATGACATCAAAGAACCAACGCCACAGGCAGTTCTTAGCCGGTATGCAAGATCAGAGGACTTGAAGCAAAAAGAACAAGCAACACATCTGTTGCTTTATGGTAAGTGCAAGAGGCCCCTTGACTACTCCACAACACTTGCAACGCTCTTACAAGGGGGCGCCATACCTTAGCTCCTTACACCCTAAGTCTTCAACGACTAGAAAACATATCAGAAGCACTTCAATGACAGCCTGTTGCGGTTTGACGCACAAGTGCTTACAGGCAGCAAGGTCCAGCCCCTTTGAGTATACAGACACTGAAAAGGACCTCTGGCAGGTCTCCTAAATGAACAAAGTAATGACCTATGCCACTGATCTGCCAAAACAGCCACCATATGAGCATCCTAAACCCTAAAACGTAAGAGTCAAACTAATGAACACATCTAACAATGAAGTAAAGCTACACCGTAAGACACAAAATTGAACCCTAAGACGTAAGACAGAAACTAATCAATACATGTAACGCTGAACTGAAGTTGTAGAGTAAGAATCAAAATTGACGCTTACCTGAGATAGCTGTAGATAGTGAGTTGCGTGCTCAATGTACAGCTTTGGCGCGACCCACCTCCTAACAATGTCCTTGCAATTTATTAGGAGAAACTGTGGTCTCCTCTTCCCAAAACTTGGTGACAACTTTCTTCACGCAATCAGGGATTACACCAGAGCGGACTCTTTTCTGATCTCCGAGCCAGAACGCATCTTGGGTAGTGTCTAGAAGCACTCTCCGAGCGAGTGCCTTCTTGATGTTGTGCCGATCCACTCCGAGTAAGCTTGCCACACCCCTCTGACTTCCAATTCCTGGTGCCACAGCTAACGTGGTGACAATGTTTTTTACAAGAAACGATTTAGCTTTCCGAAGTCCCACTAAGTGCGCTTGCATACCATCTTTGAAACTACCGAGGACCTCATGTCCCAACCTCACCGCTCTTTGATCCCTCAAAAAAGGTGGAACCATTCCTTTGAGCACTACTTGCCCCAAAAACTTAGTGATGGCGAGCTGTTGCACCTCAAGGTTGTGATTTTTCAACTTCTGTGCTGCATACAAGCTAATCTCTTGAGCAAGTCTAGCACTAGCCCTATGAGATTTCTTCTGAACGGCAATATCGCTAGGGTCTACAATTTCATTTCTCATTGCAATCAATTCCACAACATTGTCGCTTCTCTTTGTAGTCGATTCTACAACATTTTGCAACTCGGCTCTCTTTGCACGACATCTGCGAGTCCTCTCTCGATTGTCAACTTTGTGCTTCTCTACGTACCAAACCAGGTAATCAAAGCCTGGTACGGAGAAATGTCCAAATTCTGTAGCGGATCCTAATTCTGTAGGGGATCCAGAGTCAGTGTCTTCTTCAAAATCAACGCAATTACGACAAGACCCTTCCATTATGTGACTGGAACTCTATTTCTCGCCATTGTGAACCTAAACCCTAGATACCGCAGACAGAGACATCGAATTTGTTGCACCCGTAAAGAGAAATCCTACTAACAGAAGCTCAAGTCTACTAAACGCATGCAAAATCAAAGCTTTTGGGGGGCCCGTCTTGGACCTCTTGACCCGGGAGGGTAGCACACACTCGTCTGCCTCCAACGACACTTGCGGACTTTCACCTCCGATGCACAAGGCTGCACAGATGGTTCCCAAAAAATTTGATCGACAATCCTGTTGTGCCTCTGAAGAAGACAGGCTGCTTTGCATGATGAAATCGAGTGTTAATCCAAATTGCTCGCGGAATCGAGTAGCCAAAAATCTTGTGGGCTCTGAGGCGGAGTCCAAAAAATCTCCTCCTTCTCGCAATCTTCCTCATCTTCGCAAACACGCTTTAGCCATTTCCACACAGCCGTACTCATTCGCTGCCAAGCTGCACTTGGTCACCGCAAATTGGGTCCACCATAGACAACAAGTGCAACAGTCTCCATTCTTTGCAAACCCTGTGCACAAATTTTGGCAAAATAATGTAAACCTAATCTCTCCTATTGCGACATTCAAAATTGAACGGCAACTTTACCAAAACCCAGGAATCCAACATTGCACTAGCCGTCAAAGATCGCAATTAGCGTCCGCTGTAATGAGCAGACTTAATGACAGGATCTGAGCTTCATCGGAATTCGTATTTGCAGAGATCCTAAGTCCCCCATGATAGATGTCTAACTGCCACTTTCATTCACTGCGACCGCCAATCTTTCATTCATCTTCAGTCTTTTTTTTAGGAACTAAGGACCAAAAGGGCTGGTTACACGCCATATTTTGTTCTTAATAGATTTTGCAACTTTGTCAAATTTCACCATTTCTTGAGACAAGGTACATGCATAATGTTTGCATATAGTAATAAATAAAAATTAAGAGAATCTAAGGTTTTGGCTCTTCAAATTTGAAATTTAACTCTAAAAAAGGAGTGGTTACGGGTTGGAGTGGCTCCTATTAGCTTGCTTGCACCCTCTAGTCCTTGGTTGGAGTGCAAATCTTTGGCTGTTGAATTACAGCAATTGGCAGGTTCCTCGTCTGGCTCCGAGGACACGGTAGTATTGAGTTGCAAGTCTCCGTTGATCACAATTTTGTCAGAGTCCTATCAAGCTAACAACAAAGACTTGCGTGAAGTTTTAGATGACTCGGAGGGGTCTGATGACTTTGATTTTCAGACGCCTCCTACCAAGCGGGGTGTCACAACTCGTGGCAAATCAGAGCTAAAGAAATCGGACCTCCAAAAACGCTACGATCGGCATCGGAAGTTTCAGACAGTCTGGGCCGCGAAGTTGCCGTGGGCAGAAGGCATCATGGCCAGCGACGGGGTACTTCACATGGTCAAGTGTAAGGTCTGTAGTGTGATTGAGAGGAAGCCGTGTATTATGGCTCCAAAATCAGATACACTGTGGAAACATGACGGGAAGAGAATCGCTAAGAAGGACCTACCGCAATTCAAAGTCAAGCGTGGGGAACAGTATGTCGCAAGCCAGTGCAAACACCGAAAGAACCTACGCCTGTACGCTGCAAAAGCTCCACCGACGGTGATCCAACAGATCAACCATTGCACCTCTCTTGAGGCACGCAAGAAGAGGGTGCAATTTGCCACGCTTTTCCAACTTCTGCGTGATGGCCGGCCAGTGTTGGAATATGAGTCGCGTCTGCAGTTGTATAAGTTTCTCAGTGTCCCAGATTTGCCAAACGCCCATTGGTGTGACAGTTCGGGTTGGGTAATGGCTGGGTACATGTATCAACAAGTTGTGCAAGAGATGCAACGACTCATTAGTGCGGCTCGTTATGTCGCTATGACAATGGACGAGGTTACCGCCGTAGACAACACGAGTGTTTTGTCTGTGCATATGTACATTGTGCAGGACTGGATTAGAGTGCCGCTGATGGTGGCTTTGTTGCGAGTTCATTGCACCCCGAATGCAGATAATTTAACAAAGCTCATCATGGATGCGGTGGGTAGCGGGGGTGCTTTAGATGTAGAAAGCATTGCACGTGAAGTGGTGAGCTTTGGTACCGATGGAGCGTCGACGTTGCAGGGTAGCAGATCCGGCGTGACCACGCAGGTGAGAGAGAAACATGCCCCCTTTGCGATTGGAGTTCACTGCGTGGCCCACCGGTGCAACCTTGCGTTCAAGGCATTGTCCAATTTGGGCATTTTCTCAGCCATCGAGAAGCTTCTCGGTGTCACCCATGCATACTTCTCTAAAAGTCCCAAGCGTTTGGAAGAGTTCCGTTAGTTGGCTCAACTCACGGAAACGAAGGGTTTAAAAATGCTTCGCAATATACAAACGCGATGGGTTAGCCTCATCGAGCCTCTCTGCAAGCTTCTCTCAGAGTATCAAACTTTGATATATAAAATGACGGTTGACTTGGACGACAATGTCAAAGCTGAGGTATGCATCTTTAAAACTTGTTGTGTCATTATAATATCATCATGAATCCCTGTTGAATCCCTCTTGTATTTACCTTGTGTTTAGGGTGGCATGGCTAGCTTGTTACTGCGTGCTTGTTGTGCATGGCTACACCGTGTTGTGCATGGCTGCACCGTGTTGTGCATGTTGTGCATGGCTACTTCTTATTTTTAGTTGCAGTTGCAGTTCAAGTGATTTTTCTAAAAGTGTTGTCATTGCGCAGGCTTGCTTGGTATTGTTGCTAGATCTGTATACCATGTTGGGCATGTGTGCTCTTCTTCCGCTTTTGGAAGCAATTGATACATTGGTGGTGTTCGCACAAAAGCGCGACGTATATATCTGCAACTTTGTTGCGGCAGTCAAGGTGTGCCAATCGTCACTGCATCGAATGTACAAAGATAGTGCGACCGCCTACATCTCCGATGAATTCTGGAGTTTTAACAATCTCCTTTCCTGCAGCCACGAGCAAATTTATATTAAGTGGATTACAGACTGTACTAATGACTTGGCTGTGCTCACGTTTGTATGTCACGGAGAGCACATTCATGCGGAACACAAAGGAGGGCCAGTTGATCAGAAACTTTGGGCATCCTTGGTCACGACAGTCAAGTCTGGATGCACAGGTGAGGCTGATTTCGACTTCTTTGACTTGCAGTTGCTTCATGTGCAAGTGATTCATTTTTAATTCATTTCCTTGTGATTTTCTGCAGTGAGTTTGGTGAATCGCTTTAAGTTAATGCTGATGACTTGTTTGTGTAATCGCAGCTACAGCGAAAGTGCTTGTGCAGGAGCTTGATGAACGGTTCCCCGCTCACCACGTGATGAACGCGTTCGGTATTCTGTATCCACAGTACTGGTGTGGAGTCTACGACAAGGAGATGTTTGATAAGCATCTTTGGATTTTAATGGAGTCGTTGGGCATGGCAAGATTTTGGGCGAAGGAGACCAGAAGATGTTAATTACGCCTCTCATCAATCGAGAGAAGATCATATCCCAACGTGCACTCTTTAAGACTTGCATGAAGTCTAACTCCAAGGCGGCCATGCTACCCCCTCACGATGTGAACCCCCTCACAAAGATTTGGCGAGTATTGGACAGCAACAATAATCTTACACAAAATTTCGGGGAGTTCCTCAAGTTGGCGGAGATGGCGCTGGTGCACGTCATCGGGTCGGTAGAAGATGAGAGACTGTTTTCGAGCATGAGCTTCCTCAAGTCTAAAGTGCGGAATAGTCTTGACGAAAACATAGAAGTTGTAGTTGGCATGTTCTCTCAGTGTATTTATTCACTTGAGAATTTTCCATATGATAGTGTCTTTGATGAGTGGTTTGTGTCCGGAGGGCGCGGGAGGTACTTGACCGGCTCTTAGATTTCTAGGAGACGTGTTTCAAGTAGGGGTTTTGTGAAGGTGGTCTTTGCAGGTGGTAGGAGGCCAGTAGCACGAAACTGGGCAGTAGTAGGTTGCATTCTTGTCAAGCCGTGAGTTAGCTTCACGATGCTTCTGAGTGTCATTTTCTCTTCTGGTAGCACTAGCGGAGGTTCAAACGCACATGCATGTAGTGCATGCATTGTCAGTGGCTTTGTTTCCCCATGTTCTTGAATGCCATGGGCACAGAATATGTGGCCTAATTACGAGTTCTTGCATGCGTCCTGTATGTAGGTGCCACCTCATTGGGATGGATGCTGCTTCGTGGTCTCTGCGATGTACTTTGTGGGTTCGTTTGGAATATGCATTAGTGTGTATTTTGTGGACAGCTTAGTTCTTGCACATTTCATTGCATGAGTTCCTCACTTGGGCGTCGGAGGGGTGTTGGGTGGGTGCAGGTCGTGGATTTCAAAGTTGTCGCAGCACAGAGTAAGTGAATTCCCTATTATACTCCCCAAAACCACTCTAAAGCATAACAAAATGACTCTAAAGATCGAACCCACGAGATTCTGTGAAGTGTCTAGCTCTATTTCCAACTTAAGCTTAGCCAGTATCCAATTTCTACTTTCCGGTCCTAGATCTAAAACCGGAAACAACAACACACCGAAAACAACGTCCAGACCACTCTCTATCTCTTTCGTCCTGTCAAGCTATTCGGTCCTGTAAAACTTCCACAACCCAAGATCCTTCAACTTCAGATCCTAGAACTCCTCTGGACCGATCCGATCCGGTCCTCGCACACGTACTCTCACTCTACTCTGGTTTAGTTTTGCCTCTGTTTCACCATCAGAGGGTTCGCCGCTTGCTTTTGAGAGTGGCAAGCCCGCCACTACTTCCTACACTAGCTCGGATCCGGTTTGATCTCTCACAGCCACCCGGATAGCGATCCGGTTTGCAGGTCACACAAAGACCCCCCGTACGATCCTCTCATACTACAACGACCTTGATGCCAAGTTCCCTCCGTGCGAAGTTAGGTGGTTACAAGTGAATCCGTCCGTTCCAACATCAACTAAAGTCCTTCCATTTACCAACTAGGGCAGCGAGACCTCACGGGAGATCGGACACTCAACCGGATTTCCTATCCAGGAGCTCTAGCGCGACTAAGGACTCCTTCCCTATCCGCCTAGCCTAACAACGGTTTTCTCGCCCGGAATCGTGAACTGTAGAGGTGCTGAGGAACTGAAATCCACTCCCAACACTTAGAATACCCACTCACATGCACATAAGAGCAAAACAACACACTAAGGGGAGAAATCTCTCTAGAATCTGCATACATCTTCCTAACTCCTCACCAAAACAACCCTGCCACGCGCGGGAGAGACGTACAACAAGAAATCAATAGAAAACACACAAAAACTCAAGAGAAAAGACCCACAGTCTCCTTCGCAGAGACTGACTTATATACACTTTAAAACTCAAAAGTCAACAAAAAGGGGCCCAGAAAGTCCGCGCGGAACTTTCGGTCCCTGCCGAGCCGGCTAGACCGGAAAACATCCGATCCAGACCAGACACACCGGATCAAATCCAGTCCGGTCCTAACTACCAAATATTTACAAAACTAATTCCTATCTATCCTAACACAACCGGATCTACTCCTTGATCCGTTCCTTCGTCCATAACTTGGTCTCCGCCTTGGTCCACGCTCTGATCTAGACCTTGATCCGCACCTTGATCCGGGGTCAGATCCATACTTTGATCCTGCCCCTGGTTTAGTGTGGAACTCCTGGGAGTTTCCGCTCCAAGCTGTTTGAAGACGTCCGTCAGATTCCGGTTCCGCTCCCCGGTTTCACGATCTGGGAGATCCGGTGACGAATCTAAGTTGATGGTGTTGGCGAGCTTCCTCCCACTCTTCTTTGACTGGGGAGTCTAATCCTTTCCTTCCGTCTGAATGCCCACGCTCGAAAAAGACCCTGGCATTGAAAGGTTGGACAGATGGAACGATTGTGACAACGTCACTCCGTTCAGCTTTCGGTTGCTCTCCTCCATCCGGTTTGCTGCCTCCCGTGCTTCCACCATCACCAATTCCACCTTCTCGGAGTAGTCCGTCAAGATCCGAACCAACCTGGTTCCGGATATCTTCTTGTCCTTGAGGACTCCCTCGTCAAACAGCTTTGACTTGGTGACGGCCTCTCCGGTTGCCCCAAAAGTGGCCTTCACGTCCTCAACTACTTTCCGGGTAGCCTCTGCCATCTCTCGAGTGGTGGCCATGTCTTCCTTGAGGAGCAACAGTTCCGTCTTCAACGACTCATTCTCCTCTTGGAGTCGTCGTATCTCCGCTTCTTGCTTCCGGATCTCATCCGGGCTGGAGATGTACTCTGCAACCACTCCCGCGAGGTTGCTATCCGCTGGTGCTCCCACCAGCTCACTGATCTGGTTCAGTATCAGCTTCTTCACCGCCCAGTCTGCTCGCACATCGCTCAAGATGTTGATCAGCTGGTTGAACAGATCCGTCGGATCCGATCCGGAAGGACCCGGTTCTTCAAAAACCGGTTTCTTCCCAGGGTTGGATGTCTCACCCGGAGGGGTTGGGGTTCCTCTCCGGTGAGGAGGCGTCGTCTTCTGCCGCTTGTGCTGCGGCCGGTGTTGCTCCTCCTCTTCTTCTTCTTCTTCCTCGGAACCGGATACTTCCTCCTGCTCTTCCTCTGATTCCAATTCCCCATACTTCAGGAGTGACTCTTGAGTCTTCCACTCCTTCTCCTCCGTATCCGTGAGGAGTTGATTATGCTTGTAAAGATGGAAGATGTAGGGACTCAACGGAGTCGGCCTACTTCCTCCGATCTTTGGAACCAGACGGCTGACCAGATCGGAAAAGATCCTGGCCCAGTCCACTTTCCGTTCCCCGCTCAGGGCTCCGAAAATCAGGTTCCCGATGGCAATCGTCACCCTCGTCGGCTTCTCTGGGTGGATGATCGGAACCAAGAACTGCAAAAGATTGCGATGCCGATCATCCAAACAATCCGCGACCGCATGCCCATCCTTGGAGTCCACGTTGCTCCGGAACTTCCCCCGTGTGTATCCTTCCTTCGAGGTGGCCATCCCTCGACCTCCTGACCGGAAGTCGTACACAGACCTCCACATCTCTTCCGTCCAACTGCCCGGAATTCCGCGGATGGTCTTATCGAACTGATTCGAGAGTTTTCCCAACAGCTCTCGAATCATCCGTTCCTCTCTAAACCCCCAGGGTTTATCTATCAGTCCTCCGCAACCCATCTTGGCAAGATCCTCCATGAAGTTGTCCTTTTCCTTCTCTTCTACTAGAATAATCGGACACACCTTCCGGAGTTTAACTTCTACTGCGGAGGAACTGGACGGTCCTGCTCTACTCTTGCGGAGCTAAGGCATGGACACGAGCTGTGCTAACCGGATTCTGACTGAGGCTACCTTCCTCTCTCCTAGCCGCACGTCTCGTTTCTCACTTTCGCTCTTCCGATCTCAACCGAAATACCTCTAAACCTGCAACACACACTAAAGCGCTGCGCGCTCTAACACACTAACACGCACACACAAACTCACACAACAAGAAAGCAAAGCGCTGGGGAAAAGCTAAGTACAAGCTGGAGAGCGATTTCAGCAAACGAAGTTTGAAAAAGAGTGGCAACTGGATTGGTCAGCCTATTTATAGTCTGATCTGTCATCATGACCAAATCCGTTCCTGACCCAATCCGTTCCAACTCAGATCCGCTCCAACTTTAATCCAGTTGAGATTCAGATTGAATCCGAATTGTCACCTATTCCATTCCGTAGTTAATTTCCGGTTTTCCGTTATCTCTTGCTCAATTCCGGATACCAGATCACGGTTTCTGTTCCAAGATTTAGATAACTTATAAAAAACCAAAAATTCACATTGCGACAAAAGTCAACGATAGATACTTTCTAATGCGTTGTAAGTATAAACCGATGTGTGCAATTCATTTTTCAATTTACTTACTTGGGCGTCGGAGGGGTGTTTGGGCGAGTGCAAGTTCCAGTCCCAAATTTCTGGAGGCACGGAGTGAAAGAATTGCAAACGAGGTAGTTGCGTTCTGAAATTGTTACCAGTTGTTTGCCTCCTGGACGCCCAAATTCGTCCGAAGTTTGCCATCTCAAGAATGAAAAAGTGCCCTGTCGCCACTAATGCACTTCGCGATCACACAGTGATCGCCAAAAAAAATATGGAATCAAAAAAAGAATCGCCACCTCATGAGCCTCCAAAAACACCCTTGTCGCCAAATATAAGCTCCTGGTTCTCAGAAGAAATCGCCACAACAGCACTCTTAAAGAATTATAATTCGCCTTTTCGTTCATTTTAAAAAAGTGAAAAAAAAGCCCTGCTCCCGACTTGGCATTGACAACACCAGTGGGGGTGGAAAGTATCACGAGTGTCGAAGATGCCTCAATTGGACATTTGCAAAACTAAGGCGAGGTAGTAGTCGTTCCATCCAGGTGTGTTTTTTTGGGCCTTATGAGGCCCAAATGCCTCAAAAAAAAATAGGCTGCACCAAGCCTTTAGGAAAAATTTGAAAAAAATTGGATGATAATTCCAAATTGTTCCAATTTTTTTTTTAAATTGGATGAAATTGTCAATTTTAAATGAAAATCATCCGAATATGTGGATGAAAAGATAGTTCTATCCAAATTATAGATGAATACAAAAATATTTTGCTACATTATTTTCTCGTATGATGCCACTTCAACACTGCTCCCAAAACCAAAAAAAAACCTTGGTTCCATCCGAAAATTTGAACTCAACAAGGAAAAGCAACGACGCCTGTACTATACCACGACAACCAACTGTGGAGGTTGGCATTGGAGGTTGGCATTCTTGATTTTGGAAGCGAGTGGACCACTGATTCCCGAGATATGGATTGGGTGCCCGACTTTGCGAATTTTTCAGGTAATAATTCATCCGATGAGAAAAACTCAGATTGGCTTTTGATTGATGATGAAGATGTATCGGGTAGTGAAGATGAGTCCTTTGACATGGAGAGATACCGTGAATACACGTTTGTAGACCCGGTGCAAGCAGCCACTGTAGAACAAATTTGACACTTATATAAGGACTCACAGTGGAATTAGGCACGTCCTACCTTGATTGGCAACTACACCACCTTCAATGGCCCTTTTCCTGGGCCAACACAGCGCTACATCCAAAACAAGCCTACAAGGTGCTCATTTGTTGATCGATGGCTTGATGACGATTGCATTGACCAAATTGTGTCGGAGACAAACGCATATGCCCTATAGCAATGCACAAATCTACGTGATCTGAGACGTAGAGGCAGACCTATAGGGTGTAACGGTGGCCTCACTAGTAGAAAACAGGCTCTAAATGACTTGTCCACAATGACTGCAATAGTCACTTTGTAGTCATTGTGGACAAAAAATGACTATTGCAGTCATTGTGGACAAGTCATTTAGGACCCTGTTTTCTACTAGTGCCTCAGATGGTCCCCAACTACGAGAATAAAGATTTGAACCTTCTTCGGAGTGACAATTTTGATGGGCCTGAAGGCCTCGCCATCAATTTGGAACTGGTGGCAAGAGGACAACTTCTGGCATTGCGGGGTAATTCCCCTAGTGTTATCCAAAAATTGATTTGAAAGTCTCTTGCGTTGCATCCATTGCGTGGATAATAGCACCACGTGCCGCGACAAGGAAAATCCAAACTACAATAAGTTGTACAAGGTTCCTAGAGCATTTCATTATGGTATTGCAGTGATTGTAAAACCTTGAAAAGTGGTTGACTTGTGACAAAATCATGGTCGCCTTTAGGGGCTTCCAGTCGTCATATTGCCAATATATGCCGACAAAATCAACACGCTATGGATTCAAGATTTAGACTGCTATTTGTCCAGAGTCAAGGTACATCTGGAACGTGATTCCTTACCTTAGGAAGCGAGCTAGGGAATCTAAAGCAAGCTTGGGCGAGTGAGTCATGCATGAGCTAACGGCTGGCCTTCAACACTGGGGACACAGCATTTGTATGGATAACTATTTCTACAACCCTACTCTTTTTGACGCCCTATTGCAACAGGGAATCTTTGCTATAGGGACAATCAAAGGCTATCGTATAGGCTTTCCCTCAATTCTCTATGGCTTCAAGAGAGGCAATCACCCGAGGTCAACTCTCTTCTGGGCGATGCATTCAAGTGGAACAAATGGACAATGGGAGCGTTGATTTGGTATGATTCCAAACCTGTTGCTTTTTTTAGCACGTCTATCGATCCCGTAGGTCTTGCTGTGGCGCGACGTTGGTTGAAGTGAGTGAAGGAAGAGATTCCAACCGCACTGTACCAAGTGGAGTACCAGTCCAACATGCGCGGTGTGGACCTTGTTGATCACATGCGAAAGGATTATACTACCCAGTTCCACAGCAACAAGTGGTGGTACAAGTATCTAATGTTTACCGTGGATTCCGTCCTTCACAATGTGTGGGTTCATTACTGCCATGACCAACGTGCTAGGGGAGAAAGGAAAGTCCGACATGTGGAATTCATATATCATGTTGCTTTTGGCCTCATAACGCCAAGATGTCACTTCCTTGGACCAGCTCAATGTAGAACAAGAACCCCTTTACGTTGCACTACATACAAATCCATGCTAACATTTGGAGGAGGTGCTGTGCTTGCAAGAAAAAACAAGTTGCGTACTGCCTCACCTGTAGCTTTGTTTTCATGTGCCAGGATCTTTGTTTTGCAAAGGTCCAGTCATTGAGGAAATGGGCACTGCGTGTCTCGGAATCTGCACTATGCCACATCCACAGCTAAATTATCGCTTTTTTATTGTTTGTTGACTACATTTTGGATGGTAGCAATAAGCCCCGTATTTGCACCAAGGTCCCTCAGTCAAAGCGGGAGGCGGGCGTGAGTACTGACACCTCACTTTGCTCCGTGTTTTGACTCTGATTTTTGGGTCGGTTCACCACCCCGCAGCCCGGCCTTAGATTGATGCAGCCCACAAGCTTCCTTCAACATGAACCTTCTATCATGGCCGTTTTTGCTTGCAGGCTTTTCGGAAACAAAGCTTACCTTCAATGCAAGAGACTTGCGCCAATTTTGATGTAGTAGTGTCGTAGAGTTGTAGAGGTCTTATTTTCAATCTACTTAGAAATGCAAACTTAACAGCGTAGTGCGTTTTCTCCTCACTGTAGAGCATATTTTTGAACTCATGTTGCGTATCGTAGTGACTTTCAATTTTTTGGCGAGACCCAGAATTCCTCACTCGAATGTTTGGTCTCGTAGTTTTTTGGATTTGTTATTCTGAGATTGTCGTCACTTCTTTAGAAAACTCTTGTATGGGCTTGCTATGCATGTCGTGGTTGTCTCTGCGTTCCTAGAGTGGTGATTCTCACACTCGACTAGAGCACGCGGAGTAGTTCTGCACCTTTGTGAGCTCCCAATTTGTCACTTGGGACTCGTAGAATTATTTTTTTGGAAATTTGCAATTTAAAGTTGATAAAAGTACAGAAAAATCCATAAAAAGAGTGTAGAACCGAAATAGGGTTGTGTCATACCCATTATAGTATTTGGTCTAGATTGTGTTTTTTACTTAGAATCCCCCAAACCTTGCCTAAAAATAGTGTAGAAATAACGAAAAGGTTAGATTTGGAGGATTCGAGTCACACAGCCCCAAAAGGGCTAAAACCCACCATGAATGTGGCGATTCATGGCTAGGTCGGTCCGAGGGATCCACAACGAGGCCACTAGGTCGGGTCCTAGAGTTAGATTTAGAATTCCCCATTAGATCGACGAATTTCCAAAATCCCGATTGTTAGCATGCAGGAGCCACTCACGCAAGACCGGGCCTGTGGAGGAATCTACAGCCCAAAGATGGTGTTCTAGGGTGAATCCCATGCCAGGAGTCCAACGGCGAAATCGGTTTGCCAAGATTCCTCCACCTGCAGAAGATTCCCGCACCGTCGCTAATTCGAGGAGATGGCCAGTTTTGAATCTCCATTGACCAATCGTGCCAGGTACGGAAACACACCCGCACGTCTTTCATGCGACTCCCTGAGAGGTCACGTGAAAAATCCCGGCATCTTCCGACTTGCAGAAGAACCTTTTTCCGGGTGGTCAACCCTCCTAACCTCCAACGGGAATTTCATGGAAATCACCCAGGTTACAATAAAATCTCACTAAAAATTAGACTAGCTTGTTTTATGTTAATAATGCGCTCCGTAAAGTTTCACGACATTCCGATAGCGGCAAGTACCCGAACCGGCAAGATTCCTCGGGAATTAACCACGTGGCGGGGTCCCCGCCACGTTGACCGGCATTCCGGGACCATACGATGGCGAAACGAAGTCAACCAAAAGTCCTTTCCGACTCTCTCGCACCAACCGGAGACCCTAGGCTATTCACATTTCTCAAAATAGGAGACCCCCAAGATCTAGGATTTTACCACGATTTGGTTTTTAAACTAAATTAGCCTACGATGGGTTTTTGGCCTCGGTACGGGGGGTAAGGGGATTTAAGACTAAACACGGCGTTCTGGATCCAATGGCGCAATCCATTCGGCGATTGGAGCTAATCTCCAAAAGTTAGGATGTTGGTCCAGCATAGATGGTAGAAGTAAAAATTTAGGATGTAGGATGAAAATCTTTGAGGATGAGGATGAAAATCCCCGTTGATAAGGTTACCTTAGAACTCTAGAGGGAGGGGTGAGCCCTTGGAAACCTATATAAGGGCCCCATTTCTCTCTCTAGAACACCCCCAATTCTTGTTTTGGGTCCGTGGGTCCAAGTTATTTTGGATATTTTGGCGTTTGAAGCCAAAAACCTCTACGGTGTTTTCAGAGCACTTTTGGCTCCATTATTGCTTATTTTCAAGCTTTGAAGGTCCTTGGGGGTCCTTCTATCTTGCCTTGTTTACTCTTTGTGTACTCTTAGTGCTCTTGTTTTGAGTTGAGAGATCCTCTTTTTCCGTGTGTATCTTTGTTTGTGTCCTTGAGAGCTAGCTTGTGTGGTTTAGAGGCCTTGTGGTGTCGTACACTAACCCTAAAGCAACCCCCCACCGTACCTTGGCGATGCCGCTTTGGGGGGCCTTTAGCGTGTGAGATTGTTGTGTTGTCACGTGTTCCTAACTTGTAGGGTCTCTAAGTGCGCTCTTACCCTTGATCTAACGTTTCCCTTGTTGAGTGGACCCCTCCCCTTGTGGGACGGCGAAGCTTTGACTTTGTGGTGTGGGTTTCTCTTAAGTATTGGTCTAACCTTCTTCTAACTTCTCTCTTGTCGAGTGGACCCCCCTCCGGGACGGCGAAGCTTTGATCCTATGTACGTTTCCTTTTAAAAGTTTTTGTCTTTACCCTCTTCTAAAGTCCCTCCCATTGTGTGGTCCCCCCTTGGAAACGGCAAAGCTTTGAACTTGTGACAAGGTCAAAGTCCTAGAGTGTGTGTTAAAAGTTTAGGCGGCGGAGCTTTGAACCCCCGGAGTGTTATCAAGTCCTAAAGTTGGTGTTAAACCCAACTTGACGGCGAAGCTTTGAACCTCCCCCGTGTTTAGTTCCAAAGTCTAGTTTCCAAGACCTTTGTAGAAACGTCCAGAGTTTAGCTTCCAAGATATGTAGGTTTTCTTTGTGTTTGGCAAGTCCCATGGTTCCAAGTTTAGTTAGGCTAGGGTTCCCCAAGTTCTAGTTTCCCCCAAGATAGTGAGTCTAAGTGTCCCCAAGGTTTAGTTTCTCCCCTAGTTTTTAGTCTAAGTGTCCCCAAGGTTTAGTTGTCCCCCTAGTTTTTTAAGTCTAAGTGTCCCCAAGGTTTAGTTTTCCCCCTAGTTCTTTTCTCCTTTGTATTAATTTTTTTTTAGCCTAGCCTACCCAAAGTTTGCAAGAAAAAAACCAGTCCAAGCTCACAGTCAAGTTCATAGTCCAGTTTACAGTCCAGTTCACAGTCCAGTTCACAGCAAGTTCACAGTCCAGTTACAGTCCAAGTTCACAGCCAGTTCACAGCCAGTTCACAGCCAAGTTCACAGCCAGTCACAGTCCAGTTCACAGCCAGTCAACAGTCCAGTCACAGTCCAGTCACAGCCAGTCACAGTCCAGTTCAAAAAAAACACAGAACGTAACAAAGAAAAAAAAAATTATAATTAATTAATTAAAAAAACCCGACCCCCCTCCAGCCAGCAAGAGGCCGGCCAGCAGGAGGTCGGCTTGGCTCGGCAGGCTTGGTCCAGGGCCCCGGGCTCCACCTTCTCCTTGTTTTTTTTTGAATTTTTTTCCCTTTCCTAAACAAAAAAAGAAGTGTTGGATTAGATGGGCTAGGGGTAGAGTAGGGGAGTAGGAACTAGGGAAAAGAGTCTAAAAAGGAAGAGGGGGAAGAGAAGTAGCACCTCTACGCACACACCTGCAAACAAGCCCTCCCAACTCTCTCACCACCAACACAACACAAGCAAGAATGGAAGGAGATTAGGGAGAAGAAGTTGAAATAGGTGGAGAAGGTGAGAGACGATAAATAGTGACCTAGGCTTAGGCTTAGGTAGGATTAGAAAAGGAAATCTTGAGAATTCGTGGTGACCGTTGGGAGGAGGATTAGGATGACACAAAGGCAAAATTGTGTAAGAAGATAGTTGGCATCTTAAAAACCTCCTTGAAATTGGAGACCGTAGTGTAAGACTCATAAAAGCTTAGGTGGAATAGTACTAGTGTAGAAGAAGGGAGGAAGAAAGAAAAAGAAGGAGGAAGGGAAAGAAGGAAGTTAGATTGCAAGGGTGTAATATTTTCTCAAATTAAGCGGTGAACTTGGGGAAAATCAAACAAAACAAAGGATTGCTATGGAGCATGAGGATGTCTACGTGGACGTGGACGAAGTGATTTCTGAAACTGGTAGTGAAGAGGTGAGTTTTTGAAATTAACCCTTGGTATTTTCCCTAATTAGCATTGATTTCCTTAATCAGCCCTAAAGTGTGATTAGCAAGCCGTGATTAGTGCAAATTAGAAGTTTAGATTCAAAAGTCTATAGATTAGTGATAGGGGTTTCCAAAAACATCTTATAAGTAAGATTTGACCGTAAACTGACCGCGTTAGGCTAAGTTAAGTGGTAGGGCGTAGAACGGAGGAATTTTAATTAAATTTGATCCACAAAGAATCATGGACGGAACTTAGGGGTTTAAATTAGAACGAGAATTTAGGATTAAAGTTAGGGATTAATTAGCGGTTAGAATTAAAATCGAATTACATTCTCATTTCTTAAAGTTAAAATTCTAAGGTCAAAATTTAGAGTTAACTTTGGGAAGCAAAAAGTAGAGTAGGAAATAGAAGTCAAAAGTAGAATCCACTTAGGAAGTAGATTGTTGAGTTAAAAATAGAGTTAAAATTAGAAGTCAAGATCCTAGAGTTAAAAGTTGGAATTAAATTTAGGAGGATAACATTTAGAGTTAATCTAGGGTTAAAACGATAGGATTAAATTTGGAAGTAGAAGTCAAAAGTCAAAAGTCAAAAGTTTAGAGTAAATTAAAAGGTTAAATTTTAGTCAATTGGGGAGTAAAAAGTTGGAAGTGAAAAGCTAAAAGTAGAAGTTAAAAGTTAGAGGTAGAAGTAAAATTTTAGAGTTAGTTGGAAGTAGAAAAAATCTAGAGTCAAAGTGAAAACATAGAGTCAAACCCAGAGGTTAAAATGGGGGATTAATTGTAGAAGTGAAAATTTAGAGTTAAAAGTCAAAAACCTAGAGTTAAATTGGGAATAAAAATCTACAGTAGAAAGTGAAAAGGTAGAGTTAACTTTAGAGGGTAAATCTTAGAGTAGTTTAGAAATAGGAACATAGAATTAAAAGTGAAACTTAGAATTACACTAGAAGGTTAAAACTTGGAAGTTAGGAGTTGGAGTTGGTTTAGAAGTAAAAGCCTAGAGTTAAAAGTCAAAACCGTAGAGTTAAATTTAGAAGGGGTAAATTTAGAATAGAATAGAGGAGTAAAAACTTAGAGTTAAACGTTAAACCTAGAGTTAAATCCCGAGGATAAAATTCAGAGTTAATTTAGGAGTAAAAACTTAGAGTTAAAAGTTAAAACATAGAGTTAAAATTCAAGGGTAAATCTTAGAGTAAAATTAGAAGTAAAAATTTAGAAGTTGAAGTCAAAACATAGAGTTAACTTTAGAAGGTAAATTTTAGAGTTAGTCTAGGAGTAAAAACTTGGAGTCAAAAGTCAAAACAAAGTCAAACGGTAGCATTAAATTTTGAAGTTAAATTCTCTAATTAGTTTGGGAAGCTAAAAAACCTAGAGCATACTTAGAAATTAAAATTTAGAGTAAGAGTTGGAACTTTAGGGGTAGCTTTTAAAAGTAGAACTTCTAGGTGGAACCTTAGAAACCCAAGATAGTCTTAGGGGTTCATGGAAGGAACATAGGGGTTCCCCTTTTTACGTAGTTAGGGACGTTAGAAATGACGCCAACTACCCAGTCTACCCTCGACATAGGATAGATAGTTAGGGAGTTAGGATTTCACCATCACTCTGAACATCGCAGTTAACTTGTGAATTACTACATGCATTACTAATTATTCGCTGCCATCCACGACACTTAGGAAACGTTAGCAAAAAAGATCCATTGCTTGGAAGGCACAGTGGACCGCGCTCACAACACCCCCATATATTAAAAAAGTGGATAAAGGCATAGAACCTGGTCGGTGTTCGCTCTATTACCAAGGGTGGGTAATCTAGCGCCCATAACCTTGCCGGACTATTTGGTGTGTACCAGCTTGTAGGCCCTTGATTACCCACCCTTGGTAATGAAGCAAACACGACCAGGTTCTTAGCTTTTATCCACTTCTGATTTAAGGAGTGTTGTGAGCATAGTCCACTGTGCCTTCCAAGCAATGGATTTTGCTAATGTTTCCTAAATTTTATGGATGGGCAAAAGAAATGCCTAGAGATGCAAGTGAAGCAACTTCCAAGCTAACTATCAATTATCAAGTGTCACGGTAATCTAACGGTGAACCTTTACCATCCTGACTATCTATCCTATATCAAGGATAGTTGGAGCCATTTCCAACAACCCTAACTAACTAAAATAGGATCCTTCCATGGACCCCTAAGACTACTACTTTTTATCTTCCGGTATAATTTTAGGCTTTAACCTCTAAGCTTAATTCTAAGTTTTTACTTCTAAAATTAATCCTATGTTTTTATCTCTAGATTAATTCTGAGTTTTATTTGAGATTCTAATTTCTAAAATTAAACTTCCAAATTAACTCTAGTTTTTAACCTCTCAATTTATCCCTACGTTTGAACTCCTCACTCTAGATTTTTATCTCTAAAACTAACTCTAAATTTTAACCTCTAAATTTAATCTTATGTTTTAACTCCTCACTCTAGGTTTTTAACGCTAAAACTAACTCTAAAATTTAACCTCTAAATTTAACCCTACATTTTAACTTCTAACTCTAGACTTTTATTTCTAAAACTAACTCTAGAATTTAACCTCTAAATTTAATCTTATGTTTTAACTTCTTACTCTAGGTTTTAAACTCTAAAACTAACTCTAAAATTTAACCTCTAAATTTAATCCTACGTTTTAACTTTAGAATTCAATGTTTAAAATTACACTTCTAGATTGACTCTAAGTTTTAACTTCTACTCTAAATTCTAACTTTAATTCTAAAATTTTACTTCCTAAATTTAATTTTAAAATCCTTGTCCTAACTGTACCTCGATCTAAATCTACTTCCTGAATTTAATTCTAAAATTTCACTTCCTAATTTTAATTCTAATTTTTTACTTCCTAATAATCTTCACTTGCTAACCGTGGGTTCAAAGTTAATTCATGAAATCAAAGCTAATTAGGAAAAAACACCAAGGATTAGTTCAAAGACTTACCTCTTCACTGCTGGTATTTGAAATGACTTCATCCCCATCTGTATGCGCATCCTCGTCTTCCATTGTAAGTCTTGGTTTGGTTGGTTGGTTTTTTATTTAAAAGCTCACCATTTATTATTTTCTTTAGAAAATATTACATGTGATGATCTAACTTACTTCCTTTCCTTCTCCCTTCCTTTTCTTTCTCCTCTTCCTTCTTCTACACTAGGACTATTCTACCAACTATTGATGGTGGTCTTATAACTATAGCTTCTTCCAAGGTTCTTAATGGCAATCCTTCCTCTTACACCTCTTCCCCTTTTGTGTCATTCTAATCCAACTCCTAACGGTCACAATGGATTCTCCTAGATCTCCCCTAGGACCTATCTAATCTAGTTGCTAGTGCACTATTTATCTCCTTCTTTCAATCTCCCTCCATTGCTTGTAGTTTGTATTTTTGTTGGTGAGAGCGTTGGATTTGAGGAGGTTGTGTGCAGGTGTGGCGTGTGGAGATGCTACTCTTTTCTCTTCTTTTCTCTTTCTTTTTTTCTAAACCTCTATTCCCCTCTAACCTTTAGACTAAGTAATTCTTTTAATCCCAATTTTTGAAAAGGACAAAAACTAGAATCCAACTCCCCTTGCTCTAGTGACTTGCTGGACTCCCGACCCAGCCTTGCTCCAATAACTTGCTGGACTCCCAACCCTAGCCTTTACTCCGATGACTGCTGGACTCCTGATCCTAGCCTTGCTCTGATGACTACTAGACTCCCGATCCTAGCCTTGCTCTGATGACTGCTGGACTCCCCAACCCCAACCTTGCCCAATGACTTGCTGGACTCCCCGACTCAACCTCGTACTTGACTCCTTGACTGCCCCGGTACCCACCGTGATTGTCCAACCCTGGCCCTTGATTGCCCAACCCTAGTCTGATGTTAGGTTGGCTGTCTGATGCTTGACTGGCTGGTACGGTTCGATGCTTGGGCTGGTTGGTCTGATACTTTGGGCTAGCTAGTCTGATGCTTTGGACTGGCTGGTCTAACGTTTAGAGATGTTATTCATTACTAATTGGATTTTTTTTTTGCCTAAACTAGTTCCCGTTCTTGGAAAACCGTGGATATTTGGAAACTAACAAAAATATCCTCACATGGATATTTGGAAACTACGATAGGAAAATGTTTGAGATTTGTAAAAAATGCCAAACTTTTCTAAACCTTATAATCAAAGCTTTGCCGTTTTTGAGGTAATCATAAAAAATGCTAAATTCTTCTACCCTAGGATCAAAGCTTTGTCATAATGGGATAATTGTAAAAAATGCCAAACTTTCAATTATCCTAGGTCCTAGAGTCAAAGTTTGCCGTTTTGAGGGGGTCCACACAACAAATAGAACTTTAGAAGAGGAAAAAGACACACTTAAAGAAAACACACAATTGAGGTTTAAAGCTTCACTGTCCCGGAGGGGGGTCCACTCAACAAAGGAAACTTTAAAAGAAGATTAGAACATAAAGAGATAAGAAGAGAGGTACAAAACATAGTACAACTTCCGCTAATTAGTTCAGACTCACTCACTAAAGGCCCCCCAAAGTGGCATCGCCAAGGTACAGTGGGGGGTTATTCTAGGGTTAGTGCAAGATGCAAAAAGGTCTACTAAACCACACAAGTTAGCTCGCAAGGGTACACAAGGGATAGAAAGACTCTCCACGTACAATTTGACACACAAAGAGTACATAAAGACAAGATAGAAGGACCCCCAAGGACCTTCAAAGCTTGAAATATAACAACAATGGAGCCAAAAGTGCTCTGAAAATATCGTAGAGGTTTTTGGCTTCAAACGCCAAAATATCCAAAATAACTTGGACCCATGGACCTAAAATAAGTATGGGGGTGATTCTAGAGAGAGAAATGGGGCTCTTATATAGGTTTCCAAGGGTCCACCCCTCCTTCTAAATTCCTAACGATAACCTTATCAACTTGGATTTTCATCCTCATCTTCAAAGATTTTCATCCTAATCCCTAAAAAATGACTCTTTACCATCTATGTTGGAGTGCTGGACCAACATCTTAACTTTTGGAGATCAACTCCAAATGTCAAACGGATTGCGCCGTTGACTCCAAATTGCCATGTTTAGTCCTAAACCCCTCTACCTCCCGTACCAAGACCCAAAATCCTTTGTAGGCTAATTTAGATTAAAAACCAAGTTGTGGTAAATTCCTAAATCTTGGGGATCTCCTATTTTGAGAAAAATAAGTAGCCTAGGGTCTCTAGTAGGTGCAAGAGAGTAGGAAAAGACTCTTTATTGACTTCGTTTTGCCGTCATATCAGGGTTGTTAGTGTGTGAGCCTATGAGTGTGAGCCTATGATTGTGAGCTTGTGAGCCTGTGAACGGGGATTTTTTTAACAAAAAAATGGATGAGGGACCTATGACCGTGGATGTAGGTAATTTTTATTTTTCAAAAATGCGAGTTCATTTTCCCAAAATTTTAGTCACTTACAACCATTTAAAAAAAATCTTCATTGCAACAACTAATTGGACATCACTGAAATTCAATGTCCAAAAATTTGTCCCAGAAAATACATCTTTGAATGTTTTAATTTTTTTTAAATAGGAAAAATAAAGAAAAATAAAGAAAAAAATTTGCCATTTGGATGGACTTCATGGTTTAGGAATTTGACCAAAAAAATGAAGTCAAAACCACTTCTAATTTTTAGGATTGGGTTTAGGGTTGCCTACTTGTACGAATGTGGAGGACATAAAATAATGTATTTTTACACGCCCTTTGCAAGGAACATGTCAAGCACCTACAGAAATTGACCATAGAAATTTAAGTTGAAAATCATAAAATTCATTTGCTCAATAGTATAAGAAAACCTTAATCCAAGAATGTGACAAATTAACAAAATTAGCTTTTAAATACATCATAATCTTTTGAAATTCCTGAGGGACTTCGTTGGTTGTTTAGTGCTTCTCAACCTTCAATATGAAATAGTACTTTGTTACTACCAAACATAATATGCACACATTGCCAAACAAAAATATTTAATGACTTTTAAGAAAAATGCACCTCTTCAAAAAATCATGTGCAGGATTCACAACCGCCAACAACTTCCCCGTCTTGGAGTACAATTTTGCAACTTGAGTTTTTGCTCCAACCCTCATGGCGTTAGCTACCCCGTCCTTAAATGGGGTCACCTCATTGTACTTTCGCACTGTAGCATCCGATGCCTGGAATATTTCTTAATGCAAAAGCCTACGAGCATTAAAATTACCAAACTATACAAACTCCAAAGCCAATAATGCAACATGATCAACTCAAATGGCAAAAATTGAAGATCCTCCATGAATTAAGATTCTTACCTGGAAAAGAAATGTCGTTTGGTGCCACATCCTCTTAAAGCATGGATTACCAAATCTTTCTCCCTAGCTGGGCACTACATTCTCTCTTTTCCAAAGATCTCAACATTTCTTCAAAACGGTCGTGGGGTAGCAATTTGTATTTTTGCACCCGGTACAAAGTGTGTACCAAATTTGTCTTCACGTGAAAGTCCTCCGTGGATTGCACATCAAATAATTATGTGTTTGGTGACTTTCACAATGGAGAAAGATTGGAACACATAAAGTTTAAAGTTACAACAAAGAAGATAGAAAAGTAAGTCAAATGTGATACAGTTACTCACTTGTTAATGTCATGCACCATTTGTATGACCAATTCAATTTTGCCCTTGGTATCCAAAACGATGCAATCAAATGCATTGTGAAATCTTGGGTCCTCCAAGTACTTTCTATCAATGAGGTTCATCCATACAATTTGACAATGGTTTCCATTGCACACAAAAAACTTTAATTTCTTCATGAACTTCAATTTAGGAACCAACTCCACCTGCTCGTTGAATTCATCGTTCAATTTTTTCTACAATAAATCCCAATCGTTGATTTCATCTGCCGTGAATTCGGAGGTCTCACTCGCTTTGTTTGTAGTGGAAACATGAAAGACATGCGCTTCTTCCCAATACCCATGAGCAAACTTGTTTTTAAGTTTCACAAGGTCAAAAGAGAGTGTCAGCCTCACCATTGGCATTGCCACTAACCTAATTAGACGAATGTGTAACTGTGAGTGCTTCTTAAGGCTCATTCTCAAATTGGAAATTGTAGCGATGAAGTGTCCACCTTTTGGAGTTGCTAAAGCTCATCTTCGTGCAATTCTTTCTCCTCCTCTTAATAATCGATATCTTCTATATTGAAATTTCCTTCCTCTTGGCCATCAATCTCTAGCTGTGCAATCTCATCCGTCTCAGGCGTCACTATAGGCTGATCTTCTTGTACCAAAGCAAGGGAAACTCACCCATCTGCAAAGCAAACATAAAGTTTAAAATCTTGAAGCAAATTCATTAATTTTTTTAGCATTCAATAGGAAGTGAAAGTTCACATATGAAAACAAAGAGCTTTATTTATATGAATGTAATGCATCTCACATAAAGATTACATTGGAAAAATAACCCCAAACACTCATAACTAAGTACATGATTTTCAAGCACAATTTTGGTAACAATCATAAAATAGCAATTCCATTTAAATAGAAAGAACACTGCAATCAAAGTCAAAATTCAAATGAATGAAAACAACCTCTTGTTTGGCCATAATCCTACTACAAACACAATCACAAAATTTTTCAAACTGAAGAATATAAATTGAGACTGAAGATAGTGTCTCAGAACTACACTTTGTCTCTGAACTCTCTGGTGAAAAGATAAGCTTCCTACGATTTTTTCTCTTCTGGCCACTAAAGGGACTAAAATGTAGTTGTTCCACATAGTCACAGGCTGAATTGCATGCCTCTAGCACATTCCCAAAACTTACCAAGTCCAAGACTTCTAGTGGCATTGACTCGCTTGAAATCTCACTCGGAATCATTGGCTTTGAATGGCCGGTCACATTTGCAATCGACACTGTAACGGTTGCCAAAGTGGAAGATACATGCCTAGTTTCACCTTCATTTATCTTCATCTGCACTTGCAAAATACTATAGGCATAAGTCATAATATTCATATCATAAAATGAACTTAAGGCTGAATGAATATTCATGCAATTCAAGAGACATGATCATTACATTCAAAGAATATGAATGCCAAATTACTAGTACGTACTATGGATAGCAACATGCAATATATGAAATTGTACAATCAAATGAATACAGTAAAGATGTCTCACTAAATTTCATATATATTATAAATTGTTAAATTATAATGGTGGTAGCAACAACTCGGCAACAAATATATATTCATATGAAATAATACACTCAAATGAATATATAAAGAGCATCTCACTATATATATTCTTAAAATACCAAATTACTAAACTATAATGGTAGGGGCAACAACTATATGTGCATTATTGGCTACTCAAAGAATTGCAATTATAAGAACATAAGGCAATCCATCATGAAATCCTCAAACACCAAAAAAAAACACCAAAAGTAAATAAATAATGAGTTCAATAAGAATTACACTATCTAAAGACAAAGGGTGATTAATTTTGATCTTCGTAAAATTATATAAAAATCATTAACCATGAATTGCAAGGAATCACATTCGAATTTATCAAATCTACAATAAGGCATAGAGACTCGCCACCACCTAGTCAACGTTCGGGGATGCTAGCATGTGAGCTTGTGAGCGTGAGCCTGTGAGCCTGTGAGCCTATGAGCCTCCATTTTTTTGTTCCATTTAGGATTTGTAAATTTGTCAACGACCTATGACCGTGGAATTAGATGTAAGGATCTTTGGTCTGAATGAACAACAAATGAATATGCCACTATGCAATTTGTACCAAAAAATTGAACTAATATATTTCCAAAAATTAAGATATAGTCAAAATAGATAATATTTGTAAGCACACGGTGAAAATAAATGTAGTCGTTTAGGATGTCTCACTATAAAGCACGTACATGTAAAATTGAAATACATCATAATACCATCATAGGGGTGACATTTATGAGGTCTAAAAGAGAGGGAGCAACAGACGTGGGCTATAGAAGCTAAATATAATCTAGCAAGTGGCAACAAGCAAAGGCTCTAAACATTATAAGCACTAGATTATGAACAATGCTTTTGAATGATTAAGTGATAAATGTAGTCTTCATCAATGGCCTTTATGCAAAAGTAAAGGATGAAAATGGTCCACCTATTATATTTTATTTTTATAACTATGCTTTAAAATTTTAAAAATATATATTTTGGACTTAAAATATTTAAAATAAACATAGTAGTCATATTTTATACACCAAATAAATGTATTAACCCCAAATGATCTAAACGACAATTTTTCTAGTATGCCATATTTAACTACTTCTGGAATTTACGGGGAATTCTGGACTTTGTGAAGGTCCTGTCCATCGGGAGATCTTCCCGATGGTATGTACAATGAGTCCGTAATGCCGTTCAAAGGAGATTTAAACCGCTTTGGGATGCTAAGTGGTCTGGAGATTTTCCGATGCAAGGAAATATACTCCTTCGGGATAGAGTGTTCGAACAAATCAATGAATTTGAGATGATGTCAACTCCGACATTTGCTGTAAGCGGTACATTTGTATCCGGGGTTGCATTAATATGCGACATCACAGATCGGGATAGCTCAGAAGATACTTCCCAAAGTATCACATAACACAAAAGATTTGATGAAGCAACATAATGCAATTACAAACATTTGGTAAGGTGTAATCACAGTCAGATAGAAAAGGTGGATTCGCCACTTATATAATCATTTGGATGCAACAAACAGGTGCTTTATAGGCATAATTATGATAAATAACCCAGCTAGTCCACTTCCAACTACATGTTTTTTGGGGCCCAAGACCAATCAAAAGGCGGTGCTATAATGTGCGGACGATCTAACTCTACAGGATCTACATCATCCCTCACATGCAACGCCGGTCGAAGCAAGTGCGGACGTGCCCAATCAAGAAGATCTAGGACAAGCATTACAATACTGTTATTCAAGAGTACCCTGCGCGTCCGAGGAATGTTCAAGACAGTCTTCAGTATTGCACGACGATGGGGATACACCTGGTTCTTCCGTGGATTGTCAGACCTGGCAAAAAATAGAAACCTTGACAGAATTTCCGGCGGTAGAATACGTCGAAGAAGAGCGGCCAGTGTTGAAGGTTGCATTGTGGACCACAAACCACAGTGAGTTTCTTCAACGAAATGTCGGAGAAGACCACGGAAGCCGGGCCGAATTTCGATATTCTGTGGGAGATCCGCCACACCGCCCTTCACGCAGAGATCCCCTGTTAGTACTAAGAGCATCGCCTTCTGCAAAGACCAAGTAAGCCTCAGCACACAGACATGTACATACAAAAAACGACGTCATTTGATTGTGAGATCCCCCAACCAATATGCAATACAACAGAACCGCTAATTGAAAACACGCATGGGTAGTTATTTGAAGAACAGCGACTGAATGTCTTATTTGCTGCATAGTACAAGAAAATTAGCAATACTTCTACGGTATCACTGCAGCCCAGAATACAACACTAACAAGGGATGCAGATTTAGGATTTGCATTAAATACGAAAAAAGGTTTAGGGTGACATACTAGAAGACCGAAAAAACTCGATCAAAGGAAGTTACGCAGCAGAAATTCAATTGCATTCGATTGAAGCAACAAAAATAGACATTACATAATCCGCCTAAGACTAATAATTCGATGCAAGGTAAAATGATCGTGAGATCTTCCAATCAAGCCGAAGAGAGAAGACAAAATTATCAATTTCAAATCCGTACTTCAGCAAACCGGAACTACAGGAGAACTCCCAAACAAACAGTAGAAGCACAACTACAACTTCACTGTCATCCACAAGTACAAAAACAATATCACGAGACAATACAAGGACGGAAACGACATTTCAATGTTCACACATCACGTCGTATCGTGCGATCTCCTGATGAAGCTTGCCGCGCAAGATGATGACGCCCAGTGTTAAAATCTAATGAAGTGTTCAAAAAATTCCACTCTTCCGAGTAATATGATAAACAATTTCAGAACCAAATTTAGATTAAAGCTGCGAATGAAGAGTAAGAAAACAATTCTAAGTGAGGGTCATGCACCGGAAATGCATTCACATTAGATTTAAAAGACAAGGATAAATGTCTAGAACAGTCCAATCTACCGATAGAATCCACTTCCATAGTATACCATTAGATCTCTAGATGTGCATGCACGCGGATTAATAGTCAAGGTCGAGGTGATCCCTTCGAACTCATAATTATCTTAATCAAAGGCATTTAGGAAAAAAATTTATTTTCACATTTACTACGAGGCTGAATCAATGCCTCCTACAAACAAAGAATGTCCAGTATTTCGAAAATGCATTTACAATATTTACAGTATGTTCAAGAGTTTTAAGCTACAAGCAATAATATGCACGCCATAAGGAGATCGTGAGATATCATGATGAAGTCCGTCGAGGAAGAGAAACCAAAACTAAACTACTGCCCTCAAAATGTCAGACCCCGATCTGGTCAACGGGACCGCCGGTGGCAGACCATTGTGGAGCGGATGCTTCTTGACATACGCCGGCACAGCTTCCTGTGACTTAAACAGACCTGCGAGCCAAGGACTGAGCACCCCCACAAGGTACTGCTCTTTCCAGTCCCCTTCAAATTTGCGGGGGAAAATGGCGCTATGACAATCGTTCAGGAGGTTTTTAAGTGGATCGTCATCAACGAGGAGAACATTCTCGGTTGACCTCAAACCCAGCTTAGTAGCGAAATGATTTAGATCCTTCAGGAAGTAGGGCCTGTCCGGGTGTTTGGGGTCTCTGTAAGAAGACTTTGTGCAGTCTTCTTGCGTGAGAACAGGCACGTCTTTTGCCTTAACAGACGTCCCCGGCAGCATTTGATTCAATACCTTCGTCACATTTGCCGGTATCATACTGCTCTAGAATGCAACGTTTGCATGTCTGTGCACAAAGTCAAGTAACTGACCAACATTCGGTCGAAGTATTACGATGCGTCTGTTCAACTCATTGAATGACCTGTGAACAAGAACTCCATTAAGGTCAAAGACCACATAATACCGCCGCCTTTCTACCTGATTCGACGACTTTGCCACCGGTTCAGCAGGCACTCGAAAAATTGCAGAATACAAGAGAAGCACAGAGTCAGTGACCGGCCAATTCAAGATTCGTTATCTCGTATGTACATTGACAATAATGTAGGCATGTTACTTGCGGGAGCTCGGACGCTACAAGTTGGCGACCCTTCCGCCCTCCTTTCATCACCCAATCGTCCTCTTTCCCTCTCGCCGCCGCTTAGTGATCCTTTCCCCCTCTTCTCGACGAGCATTTGCCCCTTTCCTCTCTCGTCGGCGCTCACTGGTCCTCTTTCCCCCTGGTCACCACTCAAAGATCCCGGCTCAAGCTCGTCGTCGCTTAAAGGCACCACCCTCCTCCCTTTAACGCCGAGTTGCACTGCCTCCCACTCTTCGTCTGCATCAGGTGGATCCCCTCCTTCATACACTGCACGCGGACCATCCTGAAATATCCATTTAAAGACGGGCTTGTAAAAGAAACGGTTCGCTCGCCTTATGGATTCCAAATAAATTTCCTTGTTGGTATCGAGACACTTCTTCCCATAGTGGTTTAGACTCGGTAAATGA
This sequence comes from Pseudisothecium myosuroides, assembly GCA_951799445.1. NCBI lineage: Eukaryota > Viridiplantae > Streptophyta > Bryopsida > Hypnales > Lembophyllaceae > Pseudisothecium > Pseudisothecium myosuroides. Next base: position 52,591,326 of record OX637287.1, on the reverse strand, counting down.
CCAAATGTTCTCATACGATCGACAAGATAGAACTTCATTATTTCTTCGGCCTCGTAAGGTAAGGCCTCTAGCACTTCGTCAGAATTGCACTCACCGTCATCAGGAACCACCTCTCTTGCAACCTCCAGTGGAACCCTGGAGGCCAGTGAAGCAATGTCGACAATCCTCGCCCGCCCTATGACAGGTTTAGTCTTCCTTCCAGGAACAGGTTTGGGACTCAGGGGGACCAAGTCAACAAGGGTGTCGTTCAGTACAGCAACCGTGATGCCCATCGGCAGGAGCAATCGCTCTGGCACCATCGTGGGATCCCCCGACGAAGACAATGCAACCACTCCCTCCTGGTGTTCAACCCCCTCGCTCTCCGCCTGATCGCCATGTTGAGTTGAGACCACTGACTCTTCAGCGATCATGGGATCCCCCGATCTCTCAAGTCCCGGTGTCCGGCCTCGGTCATCCTTCCCTGCTCCACATTGAGGGACAGCTAACTCAGTCTGGACAGGTAATGCATGGCTCGTCGTGGGATCCCCCGACGTAGGTTTTCCAGTGCTACCCACCGCGTGTTCCCTCTCCGGGTTAGGTCCGGAGTCACTGTCCCGCCTCCCGACATCAGACTCTTGCGTCATCATGGGATCTCCCGATACGAGGTGGTCATCATCCCCCTTCGACTCTTTCCTCCTCTCGCTGAGGTCGGCCGCATCCTCCCCGCTCCTGACCAGTGACTCGTTCGTCATCGTGGGATCCCCCGATGCTAGTCGGTGAGTGTCCCCCAGGGTTATTAAGACGAGGTTCGGCAGCTATTTGTCAGCTCCTGAAGCACAAGATGCCTGCGCATTCTCTTATTGCGGCTGAGTCGACTTGTCAAACTTTGACGGTAATGGTCCTAAGGCACAAGTCAGAAGCGTGTCTGCCGCGACTGATGCTTTGGGATTCGGACTCCCAGTCAGCTTTGCTGGCGAATGTTTGCGCTGCACCAACGACTTACTTGGAGTCCACTTCGAGGTCCCCCCCTTCCGATTTTTGCCTGCTATCTTCCGCGCTCGCTTGGCCGCCTTTGTGCTCCCGGTATCTTTTGTTGTGTCAGGTTCCTTGACCGGCTTCTTACGCGGCTTCCTCTTCGATATCCTTGGGTCCGTTAATTGGATCCCTGAATTCACTTTGCCTGATGACCCGCTCGATATTGGAATTACAATTTTTTTGGCTGGTAACGGCTCCGGAATACTCTCATGCTGCTCTGTTAGCTCTTCCAGCTCCGCCTGTGCCGAATGAACTTCGGGAACTTCGTTAGCATCCTCCGCTATACTTGGCGGATCAATCAACTGCTCTCGCCGGGGGGAGGGAGTCAGAGATTTCGCTTGCGAGAAAGGCAATATCCCACCACATCTGAGCTCAGTTTGCCCTTCCAGAATCGCATGCAAGAGATATACGCTGCCCAACGTCCGGAGATATCACGATGGTTTAGCAAATAATGCACACTAACCTTAGGGTGCTCAACCGACCTTGTTCTTAAACCCGGTCTGTGTTGGGTGATGTCTTCAACTATAGCATCTTCATCATCACTCTCAACTTCCTCGTCCTCGTGTTCGGCCTCCGTAAGAGGAAGGGGTGCCGCCTGCGCATGTTTGTCGTTCCAAATCTGCTTGGCGAAGACTTGACTTAACGTTTTAGCTTCCGCTGAATCTACAACTTCCAGCACTTTACCACCTTCCAAATACTGAAATACAACAGCCGGATATTAGTGACATTCACATCCCCGAAATCAAAATTGAGATTATCAGAAGAACAAAAGAAAAGACAATCGTTGTAGTGTATACCAAGCCCAGATATGTGAACTCCGGACCCCCGTTGACATTGACAAAGACATAGTCGCTGCAAGCTAGTACTTCGAATAGAATCAACGCACTGCTGATCTTCAGATACGGCATTTGCTGCCGACGCCAGTAAGGATAGTCGTCCGGCATATCTTCCGCCTTGTACACCTGAGTCAGGCGGTCCAATCCCGGGAAGAAGCTTTTGAAGCAAGTCCGCCGGTCGTGCTCTTCGCTGTGCCCAAAAATGAAGACAACAAAGACATTGTACCCGTCTCCGGCCGGAGCTTGAGGGAAGAAGTCTTCCGGCCCTGCCATGTAGTTTACAACGTGCCAGTCCCACAACCTAGCTTTGACTTCCATCCGTCGTTTCTCTAGGTGAGCCACAATCATGTGGAACCCTTTGGCATCTGTAAGGAGAACAGCGGCAGAGCGGGCTACGACTGTCTGGTCCTGCGGATCATAGTACTCCAGAGCGTCAAAGAGTCTCTTCAACTTCCGCTCTTCAAGAATTTTGGCACGACACCCACAGGACGTTGACTCGTACATGAACCAGATGTACAAGTGCTGCTTCTTCTTACCCCTCCACGCTATGACGTCCCCCGCCGCCAAGGTGGCGCTGATGTCCCAGCTGCTTTCGTCCATGGTTTTACAGAGATAGTGCTCTGAAAAACCATGTGCATTTGCTTGCACCAATTCCTCCTCCGCCGTCAGCTTGAAATACGACTCCCACATATGGATCACCAACTGTGAAAGGTCAGCTGGGTCGAACGTCCTGTTGAGATTTCTCATCCGGTCCTGCAACCACTTTTTTCCAGCAGGGGTTTCCATTGCCTTGTTCACCCACATATCCACATCCTCGTGCTGAATGTTCCTTTCCGTCGCAAACTCGACCCACAAAGAGTCCGGGTAAGGCTCGTACTCCACCATCCTCGCCGGCAGCAGATGACCCTTGTAGTGTGACAAGAGTTCGTTCTTCATCGCCCTGACCAACCGAATTTTGGCGCCAGCGTCTACAAGAGAGATAATGCGTTTTCCACCTCTCTGTGATTTCGACTTTGCGACGGAGGTCTTCATGCTGACAACTTGGGCTTCAACTCGATCCGCAAGGAAATTGATGTCCTCCGGTCTAAGTCCGTAAAGGGGCTTGAAGTCGTTTACCGCCAACGGTTTGCGATCCGTAATCCCGGATACATCGACCAGCCCCGCCGCGTCGGGAAGGAGACCTGCCATGAATCTCTCCTCTATCTTGATCCATCTCTGAACATCAGCGTCATTCTCTAGGAAGAGTAGAGGGATTCTCAGTTCGGCGATGTCTTTCGCCTTTGCTCCCGCAAATATTGTTGCCACCGACGGCTGAAACGCCTGCCCAACAAAGGAGTAACAGTCAGTATGCGATCCGTAGACAGACCACGCGAACACAAGAAGTCCAATAAACAGTCGTGCGATCCCACGATCAGTCAGTTACCACGAGGAAGTCGTTTAGGCAACAGGCAGTCGTGAGATATCACGATGAGCGACTATCTTCTACATGCACAATTTGAAAACACCACGCATTGAACCCCCAGCACAAAAAACTAAACTAGTGACATCTAGTATTTCATAACTTAACGTCGTGGGATATCATGATCTCCTCATTCTAACGTAGAACTACCCCATATCGCAAAGCCAGGACTTAGTCGCGGGATCTCACGATGACGAGGTTCTAACGTAATGAAGGTCTGAGGTGTAGTGCAGGACCATCGGGAGATCCCATGATGATTAGGTAGAGGACACTCTGATGACCTAAAAACATTAAGTTTTCCTACTCCGGCGTCATTCATACATTGTACTCTTGCGAGTGTGCTCTGCCCAATAGTGCTGGCTGTGGACTTCCCATACTCCGCCACTTGATTCTTGCGTTCAGAAGCTGCTTCGTGAAGTTCTGCTCCTTCTGTTCACCAACAACATCCTGGTTCAGCGCCCGCAAGAAGTGCACTAGGTCTCCGTGGTGATCTTTGTCCGTCCACACAGGTAAAATATTGAAGGTGGAGGCGAGCTTCTTGTCCTTCTCGGGAATCACACCAAGCCTAATCAGGTCCTTGAATGCTTGGACAGTGTGCTGGCCACCTATTATGTAGTAGTGTGTCTTTGGGTTTTCGAAGATTTCCTTCTTCGGCGCTTGCTTTTCATAGTGCGACACTACCTTTGCCGAGCCGTAGGGTCCCGCTTTAAGGGGAAGCACTGTTATGACTCTGTTCTCCGAGTCATAATCAGGTGTGATTCGTGCCTTCCTCGTCAACGAATCAAGCCGCTCTGCCTGAATTCCCCTGTACACGAGCAGTGCTACAGGTGCCTGGTGCAGATAGTCATAGTGCACGCGGATGAGCTCTCCTTTGCTGTCACAGATTGGTTTCCTGCCCCATTTGTACAGGCCACCGAAGGAGTTCTCGTACAGGGTCCTCATCACATTCAACTCTTCCGGTGTCATCTTCTTTCACGTCTGCCTCCCCTAGAGCCACAGCCCTGTGAAGCGGGAGTAGGGTATCCGGTTTTTTCTTCTTTCCGGATGTCCCAGCTGCGGCTTCAACTTCGTCCCCGGGAGCACCAACTGCAGACTTCCTCTTCCTGGTCTTCTTTTTGGGGGACGGCGTGGGAGCAACCGCTGTCACGGCTTGGGGGGGAGCGTTCGTATCTCGTAAGTCTTCCAGGATTATGTCCCACTGGTTCTTGAGCTCCTTAGGCTTCCACCGAGGCTTAGACGTGTCTTTGCACATCAGATGTGACCTTGCAGTCACAGACTCGCACAGAGTAAGGCTGAACTTCGCGTAGTCCAGGATCAGACCAAACGTTATGATCTCCCCGGAAAGGGGAACCTTCTCCTCTACAACTAGGAGCGCTGTGTTGTCATCAAGCCCCTTCATTTCTAGTACCCTCAGGCCGGCACTCGGGTGCCCCATCGTCCCATTCACCAGCGTGGGAAGAATAATGGCGGAGTTGTCACTCTCTGCTTTCCAGGCGATTCCCCAATTTGTAATCTGCTCGTCGCATCGGAAAAAGGCTTGTGGTGGATGTGGGCCTATGTACTCCAAAGACGTAATGTAACAATCGATGAAGGTACAAAGCTTCCTTGGTGTCAGTTCTTCTGGACCTTCGTCCACTTGCATTTCACTGCAGCAGGAAAGGAGATGTTAGTTTCGACATTGTTCGGTAGAGCAGATAGTGGTGCGATAGTATTCCCGTGTCAACTTGAAATTTCATCCTTAGTCACGGGATCCCACAACGGCTGTTATGGAAGAGAAGGAATGGTTTTGTGATCATTTTGATGATCTAGTTTTACAAATTACTATTGTCGTGGGATATCACGATCGGTTAAATTCACGGACAGTAGTGGGAAGGAGGTTACTGCATCGCTACTCACTAACTGAAGGCGTCCTGGCATATGACGACGGCACTATTTAACATGGAATGGATATTCAAATATCTTAGAAGGAGATCGGTGATGATCTGTGAAACTACTGTCTGTCGTGGGATCCCACGATTGATTGTTCACATAATCAGCGCTATTTATTAACGCACCTGCATCTCAATTTTTCTACCCACGCTAGACTCTCTCGTCGTGATTTCCCACGACGGTTTAGTACTTGAATTCTCTAAGTAGGTGTTCTAATTGTTAAGTCTGGGTTAGGTGCGGTCTTTACTATCCTCCATCAGGGGATCCCATGATGGGTTACTAATCCGCTGCCTGGTCTGTGCCTAATATGTGGTCTGGGTATAGTTTTCGTCTCCGTATCTTATCATCGGGGGATCCCACGATGGGCCACAAACCCTAAAAATTGGGTGGTGGCGCAGTGGTGGGTGGCTAGGGTTTTAAATCAGGGGTCCTACGATGCTCGAATCTACACAGGGATTGCCCTGTCGTGGGATCCCACGATGCATGGTTTTAGGGTCACTATCCCCGATAACAGGGTCACGTACTCATTACCGTGTGTTCTTCTCGGCATATGTACTACTGTATTTCTTAGCCATGTTTATAACAACGACTATGACAGAGGCTCTACTACCCTCATTTTCAGCAAAGTGCGTACCAATGCAATTGCAAACAGCCATACCCTAATTATTAGCAATGTTTATAACCTAGACATTGCAAGCAAGAAACGGAAAGTAATGAGAATATAGTTCAAAGTAACTTACGGGTCCTTCCAAACTGGGAGGTTTGCTGTACGTTGGGATGGACCTGCTGCCATCGTAGCTTCCGCTTGCACGAGTCCGGCCTTGTTTTCAGCTACTACAAAAATGCCCTTCCGCTCTTCAAAAGACTGCTGCATGAAATTCAAATGCAGAAGAAATTGTAACTTCAATCATTCACTGAGAATCACAAACTCCTAACTTGTTTCTTCATGACTAGCCAAGTGAATTTAATTGAAGAGAAGGTAAACTTAAATCTAAAGTGACGGACTAAGTAGCCTATCGCACAGAAAACAAGCATGTCTGATCATAGTCATAAAATCCCTGCACAAACCATGTTCCTAATATCATTCACAAACGAGTACTGTCTAACTAAATAATATACAATGAACTCTTCGCTCCATTCCTCTTTGGGAGCAACATTCCAGTTCCTTACTTCACTTTGCTTCAATTCAAACACTCACAACAGTCCATACACATTGAACTCTAGTTCATGAACTACATCAAGGTTACCATTCTAGGGTCTACAGTGATGAACCGTGAACTACAATGCGTGAAGAGAGCCTACACCTGCAAGGAGGGCAAGTGCCATACAGCCATTGTATCCATGTACTAGATTCATTTGACAAGCTTGAATGGGATCAAGTCTTTCCAAGCCTAGAAGCTAAACTCCAGAGCAAACGCACACCTCCATGCGATCACAATTCTACAACGAAGAAGTCAAATAATGAACCTCACCGCCAGAGAACTACAAAATCAAAATGTAGGTTTTGAGGTTGGACTACGATGAACTAACCTGTTCAATGAGGTGGGTGAAGTCCTGCACCGTGTTGTTTTTCTCGCGCACAGGTCCGGACGCTTGCGCACCGCCTTCGCCAGGAAATGCTTCACGCACTACCGCACTCCGCCACAAAAATTCACTGTCGTTCTTTGCGCACACACACTCCGCCAGCAAAATTTGAATACGCTCCTCTAATGTCCCTCGCCGCGCTCGACTCCGCAAACAGAAGTCAACGCCCCGCCAACCAAAGAAACTCCACACAACCCAACTCACTCCAAATGTAAAGCTAGAGACAATGAAACTCACGGACTGCAGCAACCCGAATGAATGCGCGAGGAAGGAAAGCGGAGAAGCGCACGAAATCAAGAAGACAGAGAAGCACACGACGTCGGGAGAAGAGGGATGCATGCAGACATCGTAGGGAGGAAAGGAAACGAGGAGGAGAGGAAACCTTCGAGGGAGTCTGCTGACGTGGCGCTGTCAGGTGCAAGACGGCGCAAGTCATGACTGCCCACCCTCCTCATGATTACTGACATCATGAGGAGGGCTTGACTAGAAGTCTTAAGATAAATAATCACTCATTACACAAAATGCTGAAATTAGGTCGCACACTTGCACCTCACTAATTTCTTGACATTCAATAATTACTACATAAATTTTTTTTGTTTCTCTATAAGAATGCACTATTCTTTATTTAAGTATTGTTGCTATTGGAACTCTTGAAACTCCATGTCTACAAATAAAAATAATTGTAGAAACGTTTATTTACTTTGATGGCTTGTAAAGTAACTTTGTTGAAATAAAGCAACCTAGTTTCACTATTTTGTCTACCTTCAATTAATTAGCACACTTTCCAGAGGTAACTTCCTACTTTGCATCCATAGTTACCTCCAAGTCTTCAACTCCTTTGTTAGTTATACATTTCAAATATCAAGGCTCGAAATCAAGAAAAAAATGCAAAACAAAGAGTGATGGAATTAAATATTATTGCCAAAAAAAATTAAATGTTTTCCTAAGTAAAATCAAAATAATAGAATATAATTCCAAAAATGATTCAATTCGTACATTAAACCTTTAATCATAAGGTCAATCATACTATACTAGGGGTTTAAGCATGTTAGGCCAAAAAATTACTAAAGTTTCATTGAAGCCCTACTTTCCATGGAAACCAACCAAATAAATAAATAAAAATAAATAAAATTTAATTAATACAGCTCCTAAATTAGAATTCTTGAATTCAGACACTACGAAAATATCTTCTTATACAACTGTCACTCTCACTAGAAGTGAGTACAGAAACGGTTTGAAATAAATTTCAATTGACAACCTGGACTACAAGAAGCTTACTTATTTCTGTCATGACAAATGAAGAAACTAAACAATTTTTTCACAGTCACACCATCCATCCACAAACAAGGCTATTAATAAATAAAATAAAACATACATGAATAATATATGTCGGTATGGAAAAAAAATGTACAAGTTGTAAATACTCCGCTCATGAAGTGAAGATTCATGAGCGGAAAAAGTTCATGCTACGTTTTCCCAAACTTACCACGTAACCTAAAAAAATCACCTCGGTCCTGCGGTTCAAAGACCCTTCATTCCATAAATCATGCATGATGTTGTACGAGTTAATTTTAACAAAAAAAATGTAGTTTTACTATTTTAAGTACTCTGCCCATGCAAACATTAGTTACGAATCATGAGCGGTTTAATTTCATAGATTGCTACATTGATTTCTAGGTTTAACCTTTGGTTTCGATGATTATTATTTTTTTACAAGCCGCTAAATATGCCTTTAACATAATGAACTTTGATTTCTAGTTTGCACTTGTGTCATTTTTCTAGAAAATGATTAGTCCAAATTATTTAATTAAATAGAAATGACTATAACGATTACATAAGTACAGGGAACATTGTTGATGATTGTCCTATATAATTCTTTCTCATTCATCTCGTAGGCAATCATTTTCATGTATACAATCAACATGATTGGCAAATGTGTAATGAAGAAATAATATCTAAATTATCTTATTGTCTTCTATATTAATTGTCTTGCAATGATCAATGAATAGATGTGGACAAGAGCGACCGTGATTGCCCGCGGTTTTAGGGGCATACTAAGTGTTAATCTATTTAATTTACTTCTGTTTTGGAGCATATCTGGAGACAGTTCTCCAAAGTACGTGACCAAGCCCAGCCGCCCATGATCTTGATATTACTTGCAAAAAATGGAAATTTAAAAAAAAAATGTCAAACAAAGGACATTCAAAAATGATCTTCAATTTATGAAAAAAATATTAATATTAAGTTACAACTTCAATTTTTTGTTTTTAAATCGACATGTAATATGTATCGCAATTTTGGAAAACGTACCACGGACTTTTCTTGCTCATGACTTCATGAGCGAAAGATTAAGAACTTATACATTCTTTTTTTGATACCGACATGTACTGTTTTATATATGATTTATGGAATGAGAGTTCTTTGAATGAACCGTAGGCAGAGGAGGACCTTTTTAGGTTATGTGGTAAGTTCGGAAAAATGTAGCATGGACTTCTCCCGCTCATGCCTCTTCACTTCATGAGCGGAGTATTTTGAAATTGTACCTTTTTTTCCATACCGACATGCACTGTCTTATGTATGAAATTGCCAGACATTTTTAAAATGAAGCCATTCCATGGCAAGGCCCAATCATTTCATTCTCCAATTTTTTTAATTCACGTAAAGATGGATTTTCCAACGGGCAAGACGTAAAAATACTGGTGGAATCTAAATCCTAAGAGCAATTCCAACTTCCACGATAGAATTTTATGCATGCATGTATGAACCATCCATGACATTTTTAAAATGAAGCCATTTCATGGCAGGGCCCATTATTTTTATTCCCCAGTTTTTTTAATTCACGTTAAGATGGATTTTCCAACGGGCAAGACGTAAAAATAGTGGTGGAATCTAAATCCTGAGAGTAATTCCAACTTCCACGATAGAATTTTATGCATGCATGTATGAACCATCCATGACATTTTTAAAATGAAGCCATGATTCCATGGTAGGGCCCATTAGTTTTATTCCCCATTTTTTTTAATTCACGTTAAGATGGATTTTCCAACGGGCAAGAAGTAAAAATAGTGGTGGAATCTAAATCCTGAGAGCAATTCCAACTTCCACGATAGAATTTTATGCATGCATGTATGAACCATCCATGACATTTTTAAAATGAAGCCATTCCATGGCAGAGCCCATTAGTTTTATTCTCCAATTTTTTTAATTCACGTTAAGATGGATTTTCCAACGAGCAAGAAGTAAAAATAGTGGTGGAATCTAAATCCTGAGAGCAATTCCAACTTCCACGCTAGAATTTTATGCATGCATGTATGAACCACCCATGACATTTTTAAAATGAAGCCATTCCATGGCAGGGCCCATTAGTTTTATTCCCCATTTTTTTTACTTCACGTGAATTAGAATTTTGCAATGGGCAAGAAGTAAATATAGTGGTGGAATCTAAATCCTGAGAGCAATTCTAATTTCGACGATAGAATTTTATGCATGCATGTATGAACCATCCATGACATTTTTAAAATGAAGCCATTCCATGGCAGGGCCCATTTCATTCCCATTTTTTTTACTTCACGTGAATTAGAATTTTGCAATGGGCAAGAAGTGAATATAGTGGTGGAATCTAAATCCTGAGAGCAATTCCAACTTCCTTAGTAGAATTTTATGCATGCATGTGTGAAATTCCATGACATTTTAAAAATGAAGCCATAGTTCAATGGCAGGGCCCATTTCATTCCCAATTTTTTTATTTTCATGTGAATTAGAATTTTTCAACGGGCAAGATTAGAAAATAGTGGTGGAATCTAAGGCTGGAGCAATTACATTTTTCTAAATCAAATTTTATGCATGCATGTATGAAATTTCATGACTTTTTAAATATTATTTAAGCCGTTTCAAGCCATCACGCATTTCATTCTCGATTTTTTGTTTCACATTGGTGGAGATTGTTCAAATAACAATAACAAATAACAATATTACGTACATCGTTGTCAAATAATGATGTAGATGTATACCACGTTCGATCATTTCAAAAATCCAGATGAAGATTGCATGACCTACAATTATATTCTCATGAATGACATGATTCCAGGTTTAAGCATTCATCACCCGTCAAAGTGCATTAACAAATTTGAAAGCATTTAACTCATTAAATCATTCAAACTAAGATTTAAAATACAAAATAAATAATGGTTCAGTTTGTTCTTTGTTCCATCATGATTGCACATCCAAAGTCCTTCACAAGGGGCTTTTTTGCGTTTCCCTCTCTCACTTTCTCCTAAGTAAACAGCAATCTTATGACTTTTCCTTGTGTCAACGGATTGTGACACAAGGAGAAGTCATGGATTGCCGTTTACGCAGGGAAAAATGAGAGAGGGAAATGCAAAAAAGCCCCTGGTGCTTTATTTAAAAATTCGTAGATGAAATAAAAATTGTGTCAATCATTGTTTAATCCGTGAAGTCCCATATTAAATCATAGGATGTTGTACTACATAACAAGGATTATATATGAAATCAATCTGTTCACTGACATTTTTAATTAGAAATATTGAGTTAGATTGAATTTTAAGTTTATATGTTCCCAGTCTGAGATGACGTAAACTTAATTGAGGAAAAAATTGGAAACAAATTATCAGCGTCATTTTCATTTTTCATAATATCCTAAACCCTAAAAGCTGTAAACCATGAACTGCAAACCCTGAAAACGTTAATGTAAAGCGCTGCCACTGTATACCCTACACCTTATTAAACCTTGAAACCCTGAACCCTAAAATGAAGAACCATGACCTTGAAAACCGTGAACACTATAGTACAACATGTACCCTAAACCCTATGACCGTGGACTGTAGACCCTATGACTGTGGACCCTAGACCCTAAGATTGCATTCATTGGAATAGAAAATAACAAATATGAACATTCGAGAGTTCAAAATTTTTGTTGATTCTTTTTGTAGGTGAGGTGTTCCACATGTTTTTTGTTTTTTTTTAAACAAATGAAAGGAATTTCATTGCAAAGAGAGAAGAATACAAGACCGCCAGCCACAAGAGGCCTGGCGGGAACCAGTGTTCCACATATTTCAGGTGCTCAAGTTTTTGGGTTCACGAGATTTTGTACAGTTCGTTTCTGTAGGATACGTATAATCAGGTCGTGTAGGGGAAGAATTCTGAGTATTGATCGGGGAAGCGTGTGACATTCTGTGAAGTGAAAGTCTTCAGAGTTTGATCCGCTTTGGTCAAAGCATCATTGACTCCTAGAAAACGGTGCAACGACACCATCCTTGAATGCGGCGAATTTCAAAATGTCAGTGAAGAATCGGAATTTCAGTGAAGCCTGGATTTGCGAAGTTCCAGTCAGAAAGTCAAGAGCCCCACGCCCTCCCTCCTTGTAGTCGGAGATGCACGGAATTCGAGAATGCAATCAACTTCCGAAGTGAAGGACCGCACGTACCCCCCAGCCGTTGTTGATTGTGGCACGGCATTCAAGAACGCATCCAACATTCGAAATCAAGGATTGCTTGGTGATTTCAAAATTCGCGGCGGGAATTCAGAGCTGAAGAATTCCAACCAGCCACCTAGTTCATAACCCGAAAAGAACCTGGAGCTTGTTCTTTTCGATTGCACACGTAAACAGGCAGAGCAGGCTGCGGAGTGGCGAGTGGGTGTCTGCCGGCGTTGGCGACAGAGTGGGCGTGGAGGCATACGAAGTTCTGACCGAGCCAGTTGCTGCAAGGTAAGAATGCATCCCTTGCAAGTGTTATGCGATTCCGAATGTCGAGGATTTTGTAGTCGAATTGACGCCACTGCACTCTGTCACAAACTGAGGATGTCGTAGATTGAAAGTGAAACGGAGTCTGACTGCGATAATTTTCTTCGCGCATTGGTCTCATTTTGCGAAAAACTCACGTGCTTAAGGGATCACCATGCTGTGGTGACATCGAGGTTCCTTTTGAATCGCGGGACGGCACTGCCCTGAGGGCAAGTTGATATGAGAACCTTGTACGTGGATGACAACCGGTCAGAACGTCTTCACAAAGTAGTGAAATTAGGTTGCGTTAGGAATTAGGAGGACTTACATGAGGAAAACCCAGCCATCAAATTCAACTACTTCTAAGAACGTTTCTTATCGTACCCATGGAGGTTCAGGAGTCTGAATTAGAGCAAAATCCACTTTAAAAGTAGAGAATTTTTGTACAGTAACTGAGAATAGTTATAGAGTGTTGAATGTCATGAAACCAGTGACAGGAAACCTAATTTCACGATCTTCTGTAGATACGTTAGTCTACGATAGTAGAATACGTGTATATATCCAACATACGTAAGCATCATGGGATCCCACGATCTCCGCATATTGAGCGTGGGCGAGACCTCTCAGTCTTCGAGTATAGAGATATCGCGGTCTGGTAGTCGAGGGATGTTCTATCATTTTGTCGTGGGATCCCACGATCGATTGAACCTTGGCTGTGGCCTTCCTGGTGTACGTCTAGGTGCCTTACTTTTCGATGACCGTCATACTCCTCGTCGATCTTGTATAAGCATCGTGGGATCTCACGATCACATTTTCGGTTGGCACCAGGTTCTCCTACTCAGGGGGGTTCACAAACACTCTTCCGGAATTTACATGATACCGAACTCGTGGAATCCCACGATTGATTGATAATATGTCGAGGACTCGTCAGAGTGATTCAGTTTGACCTACTACTTCATTTGTATTTCTGTAGCAGTCTATGTGATCCCTTAGGAGGATCTTGGAATATCGCGATCTCTGGTTTAAATGATTGAGCGCCAAGAGTGTCGTGGGATCCCACAATGTACTAAACGTTCTTTGGTTAATGTCTTCTAAACTTCTGCGACGTTTTCCTGGATGCCTTGGCTTCTTCCAAGTGGTTCTGGAACGGCCCTCGTGTTATCGCACTATCGCATCTGGGCTTTCGAACTTCTTGTTGACAATAACTAGATTCACTTGTTCATGTTGCGTTGCCGTGTGATCGTGAGTTCCCACGACTGTACAGACGTTGATGCTTCTGTCCTTCATGTCGTGAGGTTACAATGCCATGAATGCAGCATTCTTCTGTAGACATGCCTAACTCCTTGAATGTATGATGTACAGGTTTTACAGATCGTTTTAATCTCGTCCAAGGGATTCGATAGAGCTCACTCTGACAATGGATTCATTCTGTGAGTCTGCTGCTGACGCGATAGTTCCGTATGTGGACGGAGCGCATGTAGAGGGTGAATCATAGGATTCCACCGGTGGATGTGAAGCTTTTGTGAATGGTGATTGGGTTAAGCTGTTTGTGCCTGGATTCGGTGAAGTTGGATCAGGAATCGTTAAAGAGGTTCGTCCCCAGGGCCAGTGGCTGGGTGTGCCCATACCTGTTGAGCCTTGGATTTACATTCTGGTGCGACCTCATTCTATCAAATTAGAATTCCAAGATTTGAAATGCTTTCCTTGTCAGAGGGGTATGAACACATTAGAGGATGTTCACGAGAATGTAGTGTTGTGGAGAGCCGCTGACGTTGTTAGAGCGTCGGGGGATCCCCCGATGGATCCATGTCCATATATCTGTCAAGGAGCCTGGTTTGGACTTGATGTGCATCGGAAGGACGTCGACGGACTCCTTGTTTCCTCGGGTTGTATCATTTGTTGGAGTCCGAAGGATCATTTCCAAGAGGAGACACTTGGTGAAGGTTTCATAGGTGTGACAGTCCTCGATGTTTTTGTGGGTGACACCGAAGCCATAATGTCTCACAACAGGTGGCCCATTTCGGAGTGCTGATTTCCCAACGGTCGTTCGTTGAAGGAGACAGTGGATCATTTTGCCGCCATTCCCGATATCGACGACCCTCTCGCTTACCTCGGAGGTAGAATGAAAGCACCATACCGGTTTATAGTTCGCAAACCCAATCTGGAACTGATGGAATCGCAGTACTCTCGCAAAACGGCAGACGAGGAGATTCGGAAAGTCAGCTCGGAGAAGTGCTGCAGACGTCTGTGTTGTCAGCATTATAACCAGGAGTTCACGCTGTTAGTAAGGCAGAAGTACTACTTGAAGTCGTTTGACGAGCGCCGTGAATATGGGATTGGAGTGGGAGGACAACTACACAAAAGGTACGGGGAGCGAAAGCGGAAATACGTCACACTAGAGGGAGTTGATGTTTGTGGCAAGGCGTGGTACATAAATCACGGCATCTCGAAGTCCACTTACCACAGTTACATCGAGATGTACAACGACGGCGTCGTATCAAGGATGCACGGAAACAAAGGGGTTAAGCGCCCGCGGGCTCGGACTGTTCAGGTCGCTGGGACTATGAAAGCCATTATTGACGAGAATGCTGATCAAATGCCCCACCAAATGCGCGGCATCGGGAACGGGCGAACGGACACTCTAAAATTCCTTCCTCCCGGAAGAAATTGGAAACGAGTCCGTGCAGACGCCAACGAGGTAGTGCCCCTTATCTCCTGTCACTGCTTTATTGATCGTGAAATCTCCCAACGAGATCAATGATCGTGAGATATCACGATCACTGTTCTGGTGCATTGCTTGTCATTTGCATTCCTTCCCCTTCGCTCGTACCAATGCTTAAGCGTACCAATTCTGGATGTGTAGTTAAATGCCGACTACGGTCTGCCGCCCGTGAGCTAGTCGACTATTAATAGACTCAAGCGGGAGCACTTCAATAACGTCTCCATTAAGCCTGTCGGAAGTTCGTTTGCAAAATATACTACGTGCGACGACCTACAGCAGTTTATTCTGAAGTCTCCGAAAGGAAGCCCCGAGTACGTGGAGTTCGTGAAGCAGCGGACTCATCATCTGAATCACCAAGCTTCTTGCCGTCGTTTGTATGCGTCTTGGCGTGAGGAATCCAAACGAGATCCTCGAAGAATTTTATGTATAGTTCACGACAAGATGGATACATCCAAGACGGCTCTACCCAGACTCCGGGTGACAACGAAGGCCACGGCCGGTTTGGGGCATCTTCCGATGAGCGTTACTGGAATGGTAGCTCATGGCCATGGTGACGGTGCTTACGCCCATTATGCTCCATCTTGCTGGCCGGCGGACTCCAACTTCACCATTTTGTCTTTGGCAAGGTTGTTGCACCGGCTGGAGGGTCCACCTATTCGAGAAGCAGGCGACCTCTTTCCATATCCGCCGGCTAACTCATAGTTCGAGGCACTGCTTAGAGGAAAGTCTAGATGTATGGACAGCCTAACCCTCACCGAACCTGGAGCTTGGGTCGGAAGTACCCCTCTTCCTGAAAATTTATATCTTCAGCTTGACAACTCTGCCAAGGATAACAAGAACAAATATCTGATGGCATTCTTATCCTTGCTCACTGCACGAGGTGTCTTCAAGGAAATTCAGGTTGGGTTTCTACTAGTCGGACACACTCACGAGGACATCGATGCATATTTCAGCCACCTTTCCAAGGCCCTGAAGACCAAGAACACTTTTGTCGTCGCTGACCTCATGAAAGCCTTCATGCAGTCCCAAGAACTGTCATTTATGCCAGAGTTCATACAGGAGGTGGGGGATTTCAAGTCGTTCGTGGAGGGTTACCAATGCGATCGCGGGGAAAAATTAATTGGATTGGAGGAGATGCACCTGTTCAAGTTCTATGTGGACACTGATGGGGTCCCCGTCATGAACTTCAAAAGGTCAGCAGTTGATTCGAACTGGTTGCCGTCGAAGAAACCTTTTGAACGCATTTGGAAGATAGACAGCAATGGTCGGCCCATGCTCCCTCACGGCTGTCCAAAGCCTGTTCCGTTTAAGCCCATGTGGGGCAGCGAGATTCCGATACCGAATGGAAATCAAGAGAAGGCAAGGGATGCGGCGCGGAAAGCTACCTTGAACAAGGGTTTCATCCTGGTAGGACTCGAAAAATATATTCAGTACTGGCAATACGGTATTTCTAAATGCGAGGGATTTGCAACTGCGTTCGGTCCATACGTGGATTACTAGAAGTGTGTTCTCGATGAGCTGAAGGAACCATTACCCGAGTGTCCTCTGGAGTTGGTGGAAGGCTTCTGGCCACAACACGACTGGAGGGTGGCGCGTAATGGAGTCCCTCACCCAGGATCGACGGTGAATCCCATGGACGTGATTGTCGCAATGTGAATTTTTGGTTTTTGTAAGTTATCTAAATCTTGGGACGGAAACCGTGATCTGGTATCCGGAATTGAGCAAGAGGTAACGGAAAACTGGAAATTAACTACGGAACGAAATTGGTGATAATCCGGATTCGATCTGAATCTAAACCGGATTAGAATTGGAGCGGATCTGAGTTGGAACGGATTGGGTCAGGAACGGATTTGGTCATGATGACAGATCAGACTATAAATAGGCTGACCAATCTAGTTGCCACTCTTTTTCAAACTTTGTTTGCGGAAATCGCTCTCCAGCTTGTACTTAGCTTCCCTCCCAGCGCTTTGCTTTCTTGTTTTGTGAGTGTGTGTGTGCGTGTTAGTGTGTTAGAGCGCGCAGCGCTTTAGTGTGCGTTGCAGGTTCAGAGGTATTCCGGTTGAGATCGGAAGAGCGAAGGTGAGAAACGGGACGTGCAGCTAGGAGAGGGAAAGGTAGCCTCAGTAAGAATCCGGTTAGCACAGCTCGTGTCCATGCCTCAACTCCGCAAGAGTAGAGCAGGACCGTCCAGTTCCTCCGCAGTAGAAGTTAAACTCCAGAAGGTGTGTCCAATTATTCCAG
This sequence comes from Pseudisothecium myosuroides, assembly GCA_951799445.1. Taxonomy (NCBI): domain Eukaryota; kingdom Viridiplantae; phylum Streptophyta; class Bryopsida; order Hypnales; family Lembophyllaceae; genus Pseudisothecium; species Pseudisothecium myosuroides. The sequence continues at coordinate 52,573,801 of OX637287.1, read as the reverse complement.
CAGAAGAGAAGGAAAAGGACAACCTGATAGAGGATCTTGCCAAGATGGGTTGCGGAGGACTGATCGATAAACCCTGGGGATTTAGGGAGGAACGGATGATTCGAGAGCTGTTGGGAAAACTCTCGAATCAGTTCGACAAGACCATCCGCGGAATTCCGGGCAGTTGGACGGAAGAGATGTGGAGGTTCGTGTACGATTTCCGGTCAGGAGGTCGGGGGATGGCCACCTCGAAGGAAGGTTACATCCGAGGGAAGTTCCGGACCACAGTGGACTCGAAGGATGGGCATGCGGTCGCGGATTGTTTGGAAGACCGGCATCGAAACCTTCTACAGTTCCTGGTGCCGATCATCCACCCGGAGAAGCCGACGAGGGTGACAATTGCCATTGGGAACCTGATTTTCGGAGCCCTGAGCGGGGAACAAAAAGTGGACTGGGCCAGGATCTTTTCCGATCTGGTCAACCGTCTGGTTCCAAAGATCGGAGGAAGTAGGCCGACTCCGTTGAATCCCTACATCTTCCATCTTTACAAGCATAACCAACTCCTCACGGATACGGAGGAGAAGGAGTGGAAGACTCAAGAGTCACTCCTGAAGTATGGGGAATCGGAATCGGAAGAAGAGCAGGAGGAAGTATCCGGTTCCGAGGAAGAAGAAGAAGAAGAGGAGGAGCAACACCGGCCGCAGCACAAGCGGCAGAAGACGACGCCTCCTCACCGGAGAGGAACCCCAACCCCTCCGGGTGAGACCTCCAACCCTGGGAAGAAACCGGTTTATGAAGAACCGGGTCCTTCCGGATCAGATCTGACGGATCCGTTCAACCAGCTGATCAACATCTTGAGCGATGTGCGAGCAGACTAGACAGTGAAGAAGCTGATTCTGAACCAGATCAACAAGCTGGTGGGAGCACCAGCGGATAGCAACCTCGCAGGAGTGGTTGCAGAGTTCATCTCCAGCCCGGATGAAATCCGGAAGCAAAAAGCGGAGATACGACGACTCCAAGAGGAGAATGAGTCGTTAAAGACGGAATTGTTGCTCCTCAAGGAGGACATGGCCACCACACGGGAGATGGCAGAGGCTACCCGGAAAGTAGTTGAGAACGTGAAGGCCACTTTTGGGGCAACCGGAGAGGCCGTCACCAAGTCAAAGCTGTTTGACGAGGGAGTCCTCAAGGACAAGAAGATATCCGGAACCAGGTTGGTCCGGATCTTGACGGACTACTCCGAGAAAGTGGAATTGGTGATGATGGAAGCGCGAGAAGCTGCAAACCGGATGGAGGAGAGCAGCCGAAAGCTGAACGGAGTGACGTTGTCACGGTCGTTCCATCTGTCCGACCTTTCAATGCCCGGGTCTTTTCCGAACGTGGGCATTCAGACAGAAGGAAAGGAGGGGACTCCCCAATCAAAGAAGAGTGGGAGGAAGCTTGCGCACACCATCAACTTGGATTCGTCACCGGATCTCCCAGAACGTGAAACCGGGGAGCGGAACCGGAACCTGATGGACGTCTTTGAACAGCTTGGAACGGAACCACCTAGAAGTCCACACTGAACCCGGGGCAGGATCAAAGTATGGATCTAACCCCAGATCAGGGTGCGGATCAAGATCAGAGCGTGGACCAAGGCGAAGACCAAGTTATGGACGAAGGAACGGATCAAGGAGTAGATCCGGTTATGATAGGTTAGGTAGGATTTAGTTTTGTAAATATTTGTTAGTTAGGACCGGATTGGATTTGATCCGGTGCGTCTGGTCTGGATCGGATGTTTTCCGGTTTGGCCGGCTTGGCAGGGACCGAAAGTTCCGCGCGGACTTTCCGGGCCCCTTTTTGTTGACTTTTGAGTTTTAAAGTGTATATTAGTCAGTCTCTGCGAAGGAGACTGGGAGTCTTTTCTCTTGAGTTTTTGTGTGTTTTCTATTGATTTCTTGTTGTACGTCTCTCCCGCGCGTGGCAGGGTTGTTTTGGTGAGGAGTTAGGAAGATGTATGCAGATTCTAGAGAGATTTCTCCCCTTAGTGTGTTGTTTTGCTCTTATGTGCATGTGAGTGGGTATTCTAAGTGTTGGGAGTGGATTTCAGTTCCTCAGCACCTCTACAGTTCACAGTTCCGGGCGAGAAAACCGTTGTTAGGCTAGGCGGATAGGGAAGGAATCCTTAGTCGCCCTAGAGCTCCTGGATAGGAAATCCGGTTGAGTGTCCGATCTCTAGTGAGGTCTCGCTGCCCTAGTTGGTAAACGGAAGGACTTTAGTTGATGTTGGAACGGACGGATTCACTTGTAACCACCTGACTTTGCACGGAGGAAACGTGGCATCAAGGTCGTTGTAGTATGAGAGGATCGTACGGGGGGGTCTTTGTGTGACCTGCAAACCGGATCGCTGTCCGGGTGGCTGTGAGATCAAACCGGATCCGCGCTAGTGTAGGAAGTAGTGGATTAGAGAAGTAGGTCTTCAGCCACTATAAGTCACGGAAGGAGTGGCGGGCCTGCCACTCTCAAAAGCAAGCGGCGAACCCTCTGATGGTGAAACAGAGGCAAAACTAAACCAGAGTGGAGTGAGAGTACGTGTGAAAGGACCGGATCGGATTGGTCCAGAAGAGTTCCAGGATCCGAAGTTGTAGGATCCTGGGTGGTGGTAGTTTTACAGGACCGAATAGCTTGACAGACCGGAAGAAATAGAGAGAGGTCTGGTCGTTGTTTTCGGTGTGTTGTTGTATCTGGTTTTAGATCTAGGACCGGAAAATAGAAATTGGATACTGGCTGAGCTTAAGTTGGGAATAGAGCTAGACACTTCACAGAATCTCGTGGGTTTGATCTTTAGAGTCATTTTGTTATGCTTTAGAGTGGTTTTTGGGAGTATAACAGGGAATTCACTTACTTTGTGTTGCGACAGTGATTCCGAAGGAAGAAGAGGAGCCGGAGCCTTACTGCGGCCCTGCAAATGAAGCGCCAAGGGAAAGCTTTAATCCATGGCTAGACATACGACCAGGCTGTTGGGTACTTGTCAGACCGGAAGTCCCGGAATCATGTGCTGTTTGGCAGGGAAGAGCATTGTCTTTTGTATGCAGAGTGGAAGAAGATGTGAATAACGGGAAGTTCTTGCTTCAGTATTGGCGACCTGATAACTCTGAAACGAGGCTGGAATTGATTTATCAGAATTGCTGGTACGGTAAATGGGTCGTTGAAAAAAGTCCCTCCACCTGGGTGGACGCGGGTGCTGCAGTGTATGCGAATTGGTCCAGGAGAGTGGATCAAAAATCACGGACGATTCCTCAGAAGAGTAGGGAGGCTGCCTTAGTGAATTTGAATCGGGCAAACGTGGTGGACCCATGATTGAGTGCCTAGTCCGGGGTCGCTACTGCCATCGTGGGAACTCCCGACGCACTATGTCGGTCGTCGCGGCAATCGTGAAATGTCACGATGCATTCTGCGGGGCGCGACTGCCATCGTGATATCGCACAACGCATTCTACATCTAGTAAGCGCAGCCGCAAGTGAGGGTTTCGAAGTACAGTCCGTTGAGTCAGTAGGACTGTTCTTCGATTAATTTTTCAGAGCTACTTTTTGTGACTTGTATATGTAAAATAAATCTTTATGAATATATTAATATGTTTATGATTTCTATTCTTTGCGTGCGGCACGAGGGCAATGACTTGATAGCAGAAGCGCGGGATGTCTTTCTTCCTCTCATCTCTTGAAATGGAAGTGGTTTATGTTTGTGTCTGGAACAGAATACATTGCTCGGGTCATACATACATTCAAATGAGTCTGAATAATGCATTTCTTTTCTCTCGCAGTTACACTGTTGGAATTCTAGTCTTCTAGGTTTTGCATCTTCACAATTATATAGCGGACAACCAAGTACGAATCTATTTTTTGCAGTGAAAGAACCTTGATGTTCTTTACACAAACTCAAACTAATGTCATTATTTCGGATGGAATATTATGTTTACTTAGCCGTTATTCATCTTCAGATGTATGTTGAACGTCTGAGCACCTGTAACTCAGTGGTCTACAGTTCTTCAAATGTCACTGTGAGTACTGTGATATGCCCCTGTCACTTCATCATATCCTGACTACCTTAGCTCCACTATGTTAGCAGTTCGTCGGGGGATCTCCCGGTGAATCCTAGAACCGGACTCCTTATTCCCAAGAGCAATTGCTCATTTGGTAAATGTCAACTGATGTTTGAATTTCAAATCTACTTGTGTGTACTTCCTTTGGACTCTCGGGATACCATATATCTTTGAAAGAATCGGCCCCCTCGTGCCTTATTGTGAATCATTCTTGATGGACTCGGATATCACTTGCACTTTAGCATAGGAATCAAATTGTACCACTTCAACACCAAGATTGTCAGTGAAGCCGACTCATATTCTACCACCCCGTCAGGGGATCTCCCGATAGAATTATGTGAAGATCAGCGCTCACTGAGGGATTAATATGGGATGGGAGCCATGTTTGCAACAAGTGGTGGTCATCGGGGGATCTCTCGATAGGTTCTGAAACTTCAGTTGTGCTGTAAATTAGATGCCTAAACTATGGAAACCCGGTCCACAGATCTCTCAATACAATCATGTGAACTCTACCACGGATCCGCTATGTTACAACTACACGACTTCTTTCATTTCCAAGCACATGAAGCACTCCCCAACATACTTGTGGGTGCTGAATTGGATGCATGCAAAGCGTTCCTATTTCAGGAGATCTCCAAATCCATAGGAAAACATCAGGGGATTTCACCGCCTCTTTACTTCTGGACTATTGAAAGTCCAAAAGTAGTTAAATATGGCATTAGTCAATGCCCCTTTTTTTTAACTGTCTTTTTTCACAATTTTTAAAAATAAAAATAAAAATGATTTTAAGAAAATAGAATACATAATGAATCCAATGGTAGTAGTTTTATAAAATTCCAAGTTAAACTCCGCTTTGTGGAATTTTATAAAGTTTAGTGGTGAAGTGCGATTCAAGGCTCATGATTTACAAAAGATGCAATATCCCACAACAATATGCACATTGTCTCCACATAATAAAAAATAATGGATAAAGGATCCATACCATCTGAAAGATAGTTAATAGACATGTCCAGATCAGCCATTGTAGATCAAAAAGCTTTTTTGTCTTACTAGCCAACTGCCATACACTCCACATTTCTTGCCATTTCATCTTCATAGACATGTCCATTGCTGAAGTTGCCAACATCCGAAGCTTTTTTTTAATCATCTCTAAATTATCAACATGAATTTCATAGTGATGAGTTTCATAGTTTCATATGACTTTTCTTCACTTGCTTCAAGAAAGGTGTCGCGAGCTTAGAATCTACAATGGGAAGCTAATTCTTTAGTTCTGAATGAAAAGCTACCTTCACCTTCTCAACAACTTTAGAGACCCATTCATCAAGTATTCAAATGTACTTGCAGTCCAATCTACTGGATTGGATACTTCTCATAAATTTTCTGTGAGCCGCAGCAGCAACGTCCCCCAACTCTTATTGTACAAAGTAAATGATGTATAAGAATAAGCAAAATTACACATGATGACAAATATTACATATAGTAGCCCAACATAATACTAATTCAAATTAACAACAAGAACAAATAAAAAAATGATAATGAAATATAAGGAATCACCAATTGACTTCATATAATGCTGCCAACATAATTGCAATGTCCTCATTGACCTCCAAAACAATACTTTCAATAGCCTAATGCCACATGAAGTTGTCCGCATGATTGCGGTTGATAATAGGCAACCATGCTTGAAAATGGTGATTGCCATTCCACTCCAAAAACATCTTGCTAGAAAAAACTTTGAGATCTTCATCATTTTTGAATTTTTTCTCAAATGTAGCATTTGCCCACACCTAGTAGGCACTCCACAATTTAATAATATCATTCGTGACATTTACTATCTTACCTTTATTGTTTTCCAAGGCCACATAGAAAACTCCATTTCCTTCCATGTAACCACAAGTAACAAAGTGTAAAGCAAGTCCTGACAACTGTCCAAAAAATCATACATAATAAAAGAATATTGATTTTTTGATTTTGCCCTTGGTACCTTAAAATTGATTTTGCCCTTGATTCCTTAACCTCTCGAGACGAGAAGAAGTGTTTACAATCTTCATCTTTTAAAAGTTATGCAATTGTAATTCCGACTGATCTTTAGGAAGAAGCTAAAGTATAACAATTAATCTTCGTGCTTGTGGATCTTTTTGTGTCAACATCTTTGAAATAATGTTTAAATCAAGATTTAAAAAATTATAGTTAATGTATATGTATTGTACAATATATAATTCAATATAACAGCTACTAATAGCTATGCACTAAGAAAGCCCAATTTTTTTTGCATTTGACCAAATTGTATTGAATATTGCAAGCAAATTTGAACCCAAAAAACTGTAGCCGTTAACAGCTGGGGTTAAAGAAGGCAAAAAAAAAATTCAACATTTGACCAAATTGTATTGAATAATGCAACAAATTTCATCCCCAAAAACTGTAGCCGTTAACGGCTGGGGTTTAAGAAGGCAAATTCTTTTTTAGCATTTGACTAAATTGTATTAAATAATGCAACAAATTTCATCCTCAAAAATCGTAGCCGTTAATGGCTGGGGTTTAAGAAGGCAAAAAAAATTTAGCATGTGACCAAATTGTATTGAATAATGCAACAAATTTCATCCCCCAAAACCATAGCCGTTAACGGCTGGGGCTAAAGAAGGCAAAAAATTTCAGCATTTGACTAAATTGTATTGAATAATGCAACAAATTTCATCTCCAAAAATTGTAGCCGTTAACGGCTAGGGTTTAAGAAAGCAAAAAAAATTCAACTTTTAAACTTTAAAAACCGTAGCCGTTAACGGCTGGGGTTAAGAAGGCAAAAACATTTCAACATTTGAACCCCAAAAACCGTAGCCGTTAATGGCTGGGGTTTAAGAAGGCAAAAAAAATTTCAGCATTTGACCAAATTGTATTGAATAATGCAATAAATTTCATCCGCCCAAACCGTAGCAATTAATGGCTAGGGTTTAAGAAGGCAAAATAAATTTCATCATTTAACCAAATTTTAGCATATGTTGCAAGCAATTTGGCAACATCTAATCAAACTCATGTTGATTTGGAAGCCACTAACTGTGAGTGCATCTACAAGAGAAGACAAGCTCTTTATACAAGTGGGGTGGTAGGAGGTAAGATAACCCATGTGGGATATGTAAATTAGGATTACAATGAGCTCAACTACTCATACCTAGTTAAATCAAAAGCAGGAATTGTATTCAATGTACGACTTTGGACCTCATTTTGGCATAGTAGAATAACTTTTTTAAGAAAATTTTCAACTAAAAAAGTTAGTAAATGAAGTTAAATTTTATTTCTAAAAATCCGTTTGAGATTTCAAGTCTTAAATCAAAAGTTATGAACAAAATTGGAAGGGGCTGGAAGGGACATTTTTTTTTACAATTTTCAACATCCTCTTTGAATTTTGTCCATAACTTTCTTTTGGAGCCTCAAAATTAAAAAAAAAAATTGGGAGATGGAAGTGATCTTGATTTACCAACTTTTTTGTGTTCAAAGGATTTTGAAAAAAATTATTCTACTATGCCAAAATGAGGTCTGAACTTCTACATTGAACACAATTCCTGCGTTTTGACAATGAGTGGTCAAGCTCTCATTTTTGAATTGTCTTATTTTCTCTGAGGATTTATGACAGACAGTGAATTTCATTATAAAAACAACCTTTCAACCATCCAGTCTCACTAAATGTCAATGAATTAATTCCTTCATTCAACCATAAAAAAAAATTGATGATAGATGGTCAAATGATAGTTAATATATGGTTTAATGAATTGTTATTGGATTCTTTGGATTTTTGGCAATCCATCTTCACATTTATGTGTAAATTTGTTTATTTGGTCCTAGATTTAGCAAAAAAAATGGCATTTTCTTTTAGCTAATTTAAGCCAAGCTTACTATCTGAGTACGGCATTTGTTCAAGATGATTGTGGATGGACTTGGAAGTGGAGTTGATCTCGTAAAACAGATGCAATCAAGTGGCAAATTTGGAAACTAATTTATCATGTTTGATCATGTGAAGAGGGTGAAATCATAGACAACTTTTGCTTGTCACATCTATAACTTTATTTATTGCAAAATCATGACCATTGTTGTTTGTGATATACAGACTGAAGGCACCAAAGGCCTGCTCATTTTTGGCGTTGTCCAAATAGGTCATGGTAGAATATGAGGTGTCGGATCCAACCTTCCAAGGATTCATGTGTAATAGTGCTCAAGCCATCTTCAATGCAGTTTGCATTGTGTATGGGTCATGGGTTCCATTTGCTCCAATGGTAGACCGTAAAAGGACTTGCTTGTTCCACTGGGCAATAAACATATACAAGCATACAAAGAAGCTAATCACCAGATAATTATAGAACTAGCATATCCAAATCTACAAACTATACAAGGATGCAACATCAATGTCTGAAGTAGACAAGATGTTTCTAGAAATCAAAGCTTGGTGGTACTTCTCTGGAGTTGCATTAGAACTAGAAATTTGTGAACTGAAGGATTGGATCACACTTTGGTACTATCAATACCGTTAGTGGGGTGGATTTATGGAAACGGTATTACCTTTAACTTCAATTTTTTTCTATTTTTTACCCTAAATTCTAAATTGGAATCCGTTTGAATAATGACTTCATTCATCATCTTAGCAGAAATTGAAAAAAGAGGAACTAATAGATGTCCCAATGTGCAACCTTGAAGAAACAATGCACTACAAACAAATACAAGCTTCTGGAAAATGTGGGTCTAACATGTTAATTGCCACATATAATGACTAGATTTGAGCCTTCATGTAGATGACCAATTATAGGGCTTACTCTATGGGGGCCCTTTTGCAAAAAGCGAGGGGAAAAGCTCATCTAAAAAGAATTTAAAATTAAATAGAGCTATGGCATTTGGAAAGGGAAAGAAAATTGCAAACGCATTCAACAAGATGCTTGAAGCAAAATACTTATGCATTCAAATTCCACACTTGGAGGGAAAAGAGGTTTTCAGATCCAGCAAAGGAAATTGGATCTTCTGATCACTTTTGAAGGTGATATTCATCATTCCAACAAGGTTAACTTCTCTCATCCTCCGATTCAAATTAGATTGTCCATTGCTAGAATGCAACTTGGGACTGTACAATTGAGGAGTTTAAAGCAATTATGCCCTACACCTAATCTGTGGTAGAAACGGATTGTGATACATTAGACCACATAGCGAAAATTTCACACAAGTCAAGGAAACAATGTCCCCTACATACAAAGGACAGAAGAGTGAGTATAAGGGTACGGCAGTTCAAATCAAGAATTTTTGGTTTTGTATAGACCAAATTGCATGATATGCCATATTCTTACCCGAGCAGAGATCCCCGAGGTCTAGCTTGTTTTTACTGATACCAATTTTACTTGTACCAAAATCATTAAGCTTGAATAAGTTAGTTTCGCCTAAAGTCTACCAAACCAATGTCACCTCAACGTCTTTTCACCTTGCCTAGGATATTTGAGCATGTACTGTGGATTTATCTTTGACCAGCACATGCTGAAAGAATCTCTTCCATTCAGAATGGCAAGAAAATTTGTCAAAGTAGTAATTAAAATCACCGCAATATGTGGGAAAGTGTAAGGAATGTTACTGCAAGCTCGACTGCAAGTATGATTAGGGTGAACTTCCTTTCTTGCCGTGGACTTAGTGCTATTTCTTATGCTTTCGTCCAGGACTGAACCTAACCAAAAGGTTTATAACATCACACTTTTCAATTTTCCATCTTGTACATGTTCCCATTATGGAAGCATGAATGGAAGTCCCATTGGAAGCGTGGCATGTACTTAAATTGCAAACACCTTTTGTTACTTCTACAAATTGGATTATAAGATAGATACGTTCATCCACGTTCCTAGCCTTAGCTTGGATGAAGTTAAGCAAACGATTGTTATTGCCAAAATCATCAAGACGTACAAGTAAGTTAGTAGACAAATATTAGCATTATATGAAGTAGATATGTAGCAATGATATTCTATCTTCAAAATCTCCAAATTCAAGTAGCAAAAAATTACATTCATATTCCAATATATATTCCTTGCTTCAATGAAAGAACATTTTATTATGTACACAATGTTCTACATCCTATGATATTTTAATTGAATTTGTCTTCTTCTCATCTTTAGATTTGCCTCTAAATTATTTGTACTCTCACTTGATCAAACCACTTTGGGACAGCCTCTCAAAACATGATATAAATTCCAAAACATGCAAAAGCCCCAACTTTCCATGATTCTAGATCTAAAATCCACGGTCATGGGTCCCACAGTAATAGGTTGTATTTTTCTAAATATAACAAATTTTATTGAAAAACATCAATCTCTTAACTTTTTAACCAAAAAATTTAGAAATTACATCATGTTCTAAATTTCTAGGCTCTAGGCTCACACAATCCCCGCTCACCGCTCTTAGGCTCACGCTCACACGCTCACACGCTCACATGCTAGTGTCATTGGTCAACATTGAGGGAAGACTTCAACTGACAAATACATACTAAAACATAATCTGCCTGTTCTAGAATAAAAATAAAAAGCCAAGGGAAAAAATTCCAAGTGTCATTTTCCTTCTCTTGACGGAAAACAGGGGTAGCGTGAGCTTCCTCCATGACCCCTGTCGGATCCAACAGGGGTCATGAAGGTAGCTCACGCTACCTCCTTTTTCCATTAGGACTGGCACCTTCAGCATGCTAGTTCCTTGAGCAACCGGTTAGAAATTAAATTCATACTTCAGGTTACTAATCAAGAACTGCAAGGCATCTAATTCAAATACTATTTAAGTTCACATTAAATCTCTATGCACAATCACTGTTTTCAACATTCACGGCATGAGTTTGCGGATGAAGGCAATGCTTTGGCCGACTCAAAAAATATAGAAAAATTTATAAATTTTGTCCACAATCATTTTCAACTATACAAATTCAAAGCTAAAGCATGTCCACAATTAGTTCAACTCGGAAATATACTTCACTGCTCATAATCCCTTTCCAAATTGAATATCAGCATTCGAGAAATGACAACTTGCCAAATCCAACTATTCTCAGAGAAAATACACATTTCAGAAATACTTTGTGATTACATGATGAATCCACACGGCCAGCTTCCATTCATGTACACCTCCACCATAGTCACTCACTCAAATTTTACGAAAGTCACAGGTGAATGCATGGTTGATGCAAGAAGATCAGCTTACCAACCTGAAGTGAGTCCATTACTCATAGGGCGATCTTTCAAAAGTAAAAGACCAAGAGAAGCAAATACACAACAATCAATTAAGCAATGACTCAAGTTCAAATCTTCACAGAAATCTGTGTACAATTCTTGAGGTTTCCAATATTGACAAAAATCAAGAAACAATTTTAATAAAGTTGTGAGCAACAATCTCAAGCCACCTGAGGGCCCAAAATGTCACAACACACAATCAAGTTTGGACTACTACAATATGCTTTTGCCAAATCGTGACCAAAAATGGGGGTAGCGCAAGCTACCTCCACAAATCCCGTCGGCTCCAACGAGTTCGTGGGAGTAGCTTGCAATACCCCCATTTTTGGTCACGGTTCACTAGAAGAAACCCACGTTGGTCTAAACAAAAAATGTGGGCTAAAATTTGTTGAGAACCATGTTCCTAACTCAAAATTCTGGGATTCCAGCGTTGGAAACATGGTTCTCAACAAATTTCAGCCTACAATTTTTGTTTAGACCAACGCAGGTTTCTTCTAGTGGTTTGACAAATCTTTCAAATAGGAGATTGCGGCCGAAATACTTGAAGGACAAATGGCTACCGATCTCTTGTGATTTACTTTCTTGCATGGGTCATGATCCTCTCAAAAAATTTAGTTTCAAATGTGTGACCAAAATTGGGGGTAGGGCAACCTACCTCCACGAACCCTGTTGGCTCTGATGGGGTTCATGGGAGTAGCTTGCACTACCCCCATTTTTGGTCACGGTTTGACAAATCTTTCAAACAAGAAATTGGGGCCGAAATACTTGAAGGACAAACGGCTACCAATCTTCTAGTGATTGACTTTCTTGCACGGGTCATGATCCTTTCAAAAAATTTAGTTTCAAACGTATGACCAAAAATGGGGGTAGCGCAAGCTACTGCCATGAACCCCGTCGGCTCCAACGGGGTTCGTGAGAGTAGCTTGCGCTACCCCCATTTTTGGTCACGGTTTGACAAATCTTTCAAACAAGAGATTGCGGCCAAAATACTTGAAGGACAAATGGCTACCAATCTTATAGTGATTGACTTTTTTGCACGGGTCATGATCCTTTCAAAAAATTTAGTTTCAAATGTATGACCAAAAATGGAGGTAGCGCAAGCTACCTCCATGAACCCCGTTGGCTCCAACGGGTTTTGTGGAAGTAGCTTGCGCTACCCCCATTTTTGGTCACGGTTTGACAAATCTTTCAAACAAGTTATTGCAGCCGAAATACTTGAAGGATAAACGGCTACCAATCTCCTAGTGATTGACTTTCTTGCATGGGTCATGATCCTTTCAAAAAATTTAGTTTCAAATATACAACCCAAAATGGGGGTAGTGCATGCTATCCCTACAAATCCATGGGGACTTGAGAGGGGTCGTGGGAGTAGCTTGCGCTACCTCCATTTTTGGTAAAGGTCATGTACCAGATTCTTTCAATACACCACGTTGGAGCTAAATTACGCGTTATGAACGCTAGTGCTTAGTAAGCTCCTCATGCAGATTGGAATGTGCTTTGATCCTTTCTAAATAAATCTCAATGTTGTGCACTCTCAATGACTTGGTTTGGAAGCTTCACTAGAACTTGGACTTGCTAAATTCCATTGGTTGCCTTGCAAGTGCAACCATGACACCTCGCATGACACGTTTGTAAACTCTGAAGTTGCTAGTGGACTAGTAGCTAGTTGGTGCTACTTTGGGCCCAAGGGAGGTCTCTATGCAATGTAGTTGGAAGGAAAATAAAACTAGAAAGAAAATGATATATCCTCAATGCTGAAGTAAAACTTTAGTGAATGAAGGATGTAGGCAGAGTTTGTTGTGAACTCCACGATTGTGATGTTGAAGAGCTATATTGATACACACCAAGGAACAAACCAAATAACACCAAGATCATAGACCTATGCTTTTGACAAATTGGTTGCAACTCATATAAAATGTTGATTGAGGAATTTAATACCAACTGGGCCATAGACAAACAACAAACCTTTTGAATGTAGTTTTCTTGATCAAGCTAGTTTGCAAAACGCATGGATGCCATCTCAACTAAAGACCAAGTTTAGGACTCACAACAAACTGCAAGATCATTACTTCAGGCTAAAGGAGAGACTACTTCCCGAGTATAAAATTGCAACCTTTACTTGAAAAGCCACAAATCAAAAATTTCAAACATGCGGTCATTTTGTGAATTTAGATTCCCCCTACTTAGCAATCAATTTTTTCGTTTGACTTTTGTGTGACACCAGCTGTCTAAGTCAAGAATTTGAGGTCGATTGAGTATCTTTTTACAAAGCAGCATCATCTTATACAAGGCATGCATGACATTGCGTACTTAAGGGTAAGAACATTTGAAGGAATATCTACTCAATAAGAATGCAAGAAATATAATCAATTGAACAAAAATGAATTGGAATGGATTCTTGAGTAAACTAATAGGACTTTGGTTCCTTGAGGCACAGTCGCCTGCAGCTCCATTGGATTTGGATGCTCTTCCTCTCTTACGCGGCTTTGGGTTCTCATCACATTCCCAATTTGCTCTTGTTGTTGTGGCTGAGACATCCAAATCACAAGTTTTAAGTTAATTAATCTTGAAGATATAATACTTCAAGATCAAGAACGAATACGAAGTAGATGAGAAGCAGCTCAGAAAACAAGTCCGAGGAAGGCAAAGTGAACATGGTAAACTTTTGTATTTGGAGGGAGACCAAGAATCTTGGCATGCACCAAATGCACGGTGTGCCGAATTACTTGTGACAATTTGACAAAGATTTTGGATATGGGGTGATCAAATTTTGCTATTGCCTTAAGATAAATTTTGGGCTTGAAGACAAAATAAAGAATCCAAAATAGAAACCTGCAATGCCTTTTGCAGTTGAAGAATTTCAAAGGATTGGGCCAGATAGACATTCCAAAAGCTTTGAGCAGATAACCAGAAGCTGGAATTTCAATTAGAAATATTCTCCTAATCTCAAGATAGCAGACTGTTTTTTAATTTCTATTATTGACTTCATGCTTCTTAGACATCCAGCGTGGAGTGTTGTCCCGAAACCAACTTGCAATTTATTTTGATCCACATGCAAGTATACTTTAATTCAAATTGACTTCTTTGGAATGTTGTTCAAAAGCAGTATAAGCAAGAAAATTGACAATAACATTTGAAAAGAAAAGCAACCGAGGCAATAATTTGTTTGACACCACTTGTGATGACAGTATCCGTGCATGGACAAAAATGACAAACTACCATGTTTTTAATTAAAAGGACATACATGTAGATCTTGTCCATCCAGGGATGAGTTGAAGTTGAGAGCTGCACGACGAAGCGGAGACCTCAAGAAAATAGCAGAGGCGCTAAACACATTACCTAGAGCCAAAGGTGTTGGAATTCGCATACTACATTTGGAAGGTGAATAGATTTTTGGAAGCACGAAGAGGAAGTTGGACATTCCCATTGGCAATGTAGGAGATTCACATCAACCTGACAAAGTGAATTTCTCTCAAAATTTCTCTCAACCTTGTGTATGAACAAGGTCTACTACGGCGCTAATGGAAAATTTTGAAGGTAAAGGAAAGCAGACTGTCACTGATTTGCAACAATTCCGACATGTTACAATTGCATTTGAAAGCAACTATGATACGTCGCAGTGGTACATTGCAAGGATCAGCCACAAATCAAACGCAAAATATAAAGCTCAGCAGCGGACGTCCAACATCAAGTGCACTGCCAAAATTGCAAGAGGACGGAAGGGACCCCCAACTTTAAAGGATTGTGATAGAAAAGAAGATTACGGGACTAAGTGAGAAGTGGTGATAGACTTCTGGTTTTGTTGGGATGACATTGAACAGTATGTGAAAGGTATAATGCGCAAGTATGTTATAGATGGGCCGGAGGTTCTCGAGGTTTGGCCGATTTTGACCGGGCCAACCTCAATCAAGAAGAGACACTGTATCTACAACATGCTGGCTTCCATCTCCAAGAGCGCTCTACATTGTCACCACGACGACTATTTAACATGTCAAACATATTCAAGAGTATCTTTTATGATCAACCGCCGCCAAAAGATGTAGGTGTGTATCCAATGGTTAGGAACAATTGAACCATATAGAGAAATGAAAACGCACCAACTATAGAGCAACAGAACAAGTGGAAGAGTGCTGGAAACGTTAGAGGGCATATTGTGGGAATAACCTTGCTTCCTTTTCCAGACGTAGGTGCAATAGTGTCCTTGAAGACTAGAGCATACCCTAACAAAAATGTGTACCAAATTACATTGGATATGTTCTCCTTATGCATATGCCCGGACTTTATTCAAATGTTTGTTTCTGCTATTGGAGGGCATCATAATTGCAAGCACTTGTACTACTTGTACCAGTATTTCTACAAGATGGACATGCATTATGACCAATTCATTCATGCACCCAATTATTGCTTCAACAAGTTGAAGCTTTTTTTACTTCAAGCAGGAATCATTACTGTTCCAAAGTAGAGGTGGCCACATTCTTCTATGTACTTCATTCGTATTGTATTAATTTACATTTGGTACGATTGAAATGATTTTAAACATATGGAATAGAAAATGTTTATGCTTTCATGAAGTATGATAGTATGTGTCATTTATCAAATGTTGTGGAGTAAGAAGGTATGAATGGTCAAGAACTACGACGTTGACCCTTAATCTTGTAATGCATGTATGAATGTGAAATTTAATCTTGTGTAATTTTTTCTTTTCTTTCCCATTTTTTTCACATCCTTTTTTATATTTTTCTATTCCCCCCTCCCCTTTCCTTTCGATTCCTTTTCCATTCTTTTGTCTTTTAGTTTTCCTTTGTTTTTTCTTCACGTTCCATTTTTTTTTTTTAGTTTTTTTTTAATTTAAAAAAAAATTATTTTTATTTTTGTAGAAGACATCTTCCACATTTTATTTTATTTTTTCACAAGAAGTAGTCACTCCTTTTGATTGAAGTATATTTGCGAAGAGTCCATAAGACTAAAAGCTGATGGCCCGGGATCGAATTCTGTAAGGCCCCAAATTATGCCAATGGGCACATTCTCTATACTGAGCTTAGTATTTAGAGTTGATCTAGAGCAGCTATAGTAGAGGCAAGGTAATATCCATCTTTATTTTTGTGAATATTATTTGCTCAATTGATTATATTGTGTTCGACAAAGAATCCTTAATTGTGTATAGAATTAAATTGTAGTGGGTGAGCAAAGTCCTAAATTATGCATAGAAGTGTGAAGGTCTTACCTTGTAATAAATGATAATTGCTAGAGTAGAAAAGGTTTATAAACAAAATCCACGATTATAGGGGAAGCGGTCATAGATCCTAAAATTTATTGTAAATAGAAATTTTTTACCTTTTTAAAAAAAAATTGAATAAAAAAAAGTTTGGAAAAAATTATGGAAAAAAAAATTTTCCAAGCTCTACGCTCACAAGCTCCATGCTCACAGCTCAAAACTCGCCTCTCCACGCTCACACGCTAGCATCGTTGGCCGTCATATGGCCCCAGATTCCTGGAATGCCGGGCAATATCGCGAGGATCCCGCCACGTGATTAATCTCCGAGGAATCTTGCTGGTTTGGGTACTTGCCGCTATTGGAATGTTGTGAAACTTATTGGAGCGCATTATTTTAGTGAGATTTTATCGCAACCTGGGCAATTTACAAGAAATTCCCATTGGAGGTTAGAACAGTTGACTGCCCAGAAAGAGGTTTTTCTGCAAGTCAGAAGATGCCAAGAATTTCCATAAAACCTCTTAGGGAGTCTCACAGAAGATATGGAAGTGTATTTTTGTACCTGGCACAATTGGTCAGTGGAGATCCAAATTGGCCGTCTCCTTGAATTGTCAATGGTGCGGAAATCTTTTGCAGATGAGGGAATTTTGGCACATCAATTTTGCCGTTGGATTTTTGGAGTGGAATTTTTCCTAAAACACCATTCTTGGGCAATAGATTCCTCCACGGGCCCGTGTTGCGTTAGTGGCTCATGCATGCTAACAATTGGGGGAATTTATCAATCTAATGGGGAACTCAAAACCTAACTCTAGGACTCGACCTAGTGGCTTCGCTATAGATCCTTTGAACTGACTTAGCCATGAATTGTCACATTCTCGATGGGATTTAGCCCTTTTGGGGCTATGTGACTCAAACCCAACAAATCCTCCTATCTTGTGATTTCTATTTTATTTTTAGGCAAGATTTGGATAAATTCTAGGTATAAAATCAAAACTAAACCAAATACTATAATGGGCATGATACAACCCTATTCTATTTCTACATTCTTTTTATGGTTTTTGTATACTTTTATCAACTTTAAATTGCAAATTTCAAAAAAATAATCTACAAGTTCCAAGTGACAAATTGGGAGCTCACACAACTGCACCCCATGGCACCGGCAATCTACTTTCGGTCACTTCTGGTCAGCCATTGACAGCTGTGCAACATTTATTTCTTCCCGCTTTGTGTTCTCAACATCTTCTGTGCCAATTTTTCCATCAAGTTTTTGTTTTCCTGAGTCTTAGTGAATCCTTCATACTCCTTTTTAGATATGATGTCCCTCTTGTCTGCAATCGCCTGCAATTGTCCGACAATACACCCCAAAAAAATCCAACCTTCACCAGTTTGGTCTTCATCAAGTGCGAAAATCTACATCTCTGATCAATCAATGTCAAATTTTCTTTAGCATCTCGCGTCGCCTCTACCTTCATACCCATTGTGACAACTAGATTCATGAAATTCCACCCAAATTGGACTTGCGGCTTGGATTCTCCATTGTGACGTGCAAGAATGTGTTGTTGACACAAACTCAGGCTAGGTGATGAAGGGTTAAAGGATTTTATTATCCATAACCATAAATCTATAATCAATTAATGAATTTTCAAAGTGATTTTTTTCTAAGATCTAATGTGTTTGAGGCTCATCTCTAAGATCCTTTCACATTTAAAATTTCAAGATTTCTAATTGACCCCCTTACACAAAATAGTGAAATTAGGTTGCCCCACACGAATTTCTCAACTTTCTACACTATATAAATATTTATTATTATTGTTCAAAAATAGACTACTTTTTAATTAAATATTGTTGTAATTGGGACTCATGAACCTCCATGGGTACAAGTGGAAATATCTACAAAAGTATTTATTGACTTTGATGGCTTGTAATATAACTTTTGGGGGTAAGGCAACCTAATTGTTAAAGCAACCTAATTTTACTAATTTGTGTAGGTGAATTTAAGAAACATTTATACTCTCTGTTGCGTTTTTGGACTTTTGGACTATAAAGATTGTTGCAATGTTCCAATACTATTTTGTAGATTTTGTCAAAAGAATAGGATCTTGAGGGGAAGGCACTTAGGTTTTTTTACTTAGGTTTTTTCTAAAATCTTGGAAGAAAAAATAAAAATGTGGAGAAAAATGGATGAAAAAGTGGATGAAAGTTGATGGAAAAATGGATGAAATTTCAGAAAAAATTCACAAAATTGGATGGAAGAAGTGGAAGAAAGTGGTTGGAGAAAATGAATGAAAGGAATTGGAAGAAATGGATGAAAGTGGTTGGAAAAAATGGATGAAAGTTGGTGGAAATTGTCCAGATGAAAAATTGGATGAAAGTGGATGAAAAAAATGGATGAAAGTTGGTGAAATTTAGATGAAAATTTTGGATGAAAGTGGACGAAAAAAATGGATGAAAGTTGGTGAAATTTAGATGAAAATTTTGGATGAAAGTGGATGAAAAAAATGGATGAAAGTTGGTGAAATTTGGATGAAACTAGATGAAAGTGGATGAAAAAATGGATGAAAGTTGGTGAAAAATTGGATGAAAATTTTGGATGAAACTAGATCAAAGTGGATGAAAAAAATGGATGAAAGTGGTTGGAAAAAATAGATGAAAAATTGTCAGAAATAGATAAAAGGCTAGGAAAGAAATGGAAGAGAAAGAATTAAGATCTTGGAAAAAATTCCATTCAACTGAAAATGGTTTTGTCCATTCAATAGAACCCATTCCCATGGAAGTAACTTGTTCTATGACCGTGGAGGTGTAGAATTCCTACAATCGTGAATTTAGGAATTAGTGCACATTTTCAATTTTTCAAATCAATTTTCCCACTGCAACCTACATGGGGGCTATTTTGTGAGCCTTGGAGCGTGAGCCACAAAGTCTAGTTTTTGAGTTTGTCGAATCTCATCTTCATCTTCCACACCATCTCCTGCCATAGGCCCATGACTGTCACCCATGTCATCGTTTGCCTCTCCTTCTATGCCAATAAAAAGTTGGTTTTCAGCATTCACCTCATCAAGGGTCGAAGACTTTGAAAGAGAGATCATATTCACCTTAGACACTAAGTTTTGAATAGAAAATGATATTATTATAAAGTGCACGAATGGAGTCCGATTGTAGTTCAAATAATGAGGAACAATGTAAACAAGATTGCATGGTAGATGAACAAGAGTACAGTCTCATGTCACCAAACAAAATATAAGTTGGTACATTAAATTTCATTTGTACATTATAAAGGATGTACATTATTCAAGTCTACAACTGCATGTTTGGAGTAGAGACTTCCATAGTCCACAATAAACACACAAGATACAAACTAACAAAATTTGACAAGATACGGTAGTTGGACGACACCTCCAAATCATTGTACCTAACATGATCAAGTCCAGATGTCCTTGAAGAATAAAAAAGAACAAGAACTAGTTCACCTGACCCCAGTCATGTGCAGTATGATTTTAGAGATGGTTGATTCCATTCTTTGTCCATTTCTTCCAACAGAGGATTTTGAGCATTTTGGCTTACCAATAGCCTTTCCATAACGTCTTGTACGTTCTCCAACAATCAATCAACTTGGGATAAAATTCAAAAACCAAATGGATATTAGAGACAATGTAAATGAACACAACAACCATATAACTATTGCAAGCAAAGACCCCTACCTGTCTAGTATGGTGTAGAAACACCAAATTTTAATCCTCATGGTCAGATCAAAAGCAATATTTGTAGGGATTGACAGGTTCCACCATGTCCAACAACCAAAATCTGAATTAGAAGCCTCATAATTTGACACAAATCAAAATTCCAAAAAAGAATTCTTCCATATATTAGAGCCCCTGAAGCACCTCTCGCCACCAAAAGGCCTTGGTATAATGTATGAAGTCAGAAGTTTCAAAACAAAAAGTATTGCACGTGAAGATATATTAAGAGATTCAATAAAAAGACATTACAAAATAAAAATCACCAAACTTTTTAAAGTAGAGCCCCAAAGGCCACTATTGCCAAAGAAAACTAGAGGCTCATGCAGCTCGTCAGAACCTCCAAAATTAAAATAAAGAGTAAACAAAACTTGAAGAGATGAAAAATAATGACATCAATAATGCAAATTTTTTTTTTTTCCCAAAGTAAGAGTCTTCAAAGAGTCGCCACCGAGAAGCCTTAGGCGGGTTCATGTGGTCAAAACAACTCAATTTAAACGCCCCAACTCTTGAAACATTTTGAGATTTAAAAAAAATCCATCATAAACTTTTTTTTTTTAAATTCCATAAACTAGCACCCTTGAAGCCTCTCTGAGCATCGAGAGGCCTTTTGTTGGTGAAGAATCATGGAACTTTTACCAACACTAATCAACAACTAACGAATTTTGACAAGATTCATTTCACAACAATCAGGATTTAAAAATAATAAGTTGCACGAGGTAGTGCCCTCCAAACCCCCTCTCGTTGCCAAGAGGGGGTTTGGAGGGCACTACCTCATGCATATTTTACAAACATTAATCAATAATTAATGATGTTCGACGGGATTCACTTCACAATAAGTAAAATGAAAAATGAAAAGTTGCATGAGAATATGAGATAGTGCCCTCCAAAACCCTTGTCGGTGCCAAGAGGAGGTTTGGGAGGCACTACCATTAGAGAAATAATCAGGCCTTTTGCAGTCCTTAAAGGACCCCACAGTTTACCTTTTTGGGGGCTTAGGGATTTATTTTTCTCCTACTCTTGCTCATCTTTCGTTAGGTGATTGTCAATGGCTCCAAATCCAAGTTTAAGTGTTTCATAATCAAGGTTTAAGGTACTTTAATGAACTTTAATTTGATTACATGGGGGAGTCACTAGCTTAGAAGTTTAGTATATACGTGAAATTAGGGGATATTTTATGGGGGCTATTTACCTAATATTTTATAATTTAATATATTCTATTGTTAAAAATAGTTCTAAATTGCCATTTTTAATAGCACCCTATATTATTTATAATACACTTTTGAATCCAATTTTTTGGCCCTCATATTAGATTTAAAAATTGAAACTAATAGGTGTTGTTTGATTTTTTTTCCTATTACTATTTTTTATCCTTTTTTTCTTTATTCTTTTGTCCTTTCAAACCATTTTTTATGGTTACTGAAAACTAAAATACAATATATTTGGACGATGTACTATGGCCAAACAAATACATATACAGGCTATAAATAATACACTCTAGTTTTGTCAAACAACTTATTACTAATCATCTACAATATATTCTAATGAATACAATGATCGAGTGCAAGTACTTCAAGCAAAGAAAAGATGACACTACATAATTACAATATAGTTGGACTTTAAAGTCACCTAAAATTTATCATGAATTTGGCTTTAATATATTCATATTTGTTCACTCCAAATAGTAAAAAGGTATGAAAGAGCTAAGTGGTCTATCATTATTAAGTATTAGGTGTGTAAGAGCTTGGTTGTCTTCAAACTTGGATGAAAAGTTTTTTAGCTCCTATAAAACTTTTATCTAAATTTGAAGACCACCAAGTTCTTATACACCTAATAATGATTGATCATCAAGCTCTTTCATACCTTTCATAACAAATAAGAGTATATTAAAGCAAAATTCATGATAGATTTTTCAAATTTTAAATGACTTCAAAGGACTTTAAAAATATCTCTTGAGGCAACTAGAGCCCTTCATCCAAGGTTCATGGATAATTTAGGACAAATCATGTGTCATTTTTTGTCCATCTCTTCTTTAAGGATATTAAATACCCACTCTAAAAAATTATTTTCTCCCACATATTATTGCCACCCTATATTTTACCTACGTAAAATCTACTACATGGTATAAAACATAACCCTATATTAGTTATAATAGCCTACATAAAATTCTACACTCTTTATATTAGATATAATATTGTTTTCAATTTTAGGTACAATAAATATATAGTACCCTATCTTAGATCTCACGTGGTTTCTAATATGTGCACTAAGTGATCTCCCCAAGTCTGATTATTGAGCACCTTTAACTTGGATGCTAATTGAACTTTAACCAAGTTGTGGAAAACAAAGCAAATGTCCAAAATAGTCCAATGACCATCTAGTATCAACGAAAACTTTTTAGGGCAAATGAATGTGAAAGACTTACCTCATTGACATTAAGTGAGATGGAGGGGGGAAAGAGTGTGTTATTATAAAGAAATCAATTGTCCATCATGAGTCCTCAAAGAGTATCACAAGTAACTTGAAGTTGAGACCTTAAACGCTCGTTGTCAAAACATAAAAATTATACTAAGAAGTCAAATTTCAAACCTCATTTAGTGTGGGAGCACAAAATGTAAAGATAAGGTTAGTTAGCTGGTAATATGAATGAAAGAGTGAGAAATGGTAAAATTTTTAGCTTTTTGCAAGGCTTAAATATTAGATTTACCAAAATTAAGACCTCTCCAGTATAGGATAATCGTAAATAGATAAATAGGTTAAGAAGGGGAATTTAGATTCCTTGATTTATCGAGATATCCGGAACCGGATACGGAACCGGTGGTTGAATCTGGACTTGTTCAATATACCGGGGCCGGCTATAAACATGTACCGGAGGATACCGGAGATCCCAGAGGAAGCCGTTAGGGCAATTCTGCGATCCAACGGCTCTACCGGAAGTTAAGGAAGACCGTTTAACGGTCACAATCTTCCGGGATTTCAGCGGGAACGGGAAATCCTAACGGGAAATCCTAACGGCTGGAAAGCGGTTGGACGGGAGAAGACCCAGGGGTCGGATTTTCTTCCCTCACTTCTCAGTTGGAGGATTGTGGAGACCTTGGAGCGCTTGGAGTCGTTGTGTGGAGAGTCAGGTTGCAAGGAGAGAGAGAGCTCCGAGATTTCCAGACCTGAGAGAGAGATAGGACCAGGACTGAACCAGGAAATTGGTAGTTGGCCATTAGTGAGGGACTGTGTGAGGTTTGTAGACTGAGGGGTATTTGATGGAAGTTTGAGTACAATGGTGAAGGGCGAAGGGAGCAGAGCTGTTACCCTGAAGTTCAAGAACGTTGTTCCGATCATCCCGCAAGATCCAGGTTACCGGAAGCAGTTGGAGGAGGACCTCGCGCAGATGGGATGTGTGAACTTTCTGCAACGACCCTGGAAGCTGAGGAACGAGGACATGATCCGGGAGTTAACGAGGGACCAGTCGAACGAATGGGAAAAGACTTCCCGGGCGCTTCCCAGCAGTTGGACTATCGATACCTGGAAATGGGTATACGATTTTCCAAGACCAGGAAAGGGAATGGCGTCCCGGACGCTCAAGTTTCATGAGGGTAAGTTCTCTGAAGCTCCTCATGGCAATGATGGGTACACCGTAGCAGATTGCAAGGATCAGAGGGAGAAGAAAGTGTTAGAATTCCTACTCCCAATCCTGTACCCGGAACGGCCAACCCGGATTACATTAACCTAGGCCAACACGATATTTGGGGCACTGAGTGGAAATAGAAAGGTTTTCTGGGCTGGTATTGTTAAGGAGAGAGTGACAAAGATGGTCTCATCTTTAGGGAATACCAAGGCAACAACAATAAGGCCGTTTATATTTCACCTCTATGAGTATTTAGGAACTTTGAGAGGTCCGGAGAGAACTACCTATAAGGCTGCCGCCACGTTTATGAAACTGAACATCACTCCAAAGGGAGAAGAAGAGGTAGAGGAAGAGAAAGATGAGGGATCCGAGAGAGAATCCTCAGAAGAGGAAGAAGAAACCCCAGAGAAGATTCCAGCTTCAGAGAAGAAGAAGGGGAATAAGAGTGAGAGTCAGGAATCCCCGGAACAGGAAGATCCCCAGGATAACTCGCTGGGTAGTATCATTGAGGATCTGGAGAGGCTCAGAGAGGAGTTAGGTGTGGAGAGAAGAGCAGTCAGGAGTGCATGTGGGCTGCTAGGAGGGATTAACGCATCTGAACCTGCAGAGAGGATTGAGGATTTACTCCGGGATAGAGAGAACCGGAAGTGGGAATCCCGGGTTAAGGAGTTGACTGAGCAGAACCAGGAACTAACCCGGGAACTTGAGGAGAGTAAAAAAGGGAAGAAACTTTCCCCAGAGGCTGAAGAGATCCTCCGTAGAGTTAGGGCTTTTGTGTCAAATTCAGGAAATGTGATTAACAAGGCCAAATTGTTCGATGAGGGGATCCATAAGGCCGGGTCAGAGGCAGCAGTTAAGTCAGTAGAAGTTCTGGCTGAGTATTCCGATGTTACGGAGAAGTTCATGTTCGAGATCCGGGATGTTCTTCAAGAATTGGGGTTGTTCAAGGGTTCCAAGAAAGTGCCAATGTTGCCCCTAGCAAATTTGAAGCCAAAGAGCAAGCCCAAGGAAGAGAAGACACCCGCAAAGGAAACTTCTAAGCGGAAGTCAGAAGGAGGAGAAGGATCAGGGCATGGATCCGGATCCAAGGAGAAGGCCCGGAAGTCCGGATCAGAACTTGGGACACCCCAGAGCAAGGATTCGAAGCCGTCTCCAACAATGCCCAGCACCACGAGGAAGAAGACAACACCAAAACAAGGAAGGGAGGCGACTTCTGCAAGTTATCATTCAAAGGAAGGCGAGTCGCCAAGTAACTCAGCAAAGGAGGGCAGCCAGTCGGGATCCGGTTCCCAGTCCAAGTCACATCCGGGCTCTGAATCAGAAGAGGATACAGAATTGGAGACCATCTTGCCTTCGCAGTTCAAGGGTAAGACGGCCTCAGCAACTAAAGTGAAGTATCCCAAGCCGCCCAAACCATCACCAAGCAGGAAACAGCCAACCCGGAAAGGAGCTGTCAAGTTGGAGGCACCTTCTC
Organism: Pseudisothecium myosuroides; assembly: GCA_951799445.1. Taxonomy (NCBI): domain Eukaryota; kingdom Viridiplantae; phylum Streptophyta; class Bryopsida; order Hypnales; family Lembophyllaceae; genus Pseudisothecium; species Pseudisothecium myosuroides. Next base: position 52,548,476 of record OX637287.1, on the reverse strand, counting down.
CGAAGCGGCAGAAGAAGTAACTAGGTAGTTACTTGAGTTGACCCTAGCATGGTTAGTATTAAAACTCAAGTTTTTGATAGGTAGGAAGCAGTCAATTAGCTGCTTTTCAGTTGGATGAACCTGGACTTCACTTTCCGGGTTTTTAGGATCTGAGATCCACATTTTGCGGATCGACTGGGTGTGGTAGGAAAGTCAACGTGGGAAGGATAAGGGGAATGACAGGTGTCATTCTCTGTTCCTTTCCTTTTGATTCCCAGGGGCCTTTAGGGTTATCTGGGTGTTTGGTATTTAGGGGGCTGATTTTGGTTTGAAACCCCAGGTATTCTTATGTGTATTTTTCAGTACTTTGCAAATTGATTTCAGATTTCTACTTCGCAAGTACTGGTCTGAAAAGTCTCAATCTGTGTTGGTATGCCATCAGTGTGTTAAACATTGGTAGTGCGGGTAGCTGGTTTGCAGGTATTGGAGAAGAATAGATGACCCCCGGATTCTATCTGGATCCGGTTCTGGGAGTATTAGGAGTTGGTTTATGAAGAGTTGGCATACTAAGGGGTAGTTTCATCTGCTAATTTTCCTTGAGAGTCTTCTGAGTGAGATAGCCATTCCTAGGTTGGGTGAGTTCTTCGGGTTGAAGTACGAATGCTAGCCGACGTTTGATGAGGTCTTGCTATTATCGGAAGATAGGAACTGGAAAGTAGTTGGGATCCTTTAGTTAGTTGGTACTAGCTCTGCTCTGGGAACTGTGTTTTGGCAGAGTCTGTCGTTGTAGTAAGTGGGATAGTAGGGGTTTCCTGAGTGACCTTCTTGTCTGGAGTAACTTCCCGGATCAGTTGTGAGGAAATACTTGCCTTCCGGTTTTCTTTGTGTTCTTTGTTATTTCTCTTTTAGTGGAACTTTAGCCACTTTAAACCAGTGGAGGGTAGGATTTACGTGTCCTTCCTTAAGTCCAAGAGCGGAACCCTCTGATGTAGAGGTTAAACTATACCCTTGTTCGCATTGCTTGCTAGATCCGGATCCGGGAAAGGTACAAGATCAAGACACTCTTTCCATTTCCGTGTTTAGCTAAACGGGATACTAAGTTACTGATACCATTGTGAAGGAATGCAGACCTGGTTCTTTTTGATTGGTAATATGTTTGAGAGCTAGGTTGATACAGGAGAAAGTTAAACAAATACAGATCGGGAAGTCTAGTTCTACATTTTATTCCCGGATTCTGTTTGTCTTTGGTTTTGTGTTCCGGATCCTGTTCCGGGTATTTTGAGGATACTACTAGTTGAAATCCTGTGGGAACGATACACGAGTCATCTTAGGTGTTTTTGCGCTAGATTAACACTTAAAGGGGGATTTGTGCTTTGCTGTGTTACGACATTTAGGCATAGTAGAATATTTTTTTTCAAAAAACTTTGAACTAAAACAAGTTGTGTAATCAAGCAAAGTTTTATTGCCAAAAATCCGTTTCAGGTTTTAAGATTTGAGTAAAAAGTTATGGACAAATTTCAGAGAGGGTGTTTGAAAATGTGCCAAAAAATGTCCCTTCTAGCCCTCCTTTGAAATCTGTCCACAACCTTTAGTTGGAGTATCAAAACCTCAAACGGATTTTTGGAAATAAAACTTTGCTTAATTACCCAACTTGTTTTAGTTCAAAGTTTTTTGAAAAATGATACTCTACTATGCTTAAATGAGGTATAAAATTTTCTTTTAACACAATTCCTGCATTTGCCTAAACTATGAGCAGTTGAGCTCCTATTGTTTCTAATTTACATATCCCACATGGATTGTCACCCCAACTACTACCCCACTAGTACAAAGACCTCCACTTCTCATTGTCATTTACAAGAATTTAAGAAAGTGCCATCTAAAGCTTGCTACTTCCGGTATTTAGCTTTAGAAACCACTACACATGACTTCCATTTACTTCATTTGTTGAATTTGACAATTCAACAAATGAATTAAAATGAAGCCACTTAAGAAAAAAATGTGTACGAGGTAGTGCCCTCCAAACACCGTATCGGTGCCGAGAGGGGGTTTGGAAGGCACTACTTCATGCACATTTTTAAAAAAAATCTAAATTCTCAGAGCTTCCAAATTTTTAGAGAAACATTGAAAAAAAATGTGCAAGAGGTAGTGCCCTCCAAATACAGTCTCAGTGCCGAGACCGTGTTTGGAGGGCACTACTTCATGCACAATTTTTTTTTTAAAATCTAAGTTTTTAGAACTTCCAACTTTTTAGAGAAACATTAAAAAAATATGTGCATGAGGTAGTGCCCTCCAAACGTCGTCTCGGTGCCAAGAAGGGCTTTGGAGGGCACTACTTCATGCACAATTTTAAAAAAAAAATCTAATTTCTTAGAACTTCCAACTTTTTAGAGAAACATTAAAAAAATATGTGCATGAAGTAGTGCCCTCTAAATGTCGTCTCGGTGCCAAGAGGGGCTTTGGAGGGCACTACTTCATGCACATTTAAAAAAAGAAATCTAAGTTCTTAGAACTTCCAAATTTTTAGAGAAACATTTAAAAAATATGTGCATGAGGTAGTGCCCTCCAAACGTCGTCTCGGTGCCAAGAGGGGCTTTGGAGGGCACTACTTCATGCACAATTTTTTTTTTAAAATCTAAGTTTTTAGAACTTCCAACTTTTTAGAGAAACATTAAAAAAATATGTGCATGAGGTAGTGCCCTCCAAATGTTGTCTCGATGCCAAGAGGGGCTTTGGAGGGCACTACTTCATGCACATTTAAAAAAAGAAATCTAAGTTTTTAGAACTTCCAAATTTTTAGAGAAACATTTAAAAAATATGTGCATGAGGTAGTGCCCTCCAAACGTCGTCTCGGTGCCAAGAGGGGCTTTGGAGGGCACTACTTCATGCACATTTAAAAAAACATCTAAGTTTTTAGAACTTCCAACTTTTTAGAAAAACATTTAAAAAAAATGTACAAGAGGTAGTGCCCTCCAAACACCGTCTCGGTGCCGAGACTGTATTTGGAGGGCACTACTTCATGCATATTTTTAAAAAAAAATCTAAGTTCTTAGAAATTCCAACTTTTTAGAGAAACATTAAAAAAAATGTGCATGAGGTAGTGCCCTCCAAACGTCATCTCGGTGCCAAGAGGGGGTTTGGAGGGCACTACTTCATGCACATTTAAAAAAAGAAATCTAAGTTCTTAGAACTTCCAAATTTTTAGAGAAACATTTTAAAAAAATGTGCATGAAGTAGTAGCTCAATGTCTAATTTGGCCACGGATTCATCAAAGAGGCAGGAATACCGCACTCGTGATTACCTTCGTCCTTCGATGACATTTGAGAAATGGAAGTCAAATAACGAGATATTCAAACACAGTAGACAAAATCTAAAGATTTTCATGAACAATAAAAAAAATTGGGAGTCGAATGTCGCATGGCAGCTAAGACAGTTTCGAGAAATGGCCAAGATCTAGCCCCTCTTAGGGATGGTCTCGGTGCCGAGACTCTTTTGGAGAGGGGCTCGATCATGCACATAAGTGCTTCTAATTTTAACTGAATTCGACCAATATTATTTTTGAAACAAGAATATTCAAACTGATATGGATTTTAATGTGCCCAATATGGTCGTAATTCATCATAAAGAGAGGAATCTAGTCAAGTGCTCTTCTTTGACAAATTTGAATCAAGAGTTTAAAGGTCAAATCAGAAGATATTCAACTACAGTAGACAAAGATAAAATGCATTTCACGGATGAACCAAAATAATTTGGAGTTGGATCTCACGTGGCACCCTAGGAAGTTTTGAGAAGTTGCCAAGACCTGGCCCCTCCCAGAGACGGTCTCGGTGCCGAGACTCTTCCAGAGAGGGGCTTGGTCATGGACACACGTGCATCTCAATTAAAAAAAACTCGACCAATACTATTTATGAAACATGAAAATTCAAATTGATATGATCTTCAAAGTGTCCAATGCGGCCACAAATTCATGAGAAAGACAAGAATCTAGTCTAGTGCTCTCCTTCGACAAGTTTGAATCAAGAAACTAAAGGTCGAATCAAGAGATATTCAACCACTGTAGACAAGGATAGAAAGCAGTTCACGAACAAAAAAAATAATTGGATTCCAAAATCCGCGTATCACCCCAGGTAGTTTCTAGAATTGGCCAGACCAGACCCCTCCCAAGGATGGTCTCGGTGCCGAGACTCTCCCAGAGAGGGGCTTGATCATGCACGCAAGTGCTTCTAAATTGACCAATACTATATTTGAAATAAGAAAATTAGAACTGATATGGTCTTCTAAGTGTGCTATACGGCCGCAAATTTTTTGCAGAGCCAAGTGCTCTTCTTCAATAAATTTGAATCAAGAAACTAAAGGTCAAATCAAGTGATCTTCAACCACAGTAGAGAAAGATAGAAAGTAGTTCACGAATGAATCAAAATAATTTGGTACCAAGTCTCTCGTGGCACCCCAGGCAGTTTCAAGAAGTAGCCAAGACCAGTCCCCTCCCAAGGACAGTCTCGGTGCCGAGACTCTCCTGGAGAGGAGTCTGGTCATGCACAGAAGTGTTTTCAAACCAAAAAAGAATCGACCGAGACTATATTATAAAAAGAGATAATTCAAACTGATATGGAAGTTGAGTGTCCAATACGGCCACGAATTCACTCCAATGACAAGAATCCCGCACGAGTGCTTTTGTGCGATGACTTTGAATCAAAAAACTTAAAGTCAAATCAAGAGATAGTTAAAGAAAGTAGACAAAGTCTAAAGCAGTTCACGAACGATCAAAAAAATTAGGAGTCAAATGTTCCATGGCACCCCAAGCAGTTTCGAGATGTGGCCAAGACCAGTCCCTTTCGAAGGACGGTCTCGGTGCCGAGACTCTCCCGGAGAGAGGCTCGCTCATGCACATAAGTGCTTTCAAACCGAAAAGGAATCAAGATAAGTTTCTAACTGATATGGACGATCGATACTGCTACACTGAAGCTTGAAAGCAAAAAAATATCTTCAAGTGAACATAGCTCAAACGCTTGAAACGACGAAAGTCAAAAAAGCACACAATCCGTTTTCTACCCCAGATCCTACCGTCACACATATTTCAATACTAGATATCCAGATGCATAACGATATATCTGATACGAACCGTGAAAATGTAATACAGTCCACAATTGAACAAAAATGAGGACTCCGATGCTTCAAGTCTCCCACTCTAGATTTAATAAATGGCCAAGAGGCGACCCTACTCCAATACGGTCTCGGTGCCGAGACACTTCACTGGGGACTCCTGGTCATGCACAACATTGCTAGTGGACTACCGAGAAATCATCTGATTCATTTGTCACAAGTACAAATTTTACACCCCAATATATGGCTCCGAGAAAATGACGTCTTCTGCTTCTATATATACCCTTCTCAATCACCCCTTGAGTTCTAACCACGTGAATCAGTATATCCTTAGAAGAATTAAAAGATGCTAAATCAATCAAGTCAATGTTTGAAGTTGCCCACTATGGAACAAAAATGAATGGAACGGAAAGCGTATAAAATTGAGAAATGGTCAAGGGGTGACCAAGCCTGGGAACAGTCTCGGTACCGAGACACCTCGGTGGTGGTCTTTGTCTTGTACAAAAAATCTTTTGGCTCTCATTCAAGGATGTCGAGAATTGCTCAAATATGTTAAAATTTACCCCCTCTCCAAAGAATCTAGACATACAAAGAACACGAACCCCACTCTGGTAGCTATCATATCTCAATTGTGAATCATAACATCTGCTTACTTGTTAGGACAAAGGTTTGCCCAACGGCAACCTGTATATGTTGGAAAAATTCAGGATCTTCTACCCTCAACGAAGAGTTAGGCGCTGAGACTGCAATTGGAGGCAGATCGGGCTTATACAGACTCACTTAAATTTTAATGGATGAGAAACTAGCTTTCAGAAAACTGAGTCAAAACAATCCAGGATTGGTTTGCTTGTTTCGAATGTATGTTCGTTGAAAATGCTCATGATTTGCCACCCCCCTAAAAGAGTCTCAGCACTGAGATTCTCTTAGAATTGGGCCCATGCTTGCTTAGCCGAACGTCACGCAGACACAACAACCGACCAAGTTCGAGAATAAATGATTTGAATCACACTCCCCGCCATTTGAGACTCTAATGCAAACTGAAATAGCTTCATCTTGATGACACCAGAGAAACCAGAAATAACACACCCAAGTCAATAATTTGGTCACTGAGGAACCAAAAAACAGGAAATGAATCTTAAAACTCAAGAGCTGCCCTCCCTTTAGAAGAGTCTCGGTGCCAAGACTTTTATATGGACTGGGCTCGGGGCATACCCCCCCCCCCCCCGCCAGCTTTGAAGGAATGCAAAACTCAAAAATCTGATCTCATCAACAAGAAACTAGATTTTAAGCATTGGAGTCAAGAATTTGACCAAGAAGGATCAAACAAACTAGGAACGATTTTCCTGACAGCAACCTGTTTAAGTTGAAAAGACTCAAGAGCTGCCACCCTCGGAAAAGAGTCTCGGTACCGAGACTATAGTATGAGAGGGATTGAGCATACACAAACTAAGGATACGATTTCAGTCTCGCCCATTGATTATAATACACCCGAGTTAATATTTGGTCCACTAAGGCTTACATAGCAATACTATTGTGCCATTCTGTAGGTCAGGGTTCAAGAGTATAGCAACAAAATTTCTCCCACCCACCCCGCCATCTTACTTGAATAAAAGCACAAGAGTGAGTAGCAGAACTGGTTTGTTATCCGGCCAACACAAAATCATTCAGAAAATCAAGAGCTCTTATTTCCAGGAAAAGGTAATGCAAACCGGACTACCCGGATTTCACTCACAGTACCCTAAAAATCAAGCACCTCAAGTGGTATTTTGTCCACCTCCGGTCAAATGTTTTGAATTTTGGACACTATTCATTGTCGAAAATACTCAAGACCTCCCACCTCCGGCAAAGGGTCTCGGCGCCGAGATTGCCAGAGAAAGTGGGTCTGGCTTGCACAGCCATACAATTGTACTGCTATTCTTGCCGAGCAAGCTTTTACTCTAAACTAAAATCTTGCTTATTTCCATCTAGTCTACAGTGCAACCCAAAGTACCTTGATCTTATTAACGACATTACTAAATAGCCTAATCCCCAAGTAACTGTTGACTGAAATCGAAACTCACCGAATTGACTCCTTGAATTTCTATAAGAAATGAAAAAGGATTTCTTTTAATCATACCTCTTTACTTGGAGGTGGAATCTTATGTGGATGTGCATCACCAATATCTCCAACTGGGAGTGCATGACGCGACCTTAAAATCCTCTCCATAATGAACTTCTTCCTGATGCTAGCACTCAATTTAGAAATAGAAGTGAGAATAACGGAGAGCATGTAATGCAATTTTACCTTACAAGAGTGATTAAGAAATCTGACAATCTAGCATTCGGAAGTTCAGGAATCTGAACGATTAAACATTCAAAAATATCTAAGAGAGGGTTTGGGTGTAAAAGTCGTACTTTGTACAAAAACGAAGTGGCAAGTGTCTTAGGTGCTATTGCCGACTTTGAAGACTGGTTTTTGATTTTAGGGTTTGAGGAATGCGGTCAAAGTCGACGGAACTGGAACTGCTGGCTCAGCGGCCGGTCGTGCCATCGTCAAGTTTGATTGAATTTGCGATTAGGGGACAAGTTTGAGAGCTTTGTTGTGCCCACAGGTTTGGCACGGTCTTGACTCGGGTGATTGGGTCGGGGTCTTTGCTCAGATAATTTTGAAGGGTCCATTTTTGTATGCTTGCTTTAACTTTTAATGTTTTGACATTTTGGGTATTAGATGGAGGTAGCCTTGCTCAGTAGTGATGGATCACCAAACTAGTCCTAGCTTTCTTGGATTTTGCGTAATAGAAATGATATTGACTTATGCCCTGCCAAGACCTACATTTTGTTTGTGCAATTTGTTGCTTACTATTTATTTTTTCTAATTCTATGATTTCCTGGCGTCACTTTCTTTACTCCAAATAATAGTGAAATAGATTGCTCCACACTTATTTATAAACATTTGGCACTATATAATTATTTTCAATTATTGTAGAAGAATACACTACTTTTGAATTTAGTATTGCTATAATAAAGACACATGATCCTCCATGTGAAGGTCTATTATGTTTCTCAAAATGAGTTGTGTACTCGTGCATTTGTACATCTAGGCACTCACACACATCTTGTGAAGGACGGGGAATTCCGCGATATGAAGGAAAGAACTTTGACGCTGATTAGAGAACAAATGGAGAGGACACCGAGTGGCACCAACTCCTCAATTATCTTGGAGGCTATAAAGGAACTCTTGGGCGAGCTAATTCTACATCCAGATGGAGTGTAGACCAAGACTCTTCACTTCGACGAACTCGTCCCGGTGCTGGAGAAATGCAAGTATTTTACCTTGGCAAATATTTGAAACGAGGTAACATCTTTCAAATATTTGAAGAGATTTGGAATGATTGATAGCATTACCAAATTGAGGGGGTCAAGCATGTGGGCATTTGTTCAGGAGAATAAATTCCCAAGTCAAGGGACAGATGTGGATAAGGTTTTTGTTTTCAAAATGTCAAAAGTGGGACCTAAAAGTGGAGTTGACCTGGTGAAGCAAATGCAAAGTGGAGGGGACCTTCAAGACGCGTGGCTAATGTTTGACCATGTCAAACGCGTGAAGGAGTAGACAACCATGGCATGGCATGTATATGACTCCGTGTATTGTCGTGTAATGACTATCGTTGTTTGTGACATGCTATCCAAAGATTGCACGGCCCAAATTCTATTTTGGAAAAATCTAAACTTTGTTGTCGACTTACATGGGGTAGGTGACCCTCAGTTCAAGGAATTTATGGTAGATAGTGCACAAGCAAATTGGAATGTTGTACGGACGGTCTATGGATCCGGGGACATTAGCATACCAATGGAACATCGTGAAAGAACATGCCTCTTTCATTGGACTCAATCCTTGGAAAAACATACCAAGGCGGACATTCGCGCGGACTTACAAGATCAACAACGTCTACTTTGTAAGCAATACAAGAGTACTACAACTTCTGAGGAGTCCGATACTTGTTACCTAGCCATAAAAGCGTAGTGGTTATCATCAGGGGCCACCACGGATTTAGGACTGCATAGATTGGAGCTGTCGCTTTCTTTTTGGCATTTTCGGTATCGTCAATGGGGCGGATTCATGCAACTTGTAAGTCCTTATCCTCCTGCTTTTCATTTCAAAATAATTCGGAGTTTTTGTATCTCAATGAATTTCTAGGTGTCCTTATTTCCCTTTAGGTTCTATAACCAGAATTTGTAATGCTCCCCTATCCGATCCATGGTAGGTGGACGTTATAGATCCTTTTGGACGCCAAGAGAGGTGATTGGATGAACACGTTCTTAGAACTTTTACCATTTTCTAGAAAAAGTCTGTCGGCTTTGTTAGGGAGAAATTTGTGAATGTTGCATGCCGTTTAGAACTTGGAGAGCCCTCTTGGTACCGAGAGGGGTAATAGGGCGGACTCCCTCTTGCAATTGTTTCATTTATTGGGTGGACAATTTTTGTCTGCAATAGGCAGAAATCTGTGACTCATGCATGGCGTTGGTACCTTGAAGACACCTCTTGGTACCGAGAGGGGTGTAGACGTGGGCTCCATCTTGGAACTCTTATATTTCTTTGTAGTACAATTGTGGTGTGCAATAGGAAAAATGTGCGATTGAGGCATGGCAATACTACCTTAAAGGATCCTTTCGGTATTGACAGGGATTCTACTGTAGGCTCTATCCTAGAAACTGAATGTGGTGTATGTACTATTTTCTTTCGAGATCTTAGCGAGTCTGAGCTAGCAAAAATGCCATCTTGTAACCTCGCTGAGACAGTACATAACAAGTGGCTTCAACAATCTGGAAATTGGAGGAACGATCTTTACATCGCCACGGTAGACAATTTTGTCAGAGCGTTTATGCAGATGGTAAGGTATTACCAATACTTGAAGGGAAATGAAGCCGGTACGGGACCAGGGAAGGAAGAGCTAATGCTCCGCGTTGCCTAGTGTTCAACCGAACGAACGGGCAATCCAAAGCTGCTTACCAAAGCTATTTCAATCATTCCAGGTATAGAAGAATTCTTCAATAAAGAGCCTCACCTTGGAGGCAAAGAAGTGTTTGGATCGCAAAAGAGGAAGGTAGACATGCCACTATGACATGAGTCTAAGTACGAATATGACTCGCATAGACCGGACAAAGTCAATTTCTCCCATCTACGCATTCTATATTTCCACGGTATTAGGTGTATTTCAAATCTATTGTTATATGTGTGCAAAATGACACGTATCCTAAACCGCGATCATAGGACACCCTAAAACCGCGGTCATAGGTCCCATCATTTAAAACTATTCAGTTGTGCATGGCAATGGAATTTTGTCACTCATTTTCTCATTTTCCTAGTGTTGTCTTTTAGTTTTTCAAAGAATGGCTGAACTCTTATTGGAGATGATTTCATCCAATATTATATGTACTTTCATCCACTTTTTCATCTACTTTCATCTAATATTTATTCTACTTTCATCCAATATTTCATCCACTTCCATCCAAAGTTTCATCTACTTTCATCCACTTCTTTCATCCAAACCATTTCCTCCTTTGTATACTCTAATCTAAAATTCAGTTTACAACCACAAAATTTTTTGAGACTCTCACCCAAAAAATTTCAAATTTTCAATCAATTTCATCCAAAATGTTAACCACTTTCATCCACAAAATTTCCAAATTTTATTTCATTTTTCCATTTTCCATCCAAGATCTATGCTCCCCGCTCACTATTTCCTGCTCGTCGCTCGCCGCTCCTTGCTCCCTGCTTGCTTCCTAGCAACGTTGAATGCGACTATAGGAAGACCCCCCCTCAATTTTGAAAAAATACCTCATTATATAATTGTCTATATGTTCAGAGAACTACCTAATTCTACTCAATTACTCAAAAAACATGTCAAACCTATCCCTCAAGATATTAAAAATAACAAATAAAAGAATAAATTTTCAATATTGTTCATAAACAAGTTGATCAATGTACAAGCTTATGATGGCACATGACAAACAACGTCTGCCCACACCTCTAGCCCGTACTTTGTGTTTGTAGCAGTTTGGTTGATGCTTTGAAATCCAACAAATGGGTACCGTATACTCAATGATTCTCTGCAAGATAGGGAATCAAACAACCAGGCAAAGTGTTCCACATTTCGTCTTGAATGTGGCAAAAGAATGAGAACTACATTAGCTTAAAGAAAATCTTCTCCCATCATTTATCAAGGAACACAAACAATTATAAAACACGATTCTGTCACCAAGTAGAAAGGACTAAGGAATACTAGGTTGTGTTAATATACAACTCATTATATAGATTGTTACAATTGCTTGGCTAATTGTACAGATGTGGGTTAGATTGCTGCAATGATTTCGTACATGGAGTGTTTGCGATTGGAGTATATTTGAACCTCATAATTGTCCATGAGTTGTCCTTCATGATTTAGTCACTTGTGAATCATTCAACCATCTCTTTCATCAAAAGCAAAAATTCTTCAATTTTTATTATTTGAAACCAAGGAATTGTAGAAGGTGGTAATATATAGTAGATTTGACACTTAGGGCTTTTGTTGGGGTTGCATGGCATAATGCTACTAAGTTGGATCAATAAAAAGTGACCAAAAATATATATGAGCATATGACAAATCAATTTTGGTCTCTTATGCAACTTATTGTTGAGGACGTTCAACTTCAGCATTTCCCCCTTAAAGACAACAAGTGCAGCAACAGGCTTTAAAGTTCAAACTGCCATTCTCTTTCCAACAAATTAAACATCTATCACAATTGAGAAGTAGCAATTCCAAGTTGCTATTCTTATTCTCTGAAATCCTGGTTGTCATTGGATGGTCCATTCCACTTACTTAGTCATACCTCCATTCCTGGTTCAAGATCTCAATCTCACAAGCTCTAGTTCATGACTACCATTGAATAATATTGTTCTACTTAGTCTCTGACTGGTCTTGCATTTATGTATACATACTAAATATGGGATAGATCGATGTTAATTAGCAATTGAATATGCTCTCAAGAATCAATCAGTGGAAGAATCAATCAACAGTGCATGTCGATTGATCTACCCATGCATGAACTGGATATCAATATGATACCTGAAAGCTCAACATAAAAGGATGCCTGAGGAGAATTTTACTTGAAGTGGTTTTGGAACCAGACTCTGAACCTTGATGTCATGCATCCAGTTCCAAATGCAATCCATACTCTCGAGCAAAAATAACAATCTAAAACATTCAACTAGGAGCTTAGTCACTTTGACGCAAAAGAATATCTTTGATTGAGCCAAAAAATAAGATCTTTTAATTAAAATACTATACTAGGCATACAATTTACACAACCTACAATTTCATGTGAGAATTGTCCTAATAATCGTATACCTTTTGTTGAAGTTGTTAAACATATAACTGTTTAAGATAACAAGACTTTTCACCGTTGAAGTTGTTAAACATACACCTGAGAGTGCCACTACATCAACATGATACCATATCTAAAATAATGCAGAAAGAGTAAAGCTGCAAAGTTTCTAGAAGTCAAATGCTCAACTCTTTGGGTTTGACAATTTGATCCCTTTTACAACAATGGAGGAATCAATCAGTGGAGGTTCAGCTGCGGTGCCACTAAAGTCTACCAAAGCCTTTCTAAATCATATTTATGCCACCTGCTGAGCATGTCAATTGATCTACCTATTCATGAATTACATGTAGTATGAACTTCTGCAGTCCTTAAAAAATTATTGATTATCGTACAAAGTTGATGGTAGCAGCCAAATGTTAAACAAATGGATTTGAAGACACCCCCTTATAAGGTTCAAGTATCAATTAATGGCAAGTACCGTCCACTAATTTTGGTTCGTTATTCCCAACAGATTCATTTAGGAAGCGGCCAAGGTTTATAGACGTAAAAATCTTGTTAGAATTTGTTGATGAGGGAGAGAATGGACTATTAGGTTACACAAAGAGCTTGTTTAATTCCAGATAGTCGGAGCTTGATCTACAAAAAGAAACAACAATTTTAGAAATTAAGAAAATGAGTCAACAAACTAAAGAGCTGAATTCTTTATTATTGCAATAGTGCAATGAGCTTGAGAAAATACGTCAAATGAACAATAGAATTCTGACACAATTAGAATCATTTCGAGGACAAGTTGAGCGATTACAGTCCAAAACTGTCTTATTACAAAATAATTTGAATTCTGTGAAAGAAAAGCATGTTGAGGAGTAAAATAATCTCATGAAAGAGCTTGAGGAAAGCATGCAAGGGGAGATTGCTTTAGATAAGGACACAGATGTGATAACTAGAGAGCATGCCAAAAAAATCCAATTCCTAGATTAGAGTTACATGGCTAACATTACAGCACACAAATTAGAGCATGAAGGAACTCTACAAAGTATATCAAAGCTGAAAAGTAAAAAAGATAAACTACAGTCAACTCCATATAGTTACCATAAACAAGTTCAAAAACATCGAGACTTGTCCTTGTTGTCGCAAACCAGAAGCTAGGCAAAGGCAATGCAAAGATTGGCCAGTTCAATCTTAGCACCAAGCATTGTTCAAGAGATACAAATAAGCAATGCACTCAACCATATAAAGTAAAGGCTGCATGGAAAAAAAAAGCAACAACTTGAATCTAAAAAATTGTTGGCCAAAATTTTGTCCAAAGGAGAAGTTTTAAATCCATGCTTTAGACACCTACCTTAAAAACTGTTGGAATAGATGTAACTAACATGTACCTTGATACGATTGGAGAGTCAATAAGTGTTCTTCAGATTTCAGGAACATGCGATAGATCAAGTATTATTCAAGACAGATATGCTACAGTGTACAAACAAATGAAAAGAGGTGCAAAAAAATTGGCGTCATCAATCTTTACTCCAATTGCCAATAACTAAGCTAGATTCTATCGAAACTAGGATAATTAGACTTCAACTCCTGAACTCTTGGAGAATGGTAAGAGAGAGAGAGACGATTTTTTAGTTCAAACTTCCTGCTATCATTGTCAACTTCAAATGATTGGCACAAAAAATTCCATAGCAATCTAGGCTCTTGATACTAAGTGAGTTGTGCTAGCAAAGAAGGCTTAATCAACATACTGAGGATGTACAAGTGGATATAGTTCATTTACAAATTGCTTATTGTGCCATTCAAATTATTTTTGCATAGTATAGAAAAGAATTGGAATTTTTCATCCTGCATAATTAGTACCCAATTTTTACACAATTCCAATTGATCAAGCATATCAAATTTTAGTTCTAAGAAAGCAAAATTTCATTTTTGGTGAATTTTTAAAGCCAATTTTCATGGTTTTACATGATTTTTTATTAAAAACAATTAATGATGAATTTTTTAATTTGATTCTGTAGATATGTAGGGCACATCCATACGCACATATTTTATATTAAAAAACACTCCATTAAGTAACAAAAATATAATCTCTAGAGAAAAAATTCAATGTGAGGCATCATATGACCAAACTTTATAAAATAGATATCTCTAAATTTTAACTAGATTTTGGCAAAGTAATTGTACCATCATGTTCAAATGTACAAAATTAGTCACAATGTTGAGGTCAAATAGCAAAATCTAATTAAAATGTAGATATATCTATTTTACAAAGTTTGGTCATATGATGCCTCATATTGAACTCTTCCTAGATTACATTTTTGTTACTTAATGAGGCATTTTTTAATATAAATATGTGTATATGGATGTGCCTTACATATCTATGTAATCGAATTAAAAAAAATTGGCACCAATTGTTTTTAATAAAATAATATGTAAAACCATGAAAATTGGCTTTAAAAATTCACCAAAAATGAAATTTTGCTTTTTAAGAACTAAAATTTGGTATGCTTGATTGGGATTGCACAAGAATTTAATGTTAATAATACAAGACAAAAAATGCCAACTCTACTCTATATTATGCAAAATTCTTTAAATGATAGAATAGCCAATTTGTAAATGAACTATATCCCCACTATACCTAAGGCACACTATCTGCTCTTCATCAAACTCTTGAGATTCCTTTGAATCTATTCGACTTTAATTTTGAAGACGTATTAGGTGATGAGGAGAGGATAGACCAAAGTTTTTCTTTTTTTGGCAATGCGGATGATCATGTACTTCCATAGGTGGAAGTACATGATACACAAGGTAACTCTAGCAACACTATAAATGTCTCATACAAACAAACTGTTGTAGAGAAAAGACTCATGTACAAAATTTACAAAGTTATTGACGTCACTCTGATACCATGTTCTAACATCGACAACAAGAGAGACACTCATACACATACTCCCTCTATCCCACTAAAAACCTCTAAATTTCTTTCCCATGAGGGATTAACTAGATTTTTTGTCTTTGCGCCAAAGATGCATGCATTCAAGAAGCAGTAACCCATTTTCCAAATCTATGCAAAATTTACACCTGAGGTGCTGCGATTTAGGCACCCAAACTCCATGCGATTTTTATCATATTTGAGCACAGTTTGTGAATGCTGCCGACATTTCATGAATAGTCAATATATATAGGAAGTGTTGGCCGCAGACAAATTGTAAGTCTCTCTTCTAAATTCCTAAATTGCTAGTTTGGATGGAATAGAAGCAACTTGGTTCACAACCAATTGACAACCGCATCTTTGAAATTCACAAATTGCCGCTTTTTGATCTACAAATGTCATCGTTATCTGATTTACAAATTGCTGCTTCTATATTTTTGAATTGCATTGGTGTTTGATTCAAGAATTGCAGTTTATGATAGCCACTTCACAAATTGCCGCTTTGGATCCATGTGCCACTTTGGATAAAAAATTCATGATCCAAGAGTAGATATTGGAGTACGATAGATTGAATTTCAGATCTATGCAAAATTTTCCCCCCATGTTGTCATTCAACATAGGCAACGCGTAATGAGTCATCGAAATCAGTAAATGGAGGTTTTAGTGGGACACAAACTATGCCTAATTTGGAGGTTTTTAGTGGGACAAAGGGAGTA
Source organism: Pseudisothecium myosuroides (assembly GCA_951799445.1). Lineage (NCBI taxonomy): Eukaryota > Viridiplantae > Streptophyta > Bryopsida > Hypnales > Lembophyllaceae > Pseudisothecium > Pseudisothecium myosuroides. Next base: position 52,532,420 of record OX637287.1, on the reverse strand, counting down.
CATATCTTTAATAATGAATGTATTACAAATGCCAAAACAAATACATATATACAAAGAGTCTTGACGTAACAAGGTGAAGAAACAAGGTGATGGATGAACATCTGTCAACCACGGGGGAGTCACTAGCTTAGAGGTTTAGTATACACGTGAGATCGGGGGATTTTTTATGGGGGGCTATTTTTCTAATATTTCATAATTTAATATATCCTATTATTAAAAATAATTCTAAATTGGCATTTATTATAGCACCCTATATTTTTTATAATGCACTTTTGAGTCCAATTTTTTGGCCCCTATATTAGATTTAAAAATTAGACCTAATAGGTGTTGTATGACTTTTTTTTCCTATTGTTGTTTTTTATCCTTTTTTCTTTATTCTTTTGTCACTTTTTCTTCAAACCATTTTTTTATGGTTACTAAAAACTAAAGTAATTTAAGTTTAAACAATGTATTGTGTCCAAACAAATACATTCACAGACTATAAACAATGCATTCTAGTTGTGTCAAACAACTTACTACTAATCATCTACAACATATTCTAATGAATACGATGAGTGCAAGTACTCAACAAAGAAAAGATGACATTGCATTACAATATAATAAACAAGTATAGACTACCAAGCTCTTACACACTTAATAATGATAGACTACCAAGCTCTTTTATACCTTTCTACTATTTGGAATGAACAAATAAGAGTATATTAAAGCAAAATTTATGATAGATTCTTCAAATTCTAAGTGACTTCAAAGGACTTTACAGATAATTATAGAGGCAACTAGAGCCTCTCATCCAAGGTTCATGGATAATTTGAGACAAATAATGTGTCATTTTTTGTCCATCTCTTCTTTAAAGACATTAAATACTCACTCTATAAAATTATTTTCCTCCACATATTATTGCCCCCCTATATTTTTTCTACGTAAAATCTAATACATAGTATTAAACATAACCCTATATTAGTTATAATATCCTACATAAAATTTTACACACTATATTAGATATAATTTTTTTATAAATTTTAGGTAGAATAATTATATAGTACCCTATATTAGATCTCACGTGGTTTCTAATATGAACACTAAGTGACCTCCCCGGGCTGTCAACAGCCTAGCCTAAAATTTCATTGCCGGTATTTGATATTGTGACTTTTTACTAAGGTAAAACAGCCTATCATGGTCAAATGACCCATGATGGTTGCCTAGGGAATGACCCTATGGTCGTTATTTTCAATTTGTAAGATGTTGGGCCACAATCAATGTCTCACTTGACACTAATGGAGTGATTAGTAACCTCATTAGGAATACCCAACTTTTTCAGTGTAAACCATTGTAGAAAGAGTCTTCCACATTAGAAAATATTGTGACTACTTTAGGTGAGTAAAGTGAGCATTAAAGGATACAGTTTTTGTTGGTTATGGAGTAGTCTAGAGACTCTTTTGGAGCTGAACCTTCAAAAATTCATAGCTAATTCATACTTTGTCAATAAAATATAATTTCAACTGTTCTCTCTATTTCTCACACTTGTCTTTATGTGGGAAAAATATTTAAAATTTTCAACAATGGCATGAGAGCAAACTCCTAATATTGACCGTGATGGGCTATTCTACCTTAACCCTTAAACGTCGACGTAGCCATTCTATGGCCAATGGATGAGAGGGAATCAAATTGTATAGGACAGAAATGCAACTATTCATCCTCGGAATTTGTTGTGAAAAGGAAAGATCTTCTAGAGTAGCTTGACTTCTAATGAGCACTTTTGCAATTTTTTAAGCCAATTATTCACACGGTAATGCAAAAGGATGATTTTGAGGGTCATCCCTTCGTCCTTTAAGGGTTAACAAGATCTTTACATAGACAACGTTACAAGCCCCACCTAATGTCAACTTCGATTTTAAAATCGGTTGCATTTGCATTTTGGACCTGTTGATTGGCATTTCGATGAATGCCAAAGCCTCACCAGCACTTTCTTCTAGCTGCCTTGGCTCAGAATCTCCGTCATGGTGTCGTCCACTTAAACCTTGAACGCCGCGGCGGACGTTTTGTGTCTGATGGATGACAAGAGAATCTCCTGTGTAGGACAAAAGTGCAACTATTCATCCTCCAAATTTTGTGGAAAAAGAGAAGATCATCTACAATAGTTTGACTTCCAATGAGTGCTTTTGTATTATTTTAATCCAACAATTCACACGGTGACAAAACAATGATTTCTACGGTTATGAGCTTGTCGTTTAAGGGTTAAGTTACCACTTCTTCTCTCATTAAATTAACCCCTAAATGTCCAAGGCTTTTTTTTGAACTTCTAGGAGCTTGCTCAAAATTGAACAAAAATCCAACACTTTGATAAGTTGTATCAATTCTTTTTTAATTGTAACCGTATAAAATCAAACCAGACATGTTAAAGGTCACATAGGAAAAGAAAACACAACAATACCACTTATGAATTGAAAGATTATAATGTTTGAACATGAGAGTGTTAAAACTGTGAAAGTGACTTGAAGTCTTTCATTCCTCTTTTCACATGCCAAATCTAAAAATTTGGTAAGCAAAAAAATATGAGGTTAAAGGACCTAACATGCATAACTCCAATCAATTTACGGTTTCTCAAAATTTACTCTACAATTTTTTTAAATGAATTTCTAATGTGATTTTTCCTCCAAGATCTAGTGTATTTGAGGCTCATTTCCAAGAGCTCTCAACACTACGGAAAGTCAAGATTGCAATGGGTACCCTTGTACAAAATCTTGAATAGAAAAATCATAATCAATCATTTTCAAAATCGAATTTTTGGTGCTAAAACTAGTCTTCAAAAAAAAAAATTCAAAAATATAAATTACTAAAAATAGCAACTTGGTTAAGTTTTATTTAACTTCAAAGTTTTGTGAACACCAAAATTTGGTGCCTCGGGCATTTAGGGATTAAAGCTCCCACATCCCTTCTCTTCATTTTCAAGACGACCGTCGCACTTGCGCATCGCCCTCCCGATGTATGTGTGAAGGTGGATGTATGTAAGTTCGCGCTGAGCACGAGTCCTCTCGGTAGCTAGCTTGGGGGAGTCGCGTATCTCCACATTCCGAATTTTGCAATTAGGTCATTGCTATTGTCACTATCGACCGGTTGGGCATGCAGCAAATTTCCCGATTCAAGTGATCAGATTTCTGCTTCTTAGGGGGTCCGGCCATTCTGCCATATTTTCGACTTGGGTTTCCATTGCTCAAGGCGCTCGCTATGGCACCCGCACTTCCGCAAGAGATAGATCGTGCTGCCTGTACAATGCAATTCCTGTGATAGATGTGCACGAATCACGCGGAGATCGCCGGAATGAGGTACTGAAACAGATACGGGAGACGTGTATTGAATGGGGCGGATTTCAAATCGTCAACCATGGCGTCTCTCCAGCTCTGATGGAGAGGACCCGTCAGGTGGCCAAGGAGTTCTTTGCACTGCCGGTGGAGGAGAAATGGAAATACTCGGCCTCGACTCCAACCACTACCATCGACCTTTTCCATGGCTATGGAGTATGGAACCAAAGAATTCGGTACCAAAGGGGCCTTGGATCTGGGGGATCAACTGCGTCACAGGACTTGGCCTCTTTCGGCAAGAGAGTATGGGCAGTGGCCTACAAACCCCTCATCTTTCAGGTGAAGAATTGTTTACAACAATTTCGTCTGGTCTTGGCTTCATGATTGTCAAGTGCTGCAGTTTTGCTTCTGGCTACAAGTCCCGCCCATTTCCTGCATTCCTGGTTTATATCAATGTACGCCTGATGTTTCGTGATTCAACCTTGCAGAGAAACTGAGGAAGAGTACGTCCAGGAGCAGGACAAGCTGTACAAGCACTTAATGGAGCTCATCTCGGAGAGTCTGGGGCTCGAACCGTCGTATCTCAACGACTTCTTCGGGGAGGATTACCAGCAAACATTTCTGAACCATTACCCTCCGTCTCCGGAGGGCACCCCCACCGTCAGCTAGCAGAAGCACTCAGACTTCTGCGGCCTCACCATCTTGATGCAAGTCCTGGCGGGGTTACAGTTTAACAAAGATGGAGAATGGGTGTGGGCGGAGCCCATCGCGGATGCACATGTGGTCAACTTGGACGACCAGATCGAGGTATGGCTGCAACTCATTTCAGTATTCATTAGATGTTGAGCTCGATGGATTGGCATGACAAAGCCCTCATTCATTGGAGTTGTGCCTACACTTCAGATTTTGACGAATGGATTATACAAATCTCCTGAGCATCGAGCGATGGCTAACGCCGCGGAGCGCTTCTCCATAGGGTGCTTTACCCGTCCACCAGATGCCAAAGTGGCTGGCCCCATTCCGGAATTGCTGTCGGAGTCGCGGCCATACGATACAAGACTCGGACTTACACCCAATTCAGAACAGAAATCATGACGATCCCCTTCATGGCCAGGACTCTCACAGCCGATGCTTGACTGCAACTACAGCTTCAATCCTAAGATAATTTCTTATCTCAATTCATTTTCTGATGCTGAGTGACATTCGTTACTTTCGTAGAACCTGTTTGGGTGCAGTGGTATCCAGGATTTCAAATTCGAAGATGGCTGGCTGTTTCTTCAGCTGTAAGATTTATGTTTGCACAAGCATAATTATGACCAAAGCTGCTATTGCAGTCGTTGGGTCGTGGGTCTGATCAATATTTGATGGCTCTTTTTCCCTCCCAGAAGCACTCTGTCGTCTCGACGTCGGAATTTAGTTTCGAAATTGTGACCAAATATTTCATGAGAATTAATACACTACTTGAAAATCTTATCACATTTGCATGCATCTTCTTCCTGTGACGCCATTGTAGCAAGAGAGATAGCGAGAGTACGTGCAGATTGAGTTTTGAATTTGCTACCTTCATTCCCTAGGGTTTGGCGAGAGTGGACAGAGGGTGTGGTATTTGAGAAGGTAATATCAGAGAAATCTGGCTGTGCCTAAACCATTCAGCAAGACGAGAGTAGTCATGCCAAAGCTGATGGCAATGGCACTGGCACTCACAGAGTAAGCTGCACAAGAAAGATAAGATAAAGAATTATCTAATTTACATCATCTAATGTACACCAATACTCAGTCCTGACTTGTGCCTTTTTAATGGTTCATTGATAAGAACTGTACTATTAGTCGTCGTTAATTTATTTTCCCCAAGATAGAGAATGCAATGGGTCAAACGCGATTACAGAACCATAGATCAAGATTCTACCGTTCAAACATAATACTCCATCCCGACCTTGAGCAACCTTGCCTTAGGGATACTCAAGTACAAAGTGTTGGTTCTGCAATTCCGTCGCAAGAAACTGTAGATATAATCGATCACAATCTTTTTGAAGAACCAGGAATCGCTCTTGGCATGCACATCATTGTCGCCGAGCACGTACACCACCCCCGCGTCTCTCGCCTTCTGCAAGAACAGCAGCTCGTCCACCTTCCTGGCCTCCTCTTCTGTCTCCTCTTCCTCCTCCTGCAGCTGCTGCTGCTGCTTGGACTGCGACACCGCCTTCGCATCCTCTCTTGCCACTCCAGCCTGCTCTACGTGCGCTCCCTCCTGTTTGTTGCCATGCCCTGGCGATGCTGCCCCATTCGTCTCCGCTCTCTCCGTTCTGATAAACCTCTGCAAACTCGCCAGCAGCATGGCTTCCAAACTCTGGTCCGACTCTGGCCCATCCACGTGATCCGTGTAACCATAGCGCACCGCGCATCGGAACATCCGGTACTTCCGCGGACCCAGCCTTCGGATGAGAATGCGCTCCTCTTCCGGGACGGTACTCACCGCAATGTGGCGGATGCACACAAACACCAAGGTGGAGTGGATCGCCGGGAGGTTACTAATGATGTGACTGAAAATGGCCGGAACGCCTTGCGGAAGCTCCGTGTACACCAGTCCAACGCCGGGCACGCGTGAGATGCCCAGGTTCTGCACGGTGGACAACACCCAGTCCATGGACAGCTTGTGGGAGATTTCGTAGAGGCGCTTCATCCTGGTGCCGAAGTGCCACGAGAACATGATGGTGAGGAAGCACGCTGCGATCACGAGCGGCACCCAGCCCCCTTGCGTCACCTTGGAGAGCACGGCCGAGAAGTAGGTGCCCTCGATGGCCACGAACACGACGAAGAAGAGGATGCACAGGACGAGGTTCGTCTGCCAGATCATGACCATGATGAGCGTGAGCAGGCACGTCGAGATGAAGAAGACGCCCACCACCGCAATCCCTGCAACACCCACGGCACCGCTTCTCAGTGATTCCAATTTTTCAATTCCTTTGATCACCGGCAATAATATTCATTTGTAACACGAGTCATCTGCCTGAATCTTAGTTACAATTTTTGTTGGCAAGAAGGCGTTACGGATTATTTCTTTGAAGTAAAACTCACCGTAGGCATGTCCGATCTGAGTCGTGCTGCGGAATCCGCCGACTATGGTGATGCTCAACAACATGATGATCCAGTTTATTTCGGGTATGTAGATTTGGCCGTGCACCTTGGTGGAGGTGTGACGGACGGTCACACGAGGGAAGCAACCCAGTGCCATTGCATTGCGGATCATGGAGTATGTCGCTGAGATCATGGCTTGACTGGCAATGATGGCCGCGCATGTGGCCACCACGAACATTGGCCAGTACACGGGCTCTACGGACACGAACACAATATGCACAATTCATAAGTCAGATCATAATTCCTCCGCCATAGCCAGTAATAAAAACAGTGCACTACTGAAACTATTGGAGCTGGTATAATAAATGTTCCATTGGGACGGAGCAATTTACTTGGAATGGATCGGTAGAATGTGAACTCGATATCATCAGTGGATTGGTTCTTCATCAAAAACGCAGCTTGGCCGATATAGGCGCACACCAGCGACGGGAACACCAGGCATGTGAATGCAACCTGCAGTTCTCAATTTATCAGCTCCTCAGGTATGAATTAGCACCCAATCGATGATGGAATGAGCGGATAGGATGAGAACCAGCATACAAAGTGAACGTTATAAATCAAGCTATAATTAGTCTCTGTCATCGAATTGAGCAAGTTGTATCACCTGCATTGATTTTACAGTGAAATGGCCCAAATCGGCAAACATGGCCTCCGTTCCTGCAGCAGCCGTAGTCGGGACGAAACAAATTTTACGTCAGTACTGTACTGTCGTAGTCTTTTGCATAATAATCCCAGCTACCTCCAACGTATGCCCCAACTAATTTTAATTAATTCAAAGCTTAGAAGAAAAAATCGTGCTCTTGATCGAGAACACACTCAGACCTCTTCAATATGACCTTTAAACCGACAGTTTGAAATTTCCTGTCACTCACACTAGTCAGGCTTTCAAAATATGTCACAATGCTAAATTGAACTGTCAAGGCAAATAAGCCCAGTTTTTTTTGTGTTGAGAGGGGGAGGGGCGGAGGGTAATAACTCATTATGCTGCATTCATTGTTAGCCCTCTTACGAACCAAGAACCATATTCTTGCACATTCTTGACTTAAAAGTACTGCTTAGCACTTTTTTTCTTATAGCCTTCTCGAGCCTTATTATGTGGTTTCCCAAGCACTGTATTGAAGAGGTGGGAGGAAGCATTGCCTGTAATGCAGAGGACCACGCCTCCCAATGAAGCCCACGCGTCATGTCCATTTCGGGTGAAATAGGAGATGGCGTAATAAGGATTAAGAGCCTTGAAGACTGAGGGATCCCATCGGAAAATGTTGAACAACCCAATGACTCCGATTGATAAAAACCATATCAACATCGCGGGTCCAAACAAGAATGCCACCTGCATGCCGTCCCAGGTATTAATTCATTGCCACAAATATAATGTATGTCATTAATTGTCGAGCATTCAGGCTCATTTCTTGCGCCAATTGCAACTTGGTGCAGTTCACCACTGGTCGGAGGAAAAGAATGATTGCATCTCCTTGCTGGTGAACGCCACGATGGACGAGGTGGGGTGCAAGCCCCTTTCATTTTGCATCTCCTTGCTAGTTAGCAAAACTTATCAAACAAGTGTCTATTAGTTATGCGCTTACCCTGTGAGTGCCGAAGCGCTGGAGGTTGAACAGGCATGCCAGCACTATTATCGTGATAACAACCGTAATATCTGCCAGGCAAGCAAAAATCCATTAAAAGCATTCACCAGGATCATATGCCCACTCCGTCAGTATTTACTTTAACAAAGCCATTGCTGGAGCCTTTTCAATTACCGGTCAGTGATTGCATCCACCAGGGGGTCAGAATTTTTTTTACTTACTGGGTGAAAGGCTTTGCACTTGCACTTGGATTCCCTGAATTGCTGACAGAACTGCACTCCATCACACCACTGTCACATATGCGATAAATTGTGCCCCCTCCCTGAAGAATTAGCAGCATTGAAGACAAAGAATGGAAACTGAAATTTTGAATGGAGAATGCTCTAGAGCTGATCACCTACTCCTGCATTTCGTGCCATGAGAATAGGGATGAAGTGCAAGAGGATGGGGGTTCACGAAGTTTAGAATTTAACGATCGAGTTCACCGAAATCTACAGTGACTCCCCATTAGCTACTTTTCTGTGCGGACTGATCAAATACCTGAAATAGCAGGCGTCAAGGAACCATCGCCAATCACCAAACATGGCCCCAAGAGCACCACCACAAGCAGAACATTCTGCCAGAATCGGCTATTCTCCAGCGTTTCCTTGATGAAATTGGATCTTTTCATTTTCCTCGAAGGGGTCTCGAGCTTGTAGCTCGAAATGTTGAGGTCCGTCGGCTGCCGATTATGTGCCAAGCTGATCTTCGCGTGCCGACATATCAAGGAGTATAATGCAAATGTTCCACCTGCGCTTCAACATCACACGCACGACCAATTAAATTCGTACGCTCCGCTGCTGTTTCCATTCGTATGCTTTCAGTTCTAACATATCATGCAATATATAGAGCAAGAAATCCAAGAAAAAATGAAAAAAAGCACACCACAGAGATCTCGCAATCAGAGCAGTAATCTGGAACGACGACGTTAGCTAGCTTCACCTTCGCCGTTGTCGTTCGCCTGAAGGACGATGAAGATGTACTTGATGAGGGGGACGGCGATGATGGTGTAGATGATGAGAGAGAGCACGCCAAAAATGTCTTGGTTGTTTTTGATGCCATTCGTGAAGGTGCTGCTGTACACGTACAGCGGGGAAGTGCCCAGATCGCCATACACCACTCCAATGCTCTGGAACGCCAGTTTCAGAATCAGAGCCGTCGATGGCATCTGCACGCCCAAGAACCCCAAGCTGCCCCATCAGACAGACCAATTCTACCACAGGCTAGGCTGGGGTCAGGGCTAGCTACCTGTCGATTACTATCGGAAATAGTACACTGATAAATATATCGTGGAGAATAATTATTGTTGATGGTTTGTTGTTGTTTTTTTTTGGGGGGGGGACCCAAATTGACACACATTCGTTCAATTGCGAGAAAGAGAAGCATTATTACACGGACAACAATTACACTGACGGGGAAGACTGTTATTTATTTTTTGCATGTTCAGCTTACTTGAGCAGCATTGTCCATTCCTCTGACGCGCATGGACTCCACGTCCAGAGAATCGGGGCGCGTGAGCTTCCGCGACAAGCGTCGGATGATCCCTCCTTCCGCTCGCAGTTTGGTCGCGCCCACTTCTTCGGCGTCTCGAAGAATTTCCTCATCTTCCTCGATTCGTATGGCCAATTCGGGAGTTGGTGAGCTCTCCCCTACTTCGTTCGTTTCCCCATGATGTTGTCCATTCCCAGCAGCGCCGAGCGGCGACGCAGGAGTCGCCATGGTGAAGGCAGCCACACAGACTCGGGGTAGACTAGTCGTACGATCTAGCCTGAAAATTCTACAGTAGTTTAATTAAAGAACTAAACATCACCGACGATTCGTAAGACGGACAAAGTCATAAATAACCTAATAACAGTTCTTTAATTAAACTATGTCCAGTTCATTAATTAAACTACAGTATCGTTGCGAAATTGGAGTGGAGATGCTTGCTCAACAAAAACAACTGCGTAATTTTACATTGCTACTGTGATCTTTAGACGCTCTCCTCTCAAAGGTACAGACTGACTACCGGCGCTCGCAGCAAGCATCAGCAAACCTGATAGAAATAAAAGATTCGACTCCGCCTCACGGGTTGACGTAAATTTCTGATTGGAATTGGTACATGGTGTACTTTATAGTTTCTTTCTAACCCACTCTCGAGACAGATTGACGTACCAGGCTAGCTAGCACAAACTCAGAGACCAAGGAATTGCTAGGGAGAAAGTGAGGAGAAAGCGAGGTAGCGCTCGTTCGAACGAATTATTGTTGCATCAACGAAACGAGTGACGCCGTATGCGCCTGTTCGCTTAATTGACATCCACGACACCCAAGCATGAACTGAAAGAATCGTAGACCCATATCTACTAACAGTGTGTCTTACGTGTGGTCTAATTGTTTCGCGTCTCCTCGCCATCCCAGCTGCGGCTGCTACCGCACAAGCTAAGCGACATACACTTGGCAGCTTGAACCCTCTTGAATTCTCTCATCGAAGCGCGCAGCAAATTCCAAAGATGTAACAGTTTGTCGAAACATATATACTAAGTCTGGACACACCCTCGTTCGGTTACTGCCTTACAACGTCAACCCCCGGTCCGGAACCTCAACCAAAGTTTGAAGTAATTATCAATAACATGTATGCATGACAACGATCGACAAGCACAAGCAAGGGCACTAGCTTCTACCTCCTCCCGCTCTCGATGCAAGCTCTGACCCTGATGGACTCTCTCCACTGCATTCTCCATGTCCACCAAAACCATGATTCCGCAGTACATTCGCCAGCATAATACTAATTCGATGGATCCTCTGAGATGGGCGGTGCTGCTGCTGCTGCTGCTGCGAGTCTGACTTGCTTTTCCTTACCGATCGAAAGCTGATACCGAGCTGCTCTTCAATTCCGTCAGTCAATTCCAACATGCCTCCAATTCAAGAATAAAAATCTTCGTTCGTTTCCTTTGGCGGACACAGGCATGATCAGTCGCTCAGATATCGCCTTTCCTCAACTTCACTTCACTTCTAACTGCACCATGACCAGGTTGAACAGTCGGGTCCCCTCCAGCCCCTTTTTTTAAGGGCAGCATGGGCCAGATTGCACCATTTTAAAATAAATCTATAACGGTAGTCTTTCTTTTGCCAGAAATTTTCCATTTCTATTTTAAATGCAGATGAAGTCACTTAATTTAGATGAAAAAGTGCAAGGATACTTATACTCCGCAATTGAAAAGTGGGTGTTTTTGGGTCCGAAAGATGGATGAATGTAGAAATACAGTGCTTCCTTCACCAAATTTTAAGCGATTGTCATCCGGGCACTGGCTTTCTCAACAAGTTAAGAAAATCCCTGACTCCCCAATCCCCGAATGAGGTGTTTGTTTCTTACAGACAGCGCACGTGGGGATCCATTTACCTCTCTTTCTGCCGCTACTTGCCCAGGATCTACAACTAGCCTGCTCCAGTCGAGGACCTGCTTGTGATTGATCGAGTGCTTGGAGTGTCACAATTACTTGACGTATGCTTTGGAAAAGAAAAGGAAAGGTATGATGAGCTTTAAATCGATCATCACAGGTACACCTCGCCTCCATGACATTCCTGAAGTCAGAGTGGAGAGGGATCTGGCCAAGTCTCTTTAGTTTGCATAATAATAAGAGACTTGAGGTCTAATTAATCTTGAATTTCAAGGTGATCCTTCCGCTAGATCCCATAGGCATATTCTTTCTTTTGCATTATGCCACAGAACATGCGGCTCTTCAAAATCCTAGAAAACGAATTAAATTGGCATGGTCACGTTACGCCTCCTTGGTATCCTACGGCGTCCTTGCTACGGATTCCCAAGAATATATCAAAGTGGGCAGAAAAATTCAATTGAAATCGTCTGTTTCATCAACATCAATTTCCTAAAATATAGAAAAAATCACCACAACTAAACTGTGCAAACACCTCCACTTTCCCTACAAAAGCATGTCCTAAGTTAACCCCTAAAGTTCAAAGGCTTTTTTTTAAATCAAAATTGTCATTTCTATTGCAAAGTGAAAAAAGCTTTAAAAAAGCTTTTGTTTTAATCCCGTATCTAACTTAGCTTCATATAGGTTTTGAGACTTCCGTCAGGTGGAGAATGCCATCAGTTTTCCTGTTTTTAAAATTATTTTTGAAAGTATCATTGGTTGCAAATGTCCGTTGAACTGAACTGAAGTTTCGTTATAAAAAAGAGTAAGTTACCACGTACATTACTGACTGTCTGAAAGCGAGGGCCCTCCTTTTCCCTGTTTCTTCACGTCATGTTATGTTAAATAAGTAAGTTATGCCCGAATGAAATGAACGGTCCATCTGAAAGTCTGAAGTGGCCGACCACCTTCCAGGATTCCATCCATTGTAGATACAACTGAATCATAAGTTAGCCTCCAGACGGAGCACCAATGCCCTCCCCCACCAATGCTGAACTGCTGAAGCCTCTCATGACGGATGCCTTGGCCACCAACTGAATGGTGTTGCGGTTTTTACTCAACTTCGACCAGAGGTGGGACGGAGTTTCATTAGAGGAGATCTGAGCCTCTGGAAGACCATTTCAAGGTTGTTCTCAATGCTGAGAACTAGCCCCTGTTGTTAGAAAAAAAAATTATTAAAAAAATAAAAAATAAAAGTTATTAAAATGTTAAAAGAATACTAAAAAAAATTCAAAAAATTCAAAAAAATTCAAAAAAAAAAAAAAATGACGTGGCAGTCGCTTGGCCAGGTCAGACTGGCCATGCGGCAACGTCCCAACAGTCCTGCAGAGTTCCCATAGTCCGGGAACTCGCGGGCTCTTAGAAGCCCAAATCTCCTCTAATGATGCTGATCTAAGAGCATCGCCACCCATTCCCCCAAACACCCAAACAAAGCTGGGTAAATAGGTTGGCCCAAGCCTTTCACGTCCCGGGCATGTTTTGGCCAAGGAGACATCCCCGACATCCCTGCCCTAAGAACACGGCCAAAAAATTGAATTATATACTTTAATGCGGTTGCTTTAGTTAAGAATTTTAAATGTGGAGTTAAAAAATAAATACTGTAAATAAATTTTTTTTAACAATGTTGTAATTGGCTCCAAAACAAGATGCTCCATACTTCTACATCACTAATCCAAATGGAATGAATGAAAGCTTTCTATATAGACAAAAATACAATCTATGAGATACAAATAAATAAATAATTCAAATACTACAAGTTGCAAAAACTTGAATCAACAAGAATTGAGCTCATATAATTTTTGATAATATTTGATGAATTTTGGAACAATGGTCTTTTTCATAAAAATTCAATATAAAAACTGAAAGTTGTCAGTAACAAAGTACAAATAAAATAAAAAACACACACAAGATAACACAAAAACCAACAAGAAGCAATACGGAAGAGTACAAAACACGGGTTGACAAAATCACTAGAAGAAAACTGCATTTTACTTGTCAAAAGTTGCATTTTACTTGACAAAAACTATGTTGTACTCAACAAAAAAGTATGGAATCAATTTTGTTGATTTGTCCCTTTGTAACGCAAAATTATGCGTTTTAACGTTTCAACACAAAATTTGACAAGTAAAATGCAGATTTTTGACAAGTACAATGCATAATTTTGTATTAGTATGCAAAATTTTGCGTTACGAAGGGAGACCTCAACAAAATCGATTCCATACTTGTTTGTTGAGTAAAATGCAATTTTTGACAAGTACAACGCAGTTTTCTTCTAGTGAATCTTTGCCTCATAGTCAATTGATTTGGCGAAGACGGCATCCTATGGTTTGGAGCGGCCACTTTGGCGTGGACGGGTTCAAAGTATCCCTAGCCAAGTATCCGGTGGGGCCGCAATTCTCCACCGCCCATGCTCAAGCCCCGACCAAGCAACTTGCTAGGGAATTGGTAGTGAAGCTCTAAGTTTATTTTGGGCCAAATTGAAAAGATAGAACTCAATACCTTATTCCGACAAAGAATCATTAAGGCAGTCACACTTTCTTCACTCCATTCTCAATCTTCTGAGAATGGGGACGTGGTGCCTTCTCATTGGCTGTTCGTGGCTTGCAAAAGCCCCATTCTTTGAACATTGAGAATGGCAATTATTCTCCTCCCAAAGTCAAGAATGGGCATGAAGAAGATTTTGCTAGAGAATTTTTCACCTCACTTTCACCTCCACGTGCCACGTTCACTCAATTTGCGAGGAAAGTACCCCCCATCCCAACAGTAACTATATTCGCCACAACAATAACCGCAATCACTAATTAATTGACACTTGGCATCGACAGGATTTTCTTGTGCAGCGTTGGACACGCAGCATCTTAGCACAACATTGGCGCAACATCCTTCGAAGGTGAACACTTCTCATTCTTGCTTAGCAATGACACAAAAGAGATGTCACACCTTCTTCATGTTGAACGGCTTCCTATTGGCTCTTATTTTTATTCTTGAACTTCTTATTCTTCATACAAATTTGGTTTTTGGAGAAGGTATGACTACCCCTATTATTTTCCCTCAAATTTTCCTTGTGTCATTCCTGCTTGGAGATCCAGTCACTTGAATTCCATGTGGAAACTACATTCCAACACAAAAACAGATGAAATACTATAGAGTGCATTCTATGGTATGTTTTAAAATGTACATTCTGAATCTACTGTATATCTTAATAAGGGTTTGGTTCCCCAAAGTGGCGTTCCATTCTTGTTTGTGCCCCCCCCCCCGAGTATACCCCTAGTCAAAAAATGCCTCAGTGGTTGGATGTTGTTGGAAAAAATTAAACCACCCCCAGCACTGTTGATATAAATGTAGAAAAACGCCGCAAATCACGGTGAACGTGGGCTTTAGATCTTGTTTGAAAATTTTTAGGCTTCTCACAGCCGTTGATCTGGTGCCGTAACAACAAAAAATAGGAATTGCTCATGAGTTTCCTCAGATAAGGTTTGGTGCCTGAGCTTCTTCGTGTGTCTTCGTGGATTTTGTATCTGCGCGTGTTTTGCTGGGCGATTTTGTGTGCAATTCTAGAGCGCCTTGTAGGTAAGATTCAACGATTTGTGATGCCTGAATGATTTCATTTTGCTCATCTTTGTGTGAATGTTGAGAGCTCAACTTCATCTTTGTGTTGCTATATTCGATTAGTTGTGGAGGGACATGCGTACTTAATATTTTAGAAGTTTGTAGTTTTAATATCACAAGGTCACAACTCACTCGATTTTGTGGCTGGGTTTTGTCTTCAAGAGTTTGGGCGTGAGTACTCTGAGCTAGAGTCTGGACATGGGAGGTTTAGGCTTTAGATTCTGGAAGTTGGAGCCTTATCAATTCTCAACAGTTGGACGATGAGTTAGGAAGTTGTGTTGTTTTCATAATCTGCGTGGTGTGTGGTATCTGTTTGGGTTTAGATCAAATTGCTCAAGCGAAGAAATTCCAAATGCCACGAAGTTTCTGATTACAATTTTTACATTTCAAAATCTAGTTTTAGAAATCGGACCATTTTGTAGTCTTTGTATTGCATTTTGCTATCTTAGAGTCATGAGGACCTTTGAAGGATTGTCTAGGAGCTATAATTTGGTTGATACTTGGAGAACATTGAGTGTACTGTTGTAGGTTGTTGCATTAGCAATTATTTGGGTGCACATTTTGCGGTGGTTTTGATTGCTGCAATTGTGGTTAATTTCTTGGCGCATTTCTTTTTATGTTAGAATTTCGGAATCCGGAATTGACAGTGTTTTGTTGTTGCATGAAATTGCAGGGGTGCAGTAGTGGTGTTTGTAGTTTATGACATTAGAAATTGTTCTTTGAAATGAACCTCCTTTTGAGAAAATCACTCTCATCTTACTTAAATGTGTTGTTATGTTCTACTCTAATTCAAGTTTGTTAGCAATTTGTTAGGTTTTGGATACCCTATCCATAACACATTTTGTACAAATCTGCCTTTGGTGAGATCAACAAAAAAACTAATAGAAAAACAAAATGGAATTTGAAAGTACTCAACAATTTATGGTTGGTAGCTTTCTTGTCATTTCTACCAGTGAGCTTCAATCAAATACAGACAAGTGATCAAAGAAAGCTGGAATTACATTGGGCCAATAGGAAAGAGTGAAAAAAAAATATCAGGCGGCCATGGGAAGGAAAATAGACTGAATTCTAGGCAAGACTAAAGTTCATTGTATACAATTTTTTCCATCATTCACTACTAGTATAGCAAGTGAATGAAAGACATAAATTAATCCTTAACTCCAAAATGATCCTAAGGACAAAATGTGTCCTTGACCAATTTTTGAAGTTAAATAAAACCTTATCAAACTGCTATTTTTAGAAGTTTATATTTTTGAAAAATTCTTTTTGAAGTTTAGTTTTAGCATCAAAAATTCGATTTTGAAAATGATTGATTATGATTTTTCTATTTAAGATTTTGTGCAAGGGTGTCCATTGCAATCTTGACTTTCTATAGTTTTGAGGGCTCTTGGGATCGAGCCTCACATACACTAGATCTTTGAGAAAAAATCACATTAGAAATTCATTTAAAAAAATTATAGAGTAGATTTTGAGAAGTCATAAATTGATTGGGGTTATGCATGTTAGGCCCTTTAACCTCATTTTTTTTGGTGACCAACTTTTTAGATTTGACATGTGAAAAGAGGAATGAAAGACTTCAAATCACTTTCATAGTTTTAACACCCTCATGATCAAACATTGTAATCTTTCAATCCGTAAGAGATACTGTTGTATTTTTTTTTCTAATGTAATCTCTAACATGTATAGTCTGATTTTATACGGTTACAATTCAAAAAGAATTGATACAACTTATCAAAATGTTGGCTTTTTGTTCAATTTAGAGCAAATTCCTAGAAGCTCACAAACGGGCTTGGGCATTTAGGGATTACATCACAAAGTTTAGAACTTGCGGTTTGTCAACAATTATCATGTGGTTATCGTTGTTTCATGGGTTTGCACGTTAATATACAATTTAGTGCATCATTGCAATGCATTACTTTACAATTTATCGCATTGTTACGATGCATTATTTTCAGTTGAAAATAATGCATCGTAACAATGCGATAAATTGTAAAGTAATGCATTGCAATGATGCACTAAATTGTATATTAACGTGCAAACCCATGAAACAACAATAACCACATGATAACTATTGACAAACCGCAGGTTCTAAACTTTGTGATGTAACCCTTAAAAGACAGACTGGTGATTGTGGAAATCATCCCTTTGGATACCCTTGGAATCATTGGCTTAAAACAAATGCAAAAGCACTTATTAGGAGTCAAACTACTATAGAAGACCTTCCCTTTTTACAACAAATTTTGAGGATGAATAGTTACACTTTTATTCTACACAGAAGGATTCTTTGTCATTCATCGGACACAAAACATCCACAGCATCATTTATGGGTTAAAAGATGCTGCCCCCATGATCAAGGTAGTCACCAAATTGCTCCAATTATTGGACCAATAGGTGCATTTTTTGTTTTTACAGTAAACAATGAAGTCATCCATGGACTACTTTTCGGCCTCAACATTCTTTCACAAGGGATTTACTCTTCAAGTAGTTTACATATCACATGTAATGTGGGCACTGGATTATCCACCCTTGGTAATAAAGTGAACACGACCAGGCTCTTAACTTTTATCCACTTTTTTATTTAAGGGGGTTTGTGAGTGCGGTCCACTGTACCTTCCAAGCAATGGATCTTGCTAATGTTTCCTAAGTGTCCTGGATGAGCAAAAGAAATGCCTAGAATGCAAGTGATGTGACTTTCGAGCTAACTGTCAATTATCAATAATCACGGTGATCTAACGGTGAAATCCTACCGTCCTAACCTCCTATCCAATGTCTAGGGTAGATCAAGTAGTTGGTACCATTCCTAATGACCCGAATTAATTGAAATGGGGACCTCTATGTTCCTTCCATGAACCCCTGAGACTATCTTCTATGTTTTAACTTCCGGTACAATCCTAGCTTTAACCCCTAAGGTTAATTCTAAGTTTCTATTTTTACTCTAGATTTTTACCTCTTAAAGTTAATTCTAACTTTTAACCTCTACCTCTAACTTTTAACTTTTCAATTTACTCTATGTTTTAACTTTTGACTCTAAGTATTTACTTCTAAAACTAACTCAAATTTAACCTCTACCTTTAACTTTTAACTTCTACTTTTAACTTCTACCTTTAATTTTTAACTTTTTAATTTACTCTATGTTTTAGCTTTTGACTCTAAGTTTTTACTTCTAAAACTAACTCTCAAATTTAACCTCTAACTTTAACTTTTAACTTCTGACTTTAGAATTTAACTTTCTACTTCTAAATTTAATCCTATGGTTTTACTCCTAAATTATCTCTAAACTTTGACTTCCTAAATTCAACTCTAACTTTAACTTTGGAATTTAACTTCTAAAATTACTCTCCACGATTGACTCTAAGTTTTAACTTCTAATTTTAATTCTATATTTTAACTTTTAATCCTAGAGTTTTACTTCTAGAATCAACCCAAAAATCTAACCCCTAAGTTTTACCTTTTAATCCTATAGTTCAACTTCTAGAATTAATCCTAACTTCTAAATTCTTACTAGAAAATCTAACTTTTAACTTCTAATTTTTACTCTGATTTTTGACTCCTAAATTAACTCTAGTTCTTACTTCCTAAAATTAACTCCAAGTTTTGACTTTAGACTTTTACTCCTACAATTAAACTTTAATTTGACTCTAGTTTTTAACCGCTAATTAATTCCTAACTTTAATCCTAAATTCTCCTTCTA
The DNA here is from genome assembly GCA_951799445.1 of Pseudisothecium myosuroides. Lineage (NCBI taxonomy): Eukaryota > Viridiplantae > Streptophyta > Bryopsida > Hypnales > Lembophyllaceae > Pseudisothecium > Pseudisothecium myosuroides. Next base: position 52,513,651 of record OX637287.1, on the reverse strand, counting down.
ATCTAAATTCCTATTTCCGTCCATTGTTCCTTTTGGATGAAGTTTTGATCACGTTCATCCGTCCTACCCCTTACCGCTCAACTTACCCTAGTGTGGTCAATCCAAAGCCAAATCCTAAATGTAATATGTTTTCGAAAATCTCTACTTCTAATCTATGAACTTTTGAATCTAAACTTCTAATTTGCACTAATTTCGGCTTGCCAACGTGGATTAAAGGCTAATTAAGGAAATCAATGCTAATTAGGGAGAAAACACTAGAGATTGGATCAAAGACTCACCTCTTCACTGCCGGTGTCAGAGATTACCTCGTCCACATTCGCATACGCATCCTTATGCTCCATAGTAGTCTTTTGTTTTTTTGTTTAATTTTTTTCAAGCTTGCCGCTTAATTTTAGAAAATATTACATCCTTTAAGGATCCAACCTCCTTCCTTTCCCCCTTCCTTCTTTTTCCTTCTCCTTGCTTCTTCTACGATGGTACTATTCCATCAAATGTATTGATAGCGTCTTCCAACTCTAGTTTCAAAAACCAAGAGAATTAATGGTGTCCCCTACCCCCTTACACATTCCTACTTTTTGTCATACTAATCTTCCTCCGAATGATCACCAAGCAATCTCTAGATTTCTTTCCTAGGTCTACTTAATCCTAACACTAGGATACTATTGATCGTCTTTCTCCTTTCTTCTTCTACTTCATCCCTTCTTCCCTAATCTCTTTTCATTCTTGTTTTTTCCGTTTTGTTGGTGAGAGTGTGAGAATGGGAGTGTTTATGTACAAGTGTGACGCATGGAGGTGTTGCTTCTATTCTCCCCCTTCCCTTTTGTTAGACTCTTTTTCCTAATTCCTATTTCCCTACTCTACCCCTAGTCTATTAGAGCTCTTATCCCCATTTTTTAAGAAGGAAAAAAAAAAAAAAAAAATGTATGAGAACACTGGGCCCCTCGGACTCCAAGCTGCCTACCTGGATCGGTCCGATGCTTGCTGCCTGCCGGCTCCCCTGGCTAGCCGGCCGCAAGTTGGCTAGTTGGGGAGGCGAGTTTTTATTTTTATTTTTTTATATTTTTTTTCTGTTTTTTTTCTGGTTCTGATACTGGTTGACTGATCGACTACTGGTTGCTCTAAACAGGGCTGGTCTTGGATGCTAGAAAAGTTCTTTTTTGCAAAAAACTAGATTTTTGCTAAAACTTGGCTAAAACCTGGACTTTCCTAAAACTTGGCTAAAACTTGGACCTTGCAAATACTAAATATCTTAGAAGCTAAACTTTGAACGTTTCCAAAAAGGTCTTGGAAACTATACTTTAGAACTAAATACCAAGGAAGTTCAAAGCTTCGTCATAAAGTTGGATTTAACACCAACTTTAGGACTTTGTGGCGCTCCGGGGGTTCAAAGCTCTACCGTCCGTGACCATTTTAACACACACTCTAGGACTTGACTTAGTCACAAGTTCAAAGCTTTGCCATTCCGAGGGAGGTCCACACAATAGGGGAGACTTTAGAAGAGGGTAGAAAAGACACACTCAAAGAAAACACCAACAAAGTCAAAGCCTCGCCGTCCTGAAGGGGGGTCCACTCAACAAGGGAAATGTTAGAGAAAAGTAAGAACACGTGAGTAAGGGGAAGAAAACGAGTTAGAACAACATAGTGGCACGGAAGAACTCATAAGCTAAAGGCTCTCCAAAGCGGCATCGCCAAGGTACGGTGGGGGGTTGCTCTAGGGTTAGTGCAAGACTTCAAAAGGACCCCTCAACTACACAAGGTAACTCACGAAGACATACAGAAGATACACAAAGTATAGAAAGACTCTCAACTCACAACAAGAATACAATGAATACACAAAGAGTACACAAGGCAAGATAGAAGGACCCCCAAGGACCTTCAAAGCTTGAAATACAACAACAATGGAGCCAAAAGTGCTCCAAAAACACCGTAGAGGTTTTTTGGCTTCAAATGCCAAAAATATCCAAAATAACTTGGATCCACGGACCCAAAACAAGAATTGGAGGTGATTCTAGAGAGGCCCTTATATAGGTTACCAAGGGCCACCCCTCCCTCAAAATTCCTAACGGTAACCTTATCAACTTAGATTTTCATCCTAATCCCTAAAAAACGACTATCTACCATCTATGCTGGACCAACATCCTAACTTTTGGAGATTAACCCCAATCGTCGAACGGATTGCGCTATTGGCTCCAAATCGCCGTGTTTATTTTTAGAATCTTGTACCCGCCCATACCGGGACCAAAAACCCATTGTAGGCTAATTTAGATTAAAAACCAAGTCGTGGTAAATTCCTAAATCTTAGGAGTCTCCTATTTTGAGAAAAGTAACTAGCCTACGGTCTTTGGTAGGTACAAGAGAGCAGGAAAGGACTTTCGGTTGACTTCATTTCGCCATCGTATGGTCCTGGAATGCCGGTTAACGTCGCAGGGACCTCGCCACGTGGTTAATTCCCGAGGAATCTCACCGGTTCGGGTACTTGCCGCTATCGGAATGTCGTAAAACTTCACGGAGCGCATTATTAACATAAGACAAGTTATTTTAATTTTTAGTGAGATTTTACCGTAACTTGGGTAATTTCCACGAAATTCCTGTTGGAGGTTAGAACGGTTGACCGCCCGGAAGAGGTTCTTCTGCAAGTTGAAAGATGTTGAGAATTTTCATGGGAACTCTCAAGGAGTCCCACAAAAGATGTAGAGGTGCGTTTCCGTACCTGGCACAATTGGTCAGTAGAGATCCAAACTAGCCATCTCCTTAAATTGTCAATGGTGCGGGAATCTTCTGCAGGTGAGGGAATCTTAGTGAATCAATTTCGCTGTCGAACTCTTGACAAAGGATTTATCCTCAAATACCATCCTTGGGCAGTAGATTCCTCTACGGGCCCATCTTGCATTAGTGGCTCCTACATGCTAACAATCGAGATTTGAGGAATTCATCGATCTAATGGAAAATTCTAAATCTAACTCTAGGATCCAACCCAGTGGCCTCGCTGTGGATCCTTTGGACCAACTTAGCCATGAATTGCTACATTCATGGTGGGATTTAGCCCTTTTAGGGCTATATGACTCAAATCCTCCAAATCTCGCTATCTTGTTATTTCTACTCTATTTTTAGGCGAGGTTTGAAAAAATTCTAGGTATAAAATCAAAACTAGCTAGACCAAATACTAAAATGGGTATGACACAATCCTATTCTAGTTCTACACTCTCTTTATGTTTTTTTATATACTTTTATCGACTTTAAATTGCAAATTTCAAAAAAAAAGAATCTACGAGTCCCAAGTGACAAATTGGGAGCTCACATGTGACTACAAGGTATTATTAGTGGAGATATTTTGATAGATGGGACCAATTAAACGGACCATATCATTATATAATTTTCTAATTTGGCATATTTTTAAGTACCATATACTTACTTTAAATTAGTGTAGGAGGATAACCAAAATAAAAAAATATAAACCAAATGGAACAAAATCAAAAGAAAAAATCTAAGCTGAATGAATCAAAATTTGTAGCAAGAAGGATCAAATTCATCACCTCAGAGGATATTCAAGCACTCTACTTTCTTTTGGATGCAACGTTGGTCTTTCACATCCTAGAACTCAAATGGCCAGTCCGACACTTTATTCGATTCTAAGCGCATCCTCAACATCACCAATTTCAGACCCCAATACCATGGCCTTTTCAAAAAACTCCAGCACTGAAGCCGCATTGTCCAATGTCTACAAGGTTACCTCGTCAGCCATGTAGTCTTGAATTGCAAATGAACCTAAATAAAATTACTCTTGGGCTAGCACAAACCCTAATTGAAAACATCAAATTACCTCCAAAGCATTTAGAAGAAGGCAACGGATACAAAAATTTGTGGCAATAATCTGCTTTTGCAGGAGTCAATGGCATTCAAAACTCTAACCCAATTCTATAGAAGACAGACTGACGACCATAGAATAAAAAACGAGGATGACAATTACTTTCAAAGACTGACTACTTCATGCAGAAGTTTCATCTACCTCAACTTTCAAATTATAGGCGGGAATACTAAACATACTTTTAACCCTAGCCTTTGGATCTTTATTATTGATGGTATATTAGATCTAAAAAAGCCAAATGGGTCAGATTACTTATGACCTTACATTTATTATAATGCTCATTTTTCTATTTATAGTACCATATATTACCTAAAAAAAAATTCTAAATTTTTTTTGCCATGAATAAAAAAGACCATATATTTGGGTGCATGTTGCTAGCTAAATTTTCTTAAGTGACCCCCTTAGGCGTTCTTTAAGGGTTAGCATGTAGTGCAAACCATTTGGGGAGATCATCTCGAACTTAAGGAATGACGTTTTTTTAACAAATATCGTATTGATTCAGTGGCTTCATACTTGCGCACCATAATCGTACTGATTACATGTATTTGGACGCATTGAATCAGTGTCGTTAAAAAGGGTTTTAAAAGCGTACAATTTATGTACTTTAATTATACAAATGTGGTATCCAAAATGCACATAAATTATACTAATAATAGTATAAGAATCATACGTTATTGATATTCATTGTTTTCACACTGATTCAGTGCGTCCAAATACACGTAATCAGTACAATTATGGTACGCAAGTATGAAGCCACTGAATCAATACGACTATGGTACGCAGGTATGAAGCCACTAAGTTCGAGATGATGTAACATTTTGGAAGATGTAGTTCCAAGGCCTTTTATTCATCGAAAAACTTTTAAAACTACCATTCCTATTGCAAAGAGCAAAATAGATTAAATTTTTTTTTTCATATTTAACTCTAGGATCTTGCACTAGAGTATTATAAAAATGTAACTATATAGATTAGATTGTAAGATATTTGCATTTAAAGTAAAGAAAAAAAGTTTTTTTGCACCTTGTGTAACTAGATTTTTTGGCTTTTAATGTTCTTAACTTAAAATTTTGCACTACTGATTTTGATTTTTTGATTCTTTATGTTGAAAATTTGAGTTGAGAGTTTGGGGGAAAAATTCAAAAAAAATTTGGTTTTCATTCTCAAGAAAATTGTTAAATAGAAGTACTACTCAAAGTTCCTCTGTGATGAATTGTCAATAGTAATTGCACAATTATTGTCAGGCATTGTCTCCATGTTACATTTGTTCATTTGGAAAAAAATTTACAATATGATATTGCCATTCATTATTATACTATAGTTTAGGCATGTTATTGATATTTGAATTTGAAATACTAAAGTTGCATAATAATTATGCATGGATGAAAATGTACAATTTTAATGGTTTAGTGATATTTGACTGACTTTGTGCAACATTAGTGCTTACTTAAGACATATAGAGTTCAATGCCTTCATTACACAACATCATGTCCATACACTGAGTCCGCACTAATATTGCACTTTTTTTTATCTTTCATAGTTTGTACATGAAGTTCACAGTGCATTACAATGTAACCAAAAGTGTCAGGCAGCCCTATGCCTGCCACCCCCCTTCCTGCAAAAAAATTGGAACCATTGATGCTTTTCAAAAAAAATTATAACCCCCCCAGAAGCTGACAATTCGATTTCTGCCAATCTCAAGGGGGTCGTTCAATCTTAGCCGTGAATCTCGGAGAAAATTTTGGGGGGTCCTAAACAGCCGTCGATCAACGCCGCTAAGAGAAAAAACGAAGACAACTGATCTTGAGCGGACAAATCCACTTGATCGGGAGAGTTAGAGTTGATTATTGTGTGAGCATCTTCAATTCCTCACTGCATATGTCTATCAAGTAAGCATCTGCTTGAGCAGCTTCAATTCCTTGGACGATGAGGTACAACTTCTAGAATTTGTTTTCCTACCAAATTTGCTTGATTGGGGCTTCTTTGAGATTTCTTCAGCGCACACTCTTGTTTTATCCTTTTGTTCCACACACTGCTTACACCAATTAGGAGTCCTTGTTTTCTTAGAGTGTACATGTGTTCCTCAGCAATTGTCCTCTTCAAAACGTTTGATCAAAAACGTTTTTGCAGGAAGTAATGCTTAGGTACTTGGGTTTTGAAACTCTGGAATTGATTTTGAATAAAGAGCCTTGCGTCCTAGTCCAAAAGGCTCAAATGACTGCAGATATTTCAGCATGTTATCTGCATTCTAGTACATGCCACTTTAAAATGTGAATGTACTTCAAGTTACATAAATGTCTTCTTGTTATCAAGCCTAATCAAACTATTTGATATTTTGGCAGTCTCTGCAACAATTAGGAGTAGTTAAAATATATGTTGTGGTTCTTTAATGACTATAAAATTCATGAACTCTTCATAGTTTCTCCTAATCTAATTTTTTCTTGACTGTCTGTACGCAGGAAGTGAGTGTAGATCTTGAATGTCAATGTAATTGTCTCTTGAATGCATAGATCACCAAGTTGAAGAAGATTGTGTTGAGGCTACAATGACAATCTTACAAGTATGAAGCAAACACAGATGAGGTTATTGAAGAGATTAGGGTTTGGAGATGAAAAATTAAGCTTCAAATAAAATTACAGAATGAGTTTATGATGACATTGATTTTTTTTAAACACTTTTGAATAAAAAATTTTAAGTTCTTTTTAAAAAAAGACTACACATGTATCCCTCTAAGAATTTTTGAATTCAATAGAAAAATGAATAGTGTACCCGTTTCAAAGTTTGAGTAAAACCTTTTCAATCAATGAAAAAATGACACGTGCACCCCATTCATAATTTATGTATAATTTTTGTGAAAAGTAACAGTTTATCACACAAAGTAACCAAAAGTGGCAGTCACTGACATTACTATATTAACATTTTTACCCCTACAGGTGTACTATTGTAGTACTTATGCATCCATCCTAGAGTTAAATTTAATTATACCATTTAAAATATCCATTTCACGTATTTGATTTTTTTTAAATGAAGCATAAAAAGTTCCCTTTCTACTTCAATCATTTTCTATAAATTAAAAAATTCTAAAAACTTATTGAGTTATTGCAATTGTAAGTTTTCTAATGTCAAATGAATGTTCAATTTGGTACTAAAAATCAGCCAAACCAATTCCAACATAAAGTTTGTCATTGGAATTTTGAAGAATACTTCTAAATGCTTTTTTTCAAATTTGATCTTGGAAACAATTTCTACTCCATAATTATGCGTAATATAATGAAAAGAACCTCAATTTTCTTTTTTGTAAAATATATGTTTAATAGCATCATTGATGTTTTTTCCTAGACTCCGTGGTTACTACTCACTACTGTAGGAGTTCGGTTGAGTAACGAAGTTAATCCCAATTGGCCGCACTAGCATCGCAAATTGTGTCAAGGTTTGCAAACACGCTGTGCGAGCGAGGATGGCAACCAAGTACAAGCCTGGAGTACAAGATGCATTGCTTCCAGCCCGTGAACTTCTGTAGTCCGTAAACAATCCAGGTACGAGGATTACGTTTCTCCTACTGACCAGGAATTTTGCAGCATGGTTTCAAACTCGTATTCGCAATTCTTGAGAGTGTACCACTCACTACCAAGTGATTTTGTTTTATAATCACACTCTTCGTATTCCTTCTACCAGTGTTGCATTCATTCATTGCTCGGGAAGCAAACAAAAGGATTTCGAGGTTTAGGTTTTTCAAACAAAAGAAGTAGGATTTAAGGTTTCATTGTCTCTGAAGTTTCTCTTGATTCTGCTTTCAGATGCAACTCAAGGTAGTGGAGCCGCGGAACGAGTGCTGGAATGTAGCTTCCGATTCTGGAGAGTGTTTACACAACCATTGGCAGTGGCATGAGCGTGATTCGCACCTCACAAGGAGATTATTTTGTTTTTTCATATTGTCAATGTAGTAAAATCATAGATAACACCACTTATCAAAGCATCAGCATGTGGAAATTTAGAATTGCTATGTGCAATTTCAATCAGTTTTCTATATAACATGGTAAACAACACACTTTTACTATTTTCAAACAAAATTACTACATTGTCATTCACAAAATTACCAAATTTTATCAATTACTAAATAACTAGATAAATATTCCAAATGTAGTCACAAGAGTTAGAGCATGGTATAGTAGTAGTGAGCCTTGGGCCCCAAGGATGAGGTCCAAGGTTTGAACCTCGTGGCTGGTTTTTTATCAATTACTACATTTTCCATTTACTACATTGTCATTCACTAGTTTCAAAATGTAGAGATGGTAGTGTGTGATTTGCTACTTTAGTGTTAAATTGATGGTAAAAGAGATAGTAAATTGTGGTGTTTTACTACATAGGAAACTAAATAATCTCCATGTTCCTTGTCGGACTCGATTGTAGTGAAGGCGACTTAGAGTTGGTGGTGTGATGGGGCATTTATCTTTATGCCGAGCGGGAAGCAGTGGCACTTCCTCTGTTTCATTGCGATCATGTCGCCCCAACGCCGAAGCTTCAACCACACTTCGGCAATCCTCACCACCAAAGCCCGCTTGCTATCATCTTCAAAACAATTCGCAGTGCCTCCTCCTGTTGCCGAGGCTTGCTTTCCCCGTCTGAAAATGACGCATTGTTTGGGGTTGAGGAGTTGTGGGCAGTGCCCGTGCTTTGGACGGAGCTCGTTGGTTTGTTTGTCACTGTCGCAGGTTTTTCTTTTTCTTTCTTGTTGCTGTAATCGCGCGCTCCTGGATTAGCTTACCGTACTGGGATTGGTATTGCCGCCGCTCTTGTATGGGGCTCTGCTGCGTTCTGGCGCATGAGTTCGGTTGACCTCCTTCCTCCTGAGGCGGTTTGGCAACCCACGGGCTGGGGACGCCATGATTCCAATCGCCAATTTCGATCAGCATGCTGGGAAGTTCCTGGTAGCCAACGTCTGTAAGTCTCGCTTCTTGCATTTTTTTCATTGCGAATGATTTTTTGAGGAAACATGTTTTAGTGGTGCTTATTTTTTCTTCCCAAGTTCTGGCGATGGAGGACTTTCAAGGTTTGTCTAGAATATTTATGGCGAGAACAAAGTTTTCAAGTGGCGAAAATGTGGCTCTAATTCATGGAATTCTGAATAGGAAGGCTTCACTAGAGTCTGTGTGAATCGGTGAGGTATTTATCAAGCGATGGAGCTATTCTGATTGATTCAGTCTGCTTGATCATTGAAGGTTGGTAGGACGGTGCACCCGAGCTTGGGTTTGAGCTCGCGATTGTTCGATGCTCGTGATTGAAGTTAGGGGTTTAGGGTTTGACAATGAGCAGAATTGGATGGCGTTTTATTTGCTGACGCCTTGGATTGGTTTGCAGCTATGCAAAATAGGTTCTTGCTGGCCACTGAAGTGCGAGATAGCATAGAAATTATGCATACGTCCAAGTATTTGAACTTTCTCAAGAGCTACTGCTGGCCATTGAAGTGCGAGACAGCATAGAGATTATGCATACGTCCCAAGTATTTGAACTTTCTCAAGAGCTACTTCTGGGTCTTCTTCACTCTTTTAACACATATTACAAAGCCCCAAATGATCGACGATGTGAGCACAAGCTTCGGAATGTTTTCATTGAGACTAGTGTGGGTCCTGCGCCGTTGCCACAGTCAAAAATTAATTTTCTAATTTTTTAATTCAATATAAGAACTTTGAAATTCAATAACTTTCACACCGTTAGTCCAAATGCCACAAAACAAAGCCCAAGTACCACCTCTGACAAAGAGCTTTCCTAAGATACCAAGAGCGTGATCAATTGACGCATAGTTCAAAAGATACATAATTTAGTATTTTTTAGTAATATTTAAGATCCAAAAATAACTCAAAAATCTATAACTTTCACATTGTAGGTCTAAACGCCACAAAACAAAGCCCGTGCACCGTTCCTCGTTGAGGGCTTTCTGACGATACCAAGCACGCTGCCAAAGGACGTATGGTCTGGGAGATCTCAATGTAACAAATAAAACAAACAAATAGCCAATCTTAACCCCTAAAGGACCATGAGTGCAGATTTTGATCAATGAATGAACGGAAACACATCCCAAACTCACCGAAATGCGTTTTTTCATCCATCAATTTTTTTTCATAATTCTTATATTAGTTCTTTAACATTTGTACAGTTCAGATTATAAAGATTTTGCTTTGCAAATATTCTATAACTCAAAAGGTATTGGGAGATATAGCCTTAGAAAATAACTTTTTCAGTTCAAAAAATGACCCTTCAAAAATGACTTGAATCAAAAAATCAAATAAAAATCTTTAAAAATCACTATAATTAGAACTCAATATTTTAAAAATCATAAATATTCAGTCTACAATTTATTTTAGAAGGAATTTCCAATTTCTGGCTTCAAATTTATTGAGAAATATTGATATGTGTTTTTTGTTGATCTAATCATATGGATGTGATCTAAAAATAGCATTTTACAACTATTGTTTGAAAGTCATCATTAAAATATTCTTCTAAATAACATTTTATAATAGATCTTTGCAATTTTGGAAATCTGGATACCCCTCCAGTCCTTTAGGGATTAAGGTATTTCTCAATCGGATACCTCACAGTGAGGTGCTTCACCCTTTTTGTGCAAGACCTGCTGAAGCTGTCCATGCATGTTCTGGCATGCAATAACGAGGAGAATGGATTGATCTGCTTAACCCTGTAAGGACGCGGGGGGTGACCCTGGAAATCATGCATTGTATAACGGTGAGAATCATTGGAATAAAAAAATCCAAAAGTACTCATTGGAAGTCAAGCTATTGTAGATGTTCTCCACTTTCCACAAAAAACTCCAAGGATGAATAGTTGTAGTTATGTCCTGCATTGGAGAATCCCTTGTCATTCATGGGACACTTATGGTCCGCGGCGTCCTTACTGGGTTAAGAATCATTTTTGATCTTCACAAAAACTTCCGGCCGGTTCTTGAACCTGATGTGCTGCAGTTTCTTTACTTTGTACATAAGGTACGACTATATGTAAATTATAATGTTTTTTGAGGATTTTTTTCCATGAAGCTGCTCAAGGTTCAGATGAGGTAATATTTGCAAGTTCCTTATTTTGCGGAAGATAATATTTGTGACCATTTACGGATAAACATCTGCAGATGAATGCGTTCGTCGGCTAAGGTGCTCTTAGTGGACAAGATCTGTCTTTGTGATGTTCATCGCTTAAGCTTAACCCTTCATCGCCGAAGGTCCAAACATGCTTAAAAGCAACCTGCCTTTGCAAGTGTTAAAAGTCTAAATTTCGGTAAGGTATGAAAATCTCAACCGTACAATCTTGTTGTGTGCATGTTGTAGATGGTGTGGAACAAATTACGAGCCACCGAAGTTCACTATAATACAAAAATGTCTGGAATTTGAACTTCGAATTGCTCTCAAACATTCAAAATAGCTTGGATTGACATGAAAATTTTACCTCAATAACTAGACCTTAAGGGGAACAAAACCCAACAAATTTTATTGAAAATGAACTTTTGATGAAAAAGATACAAGCCCCCAAAGTTGCAGCCATGACAATGCAGTGTGGTGAACTCAAATTGAACCTGTGAACTTTGAATGGCTTTCACAAACTCAATCCGTCTTGGATTGATCTGAAAATTTTACCACACAAACTAGACTAGTATGCGCAACTTTCACAACAAGTTTTATTCAATTTGGACATCAGATGCAAAAGTTAGAGCACTTCAAATTGGACTATTACAGTGTGTGAGGACACTTTTCGTCCCCTTCGGCGATGAAGGGTTAAGACTGCACTAATGTTCCTCTTATAGTTTAGTGGAACTTCTTCCGATATCAAATATGCTGGTATTTTTAAAAAGCAATGACTGCTTGCTCCAATATTTGATGCGATTCTAGCTGTCTGGCCCTGGCATTAGTGCCTCAATGGATGTGAAACATGATTTCTTTTGGGTCTTCATGACTGAAATTTTGTCTTGTCACTGTCTGCTTTAAGACACTCTTAACTATAGATTTTTGATTCAGTTTATTATTTTCTGGTGCAGATTTACCACAATTTTATGGCAACCGCAAGCTTCGTCTTTGATGAATCCAGTACTGGAGTTGTGCCAGCTCCACATCACAATCATGGATACATGGGACAAATGAGGTCACCAGCTGGATGTCTGATGTCTGGGCAGTTAATTCCAAGCACCTGGTCGTTCAAAGTGGTCACTGAGTGCCCTTTGATTGTGATGTTCTTCTTCCAGTTATATCCTCGCTATGTGCTCCAAAACATACCTGTATTGCTTCCTCTGATGGTGAGCGCCATTGGAATCACTTAACCGACTGAAGTGCCTCCGACACTGAAGAATGTCTATGCAGGAATCAAAGGAGCGCAAGTGAAGGTATTGCTAGCTTTTGCTGACGCCCTCCTGCCTAATTCTTGATAAGGTCCTCATTGTCTCAAATATTTATTTTCTGCGCGTACGGTTGTTCTTATGGTATTATAGTAAAGTTTCAATTTCACTGATCAGTGTTAGCCACTTCTTGCGGTATGTGCAGACTGTGCTTTCTGACTTATTTGCTGCGGAGCTTTGCTGATTGTATTCGTCCGCACAAGATGGCATATCCAAAAGCATCGTCAGCTTGCTTGTCAGCTGTCCCGATTCGGTCTCAGTCCCCAAGGTAAGACATGCTGTTAGGGATGGTTTAGGGATGTGACTTAGTTGCAATTTAGTGTAAATATTGTTGGAGGATTGAAGTTATGCACGCTATTCATTGAATCTTTGTAATGATTTTAGATACCTGTCTTGGCTACAGTTTTACTCATTTACTGAGAAGGTTTATGTAAAGAAGGTTATGAAGTTTGATGTTTAGGTTTAGGTTTAGAATGCCTTTCTTGAGACTGAAAAATCAGCTCAATATTTTTTTGCTTGTCAATATGGACGAAAACTGTTTACTTTCCTTCTTTCCATTCTATTTTTTAGTTTCTGGTGTTTTAACTGTGGATATGTTGTGATTGTATGGTATGTACTTCAGGCACATGACGTGGATACAGCGATCAATTCGTTCACTTAATCTTTAGGGATTATTTTTTGTTCCGTGCAGGAATATGGTCAGGAAACGAAGTAAGAGGCCTTTCACGAGGCTCTGAAGTACTGTACAAGTACGTAGTATTCTCTCAGCTCCAAATCATTTGTTTCTTTCCCGTTTTATTTTTTACGACATGCTTGTTGTAATATATCTCGTTTCAAACATTGTTTGATTGCCACTGGCTGGGCAGTAATGGAATGCTGGGATGTTGGTTGAAATAGACGGAATAGATGGCAGATCTGGGAGAATTTTGCCCAAGTTCGGCAGATGTCAACAATTTGCCCGGGTAAAGATTTCGTCATATTCGGAAGGATTTGGATCCACCAAGTTTGGTCCCATTTGCGGAGCTCTGGTGTTTGTTAATGGAACCTCAAGTGATAATCGGAACTATAGTGCTCAAGTTTTGGGTTGTGCAATTAGCTTTTGGGACTGTAAATTCGGAATCAAGCGTTTTTGTGCTGTACTATTCAGCGAGTAGAAGAGTCTTTTTCAGTGGTTGGCAACTTTCCCGGCTGGCAATGGGTTTCCTGCTCAATTTTGTGTAGTCCAAGAATTATTTCAATTCGAAAGCTTTCTGTAATTGACTATGCTGATTTGTCTACAGGCAGTTCAGGCACTAAATAAGGTGCTGGAGCTTTCCGATGGGAAGAGTACGGACTTAATGACGCTCGCAAAAATAGTAGAAGTAGAAAGATTGTAGACCGCGGCAACCCAAACAGAGTTTACCGATTTGGAATCGCATGAGCATGATGGTGTTTCTACAATAGACCAAGTTAAGATTGCAGGTTTACATCTAAACGAGGCTCTCTCTGTCGTGAAAGTTCTGAAGCAAGTTAGAGCCTTTCAGGTGACCAGCTCTCTCTGTCGTGAAAGTCTTGATCATCTTGAAAAGACCGCATTCTGGATGCATTTGTGAGTGAATTTGGAGCGTTAAATCACAGCATTCCTGAGGTGATTTGAGTACCCTTTTCAAATACGTTTAGGAGCATTATGTACGTGCAGTCACAAAGGAAATCAGAGTTGTACGAATGATTTTTGCATGTCTTGGCTTACCAGTTCATTTATCTTACTTTTGACTCTGAATCTGTTTTTGGTTGGACAATTGCTATTGCTGCAGTTTTTAGACGAGGATGGAGAAGATGGTAAAGACCAGCTTACGCTGCGTTCTAGGCTGGAGCTTTGTGTTCAAGTGGGCAGATTTTGTTGTGTATTGTTCTAGCATACAGCTATTATCTTTGCATGCACTAAACTTTGATGTGCAGAGCGTTTGCAAGTTTAATAATTGAATTATCAGGAATACGATTTTTTTTTATTGGTATTGTTTGGATCACAGAAGTTCAGGTAGGTTTGTCGTGATTCTCATGTCACCAAAATAAATGATCATTGTTTAGCTTTTATTTGAAAAGTCTTAAGTATCATTTGTTGGCTTTCAATTCCTTCATTATTGTCATGATTAGTTTTTTTTATGGATGATTCTAGTTGATCTAAATAGCCTTGTGTTATGATGAATTTTTTGTAGAAAAAACTATCTAAGCATCCATTGGAGCCAATTGGAATTAGGGAGCATCTCAAACTAATTCAAGTTGACATATTGAAATCAAAAGCGTTTGATTTGGTGAATCAATTACTTAAATATTGTGAATTATAATAGTGATTTAATCCTTGCCTAGTTTTTTTATTGCAACCCACCATATAATATATAGTGTAATGTTGTAATTTAACTATCTACATCACATCATAGTTATATTACATCACAGTGTAGATTTTTATCCAAGTATCTTATGATACTACTACAATTTTTGTTTTCACCATCATGATATATTGTACCAAAGGTCACCTTCGGCACATGTTTGCTAAATAATGAATTAAAGTCCAAAATGTACTTTGTCACTTTAAAATGTAATTTCTTAATAATTCGGCATTATAACTAAAAATATTGAAATTTTTGGCAACCACCTCTTTTAGATTAGAGGCAAGTCACTTTTGTTGTGAGTGGAAGAAGATGTGTAGACAATGTCTTTACTCAAGTAGGGAGGTAGGAGGTAGAACAACCCATGTGGGATATTAAAATCAAGATTAGTAGAAGCTCAACCGCTCATACCTAGTTACATCACAAAGTTTAGAAGCTACAATTTGTCAACAATTATTGTGTGGTTATTGTTGTTTCATGGGTTCATTTGTTTACATACAATTTAGCGCATCATTGCAATGCAGTACTTTACAATTTATTGCATCGTTACGATGCATTACTTGCAACTGAATGTAATGCATCGTAACGATGCAATAAATTGTAAAGTATTGCATCGCAATGATGCGCTAAATTGTATATTAACATGCAAATCCATGAAATAACAATAATCACACGATAATTGTTGACAAACTGCAGCTTCTAAACTTTGTGATGTAAGCCAAAAGCAAGAATATAGAAATTCAAACCTCATTTTGGCATAGTAGAATAACTTTGTCCAAAAAAAGTTGAATTAAAAAAAGTTGATAAATCAAGGGAAATTTCATCTTTAAAAATTCGTTTGAGATTTTGAGCTTTCAATCAAAAGTTATAGACAAAAGTCAGAGAGGGGTTGGAAGGGACATTTTCTTTGACATTTTCAAACATCCTCTCTAAATTTTGTTCATAACTTTTGATTGGAGACTCTAAGTCTCAAACGGGTTTTTGGAGATGAAATTTAACTTGGTTTACCAACTTTTTTTAGTTCAAAATTTTAAAAAAAAAAATTATTCTACTATGCCAAAATGAGGTCGAAAGTTTTACATTGAACACAATTCCTGCATTTTGACAATGAGAGGTCAAGCTTTCATCTTCAAATTGTCCCATATCCTTTGAGAATTCATGATGGACAATGGATTTTTTTATAAAAGGACCTCTCCACCTCTTGTTCTATGGACATGTGTTGGCATGTAGATGGATTGGATTATTTTCCAACATTTCAACTTTCTTTACAATTAATTTTCCTTGGATTTGGCAAGGTGGCATGTTAATTTTCAAATTCATTTGTCTTAAAATTTTGAATTATTTTCTATTGAAGGTGACCTCTGACTACAATATATGAGATTCTTTGTTTCATTGAGTTTCAATTCTTTCAAATTTTTCTTTAAAAACTCTCTTTGAATTATCATATCATTTGATGATTTCATTTTTTGATGAGTAATGCTAAGGTTTTGGTTGGATTCAAGCCTATGATGTAGTTCAAATTGAAGCTACAACAAGGTATCTGACCTATTTTTGATCAAACCTCCTACCAATTTTGGTTATATACATTGTTCTCTTTCCATCTAGGTAGAGATGAGTAGTAATCAATTATGGCACAGTTCCTAGCGTAATTGTACCACATTACGATTGGTTGCAAGACTCTCAATATTGCAACCAGTCCTTGGTCGATTTTGCAACCAGCCTATTGTAGGAAATAGGAAGACCTATATGACCAAACGATCAAACAAAATCTTCTTCAAATAAAATTCTGAAAAATTATGGAATCTTTCTAAACTCTATTTATATACATAGAAAAATTTTCCACTTAAGAAATTTGCACTATAGATAAGTATAATTGTTTAAGTGGTTGGAAATGGGTTGACTACCTCAGTCAATATATTAACTTTGTTGACAAGATGCAAGTACTTAATTATTATACACTCAAATTAATTTCAATTTATATCATAATAATTACACCATTCAATAATTATTACTGTAGTACAAATAGCAATGACATTATTGCCTTGGTTTTTTTGTACTCACTTGAATGTATATAAAATGCACGACAAAGACAATTAATTTATGTGCATAATTTGTGTCTTTTTGGTACTTGTGATCCAAGTATGAAAGTAACGTAGTTAATATTCATCACAAAGTATGTAAATTCTTTGCAATAATCATGTGCATTATAACAATGCAAAAAGTTGTAAATTAACATGCGCACTCATAAAACAATAGTAGCCACACGATAGTTGTTGACAATCTAAAGGTTTCGAACTTTGTGATGATAGGTACTCCCTCTCTCCTACTAAAAACCTCCAAATTAGGCTTAGTTAGTGTCCCACTAAAAACCTCCGTTTCTAGATTTCGACCACTCCGTAGGGGCAAATTCTGCATACATCTGAAATCCAATCTGTCATATGCCAATCTCTATTTTGTCAGATCGTGTGAGACCTTGTGTCTGTACCAAGCAATCAAGAGGTTGCTCCGCACAACTTCATTCAAGTCTATGAAACGCAGCTCAGTGACAGAACAACAAGCGAGAGGGTAGTAGTGAGCGAGATACACTTTGCAGCAACCGAAGCAAGTTAACTTTGATGAAACGCAAACACAGCTTACGTACACAAGACGGTAGCAGTGGGACTGGGTGCCTGTCTATCCTCATAATCATGAATTTTTGATTCAAAGCGGCATTTCGTGGATCAAGTAGCAATTCTTGAAGCAGCAATTCCTGAAGCTGCAATTCGTGAGTTTGAAAGCAATGAAAGTCTTGAATCTGAAAGCGGCAATTTGATGAACTTTGTGGATCCAAAGCGGCAATCTATATGTAGGCTAGGTTTCTTGAAAATTGACTACCCATGTACTGTCGGCAGCATTTACAAATTGTGCTCAAATATGACTGAAAGCACATGGATTTTGGGTGCCTAAATCACAACACTTTAGTTGCAAATTTTGCATAGATCTGGGGAATGAATTACTGCTTTTTGAATGCATGCATCTCCGGTGCAAATACTAAAAATACAGTTAATCCTTTGTGAGAAAGAAATTTGGAGATTTTTAGTGGGACAGAGGGAGTACAAGATAGAAGGAAAAGCTAAATTTTTAATAGTTCTAAGATGGAATTGAAATTCACTAATTCCAATAGTGAGATTGTTCTAGCTAGCAATCAAAGTCAAGTATGCAGATTTTTTTTTAAATTGTCAAATTGAGTTCAAAAATGAATCTTATAAGGTAATTTTCTCAAGATAATGCACAAATTGCTTGTAAACCAAAAAGTTCTCTAACTTTCATATCACTAATTCAAATGGAATGAATCAAAACTTCACATGTAGACAAAAATATTATCTTTAAGGAAAAAAAATGTAACTAAAAAATTCAATTTTTAAACTTAGGATAGCATAACTTTTGCTCCCAGGCACCCATTGAAATAAAAAATTATATTTTCAAAAAGCTAATGTTATTTCCTATCTTAAAAAAAAGTTTAAGAAAATTATGTCAAAAATTGATGTCATACAATTCTACTTGGAATCACAAAAGACCCATGAGGGGACTTTAGAACTTTAGGGATTAAATATTATGATGTTCACGACCAAGAAGGCAATTGACCCCTTCGTAGTAGAATGACCACCATATCTTTGTTATTGGTTCCCTTCTAATGTAGCTAGGCTTTTTGAAAAGCTAATTTGAGGCTCAACCACCATTCTTAATACCAACTCCATTGCCTTTACGGTTCTCTAGATATTGTCTCCCAAAGTTGGCAGTCTTGAATGCCCTCAGCAACCAACATCCTTGTAGTAGAATGACCCCCACGTCTTCATTATTGATTGCCTTCTAGTCAGTGGGTTTTATTTCATTTTTAATGAAGTGCCATAGTGGCGATATTGAATGTTATAGTGGTGCTCCAAATTTCAACATTCATCCACATATTGGATAGAAAATATCATATTAGCACATATCACAATATCACATTTCCATTATTCAGTTTTCATCCAGAATCTGGCAATTTCATCCAAGGTTTTTTTTATTTGAAGTTTTTTGGTGATTTTCCATCTTTCTAGTACCATTTTTTTCTATAGGCATGGTGCCAGGCCATAAAATTTGGTGCAATTTTACACCAAATCTCTAGAAAAAAAAAACACTGCTTCTAGTAGGGCTTAGGCTTTTTGGAAAGCTAAATTCAAGTTCTACCACTCCTCCAAAATTCAACTCCATTGCCTTCATTGTTCTTTAGATATCACCTCACAAAGTTGATAGTCTTCACCACCCTCAACAGCCAACACCCTCTGATTCCGAGATCTACTTTACTCATTTTTCCTAATCTCCTCCCATAAAAAAAAGGTAAGGACCTACTCAACAATTATCTAACTCATAATTCTAACCCAATCTTCAAACTCAAAAGATTCTTTGTCATCAAAATCTTCAAAAGCCAAAAACACACATATGGAACAAGCAAGAGAGAGAGAAAGCTCCAAATCCTAATTTTCTAGTCTAAAAATCCATAAATGTTAAAATCTTTGTCCCTAAATTTCATAACCACACTAATTTATTGTTTTTTCCTACTTTAGTGTGTACCACTATGTTAATGTCATAGTGTTCATTCTAATTCTATTAATTAGTTTTCTATTTTTTGTATTTAATTTTTTTAATTTTTGTTTCACTTCTAAGCCCAATTCAACTCACCATATTTTGTTTCCAATTCCTCTTCATTTAACCATTTGCATTTTTTGATTAATTTTCCATTTCTTATTTAATATTTTTTTATTTAAAAGTCTTAATTTTACCCTAGGATTTCTTCATCATTTTCACATAATTGCATTTCCTGAAATTTACAACATTGTCATATAATTCCCATTTTTACCTACAGTAACAAATGAAATTGAGTACAAATTTGAAACCGTTTCATTCAATCAACCACATTATAAGCATCAATGGACAAAGTTCAAAAGTGTACATACAAAAGTTGTAGTATACAACATAATACACGTTACCATAGAAGTTTGAAGAAAAAATTAGTTGTGATTTGAAAGAAAATCTATTTCAAAGTTAGCCATGTCTAAAACTCAGTTTTGTTCAACATAATTTGGAATTACTTTATTTTTGTCAATTTTTTTTTAGAACTCAAAAAAAACAAATTATACCTTGGCATGTTGGTATACATCATTTTAGACTATTATACACAAAAACTAAAAGAAATTGACATTTATAGAATTTAAAATACCAATAGTTTAACAAACATAAAAATGGTGTTAGATTTCACAATATTTGAATTTTTTTTTGAAATTGAGAGCATGGGATAGCATTAGCCATTGTAGAGAGAGTATAGAGGTTGCAATATGGACCATTTTTACATCTTAATGCCCTTGCATTTGAAATATTTGTTGAATTGGACAATGCATTCAATTTATATTTTGCAGTAGTATAATGCATTTTTAAATTTAATTTCTTCGTCCAAAGATTAGAGTTCATGATGCAAATAAATAATACAACATTGGCCAACACACAACTTCAACTTAGATGTAGAGAAGGGTGATTGCAAGAAAGACCGGTACTATTTTGCATCACAATTGAAGTGACGGAGTTGTAATTGGCTATAAATTTTGAAGTATTAACTCGATTAACTTGAAATTTTTATTGGAGATGGATAACTTGATACTATTTAGATCCCTTATTTTTCAGAAATTTTAAAAAATCATTTTATATTTAAATTTCAATTTAGCTAATTTGTCACACTTTGCGGTTTAGAGTTTTTTAGTACTGGGGAGTGCCCAAAATTAATGATCTGGAGCTGAAATTTCTATGGTCTATTTACATAGTAGGAAGTCATGTTTCTACCAAAGGGAATTTAAAAATATTTTATTTTATGTCCTCTACATGCGTGCAAACAGGGCTCCCTTGCGCGCGTATTTTTGAACATTGAAGATGGTTTTAAGATCATTCTTTTGATGAAATCTCTTCATCATAAAGTTCTTTCAAATTTCCAATTTTTAGTTTTTTTTTAAATTTCTTTTCCTATTTTTTACAAATTAAAATGTGAAAGTACCTATTTTCATGAGATTTTGCACTTTTCTAGTTCTCCTACTTAGAGAATTTTTCTAAGCTATTCCTTCATAGGGTAGCTTCTTTTTAAAGGTGTATACATTAAAAATATTTTTCACATTTTTTTAAAATTGTTTTTCTAATTATAAAGTACTCCCGAAAAAAAATGAGTACTATGGAAAACGCTACGTTTTTCAGTCGGTCTTTCTTGCATTTACCTAGAACTATTGTAAAAATATTTTATTATAGCATTCAAACCCAAATACATATATTGTGTAGTCCTAGCTGCTTATTAGGGTGACATTGTGAGCTAAGAAGGGCACTTGTGTTGCGCCCCTTAGTGACACTTACCACCTTAAGATCATCCAAAGTGTTTTTTTAGTACTTAATTCCTAGTGACACCAAAGGTGATGATCTTCTAATACTACTTATGTCACACTTCCACAATGTGACTCTGTTCCAATTCTAGTCACGGGATTCCCCATTCCTCTGTAATTCCCAACACTTTAACTTCAAACCTTAACCCCTACAAGACACCGGACATGTCATTTGATAACATAGGGTGGAACTTCCATTGATGTCCAAGCATCTAGTAATAGCACTACTCTCCACCGGTACTAACCACCTTTGAATAGGACCCCCCCCAACTAGGCCCAATGAATGTCATATTGGGACTCATTAATCGAGACTCACACCATGACTTAGTGTAATGCAAGACACCACCTAATTGGTATTAAAAAGTGCACAAGCACTCCATGATAACACAAAAGTGGCAGTGAAGCCCCAACACCAATCTCACCGCTTGTGATCACAATAGCTCACTATGGTACCATTTGAGAGGAAGGAGGGAGACCACCCCTCCTCATAGTATTCTTTGTGACATTTGACAGACCCCCCTCCCATCCTAGAGGTCCCCAAGACATCTAAGACACATTCCCATCTTAAAAGACCACCCGATTCCATGCTTTGTTCTCAAAATTGGCCTCCAAAGGACTCCTGATCTTTCCATCATGATAACTTTTAGCTCAGCATTCCAAATCCTAAATGCAAGACCATTTTTGTGATCTACTATTTTTGTAAATCATTGTGGACTACTCATTTCTTCAAATGCAACAAGCATTGAGAAAGTTAGGGCCCTCCAAAGATCCAAGCTCTCTAGGAGGTGTAGTTCTCCGGGACTCTATCCTCTTTGGATGCTCACAACTGATCTCCTTGTGATACTTAGCATTCTAGAAAGCTAGTCTCATTAGCTTTCCAAAAATATATAGCATGCCTTATTTGGTCTAAGGAATCATCCCAAAATCCCTACTTCTACATCCCACACCTCAGGTTGCGACTAAAACACTGCCAACTTTAAAGAGATATAATTTTTGACTCACAACTTGGATCCTTGCATTCTTTGTACCTATGGATGCGTCTTCTCACTAGCTTTTCAAAAATGTCTAGCAAGCCATCCAATTCATCTCACTAGAGTGCTACAATGTTAAATTTGCTCAGGACCCCCAAACTCTCTCACCTCATCTTTTACAAGGCTTGGAGAATCACCCTCAATGTCCCCCCTTGCTCACCAAGGTGGCATGGGCGCACTTTAGAATGAGGGCCGTGACAACTAGAGAGTTTTTTTTTTATATTCTTGTTTGGATTTTGCTTTCATATTTGATGTAGGTTTGTGTCACTTGATTTGTTATACATTATGTCACTTGATTTGCATTATGTCACTTGATTTGTTGTGCATTATATTTATTCACACAACAATTATCACGTGACATGGCATCAGATGCGACACCACATTATATGGATGTAATTTGCTACACTACATGAGTTTATGTTGTGTAGTCTTTTTTGATAACCTTAGGCTTGGAGACTGCATTGACTTGGCATTCTTTGTCAAGTTGTCTTATAGGTGTTTTGAATGAGAGAGAAAACTTGTTGTTGGAGTTTACATGGATATGGTATTTGCCTGAGTAAAGCTTCACTTTCTCTTGCATTTATACTCGTGGATTTTTTTTTTGGTGGAGTGAAAGATAACTTTTTTTGTTCAAATCTTTTATCTATTCCTTGAGAGTGTTTTCTTCATGTATTCTTGTTTGGATTTAGCTTTCATATTTGATACAAGTTTATATCACTTGATCTACTTTACGTGTATTACAATTTTTATTCATATGATACATTTTACAACTCTCCCCCAAACAATCCATTTACACAATACAAAATTCAATCTACATATTGCAATGACTACTTCTTTGGCCTGAATCCATTGCTTTAACCCCTCAAGACCTACCACTTCATGAGAGTAATGGTCATAAATGAGTCGTCCTACTTTGATTTATTTTTGTACATAGATGTACTTGAGATTCAATGGTTTTGAAATTCAATGGTTGATATTATTAGCATATCTTTTGGAACATATTCAAAAAATTCTACAAATCCTTATACTAGAACCCTATCCAAAATTTATATCTGCTCCGTCCTTGTACAAGACTGCATTTTTTAAATAAATTTTTCAATGCTTCTCACATTGAGATTTTGAAAATCAAGAAATGCAACATGCATATCAACTTGTTACTCTACAAGGACCTAATTTACAAAATATTGAAATTTGTTTCACCCTACCAAAAAATTTCCAGTGATAATGTGAATAAGACACATATTGTCCTCTTAAAGATCAAGTAGCATTTTTTTTGCAATATGGCGTCTTTGATCATCCATTTACAAACAAAAAAAAAATTCTTTGAAATTTTCACACAATATGTAGTCAAGGAGTAGATTTAAGGTGCAACAATTTTCATAACTTTTGACTACATGGTGTAAAAGTTATTATATGAAATGTAGTTTCTTTTGGAGCCCAAACAGCCCAAACAACTCACAAAAAAAACACTTTTCTAAGAAATAAAAATTTGAAATTGGTTTTCCAAGAATTTTATACATATATATGTGAAAAACTATTAATCATTCCATTTTGATTAATGAGATGAAAGTTATGAGGTGTTTTACTCTGCAGGCAATTATAGAATCTCTACTCTAAAATTAACCGCTTTGAAGTCCTTTATTTAACTCAATTTTTGATGTTTCTGAAAATTAAAAAAATCATAGGATGTAGATTGTTTATTACAATATTACAAACATTGGATTGGCATTTTTCAGTCCCTAAGTAAATTCTCAAAAATTTAGTATTTTAAATCATTCTCTACTTCTTTGGCTACTTACTATTTATTTCAAGCATAAATATGAAAAAAAAATTGTTGAAATTTTTTATATGTATTTCCAACTTATTTATTAAACATATTATAGAGAGTTGCAAGTTGTATAATCTACACATTTTTGTACAAAAGTTTGAAAGATGAAATCCGACCATTTGGAAAGAGTTGATCAAAATACTTTTTTTTGAAATCCAAGCATCTTGATCTTGTAATTGGTAAGGTTTTTTATTTTGAAATTTAGGAGGGTGTACTCTAACAAGTTAATTAAAGGATCCTATGGTTGGATTTATTATAAAATAAATATAGGTGAAGATTTTAGCTTTGCTTTGGAGACTAGTATTTTGAAGCAATTTTAAGCTTCTAAGCATGAAAGAATTTTAGGAGTTAAAACAAGATAGATATCAAGCATAACATTCAATAGCCTTCAGAGAGGTAGACTTTTCCTCTCTGGAATCCTCATCCACAAATTTCATCTTCACATAATTAACGTAAGCTTGGGTACCGAAACAATGGCAATACATTATGGTAAGTTCCATATCTTTTGTTAATTTTAGGACCCGACATACAAATCCACAAAAAATTGTAGAAAAAATTGTTGGTAAAGAATCCAATGAATAATGCAATAAAACCATTTGCCATCAATAACTGCTTTTGGGTTTTCAAGCGAAATGACAACTCTATATATACACATGGGGTGGTAGGAGGTAGAACAATCTATGTGGGATAAATCACTACAAGTGAAAGGGGTGTTTTAAGTAGTGTCCTAGACATCATGTTTTTTAAGTAACGTCTTTTAAGTAAGTTTTTAAGTAAAATTTTACTAAAAAGACAATCATTTTAGTAAAATTTTACTTAAAAACTTACTTAAAAGATGTTACTTAAAAGACGTGATGTCTAGGACACTACTTAAAACACCCCTTTCTCTTATAGTGAATAAATTAGAATTTGTAGTTTCTCAAGCACTTATAGTTAAGTCAAAAACAAAGAATTGTATAAAAAGTAGAATTTCAGACCTCATTTAGGCATAGTAGAATAATTTTTCTCAAAAAACTTTGAACTTTAAAAAGTTGGTAAATGAATATAAGTTTCACCCCTAAAAATCCATTTGGCATTTTGAATCTCCAATCAAAAGTTATGGACAAATTTAAGAGAGTTTTTTTTTAAATGTTAAAGGAAATGTCCATTCCAACCCCTCTCTCAAATTTGTCCATAACTTTTGATTGGAGATTCAAAATTTTAAAAACAATTTTGGAGGTGAAACTTAGATTCATTTACCAACTTTTTTTAGTTCAAAGTTTTTTGAGAAGAATTATTCTACTATGCCTAATTGAGGTCTGAACTTCTACTTTTTACACAATTCATTGTTTTTGACTTAACTATGAATGCTTAACCCCTAAAGGATTGGCATGCGTTTTTTGGCTGTATAGAAATTTTGGGCAGGTACGTGTGACTAGAGATTTCCATATTTTAAGCTAAAATTTTAATAGAAGGTGGGTGCAAGGAATATCTTCCATATGTACTAAATTTCAGCACATTTGGAAATAGGAGTCAAAAGTTATGGCCAAATATTTTTCTTTTTTTCGTAACTGGGCAGTCTGGGCAGCAAAAAAAATTTGGCAAAAATTTGATTTTTTTTTTTTATATTTTTTTTCTTGTAGATTATATTTTTTTCTATCCGGAAAGCTTTGATCCATTTCATTTGGATTTGTTATGAGAAAGTTATGGACATTCTTGTTTTTTGGGCAATTAGAGCATCTTCTTGAAAAAAATAACTTGTAGGATTCATTTCTGAATGCTCATTTTGCAATTTTTCAAAAAAATAAATTCTCATGGTTTAGTTTACTTGCTAGAACAATCTCACCATTGGGATTAGTGTATTTTAATTCCATCTAAAATATATTAATATTTTAGATTTTCCTTCTATCTTGTATCTACTTCTACTTAATAAATTTTTGGGGAATGATAATTAAGTGTTTTTGAATTTTTTTTTTTTCCTAGACTCTCAATTCAATTCTCCACTATAAAGATTTAAAGCTCAAAACTCTGTAGTGCAAAAAATTTAAGTTAAAAATGTGTAAAGTCAAAAAATCTAGTCCCGCAATGTACTGAAATACTTGTTTTTTCCACTTTAAACGCAGATATCTTGCAATCTGAGCTGTCAAAAATTCTGAAATTTTTTCCACCCATTCTCATACTAGTTAGGTGTAAGATCCTACAGTTAGATGTGCAAAAAAAACATTTAAAATTTTTTTTTACTTCTTGCTATAGAAATGACAGTTTTGGGTGTTTTTTGGCTGAAAAAAGGCCTTGGGCCTTTAGGGGTTAAGAAACTACAAATTCTAATTTATTTATTCCACATGGGTTGTTCTACATCCTACCACTCCATGTGTATATATATACTTTTGCTTTAACCTTGGAAATTCAAAATATTAATTGGTTTAGTATGGATGTAAGCTAAATGTTTGATTCTTTATTTTTTTAATTTTTTTTTGTGTGTTCTGTAACAAACAAAAAATAAAAAAATAAAGAACCAAACATTTAGCTTGCATCCATACTAAACCAAAAATATTTTGAAATTTCAAAACACATAATGTATGGGTGTAAAACGTTGGTTGTTGTGTGTTTGGTTTTGTTGGAAGTATAAAATCTAGTTTTGTTTAAATTTTTAATGTACCTTGTACAATTGCAGCCAGCTGACTTACTCTCTGACAAAATTGACGCATGTAAATTAGCTACTAATGGTGTGGTATATTCCACACCATCTCATCCGGCGGATGAAATGGTGTGAAATATACCACGCCATTCTGTCCGGGGGAAGGTAGCATGGCACTTTGCTATTGAATGTTATGAGTGCTCCTATAGAATACCACAACTTATAGATGGGCAATTGAATCACTTGTAGTCATTACAATGGAAGCATATGGAACAATACATATCCCATCCTTATAAACATTCGAAGACAAATTGGCACTACCACAAACAATTGTTAAAAAAACCTTCAACAACGTCAATAAAATTGCAATGCAATATGCAATATACATACTACTTCTTAAAATAAAACTTGAAAATAATCAACCACTTGCGTAGCCCCCAAACCCTAACTTCACAATATTATTTGAACAACTCCTAATTAACCCCTAAAGTCCCATTGGCCCTACGGGGGCCAAAATGCAAGTTTGGGTAGGCTCGCACGGTCTCAATATTCATCATAATTTTCTATAACTTCTTGTAAAGCTAGGAAAACACATAAGCTTCTTGGGAATATAATTTTTATTTCAATCAATGCCCAGAAGCAAAAGTTATTGCACAAAAAGCCAAATATGGAGGTCGGCGGGCAGCCCAAAAAAAATCACAAAAAGTCAAAATAATTTTCTTAAATTTTTTTTCCTAAAATATTATATGTTTGTCTACATGTAAAACTTTGATTCATTCTATTTGGACTAGTGATGAGAAAGTTATGGACAATCTTGTTTTTCGGGCAATCTAAGTAGTTCTTGAAAAAAAACTTTTTGCCCAACTTTGAATGCTAATATCTTCCAATCCATATGGTCAAATTTGGTGAAATTTTTACCACATGATCTCAAACAAGTGAAGTACAAGATTCCATGGTTAGATTCTTAAAAAAATGTTTTTTCTGCTTTTATGGATGAATGCAACAGAATTGGCAGTTATGAGTGTTTTTTGACAAAAAAATGCCCTTGGGACTTTAGGGGTTAAAAATAAAACACTAAAACTAACACTCTACATATAATATATTTTATTAAGATTCAAATTGACTAGCTAAATCTCCAATTATAACCAAAATGCCATCAATTATTGCCCCCAAAGCATTTGATTATTTACCTCAAATAGGATAACCATTGAGCTACTGTCAGTTGTCACAAATTGTGACGCTTTTTTGTCTCAATACTCTTATTAGAGCTAACAATCCAATAGTTAATACAAGTATTCAAACCCTAGACCACCATACATCTCAAACTTAAGGAAGGATGATTTTATAACAGATATCGTACTGAAGTCATGAATTCATGCCTACATACCATTATCGCACATATTACGTGTATTTCTATGCACTGAATCAATGCGTAAACAATGCCTATCAATAACATACGATTGTTGTACTGATATCAGTACATTTTAGGTGCATTTTGGATACCACATTTGTATAATTAAAGTACATAAATCATACACTTTTAATAAAGATTTTAACGACACTAATTCAGTGCATAGAAATACACATAATATGTGCAATAATGGTACGTAGGTATGAATTCACGTAAATCATGTTGTATTTGTACGAACCTATGAACCTTACAAATTAGAGATGTACTACTAAATCCTCCATCATTGGCAATTACATTTGGTAATGGTCCAGACATTATTAGGACATCTACCACACACAAGAAAACCAATATGTACAGTGACTCCCAAAAGTAATTGGCCACCCTAAAAATCGCTTCCATAAATTGAGAAATTGGAATTTTGAAGTGAAATTTAGACATGTTGTTGTACAAAAGGAATTATCCCCTCATGTGCAATTTCACTTTAAATGGACTATATTTAGACCTATTATTAATTGAATGAAATTTCTATAGAAAAAAAAACTTTTTGTGAGAAGTCAAAATGTCCCATTTCTTTTTATAGAAAGAATGTACATCTTGACAAGAATCACATGTTACAAGTTTCATGAATTTTGGATTTTTAATGATTGAAATCTAATTGACTAAAATTTGACCCCAAAATTTTGTTTTTTTAATTCACTCCATAAATTGCAAAAAAACATGTTTTTGATATACATAATCATTTTATGTTATTTTAAATTTTTATTTTATTTTTTTACAATTTATGGAGTGAAAAATTAAAAAAACAAAATTTTAGGGTCAAATTTCAATCAATTAGATCTCAATCAATAAAAATCCAAAATTCATGAAACTTGTAACATGTGATTCTTGTCAAGATGTACATTCTTCCTATAAAAAGAAATGGGACATTTTGACTTCTCACAAAAAGTTTTTTTTTCCATAGAAATTTCATTCAATTAATAATATAATCCATTTAAATATAGTCCATTTAAAGTGAAATTGCACATGAGGGTATAATTCCTTTTGTACGACAACATGTCTAAATTTCACTTCAAAATTCCGATTTCTCAATTTATGGGAGCGATTTTTAGAATGGCCAACTACTTTTGGGAGTCACTGTATGATTCCAAAACAATTTGTTATACAATAATTTGCCTCAACTTCTTTTCATTTATTGATCTCTACTTGCATCTTTTATCTTTTTATATTATTAAATAGATACTATAATGTCTTCTTCCTAATAAAGGTATATAGTTTTGGTGTCACTCACTTTACTATAGGGACAATATATGGGAGGCAAGATGAATGGACTCTTAAACCCTAAAGGACCAGGGGCGCATTAGAAGACATTTGAGGCCTCCGGAGGGTCGTTTCATCCTTCCCTGTTCCCCTATTTTGAACCAACAATAATGCTGTCAGAATTTATTTATTTATTTATTTTTAAATTCAAAAAAAAAATTATCCAAAAGTAGAAAAAAATAATAATTTTAAAATTTTAAAATTTTAATTTTTTCAAAAAATTTGATATGGCACTTGCTCGACCATGTCAGACTACGCATGTGGCAGAGTTCCCAGGCTAGGAACGCCCTAGGAACTTGTAGTCTTCTAGAGTCCTCAAATCTCTTCTAATGTTTAAGTATAGCTCTTGTCTTCTTGACTAGCTCTTATAACATGTATAATTCCTCATTTTTGTGGAATAATTTTGATGATTGCCCCTATTGAAATGAAAGAAGACTTGTGAAGCTTTCCTATGGTAAAAAGATCGACAAAATTGCACAATTTTTGAGAAAATGCCATTGTTGACATGATTGATGAAAGATATTTGATTAGCTAGTACTTTGTATATATGCTGAAATTGGAATGCTCAAAAGTGCTTTAGAAACTAATTTTTTTTCTATAAGTATATATCATCATGAGTTTTATATATAATTTTTTCAATTCATTTTATGGTGTGGAAAAAAGATATGAAGATGTGAAGTGATGGCCTAGATTGCCTTCTCCATTCTCAAAAAAATTTACCAAAAATCACACACTCAATCATTTCTTGATTAGATTGCACTAATAGATTCAATAGAACAAATTGTTTAGGGTCTCCTTTGTTCTTCATAGATTGTTAGTAAGGTTCACATTTCAAATTTTCTACAAATGTAATTGTAAGCCATCTGGGCCTCTATGCCAATCTCAAAAAGAGATTGGAGTCTTTTTTTTTTTCTTATTTAGCCCTTGCACAATGCACACTATTGGACATTGTGTTCAACCCTTAATTCCTAAAGGACTAGCATGCATTCTTTGGCAACATAGAAATTTTGGGTAGGTACATGCGACTAGAGATTGCATATTATAGACTGAAATTTTAATAGAAGGTGGGGACAAGGAATATCTTTTATATGCACTAAATTTCATGACATCGGAAATATGAGTTAAACATTATGGCCAAATATGTTACGTTTTTCCTCAGTGGGGCAGTCCGGCCAGATTTAATAAAATCATTTTTTTCGAAAACAAAAATTTGAAATTTGTATTCTAGAGTTATATGTATGGGGAAAGCTTTGAATCATTCCATTTCAATCAATGAGATGTTTCTATTTGTAGGCAGCTATGGATTCTCTACTCTAAAATCAACTTTGAAGTCCTTTTATCTTACTTAATTTTCAATATTTTTTGAAAAAAATAAAATAATAGGATGCGGGTTGTTTATTATAACATTGCAACCACTGGGATTGGCATTTTTTAATTCCATAACTAAATTCTTAACAATTTTTCATTTTGAATCATTTTCTACTTCTTTCTACTTACTATTTTTTCCTTTATGTTGTACAATTCCAAATGATGTGAAATTTTTCAAGCATGTAGCCAACTTGTCTACAAAAAGAATTTAAAGAAGCACCACCATTTTGGACATTTTTTTATAGAAAAGTGAGCTTGTGAAGGTGCAGCTAGCTTGTTTTTTGTAGGACCAAAAAAACAATTTTAGTGAATTTGAATGCTTATATCTTGCAATCCAAGTGGTGGAAATTTCTGAAAATTTTACTACGTGTTTTCAAGTTAGCATACTACAAGATCCTATGGTTACAAGTGTGTCAAAAAAAAATTCAAAAATTTGGTACTTGTACTAAAAAAGTCAATTTTTGAGCGTTTCTGGTGAAAACATAGTTATAGAACTTTAATAGGGGTTAAAGGACAATGCAAGCCCCGTGGGCATTTTGAAAGTCAAGACCAAAATTTTCACATAGTTCTTGATTTTAAATGTTTTTAAGCTTTACTAAAAAAGTGTAGTTCCAATAATCTACGTTTATATTCCATTTGATTTTTTTTTCAAAATTGTTGAAATTGCAATTTTTGTAACACTTTGAAGATAGCGTCTTGAAAGCTCAAATATACACCACTTTTGGACTTTTTCTATCAAATATCTCTTGATATGAGCTTAGGGAGTACATCAATTATACCATGATGTTTGTCGCTGTTATTTCCATTTTTCTTCAAAATTTCACACTACCTCAAGCTTTTTTGTAATTACTATGATTTTTGCAAAGAAGTTTCTTAAAAAAATCATATAAAATTCAATATTTTTGTTTTTAATTATGAAAAAAAGAGATTAAATTTTAGACACAAATTACTACATGTCAAAAATATTAAATTTTTGAAATGTCTCTTTGATGTAGAAATCTAATGAAGTTTAACCAAACCCAGACATGAAATGTGCTTTAACCCAGTAACGCCGCCGGCGCCATTCTGTGGCGTCCGGATGACTATACTGTGAGGTGGACAGAGTTTGAAAGTATTTTTTCATCCGGATTTTCCTTGTTGGCCTTTCATGTTGGGTTATGAAGAGTAATCAATTATGTTTGTAGTCTTGCGATTGTTTGTCTTCACGTAAATGAGAAGTTAGTGAAAAAAACAGATCACAAAATATGCTATGTCAGTGTATTTTGGGAAGTTGTTGCTTCTTGCTCTAAATCTGAAATTTCTCCACAAAAATGATATTTTTTGAATTTGAGCCCAACTAACAAAACAAAGGTCATCTACTCTAGTTTCTACTCCAATTTGAATTTTGAAAAAATTCCTAATATTGCATATTTTATTGCAATTTGAACTTTGGATGCATTTTCAATGTCTATTATTTTCTAATTATAGAATGACACGGAAATTGAGTTTACACCATGATGTTTGTCATTGTGATACACACACATGGTGAAATTTTCTGATTTTTTGACATAATTTTCTATTTGATATGATTTTTCTTCACTTTTTCTTCAAAAATTCTCAAAAAAATCAATTTTTCACAAAAAAATCTAAAAAATTTATGAAGTATAGAAGACATGTAGTTCCATCTCTGAAAAATAGATATAAAATTTTTCATTCATATGTAGTTGCAAAATGGTAGAAAACTAAGTGATAGGCAGTGAGACTTGAAATCAGTGGTCATAGGTCCGTCCTTTAAGGATTAACCCTGTAACGCTGGGACAGCCATTTTGTAGCTTTTGGATGACTATGCAGTCATTTGTACATTGCTTGGAAACATTTTTTCATCCATTTCTTTTTTGTTCACCCTCCATGGTGGATTACAAAGAGTGTATAGTTGAATTTGTAGTCATGCAAGTGTCTATCTTCACATAAATAAGAAGTTATTAAAAAAAATGGATCACAAAATATGCTATTTTAGTGTATTTTGGAAAGTTGTTGTTCCTTGCTCAAAATCTGAAATTTCTCCACAAAAATGATATTTTTTGAGTTTGAGCCCAACTAACAAAATGAAGGTCATCTACTCTAGTTTCTTCTCCAATTTGAATTTTGAAAAAAATCCTAGTATTGAATATTTTATTGCAATTTGAACTTTGGGTGTATTTTCAATGTCTATTATTTTCTAATTATAGAATGAGACGGAAATTGAGTTTACACCATGATATTTGTCATTGTAATATACACATATGGTGAAATTTTCAGATTTTTTGAAATAATTTTCTATTTGATGTGATTTTTCTTCACCTTTTTTTCAAAAATTCTCCAAAAAAACAATTTTCCACAAAAAAATCTAAATTTTTTGTGAAGTAAAGAAGACATGTAATTTCATCTCTAAAAATAAATTGAATTTTTTTCATACATATCTAGTTGCAAAATGGCAACAAATTGAGTGATAGGCACTAAGGCCTGAAATCAGTGGTTATAGGTCCGTCATTTAGGGGTTAACCCTGGAGCGCTGCGGACGCCATTCCGTGGTGTTCTGATGACAACACTGTTGAGCTAAGAATAGTTCAAAAGCATTTTTCATCCTCCTTTTCCTTGTTACCTTTCATATTGGGTTGTGAAGGATATCCAATTGAGTTTGTATTGTTTTCAATGTTTGTCTTCATGGAAATGAGAAGTTATTAAAAAAAACGGATCACAAAATATGCTATTTTAGAGTATTTTGGGAAGTTGTTGCTCCTTGCTCTAAATCTGAAATTTCTCCACAAAAATGATATTTTTTGAGTTTGAGTCCAACTAACAAAATGAAGGTCATCTACTCTAGTTTCTACTCCAATTTGAATTTTGAAAAAATTCCTAATATTGCATATTTTATTGCAATTTGAACTTTGGGTGTATTTTCAATGTCTATTATTTTCTAATTATAGAATGACACGGAAATTGAGTTTACACCATGATGTTTGTCATTGTAATATACACACATGGTGAAATTTTCAGATTTTTTGAATAATTTTCTATTTAATATGATTTTTCTTCACTTTTTATTCAAAAATTCCTAAAAAAATCAATTTTCCACAAAAAAATCTAAATTTTTTGTGAAGTAAAGGAGACATGTAATTTCATCTCTGAAAAATAAATATAAATTTTTTCATGCATATCTAGTTGCAAAATGGCAGCAAATTGAGTGATGGGTAGTGAGGTTTGAAATCAATGGTCATAGGTCCGTCATTTAGGGGTTAAGGGTTAAAATCGTCTGTGTGCTGCCTGCCCCGGAGGTTGGCGATGAACACACACCTCCCTCATATGAGAACCCCCGCCGTCTTGTCCTCTGGTTAGAAATCCATATTGTAAGTGGCGTAACTTAAACGGGAAACTACCTTCATCGTTCTGTTCTGATCTAATCTGTGCACCCGCTGAACGGAAGGGAACAAGTGTCTGGACTCCGTCTGTCTGTCTGTCTGTATGGATAAGGGCCGGTGCTTCAGCTTCCGTTCAGCTTCCCTGCAGTACAGTACTCTATTATCCATCCCAACTGCCCACCTGGGCTGGTCGTGCCGTCGGTCGTCCCAAGTTGACATTTCCAGCACCGAGCTGCCTTGATGAATCGGAAAGCGTCCTCTCCTCTTCTGGGATTGGCTGCCGAGGCGAGAATCCAGAGTTGAAGCTTACTCAGGTTTGACATCGAACGTTCTAGACCCTCCTTTCCTGCTCCGCTACAGTGATCAGAACAGAACAGAACAGGGAGACTGGGTCCAAGCAGGCAGCCAGGAAACGAACGGAACTCACTGAATTGAACTGAACTTAAGTTACTGTAAGTTAGAACCAGGCAGTGCTTCAATTGCTTACTGTTGCTTAACTTAGAAGCACTCCGTCAGCCAGGGACAGACACGAAATGACGGACGGATATGATCGTCAAGAAAGGGAAGGGAAAAAATATCGGAGATGATCGTCACGGAGCCCCGCGGCGTCGCCTCCACCGGCAATGCCGCGCGGGGACGGACGGCTTCTCCTGGTTCCCGACTTACAGTATTCCTGTACCCCGCATTACTTTGGTTTGGGGTCACTTCACTTCCTCACCCCTCCAGGCCGTATTCGGCTGCGGTCAAATTAAGCAATTCAGCTTAATAGTTGGAGGCTGGCACCTTTCATAGAGAAAAAATATATTTTTGTAGAAAGTTATAAGCAATTGGAAATCATGAATTTAAAAATAAAATAGAAAATAAAATAGATAAAACATGTATTTTCTATGAATTTTCAAAAGTGGAACTCTCTGAGTCACTGATAACTTGGTCCTAAAACTGAAATCTATTGTAGAGAAATCAGCAGTCAACGAATCAAAGTTAAATATGGAAACGGTTGAATGACACTTTGAAAGACACTTTTAATGGAAGTCTACTTGTCCGGACTGGGTACAAGGACGATTTCAGTTGGGGTGTTTTCACCTTACTAAGTTAACTTCTACTTATTTTACTCTTGCAACTGAGTGCATTGATCCTTTCCCGTCATTTGTGTCCAATAAAATATGATAAAATAAAATCTGAGATCCCCATAATATCTTTCCGCAGTGGAAGAGAAGATATTGCAGACACGCATTTGGAATGATTCCAGTAAATGCAATCAGGTTGGATGCTATGATCCTGTAATAAGTTACAGGAGCGATGAAACCAATGCATCTGGATTCTGGGCCTCCTCAACCGACTTCCCCATTTGATCCACACCCAGTCCCACACCATCAGGATCCTCCGTCCCAACTCCCAAGTGCAGGACAGAGCAACTGATTGCCTGAGAGATGTGGGGTCAAACTAACTTACAGTAGTTTTCTTACAAACCATGCTGTCAACTCTGTGAGGGCGAGGCGAAGTTAGGACTGGACTGTGAAGCTCAATATCCTTCACTCTGCAGTGTATGCTAACCTACAGTACAAGGACACTGCTGACGTAAAAGGTCCCACGGATGACCTCACTGTCAATGGTAGAAACAAAGAATGCATCAATTGGTTCAGTAATTGGAGTATTTGGGTGACTACCTTGGTCATAGGGGGCTGCATCCTTCTAGGGTTAACTCCTAAACACCCTAGGTGACCCAAAGGGTCCCCACATAGTTTGGAAGTCCAATTCAAAGTGTTGTAACTTTTGCATCCATTGTCCAAATTTAACAAAATTTAATGGGAAATTTGCGCTCTCTTTTCTAGTCTATGTGGTAAAAAATTTAGATCAATGCAAGATATATTGATTTATGAGGAGCCATTTGAAGTTCACAAGATCAATTTTTTGCCATCAAAACTCCCAAATGGGCTGTTTGGTGAAACATAGTCAAAAGAACTTTAGAGGTTACCGTACATTGAGGTCAGATTCGTCTTAGGCCATGCAAAATCTTTACTTTTTCGTTGTATTTCCCTTTTGTTAGCTCCATTTAGATTTTTTAGCTTTTCGATGTATGGACTTCGGAATTATTCGTACACTTTTAGCAAAGGTCCTCCCCCCTTTCCTGCAGCCTAATGCCAATTGGAGGAGGATCTTCCAGGCATTACTCCAGGGTGAATGCAAGAAAGACCGATCGAAAAACGTAGCGTTTTCCATAGTACTCATTTTTTTCGGGAGTACTTTATAATTAGAAAAACAATTTTAAAAAAATGTGAAAAATATTTTTAATGTATACACCTTTAAAAAGAAGCTACCCTATGAAGGAAAAGCGTAGAAAAATTCTCTAAGTAGGAGAACTAGAAAAGTGCAAAATCTCATGAAAATAGGTACTTTCACATTTTAATTTGTAAAAAATAGGAAAAGAAATTTTTAAAAAAACTAAAAATTGGAAATTTGAAAGAACTTTATGATGAAGAGATTTCATCAAAAGAATGATCTTAAAACCATCTTCAATGTTCAAAAATACGCGCGCAAGGGAGCCCTATTTGCACGCATGTAGAGGACATAAAATAAAATATTTTTAAATTTCCTTTGGTAGAAACATGACTTCCTACTATGTAAATAGACCATAGAAATTTCAGCTCCAGATCATTAATTTTGGGCACTCCCCAGTACTAAAAACCTCTAAACCGCAAAGTGTGACAAATTAGCTAAATTGAAATTTAAATATAAAATGATTTTTTAAAATTTCTGAAAAATAAGGGATCTAAATAGTATCAAGTTATCCATCTCCAATAAAAATTTCAAGTTAATCGAGTTAATACTTCAAAATTTATAGCCAATTACAACTCCGTCACTTCAATTGTGACGCAAAATAGTACCGATCTTTTTTGCAATCACCCTCCAGCTTAATTCCAGCTTTATTGGATTATGCAACACTTTATTGATAGTTAGATGTAACAGTACCATAATATTTTTTACATTTATAAAGCAATCACCTTAGTATGTGTATTATTTTTTTTTTTTTTTAAGATTCAAATTATTTTCATCAACATTTCTACACATTTCAAATATGCCACATTATAATATCTGAAAATTTCATTACATGCCATATATAATTATATTTTGAATTAATTTTTAACAAATCTGACCCGAGCGTAGGGTAACAGTAAGTTATAGCCATTCATTTAGGGAGTCCATTGCCTGGAGGCACATTAGGGTCACCACTCCCTATTGGCCCAAATTCTACAAGGTCTTTTTGTCCTAATCGGTAGAAAACATCATAGTCGCATATAGAATATGCAAGGGCAAATTATTAAAAAAAGAATCTCTAGAGCCATTTGAGAAAGTTTGAGCCGTGCAGAGGGCTATTTCACTTTCAGAGGATGTGCAAATATAGTGAAATTTATAAATAAAAAATTAAATTTAAAAAGAAATTTAATCGATGGGGCACACAAGCTGACTTTCATTGGCAAGATTCTCTGTGAGTTGGCTTGGGCTGATATTTTTTGCAATTGCACATTTTCATGCAAGAAAACGGCCCTCCCAAAGCTTGAAATTTTCTCTAATGAAAGATTTTACTTCAAGAAGAGTTGAACAATGCTAATCCTTTTAGACAAAGTTAAAGATAGCATTTCTTTTCTATCTATTGATGTTATAATCTTACAATCCAAGTTAAAGTTTTTGAATATTTTCCAAGCATTCTAAATGTTTGGCTCTTTGTATTCACCATTTGGATTTCTAAAAACAAATTTCCTTGGTGCATAGGAAATCATCAATAATGACTTGTGCATTACCGGTTTACTTGACCTCCATGTATTACATGGTAATTTAAGATAGACCCCGAATTTGCTTGTGGAATTAATTTTGCAAGTGTGTCTCTAACAAATTGTGTCATTCAATGGTATTGAGGCTCAATTATGAGTAGAGCAATAAACTTACTTCAAAAAGGGCTTGAAGTTTGCTAGACCTGTTTGTTAGAGCTACAGAAAACTTTTTCTTTCACTTCAAATGTTATAATTTTGTAGTTCACATAGTCAAATAGGCTGAATTTTTTCCATGCATTGCCGTAATAGCCTACTACACTTTCGTA
Source organism: Pseudisothecium myosuroides (assembly GCA_951799445.1). Lineage (NCBI taxonomy): Eukaryota > Viridiplantae > Streptophyta > Bryopsida > Hypnales > Lembophyllaceae > Pseudisothecium > Pseudisothecium myosuroides. Next base: position 52,475,558 of record OX637287.1, on the reverse strand, counting down.
CAATTGAAGTTAACCCTTTAGTGACCGTGGTTGATTTGGGGGGCGAGCGCAGTTTTTGAATACAAATTTGGAAAATGAAAATTTCATCACTACTCCAAAGAAGTAATTCCATATCAGACCGTAGGAATTGATGTTGTAGGCTTTATCCGTGAAAAAAAGAAAAAGTGAACATGATCTGACGGTGCAATTTGTTGTGAGTGATCTTCAAAGTGCGATGCATCGAAGTAGCCTTCAACTGAAGCATCATAATACATTATTGCCCATAACTTTTAGAACATGCCTCTACAATTCATGGGATTGTTGGGCAATGTTTCTATCGTTCTTAGGCATCAATTTCAAATAGAATCACATGAGTTGCTGAACATATATGCGACTTAGAACGTATGACTTAGGTTGGCCCTCTTGTCTTTGGACAAGCACAGCTACCTTGTTACTGCACATAATTCTCTGGAATTGGATTTGTTTGGAGCGCATGCTAAAGCTCTATTTGCGTTACTCTTTGAGTTTTTTCAAATACCCTGTATTGAGAGCAGTAAAAGACAAAGAATCCAAAATTCGACCAAAAAGTGGTCAACCAGTCACTAAAGGGTTAAAAACAACAACTGAAATCAATTTTGATCACTGCACCATAAGAATGGCTGGTTTTGACAATTTCTCTTGGAAAAAATCCCTCGTCCTTCAAGGGATCCATGAATTGGATGCCAAATCTCAATGAAAGAAAAAATCTTGCGGAATGAGTTTATTTGGCAATAACATAACTGTCGCTTGCTTCAATCATTCATACCATCTTTGCTGCAACCAAGGCACCCGAAGAATATGCTGATTTGACGCTCCCCCAAGCAGGCCAGAATTGGAAGTTCGCCCATTATTCATCAAAATTCACAGAATCCACAATTCTGGACATTTTGGGAGTCATTTCATCAAAAGCCACGGGAGGTCGTCTTCTTCTTTTTCTTGATTTCATCAATAGGTCAGGACTGAATCTCAGATTCCTACAATTAACTACCGGTAGCAATGTGGACATTGGGAGGCTCGATCATCACTGTGTTGGCCACAAGAATCAGTTTAAGCTAACTTTTCGATGATAAGCACTGCAGCTGTGGCTAGCTCACTACAGTAGGCACTCATTTTTACTGTTCAGCTTTTCAAAGAACCCTGGTGATGGACATGTGAAAGGTGACTGAGGAGGTCCTACGCAACCTAACCTACTGTAGTGAGCTTCACTTGTACTTTCCCGCAGGGGACCAGATGCAAGTTGCAGCAGCAAAACAGCATACAGTTGCACTGTTGATGGAAGGCCCAAGTAGACGGCGCTGCAGAAGCTTAAGATATACAGTCATTCCGTTGATCAAGTTAGGGAGGGACAGAGGACAACAATCTATGCCAATCTTTGCCAGCAATTGCAGTTCTGAGCAGGGACTTTTGTGCAAGCACAGTTCCAGTGTAAACGAGCACCTAAGCTTGATGTAAGTTAGGAGGACCCATTGTTGTTCCTTTGGTTGATGCTTGTATTTAAATTTATTGAATTCACAAGTTTTTGGCTAAAGAAGAGCAAAGAAGAGAAGATTCCAAGTGAATTTTGGTCAACTTGTTTTTGAAAGAAAACACACACATTATAGGTGGTTCAAGCAAACACATATGGCTTGCCATTGTGAACAAGGCTTGTCCTTGGGGATGCTCATGTGTCTCTCTTCATTTTCGAAAATTTTCCTTAAGATTCTGGGACATTGAGTTAAATAATCCATTTATATGAACTTCACAACCTCTAGTTGTGCAATTCCCAACAATGAAACCATTGCTTTGCACTTAGGGTTGCTAATATGTGAGTCTAGGATCGTGAGCTCGTGAGCCTACACCTATGTTATAGGTCTCTATATTATAGAAACTTTTCATGATTATAGGATACCTATGTTATAGATACCTATATTATAGGTGTTTATATTCTAAGCACCTTTGATGGTTGTAGGGTATCTATCTATACCTAGATTCAAAGCTCATATACTTGCATTTCTATGCTCACATGCTAGCATCGTTGGCTTTGCACTAATTGACATAAAAAGTATTTGTTCTTGAAAGATAACCTCTCAGTCTAGGCTCTGAACACAACTCTAATCAACATGTAAACTAGGATGCACAACTCCAAATTTTTCGCCTTCATTTGATAGGCATTGAGAATTGAATATTGAGCTATAATAAAAGCCTGCTCTAGTATAGATTGAGGACTCTAAACAAGGATTTTATTTCAATATCTAGTGGTCATGCAATTTTGACTGAAGAGATGAAGCTATTTACATCCAAAAATATGAAATTTATGGATAAAATATAGCTTAAGCATCCAAATGTTGTGATGTCATCATATTTGGAAGAAAAAAAATTAGTAAATCCTAGTAGTTTCATTAATTCAGAAATGGAAAGTATTTTGCAAAAATTTCCAATATCTTTTTTCAAAACCGCAAATTTGTAATTAATTGCCATAAATGAGAAGGAAAAGATTGAGACAGAATAGAGATAGGACTAAGAATAGACTTCCATATACAAAAACCATCCAAACATTGTAGAAATGAAAGAAGAAATTTAGGAATTCTATGTGGAAGTGTGCAATGTTTGCAAGAGGGGAACCATAACTATTGACCGCCAACATTTTAGGGAGAGGCTCACAAAAAGCAAGGGAGGCAAATTTCTGACGTCTGGAAACTAATCCTAACATTGAACTTGAAATTTTTGGTTGCTTCTAGTTTGACAACATGGCAAAGCTACTCCTAGGTAAACATGTAGTGTCTCCCTACCCACAAAAAAACAAAAGCATTGTGGGAATCGGAAAAGGCAATTCCAACTCTTGAAAACTTGAAAATTTGTTTCTAATACTGATATAGCATGGAAGTCGTTTGTAAGGGTCGACTTCCTTGCTCTCTTTGTAGGTGGACTAGGTGGAAGGAGCACCTTAGTCCGAGACATTTTATGTATAAGGTATACGACTTATTTTTGATATTGTTAAGCAATTTAGTATATGTCAAATTGAGCAATGGTGGGATGGATAATTTTCTCTGGTCAAGCAATAGAAATAATGAAGATTGCACTATGTTTTACTAATTTTCATCAAGTTTGGAACTAGTAGAAATTAAGAAAGTGTAGATTACAGTCCGACCTTGTTCTTGATGTATAGGTGAACCTATTTCCAAAAAGCACAAAACTAAAACTGGTCTTAGTGACTTCATTAGGTGTCAACGTGTTATTTGCCACACAATAATGAAGTTGCTAATCCACATCATATTCCCTTGATTCATGAAAATCCTCAAGTTAAGCTTAGGACAAACTCAAATGACTGATCACTGCTGCCTTCCGCTCATGCACTGATCAGACAAGAAGAAGTTGGAATTCAGTGCATGTGAAGGCAGCAGAGAAGAAGTTCAGATTCGGGATGCAGAGACGAAGAACTTGAATTCTACTGAGCACCCGTGATCGTCTGTCCGGCACGCTCATTCGAGTCAATCCATGTTGGCAGGTCCGGATAGGGATCTAACTTAACTTAGGCCTCTAGGGAGAGACAAGCTTCTGCATTTTCATTTTCGAGGTCCTATGGTCTGTTTTTCATTCTTAAAAAATCTATCTCAAACTTCTTTTGAAGAAGTAAGTGACAAATCAAAGCAACATGTCCCCCAAAATAGTAGAATCAAAAGGTAAAGATCCAATAGGAGAAGATAAACAATTCTCATTAAAGTGAATCCATATAGGGAGCCTAGTAGGCCCCTACAGGACCAAGGCTTTTTTTTTTCCGCCAAATAACACTCAAAATTATCATTTCTATTGCAAAGAGTAAAAAAAATTGATTTTTTTTGGTGCACATTTAACTGTAGGATCTTACACCTCACTAGCATAAGAATGTATTGAAAAAATTTCAGAATTTGTGACTGCACAAATTGTAAGATATTTGCAATTAAAGTGAAGAAAACAAGGTTTTTAGTACCTTGTGTGACTAGATTTTTTGATTTTGAACCTTCTAAACTTCAATTTTTTGCACTACAGAGTGTGGAGGTTTAAGTCTTCATAGTGGGGAATCGAGTTAAAAGTCTAGAAAAAAAATTTCAAAAAAACTTAATTTTCATTCTTAAAAAAATGATAAGTAGAAGTAGCTAGGTATGAGATAGTAGGAAAATCTAAATTATTAATATCTCTAAGATGGAATTAAAACACACTAATCCCAATGGTAAGATTGTTCTAGCAAGAAAACAAAACCATGTGGAATTTTTATTTGAAAAATTGTAAAAATTGCATTCAAAAATGAATCCTACAAATTATTATTTTTCTAGAAGATGCTTTGATTGCCGGAAAAACAAGATTGTCCATAACTTTCACATCACTTATCAAAATGAAATGAATCAAAGCTTTCCAAGTAGACAGAAATATTATCTATGAGAAAAATAAAAATAAAAAATTCAAAGTTTTGGAAGTTTTTTTGCTACTTGGTTTCCCTTGTTTTGAGCTTATTTGTGCATAACTTTTGTTCCCGGGCACTAATTGAAAAAAATTATATTCCCTTGAAGCTAATCAATTTTTCTATCTTTAGAAAACTTTTAAAAACTTTTGACAAAAATTGAGATCATAGGTACCTGCCTGAAATCCAATTTGTCCCCTGTTGGGACAATGGTCCTTTAGGGATTAAAAGAATCTATTTGTATGATTAAATAAGAATTCTTTGACCAACTTGCTCCACATTAATGCTTTAGATCACAAACAATTTTTTTGAAAAACCGTGGTTTCTAATGCCTACTTGTAAAACATTGTTCTTTACGAAAACATGGAACTGTAAACATAGTGTCCAATTATAGAAAGTAGAAATCCACTTGATAATGTTATGGTGTGTGAAATTTGGGGCACATCCAACGATGCATTTTGCAATAGGTTATGTGTATTGCAAGACATATGACTAGATAATTTGTGCATTAATATTTAATGACCTTGTCATGTTCATAGCCAAATAGAGATTACAACAAAAAAAATTCCATTGTAAAGCAAATTTAAACATGAAATTAGACCTTCCAACCTTTCCAACAACACATTGCAAGCTAGCTAATATATTAAATTATCTTAGATATTTTTGTTGACTTTCAAAGCTAGAAAACGCAATCCATATATGGTTCAAGGTATAGGCTTATATACGCCTCTTACACTAACTCATGTATTTATTATAATATTAGAAGGTTAGTACTAATAGCTCAATACCAATTTTATGATCTTTAAAAAAAATATATATATGCAAATTGCATTTGCATATGGTATTAAGGTGCAATAGTATATTCTCATATATTAGCATACATTGTAGTATACTAGTATATTATTGGCACACTATTAGTCAGAGTACATTTGGTATGTGGAGATCTTCTAAAGTCCCAAATGCAACAATTCTTGTACCATTGGATGCAACACAAATTTTCTAACATCCATCCAGTTTGCAAGAAGTTCTAGATCTAAATAGATTTTAAATTATTAAAAAATTATATGCTTTAAGTGACTCCTTTTGACTCCTTTGGAAAGTGGGAACTAAAGGATTAACATGTAAAGGACCACATATGTGACCATTCAACTTATGCAAAACTAGGAAGACTTGATATTTTGACTAAGTTCCAAACAGCATTCCGCTATATTGACGACTTATGCCTTATCAACGTTGGAAATCCCAGATCGTTTTTATCTCCTGAGCAGCCTCGAATTGATTCTAACCCTCTCTGGATATACCCGCTTAATTTTTTGTCCATCAAAGAGGAAACCGCCGGTTTTTCTATTCAAAATCCCGAACGTGGTACCTCAGCACACTTCATGAATGTGCAAATCGAGGTTCATGAAACTGATCCTTCCCAGTTCTCATTCCGCAAGTATGACAAGCGTAGAAATCTCCCGTTCAAGTATACACAATACATAAAATTCCGGTCCAATCGACCGATCCATCAAGCTTACAATATCGCCATCTCTCAAGTACTCCCTGTCTTATATATCTCCAGCACAGACTCTGCTGCTGTGGAAGAGATTCAGTTTATTATCAAAACCATGACCAACAATGGTTTCAAACGTGAGCGTCTACTAAAATCTATTCGCAACTTCCTTAGCAATGGACCATTTCCAGCGGTCCGAATCAATATTCAAAACATATTGACTTTACTGTGAGTATACTATACGTTAATGCTTTGTATGAAGTAGCAAGAATTTACCATGAAGTTTGAGCCTGGTATGCACCTCTATAGGAGTGTGGCATACCAGTGCCTAACTCCTATAGTGGTAACATCACCAGGGGTGGTGGAGGGTCTTCTTCTTCTTCTTCTTCTTCTTCTTCTTCTTTAGCCTTTGAACATTTTTAGTTCATAAAATAGGAAAAACATCCTATGGCTATGTGCATGTATAGTTACCCATTTGACCTTATATTCAATGTTAAAAAATTCCAAATACGGAATTTATTAAATAGAAAAAAGCTTAGATGCTTTTATTTTATTTTATAGCCTCCCAATCTTTTCCAATTGATCTTTTTTATAGAGTAAGAATCCCCACTTTGGTTTTTTATTTAACCATTTCACATATACACAACAATAAGTTTATAACCCAAATACATGGGCTATTTTGTATATGACTATGCCATATAATCCCAATGCATCCACTATGTGATGTGATCTACCTAGCAGTACTTGGTTTTTAAAATATACAGTAACCTTTTTGGTGGATGCAACCACCCACCCACCCACTAAGGGTGTTTGGTCTATTGATTTAAATTCCACTACTTGTGATTCAATAAATTAGCCTGCCGCCACTTCATGGCCACTCACACAGGCTTTCCCTCCCAAATTCAAATTAGTGAACATATAGTGGCTTCCTCGCCATTGTGCTCTCATCTTCACGAAAACGTTTGAGTTTGGTGGCTTTGTGATTTCTTGTGGGAGACTCTTCAACTTCTAGTGCTTACACTTCACGGGAATGGCAAAGGTCTTTGGATTGTCTACACTTTGCTTTGGTTGTTGATGAACTTACTCTTTTTATTCATAGCTCACTGTTTTGCAATGTTTTGCTCTTTTTCTTGGTTTTTGTTGACCTGTGACATAGATAGCAATTGGCTTTTGCTGAAGACACCTCGTGCATCCTCACTAACTTCACATTGGATTGTGTTGTGTTTTGGGACGGGCACAGGTGAGGCAAAGCCTTCAGGTCTACAAGTTCCTTCACTGATTTACATGGAGCTAGTTTTTTCTAAAGACAGGAAACATCAAACATCTTGTCATCTTTTAGATGTTTTGTTGTACTACTTTGAGGAGACATATAGTGATTTATTGTACCAAATTTCTAAAAGTGTCACACCTTGACCTTTTTTGGTTTTGCTTGGGATTAGTATGATCTATTCTATATTTTATTTCACAAATGTACTACTTTGATTCTATTCTGGCAATAAGTTAGGTTTTGTAAAGTTGAGGCCCTGTTTCAGGGATGTTCAGTCTTAGTCTCTTCTCTTTCTAATGTATGTATATATTATTATTTTTTGTTGTAATTGCACATTCGCCAAAACCCTAATGGCCTTCCACAAGGTCCAAATTTCTTGTAATGTCCACCAACTCCCATAGTATCCTAGTACAAATTTGTACAATCAAACTTTTTGAAAATTTCTTTTTTTTTCATTTTTTTTCAAGAAGGATAACATTCAACTACACACAAATCATCATTTGGACTATCCACCTAGTGGGGGCAAAAGAAGTGGCAATTTTGAATGCTTTTTCCTTATAGGAAGTTTGAAGGCTTAAAAAAACGCTAAAACATGGTTGTTTATTGTCTACTGTTTTTGATGCACACTAGGGACACTATGAAAAAATGACCCTCTATATTATAATTCTAAAGGCATCTTCTCCCAAATCTCAATGGTAGATTAGCAACCCTAAGTTTAAAAAGCATACAAATAGAAAAGATCATTTTAGAGGTTTATTGACTCTCTATATTGTGCCTTTAATTTCCTTGTTTTTCCATTAACATTTGAAAAGTAAAAGTGTGTACCGTAGCTAAATTTTCAAGCAAAAACAAATTTGTTTTGTTACAAAAAAAGAATTTAATGTCTTAATTTTTGCCATTGGTAACATATTGTATCAATTAAGGTATTTTTAAACTTGGTGTGTTTTGGTTTACAATTCTCTTTGTCCAACATTGAATTCATGCCAATTCTTTTTCCTAAATTGCATTGAATTCTTGTTCAACTTTGTGAGATGAACAACTCATAGTTGCATATAGTCTAGATGTCATAGGTGTCATCGATGTCATGTTAAAATCCCATGGCTTCATTCGTATCTATTCATCCCTAGTATGCCAAGGGTTGCCTTATCAAACGTTTGTAGTCCATCTCTTGTCTTATAGGACATATGTCGAATAGTGTCATGCATGTTGGAGATGTGTCTAGTATATTAGATGTGGTCGTAAAATATTCTTGAATTTTTCCAGGTGTAATTTCCTCGGGGGGGGGTCACTTAGAGTGTCCATAAGAAACCACGTGCGAACAAAACTTTGGACCCCCTATTTACTTTTTGAACTTTAAATAAAATCAAATAAAAAAAATATGAATACATTTTCCTACTTTGAAAGTTTATGTTTTGAATTATTGATATTTTTATTTCTTCATCATAATTAGTTACAAATTTTTGAAGTAAAAAGATACACTGTAGAACTGAAAAATAACTTTCACACCCCTATATTATATAAGAAAAAATTGTCTAAAAAATGAACAAAAAATTCTTGAAAATAAATCTCTATTGAAAGCTCTTTTTGAGTTGAATATTAATGCAATAGTCATCTAAATGTGTTCTCTATAAATATTTGAGTTGAAATTCATACCATTTTAGTTCATTTTCAACTTCTTCTAGAAATCATTTCATTTTTTATTTGAGTTGGAAATTTTGGCAATAGAAACCTATAGTCATTATTAAACAATGCTCAAAATTTTAGGTTGAAATTATAGTTTATTAGAAACCACTTGTTCGCACGTGATTTGTTGAAGTAGAACTAAGTGCACCCCCCGAGGTAATTTCAAATATTCTTGAAATATTCAAAAAATCTACCTATTAGACATGGTCTACTAGATGTCATAAATGTCATGTTAAGCATGGTGTCATAGTGTTTGACAAGACAACCCTAAGTGCGTCCCAAATTTGCATTGTCAATACATAAATATATACCATTATTACTAAATATAAGCTAAACTAGTTTTAACCTATAGGTTGTCACTAGAATGTGCAATATATATATATATATATATATATATATATATATATATATATATATTTCTGTGTAAACAATATTCAATGTTTAGTTAGAAGTTTGATAGATTAAAAAAAATTCAAACAACAATAATCTCTTCAAAAAGTAATTACTTTTTAAAAAACAAGATTGATTGCCCAACCTTGTAGCAAATTATCCAAGAATTTTGAAATACATTTTTGCCTTTTAGTTCTTTATAGTGTATAATTTTGTGGACTATTAGAGTCTACAATATAACATTTTTCAATTTTATGCTTTATATGAAACAAAATATTTTGAAATGGACATCAAATTAAAGACTTTCTATAGTTGTAAATATTATATGCAACTTATCTCAAAATTGAGCATACTATGACTATGAGGAGTTAAAGTGTTGCTCTAGAAATGCTAGTAGAAATAATTGGATGTTTTGAAGCTCTCAGGCTATTGCAATTGAAGTCAATGACCATATCAATGTCCTTGGTACTATTAATGAAATCAAAGATCAAATTGTAGCCAATGAAGGTATTAGCTTTTGAATTTTACCTTACCAATTTTGTCAATACAACTATGTTGAAGTCTTCCATGTCAACCATAAGAAAAAGACTTATTACATTTTGTGATGTGAAAATTTTGCAAATTAAAATAAAAACATGTCATGTACAATAATTTTTCTTTTAATTATCTTAGTTAAAATTGGATACTAAATTCAATAGTCAAATGGAGTGACAAGTATATAAAATCCAAATATATAATTGAAAATCATGCTTACCTCAGGGGTAAAAGGTTGCTAATTTCAAGGTACTATACTTTTGCTTTAAAAAATAAATTTACATATACCTCACTTAAAAGGTTTTAGTTTACAATTAATTTTCAGTAAAGAAAATGCCTTCAAGCTAACCTTCATGTGTCTTTTTAGGGGACACCTGGGACACTCCATTGTGAAATTGCGCATCAGATTACCATAACATTCAGTAGCAGGCACTGGCTTTGCCCTCCCCCGAAATAAATGGTGTGGAATATACCACACCATTTCATCCAAGGGATGAAATGGTGCAGACAGTTGTCAATAATTGTCAGACATCACTTGGTGCCCGCGCCCGCTGCGGACTATACACTGCTAGTGGCAAATGAAAAATTTCTAAGTAAAACTAAAAACTAAACAATAGAATCTTTAAACAAAATGCTAATGGATTCATTGAGATCATTGATTTTAGTGATATTGTAGAATTTCCTCGCTTTGAATTGGAATCCATTTGTGCATTGTGCTTTAGAAGTGAGAAGACAACTCTTTATATCCACATGGAGTGGTAGGATGTAGAACAATCCATGTGGGCTATGTAAATTAGAATTTGTAGTTTCTCAACTACAACTCATAGTTAAGTTAAAAGTAGAAATTGTGTTAAAAGTAGAATTTTAGACCTCATTTAGGCATAGTAAAATAAGTTTTCTCAAAAAACTTTGAATTAGAAAAAGTTGGTAAATGACAGTAAGTTTCACCTCCAAAAATCCGTTTGGGATTTTGAATCTCCAATAAAAAGTTATAGACAAATTTTGAAGAGGATTTTTAATGAACATTTTCTTTTAACACTTTTAAAAATCCATTCCAACCCCTCTCCGAAATTTGTCCATAAATTTTGATTGGAGATTCAAAATCCCAAACGGATTTTTGGAGGTGAAACTTATTGTCATTTACCAACTTTTTTGTAGTTTAAAGTTTTTTGAGAAAAGTTATTTTACTATGCCTAAATGAGGTCTGAAATTCTACTTTTAACACAATTCTTTGTTTTTGACTTAGCTATGAGTGCATGAGAACCTACAAATTTTAATTTATTTATCCCACATGGGTTGCTCTACCTCCTACCACCCCATGTGTATATATAGAGTTGTCTTTCTTTTTTGAAAACCAAAATAAGTTACTATTTGCAAAGATTAATAATACATTAGTGTATCACTCATTGGATTTTTGGCCAACATCTTTCACTACAAATATTTGTTGATTTGTATGTCTAGTCCTAAAATGAAGAAAAGAAAATGGAACATATCATAATGGACAGTCACTATCCCGGTACCAAAGCTTACATCAAATATGTGGGGATGAAAATTGTGGATGAGGACTCCAGAGAGGAAAAGGCAGCCTCTCTGAAGGGTACTGAATGTTATGACATTTCTTTGTTTGCCATTTCTTGCAGTTGATTGGGAGGGTTATTTGGGGAATTGGATGTTCCTTCATGGCCTTGTACTGTACTGTGAGTAGTTGGTCTGAAAGCTTCTTCCCCCATGCCAATTTGAAAAAGAATCGAAACTTACGCCATTGAAGGATTCGACGATGTTCCTCCTCCTGTCCCAGCACTGCAGGCTCCGTCCTCTTCAGTTGTATGATGAGCCCCACCAATGATAGCATCAAAGTGACTGCACCAGGAAGCTTTGCCTACTCTCGCCTGCACTGCACCCCGTTTCCCTCACTGGCTTCGAGGCCAACCCAGAAGCCAACAGTCGATGGAGGACAACCAGGTGCACCCCCATGATTTGCAGAGGACCCCCGAATCATGCCAAGGCGGCCCGCCAACCGATCGAAGATGGCCAGCAGCAGCAGCAGGCTGCTCCATGTGCCGGATGGCAGCTCTCGCCGGAGGATGCGAATAACTTAATAATCGAACAGGACGGACGGACGGAGGTCAAGTTGAAGGATGAGGATGCAGCACTGAGTGACGGATGGCCCATGGAAGGGCCGCGGAACTCCAGGCTGCTGAGGCTGCTGCTTGCTGCTTTTCTTTTCTTTTCTGTTTTTTCCCGATCCCGATTGATCCCGATCATGACAACTGAACCCCCCCGGGTGGCTGGGTGGCCGGGTGGCCGGGTGCTGGGTGGCCCCAGCCAGCAACTATTAGCCGATGATGGGATGGGGGGCTAGGCAGGGCAGGCCAGGCCAGGCAGGGGAGTGACGAGGCTAGGCTAGGGCGTGAGGCCAGCAATGCAATGGTGGTGAATGCTGGAATGATCGGGCGGGGAGGTTTCGTAAGGGAGGGGAGGAGTGCAGCACGAGCCCAGCCCAGCCAGCAGCAGGTGGGCCTCCCCTCGATCCCGGCCTCGACGGACCCCTCCCCTGCCCTCCGGGAAGCTACTGCAAGCTAATAAGTTCGATACTACAATTCCTACTGTAGCTTAACAAGCAGAACACAACACAGGAAGTGAGTGCGATGATGGGAGTGGGCGGCCAATGCCTGCAAATGATTGAGGACGGTGTGGCGGAGAAACAATGATGCTAGCTACCTAAGCTAGCTACCTACAGTAGCTGACGACGACGACGACGACGAGTTTAGCTTAGCAACTTAGCTGAGACTAGCTTACCGCATGGGGAAGGGAGCGAAAACAGCAGCACTTAATAATAATAATAATAAGTTAAGTTTAGTTAAGGTAGTAGTCATCCACACTCACTTGGGCGGTGGTTCTGGCTGCTGCTGGGCAGTCCAACTCAGCCATACCATAAGCATGCACTGGCGTCAGAGGCTGGGATTAATTAATACGGAGCAAGAGCAAGGGAGGCGCGGGGGGGATTGGGATAAGACTTGCCTGGGGAAGTGGGGGAAGTGGGGGCTGACAGTAATCCCTTCAACGGCAGATTTAGCTTGGGGGAGGACTTGCAGAACTCCAAGCATATGCTTGGGAAAAGAAAAATGGAAGCTGCATCAGGAAACCCACTTGGAGGCATATTTCTTGGACTCTTGCAACATTAGTTCTGAAGTTCTGAAGTTGGAATGGCATAAGGCTCAAAAAACGTCCTTACATGAAAAGGTTCACTATTAAGATATTGTATCGGAATCCAATGTAGACTTCTATGTTAGAGGATGTTTTGAGAGCTTGAAAATGGTTGAGGATCTCCTAAATTGGAGTGGGTTACAACATCACCACTACCTTGCCATCCTGATTAGCTTAATTCCAAATTCCACATTTCTCCAACTATGACACACCAGAGGTAACCAAATCTTTGGTCACTTCAAACATGTCCCTCAATTGGCAAGATGTAGGAGGGGAGCCAAAATCTCCAAAACATTTGAATCCATGTTTTTTGTCCATATCTTATGCATGTCATAATAAGCTTTTGAAAATAGTTGAAAACAATTCTATTTCAATTCACGGGAACAATTATTAAGGAAGAATGACCTTGAAGATAGGACACTAAGCTAGATTACGAGTTTTGCTTGTAGACTACTTTTTATTTAGATATCTTTAGTTGGGTTAGGTGGATGTGAAAAGTTGTACTCATAGTAAGGAACATTGTTTGGTGACTCTAAAATTGCATAAAAGAGACTCATTAAAGGCCAACATTGTGATTCACTTTGTAGGAAGAGAGTGGCAATGCTTCTATTGATGGCTAGGTACCTTAGTCAAAACATTCAAGAAAAAATGGACCCTCATAAGATCCCTTCCAAAAAGTTGCCAGGGGCCCTTGGATTAGTTTTAAATGTGTACTATCTGGTTGGAAAATCAAGTAATAGCCTATGCCCGCCCACCTTGAAGAGGATTGATAATTATGACAAAAAAACATGACACCTACTATATGTGTACACTAGTTTTTAGTAGAATATATTTCTTTACTCCTGAAAGACTAAACAAATTCCAATATTGAATAACTATTGTTGTAGCCGGACAACAATCGCATCAGAGGGCAATTGAAATACTTAAGGAAAATGGAAATTAACTTATTAACCTTCACCACAACCATACTTACCTTTGCAAATTTAGATTAGATAGCAATGGATTGCAGTCAAAGATTGTGTCTTGTAGAAGGCCCCCTAAGATCTAGATTATAGATTGGCCCTTTTTAAAGTCTATTTTTTTTCTCTAATGCAACATTTCAAAACAAAAAGCTTGTAGAAAGCAAGATGTGGCTTATACTTTTTTAAATTAAAAAAAATACTCATGTTGAATTTGTACAATCAAATCTTCATTCCATTCAAATTAATATTTCTTTAGATCTAAGAAGAAATGACATCTCCAAACATTTTTTGAATGATGGAAAGGTTTTGTTAAACCTTTTAAGGACAAAATGTCTTCAAAATGACAAAATGAATTTGGATTTAAAGCTACATATGAAGTTCATTTTGAATGTATATTATTGAAATTTTGACACAAGATACGAGCTTGAATTGTTTTTTCTACAATTGCATTAGAAATGGTAGCATTGAAACAATTTTAAACTAGAAGATCAAATTCCAATATAAAATTGCAAGGTTTTACTTTTTAGATGTTTTTATTTAGTGGATTTGGTCACAAAGACAAAGAAAGCTTTGTGGTCATTGTTGGGATTAGGCCTCAACTATTTCTCTAATGTAATTAACATGACTATCTACACAATGACCAAGTATCTAAAAATTGAATAGTATCAACTCCTCTACAAATATGAGTTGAATTGTGATGATTAATTGAGCAAGGTCCATAAATTTTTTTTAGCCGACTATACTTTGCATGGTTGAATTTTGCTTTGCTTTTGATTGGATTTTATCTTTTATTTTTAAAATTTCATCTTAGCTTAATGTACTAGAGAATGATACTTTTTGACAATTATTTTTGACATGTACGTGAGTCCTTAAGGGGTTATTCAAACAATACAAGTAAGCTTGAGCATAATTACAAGTCTTCATAGTGCCCAATAATACATTTATTTACTTTTGCATCGACTCAAAATCAATGGCTATGGCTAATATGGTTTGTGAAAGGTGAGGGATGAAGGAAAGATGGTTTTAAGGTGTACGGGTATAAAACTATTTGTTTAACCCCTAAAGGACCAAGTGTCCGTTCAGCATACGCAAGAAATCTCGGGTAGATTCCTATGAAGTCATTTTTGGTCGGATGTTCATGAAATTTGGACACAATGTGTATATAAGTACCCCCTTGCTGAAAATCTAATTTTTTTCCAATCGAGTGCCTGGATCAAAAGTTATGCTGCCCTAAACTTTTTGGGCAACTTGGGCAATCTGGGAATCTTTTGGGAATCTTTTGCAAAAAAGCTTGTCAACTTTTGAAATTTGGCATGTATGTACATTACATGATACAAGATGCAAATGTAAGAAAAAAAAACCTTGTGTAGTATAAAAATCTCACTCTAGAAGGAGTTAAAGTTTGTTGGCCGTATTGGGCAAGGTCCGAAAAAAACTTTTTCTCCTAACTTTAGACGTTATAATCTTTCAATCTGTGTGGTCAAAGTTTCTGAAATTTTTCCCACATATTCCTAGACAAGTCTAGTACAAATTGGTACGGTTGAATTTTGAAAAAAAACTATTTCTTTTTGTTTTTTTCTTGCTGCCCTGAAATGTGGCAATTTTTGACAATTTCTGCCCAAAATGTGCCTCGGTCCTTTAGGGGTTAAGGTGTTGTACATAGATAGAGTCAAAATGCAATTAGGGGTCATTTGTTTCATGAAGAAAATGAGAATCATAGATTTTTCAATTTTTAAAATATTTTTTTTGAGAATTTTGCATTGTTTATGAATTTTTGAAGACGAGACTTGAAGAATCCTTAAAGTGCCCTAAATGTGCATGTTCAAAGTGCCTTTGAAATGACTTCAAAACATTCACTAAAGGCTCTATAAGTAATAATACTTTACAACAACAGAGAGCCATCTCTAAAGTTGAAAACATTCTACAAAGATGGTTTACCATGTACAGACCTAGGGTCCACTCGATAAATTATGAATATTCTCATGAGCTTATTGTAGGAGCAATATGAAATGAATGAATTTCATCCAAGTATGTTGGAAAAGCCATTTTTGTCTACCCAGTCTTTTGGGATGTGAACGTGGTCACTATTTTTGAGCAAGGTTTTGAATCCGTTCAAAATGAAGTTCTTACAACTAGATTCTTCCCAGGACATGCTTATTTGTTTTGCCTACAACAAAACTCCCAATCTACATTCTCCCCCCAACCATGAACCTTTTTTTAAGCTCACATTGGTAACTCTTCCACAGCCTCCTCGTTTCCTCGACAGAATGGGGGTGGGCGGACAGAATCCTCAGGCAGGGCAGGGATTGCAACTGGCGCGAGGACGGCGTGTGCTGTCGCGGAAGGGCGAGGGTGTCTGGAGTCTGGACTGGTCACTGGTCACTGGTCCTGCCTTTTGATGTGGTCTGGGACTCCGGTGGAGCTTGCATGCGGCGATGGCGCCATGACCGAGAGGATGAGGCAAGGCAGTGGGCGGGCGGAAGGGCGGGCGGGGCGGAATCTATGATGAGGAGAATTACTGTACAAGGCAGGCAGGCAGGCAGCCAGGCCAGGCAGCCAGGCGGACGGGACGGGCCCTCCATCCAAGAATTCCAGGCCCTCTCTCCAGTCGCTCCCTTGCCTTCACGTCCTGTCGCCCGTCTGCCCCGCGAGGGCCACGCCTGGCAGAAAAGGCAGGCGGCAGGCAGGCAAGCAGGCAGGCACTCTGTCGTCATGTCGGTAAGTTATGTGAAAGGGTGAACCTTCTCTGGGGGCCGGCGCTCCTGTGCTCGGCTCTGCGTGCGCTGCTCGCAAGATTTGGAATTATCCAGATTGATTAGGGAATAATTCCGCCCCCGGGTGCGCCGGGCTTTCGGAATTCGTCAACACCTGGTAACCGTCTCTCTGGAGTCTGGATTCATCTCCGCCGCTTCTGGCCACTGAGCGCGCTCCTAGTTATTCCACTTTGCTGCGTTGGGGACCAAGCTACCAGGCCCCCGGGCAGGCAGGCAGGCAGGCTCGCTCGCATTCGTGGACTCCGGCTTCACCCACCTCGCGCGCCCCCCTCCTCCCCGCCCCCCGCCCCTGGCGGAACAAGTCTATGGTCCTCTCTCTTCGATCGACCAGAGGGTACTTCGCGAGGGAGCGCCGTGATTGAGGGTGCCACAGCTTGAGCTACCCCGCCCTTTCCATTCCGAGCGCCAGGGGGAGTCTAGGCAGTCACAGGCGTAGTGCAGCTGGGCGTCGTAGCGATGGCGGAGCTCAGCGTGCGGAGCAGCAGCAGCCGAGTGGAGGCGCAAAGGCGGCGACCGCGGCTGATCGCGATGAAGGGGCATCCTGGATGCGGGAAGACGACGGTGTCGCGCGGCATCGCGTCGGCGCTGCATTGCCCCGTGGTCGACAAGGACGACATCCGCGACTGCAGCATGGACCTGGAGTGCCCGTGTGTCATGGCGTGCATGTGCGAGAGCAAGACCTTCAACTTCACGTCGCACAAGCTCAACACGCTCTCGTACGTGGTCATGTGGCGCGTCACCCAGACGCAGCTCGAGCTGGGTCTGGACGTCGTGGTGGACAGCCCGCTGGAGCGGCCGGGGCTGTTCGACCGCGCCGTGCAGCTCGCCCAGCAGTATGACGCCTTGCTCGTCATTGTGGAATGCTACTCTGGCGATAACCGGATCTGGAAGGAGCGCCTCGAGAGCCGCGCGGAGCTCGGCATGGAGGAGTCCCAAACCTTCACTACTCGACCTAGCCTGGGGTAATCAATCGATTCACCATCCTTCTCACAATTCCCTCCCTCTCACCACTCCAATCTTCTGCTGCCTAGGTAGCTGCTCTTGCATGATCGTCTTGTGCATATGCTTATCTGGTTACGGGACGTGCATAGTCGTTGCGTGAGTTAGCTGTTCGTGTGCATAGAACGATTCACAATACGAGGGCTGCACCGCAGCGAGAGGCTCCGAACATGACCTCCGGGTTGTAATCATCTCTCGGGGACGAAATTGGGCAAGTGCGTTGCTTGGCGCACTCCCAGTGGAAATTGGGCGAGGAACAAGTCTGCATAGAGCCTGATTGCGTGATTGTTCAACAGGGATGAGCACGATTTCTACCACGTGGAGGCGGATCCGCCGGTGCGTCGGAGGGGTATGAAATTGGATAACACCGATCTTCCTCAAGTAGCGGCTCAAAAACTGGGCGTCGAGACCAACAAGAAATCTCAGAAGGTGAGTGCGAACCAATCCCTCAACCAAAGCGTCCACTTGGGGCAATGGGACGGTGTGTTAGGTCAGGGGGTTGGGGCTAATTCTCTTGGCCGGGTGGGGTTCACTTCTGGTGGGCCAATTCAGCCGGAGGGTACATACATGTAGATAATTCTTGTAATGCTCAGAATCCGATGCACATGCGGGATTCAAATTGCTGCTGGAGTCGTAGGAAGAAAGAAGGGTGATTGACGGGGTAAAGAATGGAAGACGAGCGACGGGGACTGACTGTGGACAGGATGTGGTGTCGGGGCTGGTGCAGCCGGTGGTGCTTGACGTGGGGTTGGGAGGGCCAACGGCGCCGCCGTCGAAGCGATGGCACAAGCCGGCGCAATGGTCGGACATCGAGAAGATCCTGGTCGCGTACGCCGGGTGCTTCCAGTACAATACGGGCGACACCAAGAAGATGATGGTGGACACCACGGCCGTGACTACGCAAGCCGCCGTCGACGCCGTCTTGCGCTGGCTGGCCAATCTGGACTCCATCCCTGCCTTGGTCACCCATTTCCCTTCTCCGCCGGCGACTGCCTCATGAGCTGGCCAGGAGGACGACGACGACGAGCCCTGGCGGACACTGCGCGACTTCTGAAATTGTGGACTGTGCCCGCCTCGCATTATAATGAAGATGTGTGGCTGCCTCGCGCCGCGCCGCGCCCCGCCCGCTGCCGATCATCTCCCCTCCGTCCGCAATTAGCAAGCTAGCTAGCTCAGCGCCAATGACGCACGCGGGCGCCTGGAATCTCTCGTTTGTAAGCATGATCTTCCTCTCTGCTGGCTGATGTGTGTAAGCGATCTGGCGCAGCAGCATGTGGCTTGAGTGAGTACTGCTACTACTGTCTAGTGTAGACCGTATGCCCTAGTGCCCTTGGTAAATCCACCAACGCATGGGATTACCTGCAATAAGTGGAAGGTTGGCTCTCTCTCTTGATCAGGACTTCTCATGATTTCAACTTCTTTCTCCCCTTGTCGACCTTGGGCCAATGGAGTGAGTGCTTGCACACAGTGTGGTAGACAGAATCCGCCTCGAACTTGTGAGCCCTGCCCTGCTGTCCTTGTGCGCTCGTCATTCCCGACCCTTTGCCCTCGTCTCGCTGTTCTCAGTTAGGGCATGATTGTCCTCTACACCCGGGCTGTTTGATGCATCTGGGCCATCTGGCATTCTAGAACCCTGACTGACAGTACCGGTAATAAGTATATGCATATATATTTAGGGTACGTTCTTCAGTATTATTTATAACCTGACATATGCGGCAAGACGTTTGAACAGGATTTGGCACCAACTGCGCCGTCCTGATTGAGCATCACCATCATATGATCGATTCTAAGTAAAGCTTACAGCAGTGCTCGACCAAGCGTTCTAAGTTACCCGTTTCGACACCTACATCCCTATGTGTTTGTCAGCAGCTAACACTGTTTACTGTAATACTCCTAGATCGCTATTTGTGCCGTGTCAACACAACTCTTTTCTACTGCTGATAAGTTAGTTGGGACAGGAAAACTGTCCCTACGTAGTTTTATAATACCCCCTTTCTATATTTTCATGTTTGCTGTCAGAAGAAAAATGAAACTGTCTGGACTCCACCTGGATCTATAATATAAATGCAGCTCTGCGGTGGCTACCCAAGGTACTGTACTGTACTGTACACGATGCGAGCTGATGCGACTATGCGAGCTGATGAGTGATTCTGTTTTCACTTTCCTCTGTGCACTGAATTGATTTAATCAATTAGTAGCGTCTGCAGAAGGGGTCCACGCATGCCCTCGGCGGCCTCCTGGCACCTGTCCCCTCCCTGCCCTTTGCAGATACCCGCTTCCACATATCACAATTATATCAAAACATGGTGGCAGGTTCATGGAATTGTACAACAAGTGAAAGAATGAATGTCAGTCCTTTTGAGCCCACCTTTCTCAGCGATGAGAGGAGTTCAGTTGTCACTCCTCGCCAAGAACATCCAATTGTTCTGCTTAGAAACACATCTCCGAAGATCTTACTATGACTTCAATTCTGAACCTAATGGGCTTCGAAATTGGGAGTGTTTTGTGTAATCAAACCAAATACATGCATGCGTTCTATTGCAACGTTCTATATCTGTAAATATAACGCCTAGTAGTCACCGCAGAAGCACAGAGAAAATACTGTCGAGGTGTCTGGCAGACCTTGTAAAAGACCTCACCTCGAATGACGCCCGTTAGCCCATTACACCACCCTTCTCAATTCCGTCCTCATGTACTTGTGGTGTACGTTTCCCCTCTGAAATCGGTACATGAGAGTGGAATTGAGAAGGGTGGCGGTAAAAGGTTAGTTCACCTTACTTAGATCTTACACTGGTACTAAGCTCTTGCATGTATCTATGAATTTGAACCCAATTTTGAGCTCATAGAATGGATTTTTCAAGATTTTGGATAGGTTCCTATGATGTCAAATTTTATTGTAACATCTTGAAACTTTTTTTGAAGGTAGGAGAATGCACTAGCTTTTGGGGAATACAATTTTTATTTCATTTGGGGTTTGGGAGAGAAAGTTATGCCCTCTTAAGCACAAAATACTCTAATTTGGGCTAGAAAATAAATACCAGAACTTGAAATTAATTACTTTCATAGGTTTTTTAAATGAATTTTCTTTTCCTAGATTTTCAATACAATTCTCCACCATGAAGATATAAACCTTAAGACTATGTATGGCCAAAAATTTAAGTTAAAGGAATTCAAAGTATGAAAACCTTGAATAACAAGGTATCAAATTTTTATTTTTTTTCACTTTGAACACTATTGTTCACTTTGTTCCATATTACTAGTATTTTTTTGTAGCAAAGAAACTATAAAGGATTTGGCAAATATTTTCTAATGCACGTTATGATTAAAAGATTCTATATTGAATGTGCAATATATCATCACAAATGCAAAAAAAGTGAATGTGGCTATTAATTGTAATCAAGGAAAGATTAGAAAATAGAAGGTGTAATAGATACAAAAGTACCATATATAAATAAAGATAGGTTTTTTGGAGATGTAAGACTTTGTATTCAACTACCTTAATTGTCCACTCTGTTTGTTTAGCTGATCTATACAAAAACGGCTTGGAGTTCAATAGATTCAATGAAAAGTTCAATGTCTTTGATCCAATCACCTTCAATTTGCAAAAAAAAATTCAATTTTTAGAATTTTATATTTGTAAATAAGATAATAAATTAGACTTTTTGTGCTTTATTTCATTAATTAATGTCAAAACAAAAAAATCATCTTCAACTCTAAAATTAGGTTTCAAGTATGTTGTTAAAGGAGACAAATGGTCAATTTCATTAAAATGGCGGTATTCCACTAATTTGGCACATTTAGCAGTTTAGACCGCACAATATGAACTGTTTTTTCTGTATCAAAATCTATACCAGTACTAGATTTTTGAATTCCACACCTGTCCTAGATATTTGAAATCTATATCAATCCTAGATTTTTCAGACTACACGGTCTGATATCTGTACTTGTCCTAGATTTTTGAAATCTAAAATCAACCTAGATATTAACCATGTATACTTGTCCTAGATTTTTGAAATCTAAAATCAACCTAGATATTAACCATGTATACTTGTCCTAGATGTCATGGTGTGAAAATGGCATATGGAATACCGCCATTTTAATGAAATTCGCCATACAAGTAATTTGGGACAAATGGAAAAAAGAAAAGGAACTTGTATTATAGGACAAAGGGAATATCTTACAATCTATGTGGTCAAAGTTTTTGAAAATTTTTCCATACATTTTTATACAAGTCTAATGCAAGATTTTACATTTGAATATCCAATTTTTTTCATTCTCACTTTTTCCACTAGATATGATAGTATTGAAGTGTTTTTGGTGAAAATTAGGTATAAACCTTTAAAGGGCTAATAAAAATATTCAATGTTTGCAACACTAATTGCAACATTGGTAGTATTTGGTGTTTGAAATACTAATTACATATAGAGTACTAAATGTAAACACAACAGACATTTTTGGAATTCCTTGTGACTGATTTGGAGCTTTTCTAGTTTTTCCCTGCTAGATTTTGCCAGTTTATGTGTTTCCCGGTGTCTAATGTCATGAAGGAGGGATCTTCAAAGAATTTCTATATAGAAGAAAATTGTAGGGTTTTTTTTGTAGGGATTTTCATAAATTCTCTCCAAATCCCCCGTGTGCAATCCAGAGTGGTAGACTTTGTACACATCTCACATTTCAATGTTATTTCCACCTAATATTTGATAGATTTTAAATAAATAAAATCTGCATATTACTAATATTTTGAACTCCTAGAATCTAGAAGGGATCTAGAACAAAAATTATAAAATGTACAAATCAATGAGATTGAAATTAAAAATCTTCACACTAGTTAGATTTGAGACTTCAAAATCTACATTAAAGTTAAAAATAAGACATAAATCTACATTCTAGAATATTGAATTTCAGAAATTGAGTTGATTGGGAGGTGGGGACATCTTCTAATAACACTGGAAAATGCATACATTTTCCCTTAATAAAATTCCATGTCTCACATTTATCTGTGAAGGCCACATTCCATGTGAACATCAATTTCCTACACTTCTACGTTTCCTTGGAGGGGATTTTCAGTGCATTACCCGAAAGGAATTCAAAAAATGTTCCTTGTGAAAAAATACCACCAATATTATTAACACTAAATGTCAACTTAAATACTATTTTCCAACTAAATGAGAATTAGAGTTATCAAAGTAATAGAAGAAGGTAATCCTTAATGGGCTAGAAAGACTACAATTGCAAGGTGCTAGGGTGGAATTAAAAAAGTGGTCCAATGCAACCAGTAAACAATCTTACTTCTTCGTTGTCTCACCATATTGACCCTCCCATCAACAATTTGTAGATTTTTGGAGAACCTGGAACTTGGCATGTGAAGGCCACATTCCATTTGACCATGCCTTTATTGCAACCAATTCTAGAGCTCGTGTGTCTTGTCTAATTTTGGAACTCTCAATGTAATAATATAAGTTGTATGGTACCGCTTTTAGATTCATGTGCCCTCATGCAATGATTTTGTATTCCACTTGTGCACTCTTCTACCATGGCAAATTTTTCTCACAACTCCAATAATAATAAAAAGTATGTATTAATCAATTCCCATTTTGACACTCATTAGTTTTGGAAAACTGACACTTGGGTTGTGCCAATATTGGAGTCAAGTGTTGACCTTCCAAATTACCATTCCATGACTAGATCCCGGTTTCCCATTGAGGATGCCCTAAATAACATAATACTAAATGTTACATAAAGTAAAAATTAAATGTTATATATCACTAAATGTGACATATCATTAAATATCATTAATAATGTATTGGTACAAAGAATGGTCTCTTCCTATAGAGATTGTGTTAACCTAGATGTAGACAAATATTTCCATTAGAGTCACTTCCCCTTCTCTATTTCCTTATCTAGCAATCCAAATTCACCTTACCTTCTTTATATCCTCCCACAAACAACTTGGCAACAACTGGTCTAACCGTCATTACGTGATAAGTTAGACTAGTTGTGGGTTTGAAAAACTCATTCTATTCAAATAATTTGCGAACAACCAAAAAATATCTTTTATAATCTAGGGATTAACCAATCAATTTTTTTTTACCATCATCCGTTACAAACAAATTCAAAGAAGTCTCTATAAAAAAACTAGATGAAAATAACAGTTCTTTATATACTATGTTCAATTGAAAACCTTTTATAAGCCACTTTGTAGCTCCAATGTCTTTTCATAGATAAATACTCCCTCTGTCCCACTAAAAACCTCCAAATTAGGCTTAGTTAGTGTCCCACTAAAAACCTCCGTTTCCTGATTTCGACCACTTCGTAGGGGCAAATTTTGCATACATTTGAAACCCAATCTGTCATATGCCAATCTCTATTTCATCAGATCGTGTGAGACCTTGTGTTTGTACCAAGCAATCAAGAGGTTGCTCCGCACAACTTCATTCAAGTCTATGAAACGCAGCTCAGTGATGGAACAACAAGTGAGAGGGTGGTAGTGAGCGAGATACACTTCGCAGCAACCGGAGCAAGTTAACTTTGCTGAAATACAAACACAAATTATGAAACGCAAACACAGCTTACGTACACGAGACGGTAGCAGTGGGACTGGGTGCCTATCTATCATCATAATCATGAATTTCTGATCCAAAGCGGCATTTTGTGGATCAAGTAGCAATTCTTGAAGCGGCTATTCTTGAAGCCGCAATTCGTGAGTTTGAAAGCGATGAAAGTCTTGAATCTGAAAGCGGCAATTTGATGAACTTTGTGGATCCAAAGCGGCAATCTATATGTAGGCTAGGTTTCCTGAAAATTGACTACTCATGTACTGTCGGCAGCATTTACAAATTGTGCTCAAATATGATTGAAATCACATGGATTTTGGATGCCTAAATCACAACGCTTCAGTTGCAAATTTTGCATAGATTTGGGGAATGGGTTACTACTTCTTGAATGCATGCATCTCCAGTGCAAATACTTAAAATACAATTAATCCCTTGTGAGAAAGAAATTTGGAGATTTTTAGTGGGACAGAGGGAATACTTCACACTATGGTCTTTGTTGTTGAGGGTGAAAAGAAATTTCAACTGCAAAATTTCTAAGGTATACCCATCCAAAAGTGCCAATGCCTTTTTGCCTGCATCCAATGACCACCTTCATTCACCTGAAATCACCACAAGCTCTCACAGGCAATAAAAAATCCATATAATAATTGTTTATTGTACTCAATTTTAAAATTTTTAAAAACAAACATAAGGTATGCATTATTTTCACCATCATAATTGAAAATTTTCAATTTCTTGTCAAAGTTATTAGCTATTTAAAATTTTCTTTCATCAAGTACTACCTTTAACTTTGTAATGTTTCTTTAAAGATGAATATTAAAGTGTTTTTCTTTTATTTATTTTTCATTTATTCTCAACCTACTTTCCAACATTGGCTAAAATACACAAGTTATATGACTTACATGTTATTTTCTAAATATGTTAAAAGACAAAACTTCACCTTTTGGAAGAATAAAATAAAAATGATGAATCTACCTTTGCTTTAACCCCTAAAGGACCGGCTTGTGTTTTTTCACTGTATAGAAATTTTGGGCAGGTATGTGTGACTAGAGATTTTTATATTTTAAGCTGAAATTTTAATATAAGAAGGGAATGAAGAATATCTTTCATATGCACTAAATTTCATGACATTTGGAAATAGGAGTAAAAAGTTATGGCCAAATATGTTACTTTTTTTCGTAACTGGGCAGTCCGGGCAAATCAGAAAAAATCACTTTTTTCATAGAGTTTTGTATATGTGGAAAGCTTTGAATCATTCCATTTCGGCCAATGAGTCAAAAATTATGAGGATTTTTAGTTTGCGGGCAGTTATGGATTCTCTACTCTGAAATAAACTTTGAAGTTGTTTATTTAACTTAATTTTTAATATTTCTTGAAAAAAAAAAAATTTATAGTATGTAGGTTGTTTATTAAAACATTACAACCATTGGGATTGACATTTTTCAATTCCATAATTAAATTCTTAACAATTTAGTATTTTGGATCATTTTCTACTTCTTTCTACTTATTATTTTTTTTGTATATGTTGTACAATTCCAAATGATTTGAAATTTTTTAAGCAAGTAGCCAACTTTTTTAGGAAAAAGAATTCAAAGAAGCACCACCATTTTGGACATTTTTTCATACAAATGTGACCTTGTGAGGTGCAGCTACCCTGTTTTTCGCAGGGACAAAACAAGGATTTTTGCCAATTCAAATGCTAATATCTTCCAATCCGTATGGTGGAAAATTCTGAAATTTTTTCCACATCTTCTAAAACTAGTTTACTATAAGATCCTACGGTTAGATGTGTCAAAAAAGTTTTTTTTTGCAAGAATTTGGTACTTGTACTAAAAATAGCAGTTTTTGAGTGTTTTCGGTGAAAACATAGTCATGGAACTTTAGGGGTTAAGCAAGAGTATTTTGAAGTAGTTGTGGGCTTAAGATCTCCGTAGAACTTTACAGGATTAAGGAAAGTCTTAAGTGATTTGTCCTATTAGTGCTTGTTAGAAAATGAACTTACATATCATTATGACTTTTTACAAGGGATAATTATTTTTATCCATTGTATGTGTACTAGTGCTATTCTTATTAAAGAGTCATCATAAATATCATTGGTAAAGATATTCCTCTCTTGTAAAAAGTTATAATCATATGTAATTTCATTTTCTAACATGTCCTAACATGATAAAATCAATGTAGTGGTATAAGTAAATACTTTGTGCTTTCAACTTTGAAATTTCATAAAATATTGTGAGTATCAAAAATTTACAAAACAAAATGAATTTATTTGTTTTCTCTTTAAGTTGAAGACACTACCATTTTCACATGCAAAAAATCATCATCTGAACCACCCACCTAAAAAAGTAGTGATTGGTGGAGAAATAGGTGTGGTCCAAGTTGGGTTTACAATTTGGCCAAGGCCCATGCCATTTTTTATGGATGAGAAGTCCACTTAGAATCCTACATGGCCAAAGTAGATAATGTTTTGTAGATTTTTAGGAGCTTTTTTCTAAACCACCTCTTTGAGGTAGGCCTAACGGATTTCTAGGAGACCATGCCATGACGGGCTAAAACCTTACAATTTTAGATTTTGTTTTTTTAATTGAAATTGCGGTTGACAATGTTGAATTTAATCATAAATAGATATGGTCCAACTATGGTCTTTCTTAGGTTTATACAAAGACCATGCAAAGTGCCATTATTATTTTTTGTCTTAGGCTCTCGCTTTGCATGGTCACATCTAACAAAGCGGGGTACCCTAAAGTGTTTGTAGTTTTTGGTGTAAATTGGCCCTAAAGTGCCACTCAACATTGGTTTGGCCCAACAACAAACTAAGTTATTCTTTGCCCATGGGGTCCAAAACTTGCAACCCTGATTTGGGGTGCCATTGGATTTTTTTTTTGCGATTTGGCGGCCATTTGCATCAAAGTAAAGGGCCATGCACCATGTCCTTGGAACAAAATAGTACTACAAGGGTGGCAAATCACCATAAAACTTCAAATTAAAAAGAAATCTTAGATAAAATTGCCAAATTGTGGATGAAAACATAATTATGAATATGTGATGTGTGTTAGTGTAATATTTTCTATCCCATATGTGGATGAATGTTGAAATTTGGAGCACCACTCTAACATCATGATTTCACCCTTGAATGCCAAAGTGGATGTTTTGTGTCCGATGGATGACATGGAATCAAACTGTATAGGACCAAAGTGCAACTATTCATCCTCAAAATTTGTTGTGGAAAGGGAAGATCTTCTACACTACTTTGACTTGCAATGAGTATTTTTGCAATTTTAAAGGCTATTGATTCACACGGTATGGTAGAACCTCTCTTAGTACGTACTCTGTTAGTGCATAATATGCATCAAGAGAGATTGTACTTTGAAACGTTTATCGTTGAATAGTGGTTGGAGACCCTATAGTTAGAAGCCACATTAGGCAGTGAACATTACTGCACCTCTCCAAATGCATAAACCTCTCTTAGTGCATAGTCCCAACACTATGCACTAAGAGAGGTTCTATTGTAATAGAAAAGGATGGTTTCGAGGGTTACCCCTTCGCCGTTTAAGGGTTCCTATCGCCACTCATAGTCCTACAAAATGGTACAGTAGAAAAAACTGACTTTAGTAAAGCCCTGTCTGGTTCGCCATGCTCCAATCGTCCGTGCTTGTGTGTCCCCAGTGCCCTGCAAGTACGGGGAGTTCGTTATCCTCCTTTCCCAAATGTTATCTGCACAGGACGGCTTTGCGGTGAGCCTGATGACTCAGAGCGGATATCCTGTTGGTGCACTGCTGCGCAGGTACAGGGAGGGAGGGAGGGAGGGAGGGAGGACACCAAAAGGGCGGGGGGTGGGGGGTGGGTATCATGGCCCGGCCTTCAGGAAGCCTGCAGTGGCTGTTGGGGTTGCTGCACGGAGGACCGGTACCTCAAGTCTGGGATGAAGCTCCGTCCGTCACTGCAGAAAAGCAAGTTCAAAGGGTAAGTACAAAAGGGAGTGGGTTGAGAACTGAGTGCTTCATCCCTCAGACAATTGAAGGCCCTAGCTCAACTAACTTAAGTGAAGGGAGGCATTAGAGAAAAAATCAGCCCTCCGGAGGACCCTGAAATTTACTTTTTTTTTGCCAAAAAAATAGTTTTTCCCCTATTTCCGCCCGGCAGAAACTGCAGCAGAACTGGCGCAGGAACCGAAAATTACTAGTAAATTTCTTTATTTAATCTTTAAAAAATTATTAAAAATTAAAAAAAAAAAAAAAAAAAATCGCGATTTCGGCGAGCAGTCAGCCAAGCTAACTGCTCACCGCAGGACAGTACTGGAGTGACAGGCCAAGCTTTTTAATAGCTTGGCATGTCACTCCGGAGCAGCCCTCCGGAGGGCTGATTTTTTCTCTAATGGAAGATTTGTCATTGCACACACTACATTACATTGAGACTTATCGGATTCACTACAGAATGCTCCATGAAGGGATATTTGGGAGCGTTTTTGTCGATCTCCACTCTTGAGATATTCCCAACCCATTCTTGACCACTGGAGGAGTTCCAGGTAGCTGTAGGGTGGCTGCTGGGAGTGGGTAAATTTCTCCCAAAGGAGGTAGAAATAGATTGCGGAAGATTTCCATAATTTTCCGGATTTTTTTCCCCTAAAATATAATTAATGTGAATTTTTCAACGGAAGATTCTGTTTCTCCCGTACCGGTGATATAGGACTTGCTATTTCCAACCTTGGGCTGAAAACAAAATCCACAAAGGGATGGTTTCAATAGTGAGAGTCTTGTAGCCAATCAAAATGCACCAAAATTGCCTCGGGAACCGTGTCATAAGTAATCACCGTTCATCTCGTTCTGCACGAAAAGAGAACAACCTACATGGCCAGAATGGGGCAGTGATCTAGAATAAATTGCCTCCCATAGAATGAGCACAGTTGGGTTCTGCACGTTTTTAATCTTCAATGCCTAATGGGTGTCTAGGCATCGTCCAATTGTGCCTTCCAAGAAATGAATAGAACAATCTTGTTTTGTCTTAATTTCTGAAGGATCTAAGTACAAGCTTGAAACAATACAATCTTCAAAAGTTAGAAGTTTCAGTTAGTTTAGGCCAATGTAAGCCGGCAAAACTTTGAACCCCCAAATAAAAGTTAACCAAATCTAAATTCTAAATAGCCTAAGTTGTAGAGCATGTCATGCCCTTTCCGAAATGGTAAAGCACTTTCTAATTAGACTTTCCTACTAAAAGTTATCCACGGATGAAGTTTTACATCTAAGTTGACCTAAAAAACTTCATCCATCAATTTCTACTGACCTATTGATCCAAATTCACTTTCTACTTTGGTGTTTAGGTTGAAGCTAATCCTAGTTCCTACAATTTCATTTTCACTTAAATTGGGTTGATGAAGACTACTTTCATCCAAATCTAAACTTGTTTAAGATTGAACTTCATCCAAGGTTATTTTCTTCATTTCTAATCTATTTTTTAAGTGCAAGTTAGTTATAGAATCTTCTAAAGATTCTCTAAATGATTCTAAATTCAAATTGTTCTTTAGTTGTCTTCAAAAGATTCTCATCAACTATCTACTTATAATTGCTACTTTGAACTTTTACTTCTAAATTATTATTTTTAGATTTTTAATATTTTGGTTTGACTATTTAATAAAATGTTAAGACGCAAAGATTAAACTTTCCTATCAAAAATTATGGATGGATGAAGTTTGGTTGCTAATTGGCACTCTAAAACTTCATCCACTTTTTTCTATTAACCTACAACTCTAAATTAACTCTTCTATTAGGTTTTGACTTTTGACTTTAATCTATACTAGTGTGCCATATGCGTTGCTATAGCCAAAATACAAGTAAAAATAATTTTCTAATTTTCTAATTTGTAAAAACTAAATTTTTTCAATATCTTTTATACACGTAGGAGTGCAACCTTGGGCTTTGTTGCGGTGTGAGAGGTTGTGTTCTTGATACAAATAGAAAGCTTTTTTTTGTGGCGTTTGGACATGTGATGTGAAAGTTATAGTTTTTCCAAAATAAAAGATAATTCAATTCAATTTTCTAATTCATAAAAACTTTGAAATTCAAAACCCTTCACATAGTAGGTCCAAACGCCACAAAACAAAGTCTGTGCATCCCTCTTCACAGAGAGCTTTCCAACAGTACTAAGAATTTGGCCGGAGGACTTACAATTTTTTAGATCTCAGCGTATCAAACAAAACAAAAATAAACAATCTAATTTAAGGTATAGACTATTATATACAAAATAGTTAAATTAGTTTGCTTTTAACAATTGGGTAACCTTATCCCAAAAATATTATTGTACAAGCGATCACACTAAACAAAATATTTCTATAAATGCTTCCATTTGTACATATGGAGGTTCACGAGTCCAAATTACAACAATAACTAATTCAGAAGTAGTGCATTCTTGTACAATAAAAGTAAATATTTATATATTGTCAAATGTCGAGAAATTAGTGGAGGCAACCTAATTTCATTATTTTTGTATAATGTACCTTGTGCCATTGCCACAACCAAAATAAAACTAATTTTTTTTTTCAAATTTGTAAAAACTTTGAAATTCAATTTCTTTTATGCGCAAAGGAGTGCAAAGGCTTTGTTGTGGTGTGAGAGGTTGCATTCTTGATACAAATAGAAAGTTTTATGCACAAAAGAGAGAAAGGCTTTTGTTTCATGGCGTTTGTATATGTGATGTGAATTTTTTTTTCCCAAAATATAAGATAATTTAATTCAATTTTTCAATTCATAATTTTTTTTCAATTCATTAATTTTCACACCATAGGTCCAAATGTCATGCAACAAAGTCCGTGCACCCCTCCTTACAAAGAACTTTTGAATGGTACAAAGAACATGGCTGAGGAGCTCTCGATTTCTTAGATCTCAACGTATAAAATAAAAATAAAAAAATAAAAAAGCAAAAAAATTTCCAACCTAATTTAAGGTATAGACTAGTCTAGCCATGTGCCGTTGGCCTAATACAAAATATAATAAAAATTGTGTTCCTAAATTAAAGATAATTTAACCCCTAAAGGTTTTTGACTATGTTTTCACCAAAAACGCTCCAAAAGTGTCATTTCTAATACAAGTACCAACTTTTTGGAAAAAAAACATTTTTGGACACATTTAACCATAGGATCTTGTAGTATGCTGGTTTGAGAAGATGTAGAAAAAATTTCAGAATTTTTCACCATGTAGATTGCAAGATATTAGTGTTTGAATTGAGAAAAATCCTTTTGGGGGCCATGCGAAAAACTGGGAAGCTGAACTTCTTGAGGTCTTATTCGTATGAAAAAATGTCCAAAATGTTTGTTACTCTTTGCACTCAGTCTTCAAGGCAAGTAGGCTACATGCAAGAAAAAATTCAGATCATTTGGAATTGTACAACATATAGGAAAAAATAGTAAGTAGAAAGAAG
This sequence comes from Pseudisothecium myosuroides, assembly GCA_951799445.1. Taxonomy (NCBI): domain Eukaryota; kingdom Viridiplantae; phylum Streptophyta; class Bryopsida; order Hypnales; family Lembophyllaceae; genus Pseudisothecium; species Pseudisothecium myosuroides. Next base: position 52,443,851 of record OX637287.1, on the reverse strand, counting down.
TAGAAAATGATTCAAAACACTAAATTGTTAAGAATTTTAATTATGGAATTGAAAAATGTCAATCCCAATGGTTGTAATGTTGTAATAAAAAATCTACACCCAAAGTTTTTATTTTGAAAATTGAGTTAAATAAAGGGCTTCAAAGTTTATTTTAGAGTAGAGATTCTATAACTACCCACAAACTAAAACTCCTCGTAATTTTCATCTCATTAATCAAAATGGAATGATTTAAAGTTTTCCATCTACGTATAAATCTAGAAAACCAATTTCAAATTTTATTTTTTTTAAAAGTGATTTTGAAAGAATCTTTTGAGCTGTCCGCCGAGCATTGAAAATCACATATCATACAAGAAATTTTTAACCATGTAGTCAGAAGTTATGAAAATTGTTGGGCCTTAAAGCTACTCCTCAGGAAAATGTTGTGTGAAAATTCCAAAGAAAAAAAATGAAAACTCCACTCGTAGTGAGCTGCTTAAAAACGCTATGTTCTCAAAAAAGCATGTTTAGTGCTTCAGGGGTTAATTCAACTTTTAATTCAAATTAAAATAATTCAAAAATCCATAACTTTTACACCGTAGGTCCAAACACGACTAAACAAAGTCCAAACATCCATGAATTCCTTGCCAAAAGATTTTCAACGGTACTAGAATGCAACCAAATCATGCATAGTCCAAAAGATCCATAATATAGGATAATTTAAGATCCAAAAATAACTCAAAAATCCATAACTTTTACACTATAGTTCCAAACATCACAAAACAGTGTCCATACACCTCTTGTTGCAGAGAGCTTTCTAACAATACCATGAATGAAACTAGGAGACTCACGGTCCAAAAGATCTATAATTTAGGATAATTTAAGATCTAAAATAACTCAAAAATCTATAATTTTCACACCGTAGGTTTAAACATCACAAAACAAAGCCTATGCACCTCTCTTTGTAGAAAACTTTTTAATGATGCCATGAACGCAACTGGGGAATGCATGGTCCAAAATATCCTTAATTTAGGATAATATAAGATTCAAGAATAACTCAAAAATCCATAACTTTCATAGTGTAGGTCCAAACGCCATACTTGAGGATATCACTCTTTGTAATTTAAATTACACTCATGAGTTTAAACAAAGGTATTTGATGTGGGGCTATCTAGTTTAATTTTTGTATGTAAGATGACCATATTTTTACACAAAAAGATGCAAGGCGCATATTTCCAATATGCTATGGTTTTGTAAAAATTCATTCATGAGGGGTTTTAAGTAGGGCTATCTTACATATACAATTTAAGTGTCCAATTTTTTCCCACCCTCACCTTCTTTACAAATTTTTCTTCCCTCTACTACATACATGTATAGGATATATACCATGAAACCAACAACAATCAATTCAATCAAGTGCCATTGACCAAGTAGTAGTTTTTAACCCCTGAAGGGCAATTGCCAATTGAATGGACAATTGAAAATCTGCAAATAGGTTCCTATGAAGTCAATTTTAGTCAATGTTTACAAAATTTTGATACAAGGTTTAAACATGTATTTCTTTAGTAAGAATATAGTTTTTTTCTGATTGGGTGGCTGAATCAAAAGTTATGTTGCCCTAAACTTTTTTGGCAATTCAAGCAATTTGGGCTGCTTTTGAGCATTTTTTGCAAAAACACTCATCAACTTTTGAAATTTGGTATGTATGTAACTAATAAAATATGGGATAAAATTATCCAAAAAAATTTAGTTCTCAAATCACATTCTAAGAGGAACCAAACTTTGTTAGCTATATTGGGGCAACTTCAAGAAAAAACATTTTCTAACTTGAGCCCTATTATCTTGCAATCTGGGAAGTCAAAGTTTCTAAATTTTTTTCCTAATATTCCAAATGTCTCTTTTTAAAAACTTTTTACCATTTGTATTTCAAATAGAATTTATTCTCATTGCATAAGAAATTATCAAAAAATGACTAGTGTATTGCCAATCCACTTACCTTCTTTTCATTGCAAGGTTGATTTAGAGTAAGTTAGACTCTAAATTTAGTTCTAAATTTTTTTATGAGTGAACCTAATATCATATACGTATAAATGGTCAAAATCTTCATTTTTGGGTAGAACAAAAACTTACTCTAAGAGGGCTCAAAATCTATTGACCCTGTTTTGCAAGAATGAAATAAAAAATTCCTCACTTCAAACGCTATAATCTTTCAATCCACATAGTCAAATGGACTGAAGTTTTTTCTACACATTGCTTTACTTATTTAATACACTTTTTTTCTTTTGGAATTCAAAAAAATTAATTAAGTTTTTATTTTGAAGTGGAGATTTTGAAGTGCTTAATGGTAAACTTGCTATTAACTCCTAAAGGGTGGAAGGTGTTTTGGAAGAAGTATCCCATTCAATATGAGTGTGTTTAATACCTATGGCTTGAAAGATTGAAGTTCATGGACAATAAATTCTATCTTCATATTGTATCATTTTCAATTTGTTCAACCGACTAAAGTAAACCTCCCTATTTGTGCAATGTGACAATTTCTGTCACTTGTAGTCAATGTCTTGTAGTTATATATATATTGTTTTGATATATACACTACTGGTACTATGGCACAATTTTAATCAACTACCCTTCATAGATTTCTTTGATTGTATTCATTTTATCATCCACATTAAATTATCTATCCACATCTACACTCACTATACTAGGAAAAATTTGCACAATCCCTATCTGTCAAGGCTAACTTATTAATAAAATTCCTACTACATGATGTTTTTACATAGCCTAATTTATACATATTAGAGTATGTAGAATTTTGTGGACCCTATAGTAGCCCTACATATTGTATAAATTTTTTCACCCTTGGAATTAAAATGGACCCTATCTTTTAACTCGCATAGTTTTCTAGAAATCAACAGTGATCTCCTTGAGATGCCTTAAAAGAAAGCTTGTGCACCCCTCCTTGCAAAAAGCTTTCTAACAATACTAAAAACGCAACTAGAAGGCGCACAATTTAGGAGATTTCACTGTAACAAACAAAACAAAAAAACAAATATCCTAAATATAAGTTAATTCAAGTTAATTTAATGTAAGGGTTTTGATATTCCTTTATAATTATTTTGGATGAATTTTACTACTTTTCATCCAAAACTAACTTTTCTTACTACAAAACTTCATCCTCTCATATCTTCTTCAATTTTTGTCTAATTTTCAAGTTTAATATGTTTTTGGAAACCTCTACAAATTAAAAACTCAATTCTAATTTAGAAATTGAGTTTCATCAATCTGACCTAATCAGCAACGGTGCTAGTATGTGAGCCCAAGAATGCGAGCTTGTGAGCATTGAGCCTACAATATAGGTACCTATAATATAAATACCACACACTATAGAAGGTGTGTATCATAAACACCTATAATATGGATATTTGTAACATATATATCTTATAATCATAGACAATTTCTATAGAATATACACCTATAACATATAGGTGTAGTATTCTAGGCTCATTGGCTCACACTCCTATGCTCATATAAAAGCAACCCTCCCTCCAATTCTATCGACACCACAGTTCTGTCCTCCCTGATCATGATGGTAATTTTGTCATCATACCTCTCTTGCTTTATAGTTGTTTATTTGATTGGTCTTTTACGGACCACTTAACCCCTAAAGGACCAAAGCCTTTTTTATGCCAAAAGACACTCAAAACTACCATTTCTATAGCAAAGAGTAAACAAAATTTGAAAAATGTTATTTTTGCACATCTAACCTTATAATATTACACCTAACTAGTATAAGAATGTGTGATTTTTTTTTTAGAATTTTTGACTGCACAGATTGCAAGATATCTGTAATTAAAGTGAAAAAACAAGTTTTTCATCACATTGCGGGACTAGATTTTTTGACTTTTAAACATTTTTAACTTAAAATTTTTACACTATAGAGTTTTGAGCTTTAAATCCATATAGTGGAGAATTGAGTTCAGAGTCTACGGGAAAAAAATTTCAAAAAAACTTAATTATCATTCTTAAAAAAAATTGTCAAGTAGAAGTAGATATAAGATAGAAGGAAAATCTGAAATATTCATATATTTTGAATAGAATTGAAATGCACTAATTCCAATGGTGAGATTATTCTAGCAAGTAAACTAAACCATGAAATAAAATAAAATTGAAAATTTGAAAATTTGCATTCAGAAATGAATTCTACAAGTTATTTTTTTCAAGAAGATGCTCTAACTACCCGAAAAACAAGAATGTTCATAACTTTCTCATAACAAATCCAAATGAAATGAATCAAATCTTTCCAGATAGACAAAAATATAATCTATGAGAAAAATATATATATAAAAAAAAATTCAAATTTTTGTAAATATATATTTTTTGTTGTCTGGATTGCCCCTCGTCCCCTGTTTTGAGCTTATTTGGTCACAACTGTTGTTCCCGAGCATTGTGAAAAAAATTATATTCCCACAAAGCTTATCAGTTTCTCTATCTTCAAAATTTTTTTAAAAAATCACGAAATTTTTTTTGCCCATAAATACGTGCCCAAAAACGCATTTGTCCTCTGAAGGGACAACGGTCCTTTAGGGGTTAAATGGGATGTTTACAAAAGTGATTGTAATTCTAATCTTACCTTTTTCTCACCTAGATTTCCTTCTTTTTTTCTCTACTATTCCTTTGAGTTCTTAAGATCCATACTAAATTTAAAATATTCTAAGTTGCCACTATTAACTTCTACTCTACAAATTAATTAATTCTAATAGAACCTAAAAATCAAACTAATTGGAAGACATGGGCCTCATAACTACTACTAAGCATCTAATTAAGGTTAGATAATATTTAATCTAATCAACTATGGGTGGTCGAATCATATAACCTTTAAAAAGTCCCATGGTCAACCTTGATTATAGGGTCAAATTAGTCTATTAACTTCATTAATTTTGTTCACCACTTGTTGTTGTTTTCCTTCCTACTTAGGTTCCGATGGAATTGCCATTCCTATTTAGTTTATCTTTCCACCCTTCACCTACTGAGTTTGTAGTTTTTAATACTAGAACCACGGTGAGGTAGACTAAGTGCTTCCAGGTGTACAGCCTTACACAATCCATGAATCCAGTCCTTGCATAGTCGTGAATTGAGCTCTTGTATAGCTTGTGAACTAGTCCTTGGCTCCTAATGGATCTCATATCTTGGTTGCCCAATGGATCTCAATCCTTAGTTTCTAATGATCTCAACCTTGCTGCCTGATGGATCTTAGTCTTTGGTCTAGTAACAATTTCAACCTTGGCTACTCGATGGATCTCAATCCTTAGTCCACTAAAGGATCTTAGCCCTTGACTATTCAATGGTCTCAGCCCTTGGCTCGCCAATGGATCTTAGCCTTTAGCTGGCCTATGGTCGCAACCGGCTTGTACAACCTTGAATCTAGCCTTGCTCAGCCTAATGATATAAGTTACATACTTCTAATCAGTCCCGTGACCCAAGGTCTCATGGCCTCTAGTTTGCCGGATTTAACCACCAATTCTTGCTTTAATTTGTTCTATATTTTTATTTTGTTTTCTTTGGTTTAAGAAAAAAACATGAGACTCTATTCTAATAAGACTTCTACTAACTTGTTCTAAGGAAATGCAACTTGGTAAGACACAAATATGGGTATGGTTCAAAGCTTTGCCGTTAGAGGCTTTGTAACCAAGGAAATGAGGAAACTAACACTTTCTGGACGTAAGATGCAAGATCAAAGCTTTGCCGTACATACAAAGCTAATACCAAAAGAAAATGACCAGAATAGAAACAAAGGGAGAAAACACTAAAGATGATCTTTGTTCAACCCTTAAAGTTCCTTCACTATGTTTTCACCAAAAATGCTCCAAAACTGCCATTTCTAGTACAAGTACCAAATTTTAGAAAAAATAAAATTTTAGACACATATAACCATAGGATCTATAGTATTCTAGTTTTAGAAGACCTGGAAAAAATTTCAGAATTTTCCACCGTGCAGATTGGAAGATATTAGCATTTGAATTGGCAATGTTCCTTTTTTGTCCCTGCAAAAAACAGGGCAGCTGCACTTCACAAGGTTACATTTGTATGAAAGAAAGGCCAAAATGGTGGTGCTTCTTTGAATTCTTATTTCTAAACAAGTTGGCTACATGCTTAAAAAATTTCAAATCATTTGGAATTGTACAACATATAGGAAAAAAATAGTAAGTAGAAAAAAATAGAGAATGATAAAGTAGAGAATCAAAACACTAAATTGTTAAGAATTTAATTATGGAATTGAAAAATTTCAATCCCAATGGTTGTAATGTTGTAATAAACAATATATATCCTATAATTTTATTTTTTTCAAAAAATATTGAAAATTGAGTGAAATAACAACTTCAAAGTTTATTTTAGAGTAGAAAATCCATAACTACCCGCAAACTAAAATTCCTCATAATTTTTGATTCATTGATCAAAATGAAATGATTCAAAGCTTTCCACATATATATAAATTTAGAAAACCAATTTCAAATTTTTATTTTCGAAAAAAGTGATTTTTTCAGATTTGCCCGGATTGCCCGCCCGGTGAAAAAAGTAACATATTAGGCCATAACTTTTGACTCCTATTTTGAAATGTCGTGAAATTTAGTGCACATGAAAGATATTCCTCATCCCCACCTTCTATTAAAATTTTAGCTTAAAATATGAAAATCTCTAGTCACACGTACTTGCCCAAAATCGCTATGTTGCTAAAAATAGCAGGCTGGTCCTTTAGGGGTTAAAATGGAATATGAGAAGTCAAAGTTTCACCATATGGGTGGAAAACAAAGGAAGACAAGAGGATTAAAGCCCACTAAAATGAAAAAGGGTAAATATTGAAATAAGCGGATCAATTCAAATTTGGTTTTAACAACTCAAAAGGTAATCCAAACACCAAGATTCCTGACAAGACTTGTATCTAGCAAGTCAAGGCTCTAGGGGAAATTCTCTGGAGAGAAGTTTTGTACTCAAGGAGCTAGTGCAAGATCACTATTAAGGACTAACAACCCAAAAGTTAATAAAAACCACGAAACCACGAACATTAGTTATCAAACTCCCAATGAATATCCACAAGCAAAAGTGTGCTAAAACTTCAAGGGATCCTCGCATCCTTCAAGAGGTGTAATACAAAACAAGTAGAATAATGAGTAACATACTCCAAAAACCAGTTGACTTTCTATAAAGTCATCTTTTGTATTCCAAAAAAATCAGAATTTTTTTAGATTACCTCTAAGAAGTTTCCAAACACTATTTAATTGCAAGCTTATATTCGTACTCTACACTTATAATAAAAAGGTCTAAATTGATTACCTCCTTTAAATCCCTTCGGACAAAGAATCTTTTGACTGGAAGGAAATTTTGACAAACAAATTGTGTTGTTGAGCTCCTGCTGTGTTTTTATGTCAAAAACACCTCTTTTCAATCTTTGGTTACGATGTCCCTCGTACTGCTTGAGTTTTTACTTGCAAGACCAACATTTAACTTTCTATGTTTTTCTCGGAATAGATGGTAACTTCTATTCTGATGGATTAAAAGTATATTCAAGGACAGAAGGACTTCTCAATTGTGAATTTCTAACTTTCATTTAGCCAAGCTGTCACATGTACTTATAGGTCTGATTTAGTCTATAATGGAAATCTTGCAATTGTTACTCTTGGCTATCTTTCGGACACCTAATCTTCTCTCAAATACGTAATTGACCTCCCTAGACATCTAAATGACCTCTCAAACACCTAATTATATCTTAGAAGTAAGGAATTGGAGTGTTTTAGGCACTCCAAGATTCTAGAGATAAATCACCATATTGGTAGGGACTTATAGCAATTACAATTTAAACACTTTTCTTATGATTCTTTGACTATAAATTCTACTAATAAGAAACAAAAGCAAAAAAAAATCTTGAGATCAAAATGACAATTCAGGGGCTCACAATATTCCACATGCATTTTGGTCAACTCATTCTTGAAAAAAAAACCCATACATTATTAGCTCTCTTTTCCAATTCCAATATGAATTGGCCTGTTGGAAACCTATGTACAATTTTCACAACATCAAGATGTAACATTGCCAAATTGGGTTCTATACTAGGGGTCACAATTGGGTTGGGGTCCATTTGGAGCTTGCCTACCAAGTTGATTCATGGATGTTTCTAAGGTATGTGTTACTAAAAGATGTAGTCAAAAATGTAATTTTTTCAAGTTTTGAAACTTTACCCCTATGGCTCTTTTAAATCCAAAATGTTTTTTGGGTGTAAGGCATCTAAAGTGAAGAATCAAATTTAGTATCTTTACTCTCGTTTTGATTTTGAGATTGAAAAGTCAAATGACCTTCTTGGAAATCTAGTTTTTACAAAGATCTAACAATTGGTTTATTTTTATTTTTATTTATTTTTTACCTCTCATTCAGGTAGGTGAAGCAGAGCATTATTTTGCTTTAAAAATTGTATACTTTTTCTTTTTTCTCTTCTTTTTGATAAAAGTGGAGGTGCTCTACTATGAGTTTGGGGTGGAAGGATGCCTAGCGATTTGTTCACCCTTTAAAGAGGTTCCTACAATTTTATGCAAATCCAAGCTGCAAATGCCATGGTTGACCAAGACAACCTTGGAAGATATACACATATGGACTCTAGTAGAGACTGGAAGATGCAATGTCGCAATAGAAGAGTAGTGCAAGTCAATGTAGTATAGGAAGTGTGTCACTGTATGAATATATTACACGCGTTTAAAGTTGTTGGAGTGCGTTTTTAATGCACTGTATTAAAGATAAACCAAGAATGGAAAGCTAGTTGATTTTTGTTTACTGAATGATTTACTAAGTGATTACAGTTGTTGGTGTACATTCAAAATTGGCAAATGAAATTGTATAATGTTATAGTAATTGCAATTAATGTACAATGAAGAAAGACTAAATCGTACAAGCAATAAGAACAATTGAGATCATGAAAGCATTAATAATGTGTGTGGAAGTTTGGAATGAAGTGAAAGGGAGAACCCCATCTAGAAATATACCTACGCTAATCACAATACAAAATATGAACTACATACTTGGAAAAGTTAGAGGTCTGTACCATAGTTTTGAAAATAAACTTTTAGCAAACAATTGCACATATGGTTAGTGCACTTGGCCAAGTGCAAGAATGTTTAATTCGGTGTAATAATATTATCAATGGAATGTAATAATGTAGAATTTACACTTTGTAAGCCTTCACTTTTAATAATTCTATATGCTTTTCAACAATATTATATATATGATTTTTTAATTTATAAATTTAGCTTATTTCTATACTATATGTGACAAATGACAACCAATTGAAGATTTTAGATTTTGAGTTGTTGAAAATTTCAAATTTTTCCTATTAAAAAAATAGAATTTTTAGAATTAATTTTGGGAAATGCAAGTTGGTTGGTGGCCTAAACTATTGCGCATAGAAAGCTAGACAAATGCAAAATATATGTGCATAGCTTCAAAATTATAGAGTTTCAAAGGATAAATAGATATAAAACAAACATGGCTTGACTATGGCAAAAGGATTCAATATATGGCAAGACATAAACCTAAAAGCTACCATTAGAATTATAAACATATTACAGAAATAAATTTTATTTGAATAGTCATAATTCTCTAAAAACTATTGTGTATTACGAGCAATTTGATAAGCAATTTGCATAACATTCAGTAGCATGTTTCAGCATTGCCTCTGTTGGATGGAATGATGTCGAATATACCACATCATTTCATCTGCCAGATAGAATGATGTGGTGTGATTTGTCATGCAATTAGTAACTACAAACAATTTGTCAGGGAACTCAAGATGGACTAAATAGGTCGCTGCTACCTGGTACCATAGCAAAAATAAATAAAAATTCAGTTCTGTCAGACGTGAAGATTGCAGTGCTTAACATTGATTCCTAATTAAAAAAGAAGCATTGAGGATTTTAGAAATTAACTTTAAATTAGTAAGCAAAGAATTCATGGAGAATATGGTATTGAGCCACTTTTTTGTTTTGTTTCCCAAATCATTTACTTCTTGTATTTTGAAATGAAGAAGACAACTCTATATATACATATTGGGTGGTAGGAGGTGAAACAAACAATGTGGGATATGTAAATTAGAATTGGAGTAGGAGCTCAACCGCTCACTTACTTATGGTAAAATTATATTTGAAATAGAATTTCAGACCTCATTTAGGCATAGTAAAATAACCTTTTTCAAAAAACTTTGAACTAAGAAAAATTGGAAAATCATGCTCACTTTCATCTCCAAAAATCCGTTTGACTCAAGCCTCCAATCAAAAGTTATGATCAAATTTCGAAGAGGGGTTGAAAGGGGCATTTTGTTAACTTTGACATTTTCAAACATCCTCTCTCAATTTTGTCCATAACTTTTGATTGAAGAATTGAAATCTCAAACGAATTTTTGGAGATGAAAGTTAGCATGATTTACCAACTTTACTTGTCCAGAGTTTTTTGAAAAAAGTTATTTTACTATGCCTAAATGAGGTCTGAAATTCTACTTTTAACACAATTTCTACTTTTGACTTAACTATGAGTGGTTGAGAAACTACAAATTCTAATTTACATATCCCACATGGGTTGTTCTAACTTCTACCAACCTATGTATATATAAAGAGCTTGTCTTCACACTTGAAACCAAGAATAAGTTACTAATGGTAAATGGGTAAATTGTGTTGGAATATTATTCAATGGACTCTTTGGGATTTTGGCAAACCATACTTTTTACAAGTATTTGTTGATTTGTATGTTTGGTCCTAAAATTAGCAAAAGAAAGTGAAGCAAATCATAAATGTACTGCCACTGTCTCAGTACTGAGCTTACATTAATGACATAAGGATGAATTTTGTGAACGAGAATTCTAGAGAGGAAAAGGTAGCCTCTCTGAAGGCTAGTGAATGTTATTTGTTTTAATTGTGAAGACTATTTCATTTCAATTAGCTTCAAATTTAAATAGGGCTCTATTGCTCTCCGCACTACTAGTGACAATCAATTGAAGGTTTAGGACTTTGAAGACAAAAAGTTCAACATGTCTTATAAAAATTGGAATTGAAAATAATCATATATAAAATTTTAGTAAATTTATATATAGATTTATAAATTAATTATAAATTTTTATTCATAATTCAAAATTTTCAAATTATTGATAATTTGTAATGTTTTAAAAATTTCAAAAACTAAATGAAACTAAAAAATACTTTTCATTACTTTATGTCACGCACCAAAGAATTGGACCCTATATTTGTTTATTGAACAAAATATCACCTAATCACCACTAGAATAAATACATTGCATTTCAAAACACTCTTCAACTTTCATTGGTTGCTTTCATAGGTGGTTTTTCAAGGCCCAAATGTAAATGAAAGGATGAACAAAATTGACTCCAAAATAGTTATAGCTTCAATAACGCTTTAGTTGTAGGCCTATATCATCAATACTAAATACATATATTTCTCAATGCACAAGAATTATTAGCAAAACCAGTTTTGACCTAGAGGTTGTCACTGGAATAAAATTTAAAATGAAATATAGCATATTAGGACTTTGTTGCTCTCAGTGCTACCACTGATGACTAACTAGAGGTTCGAAATTTTTTGAATTTTGAAGACAGAAACTTTCAACACATTGTCATTTGGAACTTGAAGTCTAGAATGAATCATTCATTCAAATTGGTCTAGGGGAACATTTGAGACAAACTTACTATTGTTGATGTCATTTTGTTATATGTGCCAAAACTGACGTTTCTAAAGGAATGTACAATATGATATTGTGGCATACTCTCTCGCAAAGAGCCCACACGAAGATTGGTCTTGTTATTGCATGGCATATGTATATTTGTAGAACATCTAGTTTAGGGTAAAGGATTCTCTACAAACATCACAAAAACTTCAAAGGATAAATTTGAGGGGTAAAATTTTCCTAAAAGATTGACAATGAACATTGAAACTCGTACAAAAACTAGAGGTGATGAAAGAGTGTTTATTTTGCCAAGAGAAGCAACACATGTAATTCAAATTTAAAAACACTCTATGTGAACAAAATCTAGTATCATTCAAGTATTGTCTTGGCTTCATTCCACCATTTTTTTTAGTCATAGCTTCAAATGGCCCCTATAGTCACAAAATAGATTCTATATTTGTCAATTTAGAAACCCCAAAGGTCACTCTAAAAATTGGCTACACCAATTCCGGCTTAAAAGTTGTCAATTAAGCTTTTTAATTTTTGACCACAATTTTGAATATTTTTGTACTCCGTTTCCACTATGTATTTTATGAAAAGTCATCAAGAATCTACAAAGACATGAAGCATTAGAAGAGATTTGCGGCCTCCGGAGGTCCATTCCAAGGTTGTTCCCCTTCCATGTTCACTTGTTCCAAACCAGCAATAATGCTGTCAAAATTTATTAAAAAAGAAAGAAAAATCCAAAAGTGAAAAAAAATATATATATATGATTTTTATTTTTTTATTTTTTCAAAAACTCTGACGTGGCACTCTCTTGACCACGTCAGACTGCACATGTGGCAGAGTTCCCAAGTTGGGAACGCCCTGGGAACTCGCAGTCTTCTAATGGCCTCAATCTCTTCTAATGATCTATTAAAAAAACTTAAGGAAGTGTATGAGTCTAAGTGGCTAGCAATCTACTCATTTTGAGTGAAAAAGAAGACATACAAAACTATAAAAATAATAGTGTGGATTCAAAATTCTAGAATAGAATCACTCATGAGGACTTGAAATTTCAAAAAAAGAATCTAAATTTAGATTCAAAATTCCAGGATAGAGTCATGAGGATTCAAAAAGACCCATGGCAACTCATAAATTGACGAATGGACCTCTGAATGCAATCTTCTTACTTAAAAAAAGTCAATAATACCTCATTGGTGGAATTTCCAACATCATTCTCATAAAATGCATTCAAGAAATTACCAAAGAAAAAATTGGAAGAAAACTTGTTCTAGAAGTCATCCAATGGACACAACGTCCTTTGTGGAGGAGTTACAAGGTTAATTGTAGAAATGTTCAGAAACTTAAAATCTTAAAGTGGGAGCACTCATAACCGTTTGTTTAAGCCACGGAGAGCAAACCATGAAGCCACTACAAAAAACAAATAGACAAAAGGGAAGGCAAATGGGAGAGTGTAAGATCCAAACAAAAGACACTCTTGATTTCTAAAAAATGCCTTCAGAATTCTTGATGAAAGGGCAAAAAGGAAAACCAATGCTCCGTGGCCCCATTTCCAAACACAAATCACAGAGAATCCAATGGTCACAAAACCACTTGATGGTTGGAGTTTGGATATCTGATGGGCGGATTGGTACATGGAGGGAAATGGGTGCTCCTACCTTAAGAAAATTGAATGGATGAACTGGACGTGTTTGTCGTGATATCGTACGCTGGCGCTAGAAACGATGAGAATCCGACATGAGTCACGATATGGGTCCCCTTAGGCGGAGTACGTAAAAACACCAATTCAGGAAGAACAAATGAATATGCCAGAACAAACCAAAATGAAACCACTGAAAGAACGTCATTATATTCAGTAAAATATAATTTAGTACGGAGTACAACGGTACTAAGGACCTACTGAAGTAAAAGCCGAGACACATTTGTAACTTAGAAAAATTGAAAAGGGAAAGGTGCGAAAACGAAGCGTTCGGTTAAATTGCCAACTTAGCAGAGGTGGAAGAAAACAAGATGCACAAGATCTTGCCAGTTGTCGATCTTGGATGGTGAACAATATATACAATGATCTATTTATAGGGAATAGCCCACAATTCAAACGGTTTATCTAGAACTCTGTTTCTATACAGTGACCAACCAGCGTAAGAGAATCCTCAGCTATTTGCGTACACGTGGTGTAACACCACCACTATCCAGATTGTGCTCCGAGTAAATGCTAAGGAAGATATTCACGTATCGCCAGACCAACGCCACTTCTGATGATCAAGAGAAACACAAATTCTAAGCAGCTACAAGAGCAGACTTGTAATTCTACACATGGTGAGGCAGATACTATGGCTGGGGATTTCATCGAACCCTAATATAACTGCAAGGGATATCTGTACTTTATCACTAAAGATCTACGGACAAAGATACCTGTGTACACAATGTCCGTAAGCTATGGAAAGAGCAAGCATCTTCTACCTAACTTTCAAGACTTGACAGGAGCACCTCTGAGCAATCAGAATCTGTAAATCCTTTGCTGAAATGTGGCTATATCTTTGCCAAAAACTAGAGCTTCAAGCATCAGACGATTTGATAGTCGATTGGCCAGCACAAGATGGCAGCCCTGCGGAAGGGGGTTGCTCTGCGTTATCAGTTGGTCCACGGGGACAAACCACTTTCGACTATAGAAGGTTATTGACAGTGGCTGTCACAGAATTCGTTCGCTGCAAGTCCTGCATTCTCAAACGAAAAATGAGTGAGGTTTGGACACTTTTTTTGTTGATGTTTCACTTCTCACTTCGGACCAGGGACCCAACTATCGGATGTAAATAAGAACTGATTAAAGCACATGTGCAACATACCTGTGCAATAAGCTCATCCGGGACGTGTGGAAGAACCTCACGAACCATGGCAACCATTGCTGAAATTCTTGTATCCGCTCTAGTACCCAACCCAGTCGCATTATTGCGCAAACGAAAACCACCAACTGATTCACGTCTAGTGCGCCTACTTGACTGTACACTACTCTCCCCTCCGAATGGCCACCAATTCCAACTGCCCTGCTCTGCGAGTCCATGCCCATGTCCGGACCCTGACCCTGACCCTGAAAGCTGTCTCATCATTAAATGAAAGCGACCCAGTCCCCCCCCTGCATTCTGAGGATCTGTTGCCACATTCGCTTCTTCAATAGCTGCTCCAACCGGAACTACCTCTTCAGATGTGCCCCTGTAACCACGATGCAAGTACACATCAACAATGCGAATGCCCCCAGCAAACATCTGCATCAGCTTACCCAAAATGAGCTTATACTAAAAAGCCTTTCCAATTAGGGACAAACCGCTGCTTGTGAACAGGAATAATTAACTAAGGGCAACGGCGACTCACGTCCACGTGCTGGTGACAGGAGCATTCCAATGTGGTGCAGGAGCAGTAGCTGCGTTGGTAAGAGGTGGTGATGGCAATTGTCCCAAATCTTGTAATTGTGGAACCTGTGTCTCAGTTTCATCTGTACCAGGAGTTGCAGTGGGTACATCCACCAGGCGCTGCAAATTATGTGTTGCAGTCCGCGATCCACTCATAAAGAGCGGTCTACGACAGGTTGGACAGGAGTATGTCTCTGCTAGTCCTTGATCTAACCTGCACAATTCAATTTTTTCTCACAATTGAGATCACCTCTCCAAGAAACAGTCCATATCTTCAACAACCCGATCAGTGGGGCTAGCCACAGGCAAGAAGATTTCCTACGCATAAAAACATTTCATCAACACCATCCACAAAATATCTTATCTCAACGTGGCTTCCACCAAAACGGCTTGGAAATCATGACCTTATCCAAAACAGTCACTATATATCTAAAATAGTGATGAGCAGAATTGTGATATCTTGCAACAGTGACCAGGCATACAGGCTGTACTAAAAGTTTCTCAAGAATGATGTGGAAACAGCAATTTACCAGGATCTCAAGCATGCAAGATGGAAGAGATGAGAACAAGGAAGACGTTTTGCCCTAGCCATGGGCTCCTGCCAATTCAAAAGAGCCGATTAAGAAAATAAAAATCATTAAAATATTGAAAAAAATATCACCTTACTTTCAAAAATGTCGGCATTCTGTGCTATTCATACGTCTTAGACAGGTGAATAACAAACCTTGCAAATTGCGCAATCGTCTTCATATGCTAGAAGCTCATCTTCCGTTGCATCGGGAAGCGCACCCTGCAAGGTGATCATGGCTGTACGAAGACGCATAAAACCTTTTATCCTTTTTGAAATAGCGCTTAGTAACGCCTGCAATATACACAGTATGATGAGTAACATGTTCCCATATCGCTATCACCACAGCGATGTAATAAATGGTCCAAGAAGATTTTTTCATCCTGTTCAACAGATTATGGATTCACTAAGAATGCCTAGCAGCCACATGCTATACTCAAAACATACATCAAAATGTGTGATCTCCACTGGGTTACATATGATCAAAAACGCACACAAAACCACATTGAATACTCTGTGCAACAGATCAAATGCACAGACTATACAACTATCTTCAGAACATGCCCCTTTAACAGCCGGATTTTAGCGAATTAATATGACAACCTACCCGCAAGTTGAGAAAAAGGATAGCATCAACCACTTGGAAAGCAAGACCTCGTAGCCACCAGATATGTACACAATGGCCCAAAGCCAGCAACAAGCTCACAATATCCATCACAAAACTGCAATTTCGTACAACAGTCCCACGCCACTCCCAAGCCGCACCTACACAAGACACACGAATCCTTCAAATCATTTTTTCCGGTAAATTACCCTGTACTATCCTGTTGCAATTATCAATAATTAGGGCTCTTGATTAAAACTCCAGGAAGCTTGAACTCAGAGAAACTACAATATAAACCCCAATTCTTAGATACAGAGATCTGAACGCACCTGCAGCAGACCGCTCAGAAGGCTGTAAACTTATATCATGGGCAGAACTGTCAAGATTTTGCCGTTGCCAAGTATCCAATAGTTGCATACCGTGAACAATGATCGCCTGCCAGCGAAACAAGAAAGAATATAAGGAATTGACAGATCACACTAACCAAAACCCTTCAGTAATTCTCAGTTCCATAATAACACACAGGAGGCTATTAAGCACTTGCACCGATGATGGTGATAATTTCACCTGAAGAGTGTCAAATGCTATACTGAGAGGCTCAAACAAAAGAAGCAAGAAGGTGCTGGTCCCAGTGTCTTTGAATAATAGCATACAGAGCTGCATCCTGCACCAACAGCCAGGTCCAGTGTAATAAATATAGATTCAGAATAACTTGATATTGAAGTAGGCCCATAAATCCATGCAGTCATTTAAAAAATTCCTCATTGAAACTGGAAATGGTTTAACATCACCACAAAGAACATTTTTTGGTTGAGAGACCAATCAACATCTCAAAACATATGTCAGATAATATTCAAGGAACAGCAATTGAAATTGCACAAAGAAACTAACTCACCAGAGCAAGTCGAATAGAAGAACAAACAAAAGAACTGCATAGACTCTCAGGTGAGAGAACATTGTCGCAGAAGGAGATGCATTCAAGCGCTCCAATCGATCCCTTGCCAGACCTTGGAACATCTGTTTCCAAATTTATCAATATCTAAATTGCACCATAAATTTTACACGAAGTTATGGAAAAGTGACAAGATATCCTAGATCATTCATACAAAAGAAAGGGAAAAATCAGCAAAAAGGCAGTGCCACGAAAAGAAAAGGCATCCTAGGTTAGTAGTGAGCCCAAAGTAGGAAAACATTCCGCTCTAGTGATCAATGTTTCAAATTAAATGTGAATAACGCACCTTCAAAAAACCCAAGACGGAAAACCATGCCAGCCAGACGGCAATCTGCATCATTTCTGGTCTCACAACCCATGTCAAGAACAGGCCCTGTCATCACCCCAGGACCAACCACATGAGGAGGTAATCTTCCATCTACTGTGAAACTTTCCTCAATCTCTTAATCGATTGAATCATAAACCTCTTTCAGAAGTTATACTTATGGCCAGATATGCCTTTTCTGGTCACAAAACGCAGCAGCATCACGAATCTCCCAGAATTTCAAAAGTATTCACCTTAAACAACACATAATTGATGAGTCGCTCTACCACCTTCTGTGTCTCAACAAGTGACAACTGACCAAAGAAAATAGTCTGCACATGCACACCACCTCAGCTCCAACTAATATCTGTGGTTGGAAAGTATTAAGTGTACATGAGATTGTATCCTCGTAAACCTTACATCTTAATCACTTAAACTAGTGCAAAATCCCCGATTAATGATTGTTATCCGCATGAGAGCTTGGTCAATAAACTTTCAAAGAGAAATAATCAGCTGAAAAAACCAACTTGAAAGGCAAACGGGGTGGAAGTGGACCTTCATTGAAAGCGTTATCAACAAGAAAAAGTTGACCACAAGGTTCCCCAGTAAAGCCAACACTACCGATGATTGAAGAAGAGACTGAAGTGTGCGAGCAGCTTCAACGGAATCCAACCCTAGATAATCCTTGTCATTGGTGCTCCACCATGCTGTATTGAGTTTCCAAGCAATTCCTCCTAAGCTCAAAGCGGTGTACAAAGCCACGACTGGCCCGTACCCAAACCCCATCGTACTCAACTAGGGTGTGCTGAAATTGTAGAAAAGAGACTCCAAGCTAATGACAAGTGTAACAACTATAACCTTGGACAAGAACAGAGATTGGAAGTACTCAGGAGAGGTGATTGCAACTTAGTGTGCAAACTCTAGTAACCTAAAACCTACAATACTCAACCTCCAATCCCCAAAGACAAATTATAGCACGGTGTCGAAAAGACAACGATTCAATAGGTTATCAGTCACTGCTGGGGCACAAGTTTACCGAGCGGGATGGCATCTAGTAGGATGGGATGGATTGAGAAGTAATGAGGTAATCAAGACAGGAGAACTCTATCACACATCAGGGGAGACGAATGCGCAATATTTAACTGAACGGGTACACGCCAGATCCGGCAGGAGCAGTGCAATGTGAAATTGTGATGCTGAAAATTTCTTAACACACTTGCACTGTGAGCTTTCCACCCGCTTCCAGAAGCCCCGTTTGAAATCAAAACATGTCCTGGGACATGATCTGCAAGAATTCCATCACAACGAAATGAGTCACTGTGACTGACAACAGCAAGGAAGTAAATCATGTATCTCCCTGACACAGGTCACTTCTTCAAAATATGATTTCCTGCTTAGCACCTCGCATTAAATACAAAGATTCTCCCAAAATTGGTTGAAAGAGTGATGAAACAGTACACCAAACGTTCTTTAACAGCAATAACATGATAATTAATGATCGCAAGTAAGGTAAACCAGCCTATGAGTGGTTTGCCCTTTGGCATAGTTGAAAGTTTTTAAATTTCTTTCCATACAAAGAAAAATGTGAGAAATGGGGAGAGCAATTGAAATTTTATATTTTTGACAAAGTATGAATTTGCTATGAATTTTTGAAGTATGCTGCCCAATTGACCCAAAAGAGTCTCTAGACTACCCAAAACCAACAAAAAGTGTATTGGTATCCATAATGGTCATCTTAATCACCTAACGCAGTCACAATATTTCCTAACATGGCCCCAACACGAAGGCCTAAAAAAGTCACTCCTGTAATGAATTTACACTCAAAAGGTGGAGGTTCCTATTGCAGTCACTAATCACTCCATCACCATCATCCAAGACATTGATTGTGACCACTAACTCAAACCTAATGTAAAGCAAATCTCATTTATTGATAGAAGTCTGTCATTCCCTACGTAGGCTGGTTTACCTTACAATGACATTAGTAAGTGGTTCCCGGTTCATGATGCCACTGTCACAAAGAATTGCAGATAAAAAATCGGGCAGCTACCGATTAGATGCTTTAAGTGCACCTAATTTCTATCATTAAGGAATTCTACAGATATCAAGTAGCGAAAATGAATTTCAAGGAACGTGAGATCTATACCATAAGCGAAACTCAAATTGCACTCTGCAAAATGTGCACACCAAGAGATGTTACTATAATGCACGTCCTAAACAAAGTCACATGAGGACAAGGTTGCGAATCAAGGGGCATCAAGGCGTAAGAACTGTACCCGGGTCCCCTTCTTCCAGAACAAAGTGAATTATTAGGAATCCAACAGATCCTCAAACAGAGCAAACCCGATCTCAACTACTCCTCGTGAATTTGACCTCACGTAAGGAGAAAGTGATCTCCAATGAGGAGAAGTTCGTTTCAAACGTTCATCTCGTCAATTATAACAGGTGACTACGACACCGCCCCTACCTGACAAGGCACAAGACCTCGACCGTCCCTGTAATACTGCAGCTCTTTAGGTTATACTGAAGCTCGTGCTCGGATGCAGTAGTTCTGAAACCTCCGCCTAAACTCCCTCCCCAACGACCATCGATTCCAAGTCCTTCGCACTGGTATCTAACGATCGCAAAATCGAACGAGAACAACCCCAGCCCCTGGTGAAGAGGGCAAGATTGCTGCAAGGTCTGCGTCGGTCCTCACCAGGAAAAGGATTGACAGGAAGGCGAGAAGGACAAATAGCGTGGCAGGCCATCCGGTACATGGAGAAACGCTCCCTGTGCAAAGAAAACCCTAACACGAATGAGAGCGAAGCCACCACGCAGCATGGGAGCTGGAGAAGAGAAAGGAGAGAGTCGACCGAAGAGCAGGATGCCCAATTGGAGGAACTAAGCTAAGCTAAGCTAAGCTAAGGTCATCTTTGAAGGAAGAGGAGAGCAACAAGTAAGTTAAGTCCAGTCCAGTCAAGGTAGGGTAACTTAATGCAAGCTTCGATAGAGGGAACGGAGAGGCCGAGCGAGTGGCATGCCGTACCTGGGCTAGGCTTAGGGCGGGAGACGTGGCCACATCAGACGATGGAGAGGAGAAGCGCGCACTGACATGGTGGCGTGGGGATGGATGACCGACAAGGAAGAGGAAGTGGCAGGAAGGCAGGAAGGAGTAAGGTCGACAGAGAGCCCGCCCGAAGAGGAGCGAACGCGATGGCGATGACGATGGCGAAAACCCTAATTACTTCCCTTCCGTTAATTTGTGGGTGGGTGGCTGGGGGGGCAGCCAGGTTAAGTGACGGAAGCCTGGCTGCCAGCCAGGGTCTCGAAGCTTAACTAAATTAAGTTGAGCTTATTAGTGTAGCTTCCACTTTGTCCGGAGGACTTGCAGGCGTGCGCAAGTCAGTCCCCCCCACTGGTGCTGTCAATTGCCGTGGGTCAGTGAAGCGCTCCTCCAAGCCAGGGCGCCCGACCTCCCCTGCCCCTAACTTAACTTTCAGTACGCTAAGCAAAGCTACAGTAGCTTATTATTCCCTGGAAGGCTATCTGGCCTTGCACCCCGCCTAGTCGCCTAGTCTACTAGTAGCTTCCCCATCTGTCCACGAAGGCCCCGACCCCACCCCCACCCCCACCCCCACTCCCACTCCCACTCCCACTCATGGATAATTCGACTGACGGTACTGACGGTACTCATGCCACCCAACTGAACCAACTCCGTCCCGGTCCCTTCTGCTTATCGTCTCCGTCTCGCCTCTTTTCCTTCCTCGGAATAATGGAGACTGATGAGAGCCGGTTGCCATTGGGAGTCCGAACTGGAGCAGCCTGCTTCTAAAACTCTCGAATCTTGATGAGTAGTACATTTTCTATAGGAAGCTCTGGGATGGGGAGCTCTGGGAGGTCCAGCTCTGTAGGCACAGCTGGACGCCGGAAGTCCAGGCCTGATCGGAGGTCCAGCTCCCAATGACAACCGGCTCTAAAAGATTGTTTCGACGGTCCAACATGCGGACACCGTTGGGCATAAGGACTTTCGAGGGAAGGGAAGGGACGGGACGGATGGACAAACGGACGGAGTGCAAAAGTAGGGGCTTGTCACTGGGAGCCGCTCTCATAGCACCTCCCTTAGGCCCTCATGCCGAAGTGGACAAAATGGACTCCGGCAGTGCACTCGACTCCTCCGGTCTATTAGCTAGGTCGAAACTCTCATTTCATGGAGAAGTGAGTTCAATTGGATTTTTAAAAAATCCGGAAAACTTATGACAATATATAGAAATAAGACAAACATAATGGTAGGGGGTCTTCAAAGAGAGAAACAAAATATCAATATTTTCTTAGAAAAGTCAAAGATTGGAAACATGCTCCAAAATGACCTAAAACTACCTTGGATGATGGCCAAGCGGGAGGGACTTCTAATGGAGTCCATGAGGTTCCCGGTTCAACCCCCATGTTGACTCACATTGCTCGCATGGGGGCTCCTTGTGTTGGTGCATGGGAAGGGAGGTTGTTCCTCCACTTGTTTTTGACGGAAATATCCAAGGTGTGTAATTCTTTGGCTTTCTCACCCCAAGTTGCCTTGGATGTTGTGTTAGTCCAACTACCATATGTTTAAAAAAAATTGAAACACGTTTGAAAAATATTCAATTCTTTTCTAAGTTTCAATTGTTGATTCCTCATTTCTTTCAATTACTTACTGACATGGAAGCTGATAAAAGTCAAAGATACACATTGTACAATGCAAGTAAATATAATAGACAAAAGTCTTTGGCATTTAGAGGTGAAATAGTGGAGACATAGCTCAGCTTAGTAATTCCTACTTGGGATTGAAAACATTTATCTTCCTAATGTATAATGCGCATTTCAAGATACAAAGATGTATTTGAAGGTGTAAAAAAACTTTAATTGACTTGAATTATGTTGTGAGCTCAGAAAGTATCAATGGAAGAGCTACATATTTTTTGATTTTTTTGGACTTTGCTGTCCAAGTTTTATAAAATGTTGTATACCACACAAAACAAGAAAAAATAGTCCAATTCTACATATATAATCGCTTTGTTAAGGCATGGATTGTAGAAAGAATGTGAAGTTCTAATTTTTTTTTTTTAAATTTACAATCAATTTTAATTTTGTCTATTTTATTTTCAATTTCTTTTATAAAGTTTTTGGGTGAAATTTTTTTTAGAATATTTTTCTAAAAAGAAATAAAATAAAATTCGCGGAAACATTAAAAATTGTGGAATAAATTTAATAAAAACTAGAAATAATTAGTAACTTTAGAAAAATTACATTACTAGTTTATGCTCTAACCTAAGTAGCATGGGGCACGTGGAATTCCGTGCAAATCAGTAAGGACCACTTTGTAAGGCTAAATACTCATGGGTGACCGATAGTGAAGTAGTACTATGAGGGAAAGGTGAAAAGAATCCTCACAAGGGAGTGAAATAGAATATGAAACCATAAGCTTCCAAGTAGTGGGAGGAGAATCGAATCTCTGACCGCTTGCTTGTTGAGAATGAGCCGGTGACTTATAGGTAGTGGTCTAGTTAAGGGAACCTACCGGAGCTATAGCGAAAGCAAAAGTCCCAATCACTTAACAATTTTTGAATTGCATTCACATGTTAGTTTGGAGGGTGCCAATGTGTCTTTTTTGTAATAAACTTTACTAAAAAATGTTATAAATTATTTTATAGAATTGGACTAAAAACACCATACACTTGGTTCATATAAAGAAGATGGTATGTGTATACAAGTGTATGTTGGTTGTTTGTAGAACTAGTGACCTCACATCATTGTATTCCCTTTAAATTGAATTTCATTCCGTGGAGATGAAAATTTATTCTCTGTACAACAAGAATACAATAGGCAGATTTAGAAATGGAAGTGGTTTAGCAAAATATACAATGATTACATACTATTTTGGTCACCCTTTGGAAGTATTGCTAAAACTTGTGTGGATGCAACCATCTCATGGTTACCAATATATTTATTTGCATTTGACAAGAATACAAATGCACTATCACATAATGGTCGATAAAATACATCCCGGAGTCCCATTTTTTTTTATAAATAATAATAATTTGCAACTTTACATGGTACAATTATTCATAGTTTGACATGATATCCAATACAATTGTTTGTTTAGTAATCAAATTTGGTTTATGACACATTTTGAGGTAACATTTGGGTCTCAAATCCCTTTAGAAGGTTGAAAGCCTCCCTTGGTCCCTCCAAAACAAACTAGAATTCTTGTTTTTGAAAATTTCTAAAGAAGAATTCAAGATAATCACTAGTTGTCAACGATGTGGGTATGTGGGGCGTTTATCATAACAACCATTAGAAGAAATTTCAGCCCTCGAAGGGGCCACAAGTTTTGAACCCCTCCGGTGCAATTATGGAAAAAATAATAATATATATTTAAAAATATTTGGTGCTGATGTGGCACTATTGGTGCCACGTTAGCACCACATTAGTTTTTTAATATTGTTTTAATATATTTTTTCAAAAATAAATAAAAATTATTCTTTCTGTAATTGCACCGTGGGGGTGCCGAAAATGAAAAGTTATCGGCCCTTTTGAAGGCTAAAATTTCCTATAATGAATTATCTACATCTAAGCAAGACCTAGAAATAATATAAAAGTAGAGCAACACTCAAGTAGATTGGTGGTGACTACTAATTTTTTGCTCGCATTGTAGCTTATTATGCCCCAAAAGATGTTCAAAGTTTATTATATTATGAACAATAAGTAACAAAAACCACTATGGAAGAGTTTGATTTGGTTTATTGTCTATTCATGGATGTCATCACCATCTAAAAGCATCTCTGACACTCTTTGTTGAAGTTCTATGCCACCTACTTTCCCTAGAAGTCTTTGACAAAACATATACCTAAATGATTTTAGAATAAATTGCCAAAGCATTATATGTTGGAGTAATAGAAATGCAAATTATATTAAACTACAACTTAGAATTGCCTTTCATTTCTGTATGTAAACATACATTGCTTAGATTCCTCCATTTCTTATACTATTCTAAAAATATCTTCATACGAAACCTTAATTTCTGAAATTGAAGCTTATTCTTTTCATTTATGTGTGATTTTGGACAATTGCAGGCACCTATGCTTGATAAAGTAGGTAAAAATCATAAGTTTATAAGTTAAATTTTTTATAAAGCATATGTTTATAAATTTCAAGATATTAAATTTTCAACATTTCAAAATTTTAAATTGGTCATTAATACACAAGTAAATTTAATAAGTGCTCCATGCAATATTAACTCTAACTTTTGCTTGCTTCGGAAACTATACTAATTTTTGAGGTATACTAATTGAATTAACGGTCTATAAAAATACAATCATCCTGGAGTTCTTTGTTTTTTCAAAAATTGAATGATTTTCATTTTGACAAGACACAATTATTCATGGTTGTTTGCTTATGAAATTTGGATTTTCAAATATTTTAAAGAATTATTCGATTATCTATAGTAATGAAGAGTGAAGTTACTAGCCTTTTGGATTCATGTATTTCTTTGATGTCTTTGCATACCAAACAAATAAAAAGTAAAATAGACAAAATAAATCAAAATATTATATAAGAAAATCCATCACTCCAAAACATTAAAAGTTCAAATTCAAAATTTAAGTGTCTTTATTTATTTTTCTATATTTAATATTTAAACAAAAAAGATGATAGATACAAAAATAAACAAAATAAAAAATATTGATACAAAAATTAATACAAAAATGTATTAAACTTAATATTAGTCCCTAACTGAAGATTCCTTGACACCAAAAAATATTTATTGGACATTTGGGCAAGTTCTGGAAATAATAGTCAATTTTATTTATTGTTTGAGATTGAAAATTTGAAGGGGGAGAGGAACACTTTTTTTGATAAATTTTAAAGGGCACATGTTTGGGACAAGGCATTGTTTTATCAAGTGATGTAGTTAAGACTAGTATCAATTTAACACTCGACTTTGGTTGAAATCACAAGGCAACTAAGGAATTGTCAATGGTATGAATAGTAAACAACATTAAAAAGCTCAATTTAGATTGAAGCTTAAGGCAGCCCATTTTGAAATTATAGTCATTATAGTAAAATAGCAAGATAAACAAAAGGCTGCCTTCTTTGATATAAAAAAATCAATTGAAATAAAATTGTAGATTCATCTTTCAATAAAATTCAATGTAAAGAGTATAAATTTTGAAAATGATAATTACAAGCAATTCAAGAATAGGATCTATGGACTACAATTTGTCAATTCAAAAATTATAGACTCAAATAGCACAAGCAACTAGGAAAATATGGCATGAACTAAAAAATGCTACAAGACCATACAAAATCCTTAGGGCCTATATACAAGTTTAAGCCTAGATGCAAGATAATTCATCATTTTAGTCAATTCCCATGCCATTTTTATGCTTCGTAGATGGAGATGAAACAAAGCTCTTCAACTTGTACTAATTAGTAACTATATTTTTTAAATTCTTGGAGATGCACAAGTAGAAGGGGGATTATGGAGCATCAATCAACAACGTGAGGGTAAGGTGCAAGTAGTCTAAAAACCTTTTTTTTTGTAGCCTTAAATAGAAGTTAAGTGCGAATGTTCTAAGTCAATTAGATTTGAATAGAAAAGACATAAAAGAAGATATTAAATATCAAATTAGACTTAGAATTTGGTTTCAAACTATGTGTATTGTGTAAAGAGGACATAAAGGCTCATAAGGAAGCTTGTCTTCCTCACTATACTAATAGGAGGGTCAAACCACACTCAAAGGTACCATTGGGATTACTTTTGTAGGACAGGACTTGAGTCCTTTTTTAAACTTTTGAAGCTCTAAGTTACTTTGATGTTGTTATTATTTTTAAAAATTTATGGATGATTGGTATAGAAATGCATCCTTTTAAAGGGATGAAGAAGAAATTTCATAAAAAAAATCTTTCAAAAGATGTAAATCACAAGTTTTAAGGCTAAATTTAGTGTTTTTGTTACAATATAGCACTTTAAATAGATTTTTTTGTCCAAATTTTTTAATCTTATAAAATATACAACTATGAGAAAGAATTTCTAGTGATTAAATTTTGGACTAAAAATAGTATAATTTTTTAATCAATTTATTGATTTTTAACAAATTCTTCATTTAATCTTTAAAAAAAATTAAACATTCAATTTCAAAAATAGATTTCATAGGGACCTTGATGTGAATAATATAAACACTTATTATTTTATCACAACATCATTTAGATTAGTTTTTATATTGAAAAGGACGTTCACATGTTTTTACTTCTGAATATAATAGAAAATGAAAAAATATTCAAATTATAGCAAATGAGTCCTTTTCTACTCTATAATATGAATATATATACACATGATTCTTTAAAATTCAATCACATTATTATTCATTAGAAATTAGACCCATTTTCTACCATTGAAAAACCTGACATGCTGACATTTGAACTTCAATTTGAACTTTAGTAAAGAAGTTTAGATTTTTTTGTGAATAAAAAAATATTAGTCTTAACATGACTTGGACTACTAGTAGAGAAGGACTAAAATGACTAAATTTAATAGATTAGCATTAAAAAACAATAGCTACAAAGAAGATACATTGCAGATTTCAATGTGTCTGACCCCTTTTGTGGTCCATTTGCGTGAGATTTGACCCAGGAGTGTTAGTCAAGATCAAGTTCTTTTGTTTGATAATTTCTATGTATAAATTTGTATTCTTGCAATTGTTTTTTGCTCTACCTAGTTGTAGATCCTTCCTCAAATTGCTTGTGTTCACATTTGTTTGATGTATGTGAAAAGAAGCATGTGCTATGGCTTAAGCTAGTGTTGATATGCATTCAAATGATTGCTTTGCCTTCTCGTTTGCCTTGCCTGATTATATTTGTTGCTTGATTAAATGTGGCCCTAATCAAGTTGAACCCTAAAGAATTCATGTCTATAGTCCTATTGTATTGCTTGATTGTATGTGAAGATAGATCAAAACTATATAGATAATACATAATTGATGTTGGTCAAATAAATGTACATGAGTGTAGATGGCTAAAATAGATATTGAATATAGTAAAATGGACAAAAGCATGCGAGGAATTGCTAACTATTGTAAAGCTTGTTGTTTGTTTATTATTTTGTTCATTGTTTTGTTCTAAATTGAATATTTTAACAACAATTTGAAGTTGACTAAATCAAAGATGAAAAGAAATTAAACTTTTCATTGAATCTATTGAATTCCAAGCCATTCTCAAGCAAATCTAAACACATGGAGAAAGCAACAAAGTTGTATAGGAAGTCTCCCTTCTCTATAAAGCCTATCCTTATTTTTTGTCACTTCTTATCTATTGCACCCCCTTACTTTTTGA
Organism: Pseudisothecium myosuroides; assembly: GCA_951799445.1. Taxonomy (NCBI): domain Eukaryota; kingdom Viridiplantae; phylum Streptophyta; class Bryopsida; order Hypnales; family Lembophyllaceae; genus Pseudisothecium; species Pseudisothecium myosuroides. Next base: position 52,415,990 of record OX637287.1, on the reverse strand, counting down.
TCTTTCTTTAATTGCAAATATTAGCTACATTCACTTGTTTTGCACTTGAGAGGACACATTGCACATGCACTGTAGAATCATTTGATTGTAACATGCATTGAAAAGTTGTTGTCAAATCCTAAATGCTTTCATTACCAAAAAAACACTAGTATTATGGGACAAAAGGAGTATAAGGTTTGTAAAAAGTGGGTACCAATGATTTTGATCTAAAAAGTGGATAACATGAGGATTACCAAATTCCAAATCTACAAGTCTTTGAACATAGAAGCAAATTTTGGTAAATTTTGAAAACGAGGTCAAGATTCATTCATTATGAGAGTAAATCCCAAAGAAATTTTGGCTGAAGTTTTTTCCTGTTAGTTGTGACACTGACTTTGAGATCTTACAATCAGATTTTGTTGATCACCTTAACCCCTAAATGCCCAAGGCACCCAATTGTGGTATCGAAGAAACTTTGAAGTTTATTAAAACTTTACCAAATTGCTATTTTTAGTAGTTTATATTTTTGAAAGATTCTTTTTGAAGTCTAGTTTTAGCATCGAAAATCCGATTTTGAAAATGAATGATTATGATTTTTCTATTCAAGAATTTGTGCAAGAGTACCCGTTGCAATCTTGACTTCCGGTAGTGTTGAAAGCTCTTGGAAATGAGCCTCAAATACACTAGATCTTGGAGAAAAAATCACACTAGAAATTCATTTAAAAAAATTGTAGAGTAGATTTTGAGAAGTCATAAATTGATTGGGGTTATATTTGTTAAGCCCTTCAACTTCATATTTTTTTGGTCTTGAACTTTTTAGATTTGACAAGCAAAAAGAGAGCTCAAAGATTTTCATAGTTTTAACACCTTGATGATCAAACATTCTAATCTTTCAATCCTTCAATGATATTGTTGTGTTTTCTTTTCCTATGTGATCTCTAACATGTGTAGTTTGAATTTGTACGGTTACAATTAAAAAAAAATTGATTCAACTTATCAAAATGTTGGCTTTTTGTTCAATTTAGAGCAAATTCCAAGAGGCTCAAAACAGGCCTTGGGCATTTAGGGGTTAACCCTGGAGCGCTCCGACGTCCATTTTCTGGACGATGAACAGATTCAGATCCTTGTTTCTGTCTCATTCCTGGTTGGATGAAAGTCATCCTAATTTTTGGTGATACTTTATCAAATTGTTGTCCTATCCATTGGTTGGATTTGGTGTTACTAGAATATATACATTTCTAAAATTACAAATGTGGAAGTATGTCAAGTGGTCAATTTGCATTGACTTTAGTTCAAAACTAGATGTGCAAAAATGAGGTCAAAGATGTAAAGGTCACAAAAATTTCAAAAAATCACCATATGAAGAGAACCTTATTTCAAATCCATTCCAACAAGTTTTACTCAAAAAATGATAATATTTTACTTGTAATTGAATTTAGAAGGAATTCTGAAATTTTCTTTTCAAAATTTATAGAAAAAGATTGGTGATAGCATTAGTAGATCTAACCGTACGGATAGAATTTAAAAATCAAAATCTACAGCTTTTGTTTGTATACCAATTCCAAAATATTCTTCCAAATTGTAGTTTATAATGGTTTTTCTCAAATCGTCAATTTTGGAGATGAATCCAGACGCTCCAGGGTTAAACAAATAAACTAATAAGTTAATAACTGGGCTATGTTTACACTGCATTTGGGTGTCCAAAACTGCGGAGGAAATTTAGGAATTCTCAAAACTCTCTCATGACCAATTCCTCTCCATCTTCAGGTCAACCCTGACACCCAACTGTGCACGATATGAGTCGCATGTACGCAGTATGAGTCACATGCAATCAGTATGTTAACTGTCCATTTTTCACAACAATGATACTGTGCAGGTTGACATCTCACCGCATGTTCAGCTCTAACTATCAAGAAACAAATTGGAGCGAGTCAATTGGCATAGCGATCACTAGAAGTCCAAGTGCAATTGCATCTCCAACCTGGTCAGTGCCCATCGAATGATTGGGTGCCCAAAACTTGTGTCTTGCAAACTTGACACTTGGCACGGAAGTATGATAGATCTATAGGCGCACAGAAACAGAACACACAAAATGAGACCTGCTGATGCATTACAGCAAGACCTTTGAACAGCTCAAAAGTGCGCTCTGCAGAAGCTACACTGGCAATAAAGGTAACATTGCACTTAAGAACTTGCACCAGAGAAGTCCACAAAGGAGCTTCTTGTTCAGTATAGATGTCAACCCAGAAAACCTGGTCATTCTGTGATCGATCGCAGATGAGGTCAAAAGAAAAGTCTATTGATATCTGTGAATAGTGGGTGGCATTTTTAACCAGGACGTATTTGCATATTGAGGAACCTGTGCTCCATATATATGCCTCTCCAAAAATAAAACAGTTCCTCTTTGAACAGTGCTACAAAAGGTCGCTTATGGTCTCAACTCTGACAAGAAGTGCCATCGCCTACAACTCGTCTGATATGCTGACAGTTCGGATCTTGTCAATACTTGTTCAGCTTTTTTGTGATGCTTCCACCTCTCCAGTCGGCTGTCCAACAAGAACGAACATCAGGAACGAACATATTTAAAAGACTGCTGTTACACACAAAAGTTGTCTAAACAAGTAACACGACTGTGCTGTACTTGTTTCCTCTATCAAACTGAGACCTGAATTGCACCTATGCCACTGATTGAGAGTGAGATACGTCCAGTAAGGCTTTTAAATATCGTGAACACAAGACACCGTAAACCAGGGCAAAGGTAATAGCAAGACCTTCTCTTGAGCATAATGCCACGAGATGCCACGAGTGATGTTGAAAACTAGGTTACCCCCAACCCAGAGAGTAGCGAGCCCTAAGCCCGCTGTCACACTCTTGTATGCGACATCCGCGAATTTTGCCATACCTGCATACACCCAAGGAGTGAACATCAACATGTGAAATCAACGACAAACGACAACATCAGCTCTTCTAGGCTCTCTCTCTCACTGAGGCGTCTCACTGATCGCGTCAAAATTAAGTTGGCTAGACACTCACGGGTTGCACAATCGCTTGCCTCTTACGAGACTCTCAGGTCCCCACATGCGAGTGTTGTGACACATGCTCTTTCGCTATTCGAGTTCCCCTGACTCAGCCCTCACGCCCCTCGAGGCCGGTTATGGAATCCCTAACTGACAGGCCCTACTGTAGAGAGAACGAGGAGTTGGCAACGGAGCAACATCCGAGAAATTTCTAGATGTTACCCTAATCGGGGGATTTCACAGGTGCCAAGTGCATCCTAATCCAATTCATGGAGGTCCTGGGATTTAGGTCAGAAAGCGCAAAGTCGCACGGGAGAGGGTGAGGGAGAGGAAGGGAAATGCCTGAAAGAGAGAGGGGAGGAAACTAAAACCCTAGGGTGGGAGGGCAAGAAAAGAGGGAGAGAGCGTGGAAATGAGGGGACTGAAACGGTAAACGAAAACAAATTAAAAAACAAGGCGAGAGGGAAGAAGGGATGGATTAGCGGCAACTGACCTGCGAAAACGAAGACGAAGACGAAGAAGATGGCAGGGATGCTGGACAAAGTGAGAGAAGCAAATGAATTGAAGAGCGGGCACGGAAGAGCGGTGAAGTTCCGATCGCCAAGGATGGAAGCCAAAAGAGTGGAGTGATGCGGACGGACGGATGGACGCCTGAAGTGAAGTGAGAGTGTCCGTAAGGCTGTCCTTGCCCGGCTGTCCGATATGGCAAATTCACCTTATGCTCTCCCGGATGTCAGGGTCGGTTTCCACCTCGCCGTGACCCGTGAGACTGGCGAAATCCTCCATTGCTTTTCCGGGATGAGAGCATCTCCACCAAGGCGCACAATAGAGGCCCGGCAAGGAGTTCGCCGTGTCCAGGCTTCGTCATGAGTCCCACCAATTGTGCAATTTAAGTTTTTTCAGCCGGCCTCTCCAAAATTGTGCTTCTCTCAGTGCAAGCTACAGGACCCTCTCATGTTTGACATGCACTGCATCTGAGTAGGAGCATTGTTTTTGATGCTAGCTACAGCTTGACTCTAGACCAGCCTCGACCCCAACCAATCAAAATACTATCCCCACCACAAAAAATGTCACAAACGTCAGTGCTTTGGGCAAGTTGTGACCTGGGTCAGTTCTAGTGTTTGATGGTGAACATTGGAATTTGTAATTGTGCACTCTCCCAGTGGAGGCCCGGTAAGAATGTGGACCTTTCTTTCCCCCAATACATAGCATTCACAATTTAATTTGATGCAAACTGGTAGAGATGCTTTAAAAGATTTTATCAAGCACAAATTCACATTTCAGAATTTCACTTTCAACTTCCACATTTTGGGATTTAGAGCTCTCTAGACTACATGTAGTATTTTCGTTTGGTTTCCACTACAGTACTTTCAATATTTTGTGTTATTGCGTTTGCTCTAAGGTCTTCTCTTAATCTATTTTTTTTCATTGTCACATCATTTGATTCATTTCCTGATTGTTCAGTCTTTTCAAATTGATGATAATTATTACTTTGTAATATATTTTAGTAATATTTTAGAGCTAGAAATTCAAAAATGGTATATATTCTTTGCAATTTCTTACAAAATCTTGAACTAGTCAATGAATTTGGCAATATGTGTGAATTCTTTTGGCAACCTTTAGTACATTTCACTTATTATATTTCAAAATTTCAAACATTTCAAAAAATGCTTAATTTATGTTTGAATCCAAACCTCATGCAAGATGCTCAAACAACTATAGGATGTTCAAAGAAATGAGATACAAGTAAAGGTCTTTTGGGTCATTTTGGACATGATTCTTGATAGTATACAATGGATGATTACAGTTTTGTAGATCTTTGTTCACCCACAAAAGACAACCTTGAAAGCTAATAGTCAATCATAGAAACTCCTAAAACATATCTCTACCATTCAAAAAACAAATTTCTTTGTATTGATATAGTTTGTTATTTTTGGTTGGTTAATGCCAAGACTATGCAAATTGCCATAGAATTCAATAATATCCAAATTTGTTAGATGTGATCATGAAAAACAAGGTCTAAGACAAAATATGTAATGTTTTTTCAAATGGTCTTGGGTATGAAATCAAGGAAACTATAGGAGAAGATGTATCAAGATTTTTAAGGCTCAAACGATGTGAATTACAAAACCAACTCAATTTAATCAAAATGCACAATTATAAAATTCAAAGCATCATTGTTTCTTCAATTTCCACTAAGCTCCCTCAAAGAGATGGAAAAAACCCTCTTTAAAATTGGAAAAACATCATCTACTTTAGTTGCCATGTAGGATTAGAGGTTAACTTCTCAATCACAATGAATGTTATAGACCACAGCCCAAGCACCAATCTTGTGTGCACTACAACGTTATGAATTAGATAATGGCCATGGAAGGTGCCAATACAACCTGTAGGATCGCATGCTCGAGTCACCTAGCAATGAGAGCAAATCCTTCAAGTTGGCACCCTCCATGGCCATTATAATTTGTAACAACCATGACTAGAATTCTCGACATGTGGCATGGCACTATTTGTCAATCAATTAATACCGAGAGTGCTTGTCATTTCCAACCAATGCCCATCAACCAATCATACTATGTCAATTACTTGTTGCCTACCAATCTTCACGAAGAGCTTGATTACTTAAATGAGGGTTGATAAATGTCACAAAGGGCCCAAACTACGTTTAATAATCTGCTTGCTCATAGTCAATCATAGAACACCACGGTGGAGAGAATTCTGGTCGTGGCTGTTACAAATCCAAGAGGTCCCTTGCTCTAGCTCTAGTCGTGATGTGAACCCCCACTTTCTTTGAAGTTTCATAAATAATTTATTTCAACTCCAACAAAAATAGAAGCAGTTTAGACTTGCGGTCATTTAGACACTTGGGGGGCTAGGCTAATTCACTCCTGCTCAATGGAGCAACCTTGATATCATCCCCCCTCAAAAGAGAATCCACAGCACCGTTGCATCGAGTTTATGTCAAGCAGATGCAAGATGATGTGCGATTATCTAATTTACCACACTTTGCTGTCTAGGGATGGCCTTTTGGGTGTGCCTGGATGAGCTCTGGTACTATATTTCTCCAGCCACGGGTACTGTAGGCAATTCGACGAGCTCATTGATGGCCTCACATGCGTTCAAACAACACCAGTAGTAAATAGTAGTGGTACAGTAATTGCACTCACAGTACTGATTGCGAGCTCGATCGGGATGGACTCTGAGGTCTGAAATTCTCGTTCTTGGGACGTTTGTCCTGCATAACAACCTTGTAAGTGCAGTCCTGTCGATGCCGGCCTACTCCATAATATTCATATTGGGGGACACCTCCTTCAGCATTTTCACAATCTCGCGCATGGATGGGCGTTGCGCAGGCATTTTGCTGGTACACAAAATTCCCACTTTCAAGAAGGAATCTATAGCGTATGGAGGGGCAGATCCAACACGAGGGTCCAGGATCTTCTTCATGTCTTCTTCGCTTTGTTGTCCCTTATTGACCCATTCTACAAGGTCCACTCCCTCACTGAAGGACTGGTCTGTTGGTTGCTTGCCAGTAATTAGCTCAAGAAGGACGACCCCGAAGCTGTAAACATCTCCTTTCTGACCAACTTTCAATGTGTAGGCATACTCTGGGAATCAAAAGAGCACAAAACTCCCATCAGCTCCCATCAATCAACGCTCCACCTCTCACATTCCTTTTTGACTAAACCGAACTAAGGTATGCCTTTGTTTCAATGTATGCCAGTGTATCGCAGAGGGGAATTGAAATGATAGCTACTAGCAGGCGAACCTAAAAGCAATGAAAATTGGAAGCAGTATTCTAAGATTACCAGGTCTCACAGCAAAATGAATTGTACAAATTGCAGTTGATATTGATAATGCATATGTATGGCAACTGGAAAATCTAATTTGTGTGGAGATTTCCAAGCATTTCGTAGTAAAGCAAGTATGAGAAGTGAAACAGGATTTAGATTACTAACCAGGTGCAATGTAACCATGCGAGCCAGCAACATGTGACATGGATTCAAGATCACCCGTTGCATATTCAAGCACTTTAGCAAGGCCGAAGTCTGCAACGTGAGCCTGGTAGTCCAAGTCGAGCAGAATGTTGTTGGATTTAATATCCCTGTGTGTGATTGGTGGATCACAGTCATGATGCAAATACTCTAACCCCTGCAAATCACAATCCGAATCGCGTTACACCGTTACTTGCTTTTCGAGATAGAAGTACAATGCAATAAAATGCAGTACTTAGAAGAGGTTTGAATTTGCCTGGTCAAAAATTCACCCACCAGCGCCATTACAGTTGTTAAGTGGCATACCTCCTAATCTGGGTTTACACTGACAGTAAGTAGATGAGACACCCATCAGCATTCTTGACACTAGCTACGACAACTAACATTACTAATAACCATCCAGTTAATGCTCAGTACCTGCGCAGTGCCAAGGGCGATTTTTAAGCGCATGCCCCAGTCCAGAGAGCCTCCTTTCGAACTATGCAAAATGTCACCCAAACTGCCATTGGGCATGAACTCGTAGACAAGCAGATTCGAATAACCTTTAGAGCAGCAGCACAGGAGCTTGACAATATTCCTGTGGCGTATGTTGCCCAAAGTCTCGACCTACATAGCATTTGAAGAAAAGCAAAAAAATTGATCAGCCTGAATGATAAGTCACGTACACGAGTTAGTAGAGTTGAATCACATTCGGCTTGAATCCAAGCTCGGTTAGTGAAATACATATACTCTCCTCAACCCTGAGTATGTGGGTCTGCCTTCAAGCCAGATTGCTCACCTCGGCTTTGAAGCCACTATCGAAAGGAGATTCTTCCTTGCTCAAGTTTATGAGTTTCTTCACAGCCACAGCTTGCCCATTCCCGAGAATAACCTTGTAGACTTTGCCAGAGGCCCCCATTCCGATCACATCGTCCTCGTTCAAGTCCGAAAATTCATCCTCCTGAATTAACATCCTCTGGAAGGACGTGATGTGCCACGAGTCCCTAGAGCCATGATGCTTTCGTTTCCATGGTTGCGAAAACAGCTTGTACCTTCTACAGATGCAGCACGAGCCAAAGACAAATATGATCACTGCCGCAGCGAAGGTGCCCACCACCGCCCAGACGAGCAAATTCCGGTCACTGGATCTGCGTGGGGCTGGAACAACATCGCCGGGGCACTTGTTGAAGCTACACAGGAATTCATTGCCGGCGGTGTTGGCCACTTGTTGCAGAGCTGGCGGCACTACTCCAGAGAGATTGTTGTACGATACGTCTAAGTTCGTGAGGCGGAGGCCTGAGAGTACAGCGGGCAGCTCCCCTGCCAGTCGATTGTGCGACACGTCCAGCACCGTGAGAACGTCAAGTAAACCCAGCTCCACAGGGATAACGCCCTCAAGCACATTGCGTGAAAGATTCAGCTCATTCAGCTGGCTACAATTTCCCAGTTGCGATGGTATAGGACCGTTGAGTCGGTTTCCACCAAGATTTAGCACGTTCAGCTGAAACAGTTGACTCAATTCGGCAGGTATAACGCCTTCAAAATCGTTGCCTGATGCGTCGATCCTGTGCAGTGATGTGAGTTCGCCAAGTTCACGAGGCAGATGACCCGAGAACTTGTTGTTTTGAATGTAGAGGTCGCCCAGGGAAACTGCATCTTTAATGCTACTGGGAATCGTGCCTTCCAACAAATTGTCCTGGATGGAAATTCTGTTTACCGACGGCAGGCCCCACAAACTTTCCGGAAAAGCTCCTGACATCCTGTTGCCTTCAAATCGCACTCTGGTCAAACTCTTGCATTGCCCGTATACTGCAGGAAGAGGACCCGAGAAGTTGTTATCAAAGAACATGAGCTCTTTCAAGACTTGTCCGCTGCAAAGGTGAGGGGGCACTGACCCAGACAGGGAATTGGTGGATACGTCGAAGCGGACAAGACCGCCGGAGGACCCGAGAGTTTGAGGAACTGCACCAGTGAAACGATTCGTGAAGATAACAAACTCGGTAAGGTTTGGGATGTCCGCAAGCCCGGGCGGAATCTGCCCCTCAAACTGATTCTCATACAAATGCAAAATGCTGAGATTGGTCAGATTGGACATGGAGACGGGAATCACTCCACTCAAATTGTTCATGGCAACGTCCAGTTCATACAGGCTCGTGAGGCGTCCGAAATCGGACGGGAGCTCACCGGAAAAACCATTCGAGTACAGCTGAACGGCAGCCAAATTGCTGGCGGCCGTCAGCGACCGCGGGATGCGGCCCTCGAATCGATTCTCCGACAGGTCGAGTTTCGAGAGCTTGGTCATGTTGCTGAAGATCTCGGGCATAGCGCCTTGCAGGAGGTTGTGGTTCAAAAACAGAATCTCAAGGTTGCGTAGCTGCCCCATGAAAGGAGGCACGGTGCCCACCAATTTGCAGAACGAGAGATCCAGTACTCGCAAATTGGGCATCCACTGCAACCATGACGGCATGGGGCTTGCAGTGAAGTTCATGGTGCTCAAAACAAGCACCTCGAGTTTTGTCAAGTTTCCAAACCAGGATGGAATGGCCGCAGGGGTGAAGTTAGCGACGCCTAAATGCACCTCCTTCAAATTTCGAAGCTTGCTCAGGCTGGGCGGCAGTTCTCCCGCGAAGCTCGACGCGTACAGGTTCAAATCCTCGAGGGCTGTGAGATCGCCCAATGCTGCTGGGAGAGGTCCCGTGAACCCGGCAAACGAGAGATCCAGTGTTTGCAGCAGCTTCAACTCTGCTATTTCTTGCGGGATCAGGCCTTCCATGTATGAGTTGCTCAGATTAAGGTAGACGAGCTGTGTGCAGTTGAAGAGATCGGAAGGCATCGGACCCTCCAGCGACGTGTTTCCAAAGTTCAGTGTCGTTAAATTCTTCAATTCACCTGAGCACACATCACGTGCAGTTTCTCAATTGGGCAATACCGTCCCTTCACTTCAATTAATTAGTTTCTCAATCTCCACGCCTACACACGTGTATAGTGTAACATCGACTCGAAGACCATCGCCAGAAATCAAAACTCGGAATAAAACATGATAGTTACGAGCATAATAGAGTCCCAATTAATGTTGACGTGAAGATTATCAGTGTGTCTCGACCAACAATTGCAGATGCATTACAAGCGTCACTTTGTCTATCGACTATTAACCCTGGAAAGACGATACCCAAGGAAGTCGGCCAAAAATTATCAAACTCCTGGATGAATAGGAGCATTCTTTGCTTCTACAATTTCGAAGAATTCTTTAATTAGGACAATTTTAGTCCTCGGCGTCGGCGTCCTTACTGGATTAATTTCACATTCGAGCATAACATATGCCGTAAAATAATCGGCAAGAACGGTTCAATTTTCCCTATCAAACTTTGCGCACTGTGCCGTAGAGATCTACAAAACCCACGAGACCAAATTGCCAAAATCTGAACACATGCTGCATGTAGGCCGGGGCTGTCAACAGCCACATTCTGTACCAGTAGAAAGGCTATGAAGCACAACTAACAACGCAGCTGCACAAGCAACTGTAGCTAGGGTGTTCCACCAAGCTCCGAACAAAGTCTTCGAATTGATAACGTAAATGCACACAGCAAGTGTTATCAAACGACATTATGTACGATTTTTTTAGTGTTTCGAAATCAGTCTCAATGATAGATCAGTTTCGCGAACAGAACTGACCTCAAATTCCGGGAATGATCTGCTGTAGGTTACGGAGCGAAAGAACGTTAGAGAGCAAGCATAACCCAAGGCGAGGAAGAGGAGGAGTTGCATACCCAAGCCGATCGGCACTGGGCCCGAGACATTCATATCTTGGAGACTGAGCCCCGTCACCACACCTGCTGAACAGCGCACCCCAGTCCAATTGCAGGGAGATAGGTCGGCTGGCGACCACTGGGCAAGATCACCACCTCCATCGCTAATGCTTGCCTTAAAATTCAGCAAGATTTGCGTTTCAGATGAAGCAGCAGCAGCAGATTGTGCACAGCCCAAGCATGCAGCACTCAACAGAAGGAGAAGCACTTCCATGGCTCTCATCGGCGCCGGCGACAGCTTCGACTGTACGAGAAGCTTGCTCCTCGCCATCGCCGTGCTTGCTGCTGCGGCTGCTGCACGCCTGCCCATGTTGCAGCCCCTGGGCACCATCTCCGTCGCTCCAGCTTCAAACCCCAAACCACATGCCCCTGTCCAACCTCCACACCAAACTGCAGGTTCCATATGTGGGCCGCTTCAAACCACCACCAGCAAGAACGCCATTCTCGCCGGTCGGCATCCCACATCAACAGAACAGGAAGTACTACACTAAGTTCCTACTACTACTCGCCTGCAGTCTGGCAAAGGCAACCACCTCATCACAGGATACGGGAGAATTATTGCCCGGCCTTTCCCATAAAAGCTCAACCACGCTGCTCATTAACGAGCCGGGAGCATCCACGAAGAAGGCCGCGAATGTTTTGGCTGTACCCTCCGCCGTACTACCAACTGCCCCACCGTGTCGCAGTCCTCCTCCCACTCCCAGCAGGCCAGCAGGCCACAGACGGCGCTTCTGCTGGTCTTGGCCCCAGCCGAAAGTTCCAAACGCGGCTATCTTTCTGTCAGAGGTTGGAAGGAGGAATCTAGAAAATCTTCAGATTATTGCTGCAGGGTCGAGGAGCTAGATAGCGTCGAAGATGATGAATGAGTAGAACTACAGTATACGGCAGTTGAGTATTTTCACTGCTGAGTAGCACTTTTGTCAGTTTGGATTGCCGCCCTGGCTATGGCGACGTCCGTGACCTTCTCCTCTCGTCCGCTGACCATTTCTATCGGTCGGGCAGCAGGTCTCGTACCATTGGGACTTCAAACTCGCGGCGTGACATCCTGCTGGAGATTGGGTCCCTCTTTACCTCCAATTCCCGTACATGGGCCAGCCCATGCAGGAGGCGCTTCTCATCTCTGCAAGCAGATAACCTCTCTGCGGATTCAAGTGGGCCTGGGGTTGCTGTCAGTGGACGCTGTCTCTTCTGCTGGTGGGGCACAACTCTCCTGCTGCAATTGGAAGCCACGCCTGATTGCAGCTGGCTGCCGGTGGACGTCGTCCGCTGCAGCATCAGCATCGGAATGTCCAGAAATTTTGGTTTCTGGGGAATCTGGGGATGCAGGAGATGGCCTCTTTGGGGAGGCGAGGGGGGCTGGGCAGGGGCGCCTGCAGGAGAGAGTATGCGAGCGGACAATGTCGTTGGAGGACGTTGCTTCGCTGTACGACTACCCCTTGGACGAGTTTCAGGTACAGGGACTGATGGAATTGCGGATGAGTCAAATAGTTTCAACATTCTCTTGATTGCTTTGGTTTATTTGGTACCTCAGTTCTGTTCAATTGGAATGAGTTCGGGATTTACCCTAATTGATCTCCAGGTTTCGAGTTGTGTTCCACGGTCCCTAGGCTTCGTATTACTCAATCCCCCCAATTTTCGTTATTAGGGTTTGTCTTACGATGAACAATACGCCCGCTACATCATGAGGTTGTATTCCGGTCCCCTGATTGTAGCGCTTCTCACGTCGTATGTTATCATGACAGCCCGTGTCGCGATGTCTGGACTAGTTGATGAGAGGAGCAATCTTCTGTGCGCTTGACGTCGCAGGCAAGTGGTGTTTCAAGTTTCCTGGAGGGTTTATCTCTGGTTGTATGTGCACCTACGAGTAGTGGCAAAACCCTCATTGCTGAGGCTGCCGCAGCCGCAATTTTAGCGAGAGGAAAACGGCTTTTGTATACCACTCCCTTGAAGGCTCTGTCAAACCAAAAGTTTCGTGAGTTTCAGTAAGTATTAATAGCTTTTGTGTGAGTTCCTGTTTTGCATTTGTTGCTCGCGAATGCTGGGTTGTTGCTCACTCAAGCATCGGCACTTACCCCTCACAGACAATTTTTCGGAGAAGACAATGTGGGGCTCCTCACAGGAGATACCGTGTGGAATAGAAAGGCGCCCATCGTGGTCATGACCACTGAAATTCTGCGAAATATGCTCTATGAAAGGTGCACTCTCTCAGAGCATTTCCTTGCTCTGTTGATGCTGCATTTCTCTTGCTACTTGAACATATTTTCTTACATGATAATCCATCTGTGAGCCTTAACTCTGTGAACTCCTCTTCCCTAGCTGTTATGGGAGTCCAGTGCTCTTCCGCTGAAACAAGGACTAAAGATTACAATCCACGCTGTTGGCAGTGTTGGTAGTACCACAGGAAAGGGCTGGTTGGTCGACGTGGATGCCATTGTTCTGGATGAAGTGCACTATCTCAGCGATATTTCACGGGGGACTGTTTGGGAGGAAATAGTAAGCTCTTTCCTGTGTCTCATAGTCTTTGGAACATCAACTATGCACCAATTGTACAGTCATGGGCGAAGTGAGTATTGCAAAGATTTATTAATAATTGAGTGACTGAGACACAGCAAAAATATTGGCCTTTGTATTCAATTGGTGTTTGGCTGTAATCTTCTAGCTGTGCAATATTTGTGTCCTTTCAGGTACTGTAACTAACCGGACACATTTTTACTTAAAATTTCTTGGCGAGGTGTTGGGATGACCCCTAACAAGTCATGTTGCTTCGAAGTCAGAATTGATGCTCAATCTAGCAGAGGAGCGTGTTTGCAGTCTTGTGAAGATTACACACACACACAGATATATATATATATACACACACACACACATATACACTCAGTGTTTTACTTCCTCTCTTGAGCTTTGCAGATAATATATTGTCCCAAAGACGTACAATTGATCTGCCTTTCCGCTACGATAGCAAATCCGGAAGAGCTGGTTGACTGGATTACTAGGGTGCGTGTTTACCTTTCCTCATTTTATTGTTCCAGGAGACTGTCTTGAGACTGAAACTCTTCGTTGAATGCTGCCGAGATTTAATGACATGTCTCGACAACACAATGGCATTTCGTTTCTGACTTGCAGTTCAGTTACACCTTGTAATGGACTTGTCGTCTTCAGATCTTTCATGTTACATACTGACCTGAAATTGGCAAAATTTTCAGTGGATTTTATTTTTGAGGAGTCGTAGGTTTGCAAGGTGCTTGCAGACAGTTATCGTCGCTCTACATGAGATCACCGACTGTTAATGGCATGTGCTGATATTTGTGAAAAGGTTCATGGTCCTACAAAACTGGTAACTGCCTCGAAGAGACCCGTTCCACTTCAGTGGCACTTCTCAACTCGTCAGGCTTTGCTTCTTTTATTGAACGAGGAATCAACTGCCATAAACCCGTGAGTTATACGATTCTTTCCAGCTTGATTATGAAGGAGCTTCGATTTCTAATATTCAAGGTGCACATAGGGCAATAGTTTAATTCATCTGTAATTCAGATATGTCGGCTGCTCATGAATACACGCGACACCTCTGAAGGCACTAGTTGTTGCTCGCTTGACGTTTTGAAAGACATAGGGACTGAAATTATGCCTGTGTCAATTTACATGCCAGTTGACTTTTCGTTTTTCACTTTCTGTACGACAAATGTGTAATCTCGTGATGCATCTGTTGATGGCTTCAGTGGTCTCTCTTTTGTTGCAGGAAACTGAAGATTAACCATGAAAAAGAGAATAAACGTTTGTTCTTGGATTACTTTGGAGAAGAACTTTCCAGGAGGGATCAACCTTCCCCTCTACGTACTAGTGGAGGTTTCGGAGGGAAGAACCGTGGACAGAGTCGAATGCAGAAAAGTAAGGACATCGAGAAGAAGATGACTGAAGAGCAGATTATGTTTCTTCGTCGTAAACAGGTAGATCCAATAATTCCAACGATATTTCTACAATTTCAAACCAGACAGACAGTTCCTCTGGATGAAAATTTATTCTCATTTTTAAATGCTGATTCCTCTCACTGCGCTTATTCTTTGGAAAGTATAATCCTACTACATGAAACCTTATTTCAAGAGATTTCGAAAGTTGTACATCCTTGTTGTTTCTTCTGAAAGACCAATGTGGCAGGTCATTTTGATTGACAATTGAGTCCATTGTCACCGTGTGCTTGGAGCAATCTGTACTCTGGTGACTGAACATGTGCTCTACACATTCACATCTGTTTGTAGGTTCCGAAAGTAAAGGATACTCTGATGCAACTGAAGGAGCGAGACATGTTACCTGCTATATGGTTCATTTTCAGCCGCAAGGGCTGTGATTTAGCTGTGAGATATGTCGAGGTAAAGAAACATCTGATCATTTATTTATTTGCATTGCCCAAAGTGTACACTTGTGTCATGATCTTACCTTTAAGCATAAATTCCTTGTACCAGGAATGTAACTTACTGTCTGATGATGAGGCAAGGCAAGTACAAGAAACTCTTCGAAAATACCAGCTGCAGTATCCAGAGGCCGTCAGAGACAGAAGTGTGAAAGCTCTTTTGCGAGGAGCAGCCGCGCATCATGCAGGTTGTTTACCAACCTGGAAGGCTTTTATTGAAGAGTTGTTCCAAAAAAGTCTAATCAAAGTGGTGTTCACTACTGAAACCCTGGCAGCTGGCATTAATATGCCTGCGAGGTATGTACTGCAATCATCACCTTACGTACAATCGTTCATGGAGTCGATTTGTATCCCACATAAATTTACTCCTTGCTTGGAAGATTTGACTTCTCTCAAGTTAACTTTCTGACAAATGGAATTAATGGCACATTTTGATTTGTTGTTACTTCAACATACCCTTAGTCCTTTCACGAATTGATTATTCATACTACCGTAATCTGAGTGCTCTGAGCTTGTCTACCTGTGACGACTTGCTACTGCCGTCGCGTTTTGCATTGTGCACTGACGACACTGTGAGAATAGAATTTTGATCGCTCTAGTGGTAACAAGGCCTTTTTTTGAGTAACTCATTTTCCAATTCTATCAAAATATCATCATCGGATAACAGTATGGCAGGGAACATGTTCCGCAATCCTCTTTAAACTTGGCAAACCTTATTCTGACATATGGTTGTGTTGATCGGCCTTCCTGGAAAAAAATTCTACGTCACCTGCATCGGCGTTGAAATATTGTGTTTTTCGTGAATGACAGGACTGCAGTGCTTTCTTCCATGAGCAAACGGGGCAATAATGAGCACGTACTTTTAAGCTCTAATGCGATGCTGCAAATGGCTGGTAGGGCAGGGAGACGCGGAGTTGATGATCAAGGCCACGTGGTTGTAGTGCAAACACCATTTGAGGGCGCAGAGGAGTGCTGTGAGGTGCTTCTTGCAGGACCTGAACCTTTGGTGTCGCAGTTTACAACCACCTATGGCATGGTCCTTAACCTTCTTGCGGTAAGCTTTCAAAGCCCAGGAAGTGGACTTTCTTGTCCCTCACTGGATCTTCTTGTTTCTAAAGATGACGAAGGATTTTATCCTGATGTCTGTTCAAATATGCAATTATGCAATCGTGGCACACCAGCGAGTTAGCAATTGGCTGCTCTTGTTCAAATAAGGCCATCAGTCAGAAGATAGCACTGTCACATCTGAGTTGCACGGTCGTTTCTTCAGTCTTTGGAGTGTCAATGTTTGCAATGATGATCCGCCAATTTTAATGTCGCAGGGACCAAGAGTAGCAGACCCAACTCGGAACTCTCGCGATGACAGAACCATGCGCATGACTCGAAGAGTGAGGACTCTAGACGAGGCTCGTGCTCTAGTTGAGCAATCCTTTGGAAATTTTGTGGGCAGTGACGTGCTGACCTCCGCTCAGCAGAATTTTACAAGCTTGCATGAGGAAATAGAACGCCTGCATGTGGAAAATACTTCAGAAGACTATTTTTCAAGTTTAGCTAAAGAACTGACCCAAAAACAGTTGGAAGAGTATGTCACCCTGTCAAAAAGAGTCGCGGTAAGGTTACTTGCATACTAAAATGATTCAGCAGTTGGCGCTTTAGTTAGGAAGTTATGATATCGCATATATATTCATGGTCTTATTATCCCTCTTGAAAAGAAGAAGCAGTCAATTTTATGTAGCAGTGTGAGATAAGCAAGCTGTAGTTCAATGCAGCTGAAGAGATTTTATTGGAATGCTGCAAATCTCAACACGGACTTTGACAGTTCTCATTTTCATGTGTTATTCGGTTGAGATTGCAGGAGCGAAAGGATCAAGTTAAGAAATCCGAGCAGCAGCTGCAAATTTCTCGTGAGAAAATGGTAGAACAGGTCATGGTCGAATGTGACGACAGTCGATTATCTTTCGTGTGCATTGAGTATGCGGATCAACTGACTGGCCAAGAGCACGTGCGTTCTGTTGCTTGCGTTGGGAGATTTCCATTAGAGTCGGATTCGCAGGTAACAAAACTTCTGGCATGCACAGTTGGGTCGTGCTTCTGAACCCATCTGTGACAGGCTTACTTGATCTCATAAGCATTTGATGTTGGTTGTGTCTATGAAACCATCTCGCAAGCTTAATTAGCCATATCTGTGAGCTAAACCTTGACTTGGTCCTCAGGAGTCAGAGGTCCTTGAAGATGAAGTCCCCCTTTGCAGAGAGGAAGATGGTGAGAGCGTTTTGTCGGTCTCTTCCGAGCGGGAGGCCGTCTGTTCCATGGGCTCGGTGTCTTTGCCTTATGTAGGTTTAGGGTCCGATAATCGCTGGTACATATTTACCGGTGGATCAGTACGAACTGTGTACGACAGCGGATCGTTGGGAGCAACGAATTCTGGAGGTGTTGGCACACTTTTGAAGGATAAGTTGCAGGTTAACCCTCGAGTGTGGCAAAAGGCTGGAGAATCAGGGTCCTCATCACATTGTGCAGTCTGGACTGCTGAAAGTCAGGCAGAGACGTTGGCGTGGGCATGCCAAGTGCTCCCCCTACACGATCTTGGAAAGGAATGGCAGGTAATGCGCTGAATCAATTAGGCAACGATCTAGGTGTCACATGATTTTTTGGTGAATTAGTCTATGCGAACGATTTGTTTCATTTTATATTTTGAATGACCTCGCTCGTTTATTTGTGGTAAATGTCGTCTGAAGCATATAATCCATTGATTATCTATTCACCTGGCAAAATTCGCACTTCGGTATCGAAGGTTTGTATTTGTAACGATAACTGTTCAGCTGGTAAAAATTGCACTTTGGATCTTTAATGCATTAAATTCTAATCCAAGTAGTGATGATCTATCCCTACAGAGGTCACCAGACGTGATGAAGGCAGAGAGAGTGTTTGCTATGCAGAATGGAGAACTGGAAAAATTGAATAAGAAGCTCAAATTAACCCAGGGTTTTCGCAAGTACAAGCTCCTTCTAGACCTCCACCAAAAACGAAAAGACAAAATTGCAAATCTCCAGTCAACGGCATCTACTCTTGCCTGTCGAATGAAGCAGTTGCAGCCATCTGGTTGGAAGGACTTTCTGCAAGTAAACTTCTTGCCTCCATTCTAAATCTTTGCACTATATCCTCCTAGATTGATTGGGCGATTGCGGTGAGCTTTCATTATTGTGGAGGCTCTTTCGAAAATTTGATTGTTTTCTTAGATTCTTAGATAACGTCTGTGGTTACTAAGTTAATGCAACCGTTCAACTTGCTTGAGGACAGGTCATGAGTGTCCTACAATCAGCTGGTTTCCTCGACGCAGACTCAAATTCATTACTCCCTCTAGGGGAAACTGCAGCAATTGTCCGGGGAGCGAACGAACTCTGGCTTACCCTTATTGTCACGAGAGATGCTACATGCTCTCTGAAGCCGTCCCAATTGGCAGCCGCTTGTGGCGCTCTTGTTTCAGAGGGAATGAAAGCACGTTATAAGCAAGTTTCCAGGTATAAATCTTATTAAGCCCCTTTAAAGCAATCTCCTCGTCCTTTTTGAACCTGGTATTATATCTCTGACGTTAGTAGCCATCGCTTGAGTGTTTTTTCTAGTGTGGTCTCGCTGAGAAGCTTGCTGGATTCACCATTAATCATTGGATCAAATTTAAAGCTGAGGACGCTCTTGTTTCCATTTTGAAGTCCTCGAGGGTTTTATCGCTTGTGCTTGGCGATTGCAGTAATGTTTGCCTGATTACCAAACCAAATTCGTATATCCAATGTAGCCGTAATTATTAGACTTGGCAATCAGCCCCATTCACTGATTTGGCATGTTCAAACTCTGGATTTAACCTGATCAGTCATTTTAATTACTGGGATTTTATGGATTCTCCAATATGCTCTCTTTTGTCCTCCACAAATTTTTGCAGTAGCACGGCAGTCTTTCTCTTGTTTACATATCAAAACAACTTCGTGCTTCTGAAATCTTTCGAGATGATATTCATCTTACTTATTGTTTGATCACTGCAGTGGAAAATTCAGTGAGTCCCGTGGAGTAAGAGACTGGGTTATAAAGATGGAGGATCTTCGTTCTTGGTTACTCAAGTTGCAGGCCAGTCATGGCGTAGAGGTCAGTATTCTTGCCTGCGGAAGAGCATCTCCCCTCCAGCCCTCGAAACTGTGAAATGAAAAATTTTATTCACATGGGATTAGAATTTCTAACCAATTTTGTCTAAACCCCTCTCACTACGGAGACAATATCCCTACCATGATGTAGAGATGGTTCTTCTCTTTCCAAGAACATATATGTCATCTTCATAGAACAATCAAAATCACTTTTATTTTGCTGATGCGTTATGGAAGTGGACACAGTGGTCCATGTAGGCATTAACGGTGTAATCATGCATCCATCGAAAGTGCCAGTTGCAAAAGTTTTGGAAAAATTTCGTTACAGTTTCAAACTTTGAAGAGCGGGCACATTCTCTGATTTAGAACATTTCCTGCGTTTACATATCGATGACCATTTTCGAGGTGATTTTCACGTACCAGGAAGGTAGCCTGATGCACAAATCTACTCCATGCTGCAGACTGCAGTAAGGTTGGACAAGAGATTTACCGGCATTGTAGAAGCATGGGCATCCGGTATCTCATGGCAGGAATTGATTGAACACAGTGGCTTGGATGAGGGCGATGCAGCTCGCCTGCTGCGCCAAACCCTGGATCTTGTTTCACAGGTTTCATTTTATCACATCGCCTGTTGATCCAATTCTCTGAATTATTTTTAGTGTTACGTGAAATTTCTTGTTCGGGTATAAGTTGTTTGTACTGTGAAATTTGATCCGGTGCAGTTGCGACATTTCTTGAGGATGATGTGTCCCCATAGTGTTCAGCATCTCACCGCTTCTGTTCTCATGTTCAGATTCCACATTTACCTCATATCAATGGTGGGCTTGCAAAGAATGCAAGAGCAGCTCGGGAAGCCATGAACAGATCACCGATCAGTGAGCTTTTCGTATGAAGTGTCTGATAATACAACACTTCAGGTGTTGATTGGCTGACGAGATGGACCAGATGCTCAGGCAAAAGATACAGCGCTAATTGATGCCAAGCAGTTATCTTCGTTGTGGGACAAAGAGTCCAATTCACAGGTATGTAATGGAGCAAGAACCTCAAGAAAGATACAAGAAGTCAGCTAAGAGGCTTTCGAGCATAATGCAAATGGTGTTAGAATTGAGAGCTTGTATATACAACAGCAATTTTGTAATAAAATGCACCGCAAAGAGAAATTCTACAGCAGTGATCCTGTTGCTCAGAAAATTTTCAGCACTGATCCTGCATTATTGGCGCAGTGCTCAGAAATAACGTTGAATCAGTAAGTAAATTCTACTGTCTACAATACTAATGAATATTAAGGGAGGAGGGGGAGGGATTCGTATACGCGTTTGTTTTACTATGCTCCTGCTAAATGAAATAGAGTATTGAAAAAGTACTGAAATTCCACGATGCCACGATCGGCCGTGCCGCTGTCGATCAGAGGTGGAAAGAAAAAGCAGATAGCTGTGACGAGCACGAAGCTGATGGTCAGTGGCGTGGAAACACATTTGGGTAATTTCAAACTCGTCTTCCGTCGAAGGACTCCCTCAAGCATGGCAGCAGCGCCGTTGAGTATGAAGAAGAATGTGACCTCCCAACTGGGTTTCCTTCTGGTCATGTTGTGAAAGATAAGTTCATGCATCAACCCTGAGACCAGGAAACAGGAGAACATCGATGCCGAACGCGCCCACAGAGGCAAACGGGAGGCATACGATACAGCGGTGGCCGTCGGAGTCCCTGCACAAGCCCAATTGGCAAGAGTGAATCGATTTGATGACTGCTGTGAGTACCCCATGCAAGGCTAAACTACTTGTCTCAGCCAGTTGCCAGTGGATGGTGAGAGCCAGTTAGCTTCATATACAGGCAGGTACTCACCTGGAGATGGCCTGTGTGGACCCAACCGCGCGCTCCCGGAAGCTAAACCCGTCAATTTCGAGGGATGTGCTGCGGAGCTGCTGCCGCGCCCCTCACACCACCAAAACAGAAATCGCACCACGGGATCGTAGATGGACACCCTCAGAAGATTACTAACCAGCAAATTCCATCTCTTCCCCCAGAAATCCGCCAGAGAGTGTGCCAGAAAGGGCTTGTTGAAACAAGGTTCGAGCTCAATGCCCATCAGCGGCGACACCAAGGCTGCAATGCCTTCAAAAATCAGGCTACACTCGATGTATAAGAAGAAGGAGTAATGCACAGGCAGCAACCCTTTAGGCGTGAATGCGAATGCATACGTCAGGGCTATTACACACACGAATTTGAACAGTAATCTAAGAACTACGTCGGGCAACTCTTGGGATTCATCAACACGCTTCAGAAGCACAATCCAACCCTGAGCAACCCGAGCTTCGGAACTGCTAGCATGACCGTTCACTCTAGCATCAACGTCTGCGCCACGGCCGCTAGTGTGTCCGGTTGCTGAGCTCGATTCCCCTCCCACAACACTAGGACTGGCACTAATTGAATCATCAGCTTTCAGCTGCTGCTTCTTCTTGCTGGTGGAGTTGTTTTCCTTCCTCGACCTGTCGCTGAATTTCTGGCGCTTGATTTGTAGCGAGAGATTCATGACGGCGAGGAAGCGGGGGAAGGACGCCACCGCCCAGGGGTCCGCTGCGGGGCCGTCGTCCCAACACAGTAGGACGATCTTAAACGATGTGACCCACAGGAAAAAGAACGAGTAGATCGCGCGCTCGAACACTGTGTGAAACCCCCCCGCCACGGACACGTAGAATGCAATCAAGGGCATTGCCGCGGCCAGGCGAATGCCTCCCTTCGGCAGCTTCATCACTCCGTAGTACACATACGCCATGGCTGGACTACTCACCGCCCACACCAGCATCGAAGGAAGCGCCATAGCTACGCCCGGGGCTCTCCTCGCCTAATCCGTACCCTCAGAACTCTTACGAGCGAGCGAGCGAGATGTCCATGTCCGGTGCGGCCAATGCACGAGCCCTCCACTACCTTGATTAACTTTCCCACTGGAACTAACTAACCTGGAATGGGGCGACTAGTGCATCTCGATCGGAAAAGCAGGAGCAGTTGGTCCCCTCCCTTGGGAGACGAAGGAAGGTGGGGTGGGGCATGGCGCACTGGAATACACCAAGTCCGCTGCAACGACTAGTTCCAGGATGGGGGGGAGGGTGAATGACTACAGTACCGACAGTCCGTCCGGAAAAGGATCGGACTACTCCGTATTATTTAAGCTTCGCACGACGAAATGAATTGGAGAGAGTTAGCCGCTGGGCCTGCTGTCCTCCCTTCACCGCATCGCCGAAGGAAACTAAGCTCCTCCGAAGTTCCTTCCGCTCGACAACACGACCCCCGCATTCCAGCAGAGCGAGCGAGCGAGCGTGCGTCACTACTGCGTGCAGGACTGCCCGGGCCGGCAGGCATGGAAAGGAGCACGAATTGAGAGCAGGACTTCGGCGGGAGCGAGGGAGGGGAACCAGACTGCTAGCGGACGCCTGGTTCGCTAGCTGGCTCGCTCCTGGCTCTCACAGTGGTGCAGTTCTCGTGCAGTTCTCCGCCGGCAGTCCAGCACCAGTTTCGTGATGGCAATATGGCATGGCACTGCACTTCCTGGCTCCCCAAGCACTTCCATCCTGACTCCCTGCCCCAGCTACTGCAATAGCTGTGAAAGCCAAAAGAGGCTGGGGGGGGCACGGCGCTTCAAATTAAAAGGATTACAAGTTTAAGTCCCGGAACTGGAAGGGAACCGTATAGTTCCACCTTCCATTCCCGCTGATACAGAAGAGTGGAGACCATTCCAAGTGGAAGGCTTTCTCAGTAATGTCTAAAGATTCAGAATCCTTAATGACACTATGAAAGCGTCGCCAGACCGGTGACGCCTGCCTGAGCTACTGCAATAGCTACTTAAGCTTACCTATTAGCTTACTGTCCTCATGATGATGACCTTCCTGCCATGCTCTCCCGGCGATTATATCAAGGCAAGGATGGGACGGGACGGTAGGGCTCACGCAGTGCTGCAGGCATGTCCATCCTGTAAGGTAGATGCACTCATTCCGTTAACATTGGTACATGATGACTGAATGGAATACAGGGAGGGATGGGAATGGGTGTGTCTACCTCAGCTCCAACTAAGAGCATGGCCAATTGGCCACCATGGAGTGCCCAAATTCCCATGGTGAAGCCAATCTTCCAAGCGTTTGATTTTAACAGAGCCCGGTGATTACCACCCCCGCACTGTGGGCCGGTCTGGACTCGTGAGCGCTCCCAGTAGCCTTGAATTCCAATCTGCTTCTGACGATGTAGTGACAAGCAAAGTGCACAGTGTAGTGACAAGCATAGTGATTCTGAGCACAAAGACGAGCAAAATTGAATGCAAAGTGCTCTAACGTCAGTCAACTCCGGGCTCCAAAGGAATTCTACTCCAAACTATGGTACCCCGGCCAAAATCTGGGGAGCCCAGTGCTTGGAAAAGCACGCCCAATGCCACAGTGGGGACTGTTTTGGCCCCCGGCCCGTGCCAAACTTACTCCAGCCAGGTGTGGTGAGTGGGGGTGGACATGCTCTAAGAACATGGCCACTATTGCCCAGCCAAATAGCCACAGGGAAGAGGGGTTGGCAAGCTCTGTACAAATGGTGTGCACTGTGACTTCAAATTCCCCCATTGTGGGCCAGGCAACTCCCACCACCATCATTGATAACCTGCATGTGCATTGAAGGCACCTTAACTCTCTTTTTTTAAATCCAGATAACCTTAATCTTATTGATTCCAAGCCCCAAAGATGTGTCGACACAGTCAACTCCGAGCTCTAGGAGGATTTCCCTGTTCACGGGATGTTGAGGAGAAAAAACCAAAATGTGGCATGCCCGAAATCAAGAAAACATTCTGGCGAGTGGGAGTCAAGGATGCCCTGGCTCCCAACCCCTGCCAACCACCTCCGGGCTAGTTGTGGTGAGTGGGGGTGGGCATGCTCTAAATAAACTTACACAAACCTCAATGCCCCACCCCGGGCTTCACAATTCTTTCTTCCGAGTTAACCCCTAAATGCCCAAGGCACCAAATTTTGGTGTCAACAAAACTTTTAAGTTAAATAAAACCTTACCTAGTTACTAGTTTTAGTAGTTTGTATTTTTGAATTTTTTTTTGAAGTCTAGTTTTAGTATCAGAAATCAAATTTTCAAAATGAATGATTATGATTTTTCTATTCAAGATTTTGTGCAAGGGTGTCCATTGCAAATCTTGATTTTTTAATATTGAGGGCTCTTGGAAATGAGCCTCACATACACTAAATCTTGGATAAAAAAATCACATTAGAAATTCAATTTAAAAAGTTGTAGAGTAGATTTTGAAAAATTGTAAATTGATTGGGATTATGCTTGTTATATTCTTTAACTTCATTTTTTTTGGTGACCTCAATTTCAAATTTGACATGTGAAAAGAGGATTAAAAGACTTCAAATCACTTTCATAGTTTTAACACCCTCATGATCAAACATTATAATCTTTCAATCTATAAGTGATATTGTTGTGTTTTCTTTTCCCATGAAATATCTACTCTGTCTAATTTGAATTTGTACGGTTGCAATTCAAAAAAATTAATAAAACTTATAAAAATGTTGACTTTTAGTTCAATTTAGAACAAATTCCAATGAGCTCAAAAAAAGCCTCGGGCACCTGGGAGGTCATTTTAGAAAGAAAACCTAAGATTTCAAGCCTCACTGTCCATCATTGTTTGTTGCCATTTTGTATGAATAAAAAAATTATATTTATTTTTAGATATGAAATCATATATCTTCTGCAGGTCATAAAATTTTCAAAATTATCATGAATTTCTAAAAATAAAAAAATTCATATCAAATACAACATATACTCAAAAAATCTGAAATTTTCATCATAGATATATATTGTAGTGTACACAAGCAACTTCCAAAAAAATATTGGATGATGATACATTTTTTTCATTTTACAATCTTAAGTAAAGTCATCCATTATAACATCCTTTTGGGGTTAAATTCACTTAGTGCTTGCTTGCCCATTTTCCACATGCAAATATGGAGCAAAAAAAAATGATAGAGAATAGGGCTACAAAAGTCCAGTTGTCCATTAGTAAGACTATAAAATTCAATTTTGGAAGAGGCTGCTAAAATAGCAAGTTCTATTATTATATTAGAACCCAATTTTGCTTAGTAATATCCTTAGTAGAATGTAACTCACAAAAATTCTCAACATGAAGATCCATAATGAATTTAGGACAAGTGCTACAGAATAGATGCAGAATTGGTCAAATACATTAATTAGCACTTGCAAAAAATTGGTTGATGGACAAGGGGACACTAATTCTACCTTTGTGTTACTCCATGGAGGTAGGGGTTATGAATCACTTTTGACTTTATTGCTCGGATGTGAACATACAATATTCTATCACCTCAGCTTTAGCATTGAATTTGGATTGCGTAAGTGGCTCCAACTAAATACATTCAAGCTTTTCTACAGTATGTAATACTATTGCATATCGCTCTTTTCTACATAGTATTATGTGTGAAGAGTGCCTTTGTTCTTTACCCCTTCACAATTTCACTTTTTTATGTCTTAGGAGCCCGCCCATGGTGGTCCATTACATAAGTTATTGTGTGGAAGGGGGACTTGGCAAACGCAAATGAACTCAACTACTCAAGGTGATTGAATTGAGGTAGACATGGTGACACTATACAAAGATCTGAAATAAGATACAACTTCAACCTAGTTCCATATTCAATGGCATCTATATGAAAAATTGATAAGCAAATGATCCGAGTTGCAAAGAAGATTTATACTCCCAAATAGTACACCAATTATCACCACACAGCTACCCCAAGACAAATTTGGACTAGAAGTTTTTTTCATTTAAAATAGACTACTTTATATGTGTTGGCAATAAATTTAAAAAATGCACTCAATGACTCCAACAAATTAGGTAAAGCATACAAAGGACTAGAATATTATATATGTGTAAAAAAATGGAGGATCTAAAACACTCCCACATCTCACAGAAGTAGCATGTATTCATTCACTAATATCTAGTACCTTATATACCTACTAAAATAGAAGCAAAATCCATTTACAAAGTCTAAATCCCTCATTGCCATTAATACAAATACCTTTAAAACGACTAAGTATGGATCCCAAAAGTCATTCTTTTTTGAACACTAAAAAACTAAACTCACAAAAATACCTTAATAAACTATTGCATTACCACATCACAAGCTTAGATCAACTCATTACTAATTCACTACATTAGAAACACATATACTATCACCTAAACAATTCCATAAAAATAAAGAAACACCTATATTATTCGTTAAAAACTCCCTTTGTATTGCCACATAACTATGTTTTGCAACACATAATGCAACGCAATGTGCCTACATCCATGTACATGTCATGATCATGATTATGAACTACATTTACAGTATCAATAGTCACTACCACAAACTCCACCCACAAAAAAATCAAGAATCATTTGTATAGATAACGCACCTTCACTACTCAACTTTCCAATTATACTACAAAATCAAATCATACACCCTATACAATTAAACATTGTAGTTAAATACAAAACAAGCTTTGATAATAACCACATTGCTAAACACACTAATAAAATCAAATGCAAATGGAAAACTCTACTAACAAAAAATATACAAGATGGACAAACATAAAACACATCTTCCCATAAAAATTCCAAAAATATCACCTAAGATAGCCTCCATTAAGAACATCAATTCTATAAAAACCAACAAAACCAAGACTTCGCCAAACTTACAATTAAACTCAACACTTCCACCAACTACAATTAATAGATGTAAGATACATCTCATCCATTGTATCACTCCTCAATTTTCACATTGCACTGCAAGAATGCAACCCCAATAAAGACATGCAAATGATACACCTATATATTCACATACAATTACAAAAAAATCCTTTACAATGCAACAAGTAAACTTATTATCACTATTATCAAAGCTAGACTACAATGGTTGTGGAAACAATATTATAAGCATTCACACTTACATTGTACAATATAACCACATTCATTTGATACAAAATTAATTTGGTTATACCAAAGATATAAATTTTAAGTCCTTAAGAAAAACCCACTTGAAAACTTATAACACCTTACCAAAATCCATCCTCAAACCAAATCACTTCCTTTTTGGACATTACATATTTATACTTCTCTTCATCGGTCATTTGTCCCACTCAATGTACACAATTCTACTTACTACATAAAAGAGATTGCATTTTGGATTCTTTAGGACTTGCCTAAAGTCAACAATGGTCAAGCTATAACATAACTCATCTACATAATATTCAAACATCTATAAAAGCAATACATTGGGCTCAAGTTGTAGCTCAAACAACTAATACTCCAAGATCACCATATCAGCCCAAAACATATCACAATACTAATATTCCAAGATCCTACATGGTATAATTAAAAAAAACCTAATCCATTTCAATTCCAAAACACATGTATTAGCTTTTTTTTTTGCTAATACCGTCACTTATAATGAACCAATGAAACTCAAAAACATAAAGAACAAATCCTAAAAAGAGCCAATGGCTATACAAATATTATAGGGTGATTGCAAGAAAGACCGACCGATTTTTGTAGCATTCTCCACAATACTCATGTTTTCTTTTGGAAGTACTGTATAATTAAAAAAACAATTTTAGAAAAATATGAAAAATATTTTTAATGTATACACCTTTAAGAAGAAGTTACCCTCAAAAGGAAAAGCATAAAAAAAATCTCTAAGCAAGTGAACTAGAAAAGTCTCATAAACTAGCAAAATCTTAGGAAAATAGGTACTGTCACATTTTAATTTGTGAAAAATAGGAAAAGCAATTTTTTAGAAAACTAAAAATTGTCAATTTGGGAGAACTTTATGATGAAGAGATTTCATCAAAAGAATGATCTCAAAACCATCTTCAATAGTCAGAAATGCACCCGCAAGGGAGCCCTGTTTGCACACATGTGGAGGACATAAAATAATGTTTTTTTAAATTTCCTTTAGTAGGCACATATGTTCCTAGTGTAAGAATAGACCACAGAAATTTCAGCTCGAGATCATTAGTTTTGGGTACTCCCCAGTACTAAAAAACCCTAAACTACAAAGTGTGACAAATTAGCCAAAATTAAAATTAAATATAAAACGATTTTTGAATTTTTTTGAAAAATAAGGGATCTAATTACTATCATATTGTCCACCTTCAATAAAAATTTCAAGTTAATTTGGTTCATGCTTCAAAAGTTATAGCACATGACAACTCCGTCACTTCAAGTGTGACGCAAAACAGTACTAGTCTTTCCTGCAACCACCCTATACATATACCACCAATGGCTATACAAGTATTACACATATACCATCAAGAACATATAGTAGGAAATAAAACACTACTTGCCAACCTACAAAGATTTTCTATAGAACTAGTACAAATCATACCTACATATCTATCATATTATATCTAGTACACCCTAACATACAAAAGTTAACAACATTCCTAAATTAAATTCCATATCCATATGATCTACAATTAACCCTTGATAGGCTCTTGGGTCCCTCTATACAACCCATATTTAGCCTTATAATTCTTTAATTGTGGTGTAATATATAAAATGTGATACATTGTTTTTTGCATACTATCATCATCATTAATTTACTTTGTATTTAAAAGTATCTAGTCAATGTTTTTTTGATCAAATACCACCAAATTCATAATATACTATATGTCCGCAAAGGGCTTCAAGTTATACTCCTATGATTTATAGAACCACATATAAAAGCAATACATTTACAAAGACACAACAAAGCAATACAAGAAATTTCTAATGTGATACATAATTAGAAATTGTTGCTTCCCATTGAATACAAACATATTTAAAGAAAAAACACATGAACAATCTATATCACCATAGCTACTACCTAATACGTTTGTGACAATCTAATACAATTTGCAATTACAATGTCAAACTCTACCCCTATTCTATTTATGTATAAAATCATACAACATCAACACCCCCCACCACTACAACCAAACAAAAATCACCAAATACAATTTTTAAAATTTACTTGTTACAATGACAGATACTCACAAGAAGCAACAACATTAAAACCAACAAATATCAATCAATCATAGTTAATATCATAATACTAGATGGAATATTAAACCTCTTATAGTAATTATAGCTAGTGCTAGAATGTTGTTCATATTTGGCTAATATATTACTCAAATAGACTAATTGCCAATTTCATATAACAATTCATAATCAGTTTTTAAAGTCTATTTCACTCAATATACAAAGCATGAGGTTTGATATTCATTCTTCAATTGGTTAGTTCAATTCATCTTGGCATACTACTTCATGCATTCAGTAGCCTTTAGAGAGGCTGCCTTTTCCCCTCTGGAATCTTCATTTATGAAATTCATCCTCACATTATTAAGGTAAGCTTCTGTATAGGGATAGTGGCAATACATTATGGTATGCTCCATTTTCTTTTGTTAATTCTAGGACCAGACATACAAATCAACTAATATTTGTAGAGAAAGATGTTTGCCAAAAATCCAAAGAATCCAATGAGTAATACACTAATGCAATCTAACCATTTGTCATCACTAACTTATGTTGGGTTTTCATGTGAGAAGACAACTCTTCATATACACATGGGGTGGTAGGAGGTAGAACAACCCATAAAGGATAAGTAAATTAAAATGTGTAGTTTCTCAACCACTCATAGTTAAGTCAAAAGTAAGAATTGTATTTAAAGTAAAATTTCAGACCTCATTTAGGCATAGTAGAATAATTTTTTTCAAAAAACTTTGGGCTAAAAAGTTACTACTCATTCTAATATACATATCCCATATGGATTGTTTTACCTACTACTACCCCAAATGTATGTGTGTGTATATATATATAGCTTCTCTTTTTACTTGAAAACTCAAAATATAACTTGCTTTTGTATGAATGCAAGTTAAATTTTTGGTTCATTGTTTTGATTTGGTTTTTAAAAAAGCTTTTTTTTTTTTTTTTGGACACAAGTAAAAGAACCTTTACTTCAAGAATAAAAGAAACAAGAACCCAGTTGCAAGCAGCCAAGGGGGCTGTTTTGAAACGTTTGGATTATTGTTTTCAATGGATGTTGGTTTTCTTTTAATTTTTAATGTACGTTATATAGTTACAGCCAACTGATTTACTTCAATTCTCTGACAAAATCGACGTGTGTATATTAGCTGTTGCTGGTGTGGAATATACACACCATTCTATTTGGGGGAAAGAGCTCACTTGACTGCTACTGAATGTTATGTTAACAACAATTTAGGTTCTAGACAAATTGGCCATAGTACACATTATTCATACAATAATTCTAAAATTGACTTGGCAAAACTAGATTCGTTACCATCAACTGAATGGCAGAGTATCATAAGAACTGGCTCTTAATCTTTAACCCTGTAATGCTGGCGCGGATACTAAGTGTCTATTGGATGATAGAGAATACTTTCATGTAAGATAGAAGTACAATTGAGCATCCTTAGAATTTTGTGCAATAAGGAGAGTTCTTGCACATGAATTACGTTTGACCTCAAATTAATACTTTTGGTTTTCTTAAAGTAGATAAATTACGTTGTATCAAAAAGGATGATTTTTACAAAGACCAGCCTATCCTTACAAGGTTAATTCTTAAAAGAAATTGGTTGATTCGTATCTGAGGGTGTCTTGTTGTATTATAGTATCCCGTGCTATACAGTGGGCTACCCAAAAGATACGTAATGGCAATTTTGGACATTCAGTTTTCTTTGCATGATGTAAAATAGAGTTAACATTTTTTTGTTTTGCACAGTCAACATTGATGTCTTACACAATCCCCCACAAGCATACCAAATTTTTAGTTTCAAAAAACCCAAACTCCATTTTGGGAGATCTAAAAAAAAAATCATGATTTTACATGAAAATTCACAGAAAAAAATTGGTGATGAATTTTTTTAATTCATTTGCAGAGATATGTAGTAAACATCCGCGCGCACATCTTTCTTTCAACAAGCATCTACCAAAAAGTTCTACAATTCCCTCCAAAGACAATTTAGTGGGGCCGTGACAATGCCCTAATTTTTAAAAATAGACATCTCTTTAATGTAATTAGCTTTTTGCATTTTTCCTTTACACTACAACTAAGATAACTACACCCAATTTTGACCCCTTTCTAAAACCGCCTTCTACAAATTCTTGCCTAAAATGTACTTCCACCATTCATGAGAGTCTAGGGTCGGTTTTAGAAACACCTATTTTGAGCACTTTGAATATTCATAGTTTATTAATACGGTGTCCAAAAACTGCAATCTCAGAAAATCTGGAATTCCCTTTGGACTACCAACAAGACCCCACTAAAAAATTTCCAATATTATACTGATAACCATGCTGAAATCAGTTGAATTGCTTAAACGGTCGATTTTAAGTGTACTAGTTACCTTAATTTCGAACTGAATGTTTGGGCACGATGGTCCAATTCCTTTGCAAAAATGTAAGAATTCCTTTGCAGTGTACTGTACCTTCCCTACCTCTTGTGGTATCAGCTCTGGGTGTCTGTCAGATCCCAAACAAGAAAAAGCAGGCGGGGACCGACTCAGTCCTCACTGGATTCATGCCGTCTTTGCAAACGAGGATCCGTCAGAGACTCAGAGCTGCCGGGGGCTTCACAGTACCTTAACCCCTAAATGACGGACCCATGCCCATGGATTTCAAACCTCATTATCCATCACTCAATTTGCTGTCATTTTGCAACTAGATATGTATGAAAAAATTTATATTTATTTTTTAGAGATGAAGTTACATGCCTTCTTTACTTCACAAAAAAATTAGATTTTCTTGTGGAAAATTGATTTTTTTGAGAATTTTTGAAGAGAAAGTGAAGAAAAATCATACTCCATATTAAATAGAAAATTATTTCAGAAAATCTGAAATTTTCACCATGTGTGTATATCACAATGACAAACATCGTGGTGTAAACTCAATTTCTGTGTCATTCTATAATTAGAAAATAATAGAGATTGAAAAAACACCCAAAGTTCAAATTGCAATAAAATATTCAATACTAGGATTTTTTCAAAATTCAAACTGGAGTAGAAACTAGAGTAGATGACCTTCATTCTGTTAGTTGGGCTCAAACTCAAAAATATCATTTTGTGGAGAAATTTCAGATTTAGAGCAAGGAGCAACAACTTCCCAAAATACACTAAAATAGCATATTTTGTAATCTGTTCATTTAATAACTTTTCATTTTAAGTGAAGACAAACATTGGAAAGACTACAAACTCAATTGGATACTCTTCATAAACCAAAATGAAAGGTCAACAAGGAAAAGGAGGATGAAAAACTGCTTATGAATTCTTTCCAGCTCACAATATTGTCATTGAAACGCCACGGAATGGCACCCATGGTGCTCCAAGGTTAAGTTACTCCATGATAAGCTTAGGAAAGAGTCAGATTAGGTTGGTGTCATATGACTATTTGTACTGTACATTTAGTAGTCTTCTAAAAGGAGGTTAGCTGCCTTTTCTTCTCTTGGCAGTTCACGGTTGCCAATGAGTCTTCATCCACAAAGTTCATCCACACATCATGGAGAATTAAAGGAAGCTTCATGACAAGGACAATGGTTGCACATTTAGGATGTTCCCCTTTTTTTGCCTAATTTTGGGATCAAACAAACAAATCTACAAACAAATGTAAAGATGGTTTGCCATAAATCCAAAGAATCTATTGAGTCCTACACCAACGTCATTTGTCCATCTACCATCTAAAACTCTTTTGATGGCAAAACGAAGGAAATGCTTCATTGACATTTGTAGATTAGAAGGGTGGAAGAGGTTGTTTTTATATTGAAATCTATTGCCCATCATGAATCCTCAAAAGATATGGGATAATTTGAAGATAAGAGCTTTGACCGCTCATTGTCAAAACAGAGGAATTGTATTTGAAGAGTAATTCCAAACCTTACTTTGGCACAGTAAAAAACTTCGAACTCAAAAGAGGTGGAAAATCAAGTTAAATTTCATTTCCAAAAAATAATTTGTAATTTTGAGCGTCAATCAAAAGTTATAGACAAAATTCAGAGAGGATGTTTGAAAATGTCAAAAAAAAGGTCCCTTCCAAAGCCTCTCTTAAATATTTCCATAACTTTTGATTGGAGGCTCTAAATCTCAAACAAATTTTTGGATATGAAATTAGACTTCATTTACCAACTTTTTTTAGTTCAAAGTTAAAAAAAAAATTCTATTGTGCTTGAATAAGGTCTAAATTCTACTTCAACCACAATTCTTGCTTTTGACTTAACCCCTAAAGGCCTAAGGCCTTTTTTAGCCAAAAAACACTGAAAATTGCCATTTCTATAGCAAAGAGTAAATTTTTTTTGTTGTTGATATCTAACTACAAGATCTTACACTTAACTAGTATGAAAATGTATGGAAAAAAATTCAAAATTTTTGACCGCACAAATTGCAAGATATTTGCGTTTAAAGTGAAAAAAACAAGTTTTTCGTCACATTGTGGGACTAGATTTATTGACTTTGAACAATTTTAACTTTAAATTTTTGCACTACAGAGTTTTGAGCTTTAAATATTTATAGTGGAGAATTGAGATGAGAATCTAGGGGGAAAAAAATTCAAAAAAACTTAATTTTCATTCTTAAGAAAATTGTTAAGTAGAAGTAGATGCAAAATAGAAGGAAAATCTAAAATATTAATATCTTTTAGATGGAATTAAAATGCACTAATTCCAATGGTGATATTGTTCTAGCATGTAAACTGAATCATGTGGATTTTTTTTAAATTGAAAAAATCTCATTCAAAAATGAATCCTACAAGTTATTTTTTCAAGAAGATGCTCTAATTGCCCGAAAAACAAGATTGTCCATATTTTCCTCTAAACAAATCCAAATGGAATGAATCAAAGCTTTCCATGCAGAAAAAAATTTACTAGAAACATATGTATTTCTAGTAAATTTTTGCTGAAAATCTCCTTAAAGGTCATTACTTATAATCTTATGTCTAGGACTATACTTAAAAATCCACTTAAAACATCATCTTCTCTTGTAGTGATTTCTCAATAATTCAAAGTTAAACTTTCAAGCATCAAAGCTATTTTTATACTTTGATTAAATATTCAACGCCACAGTGTTTAACGTTGTTGTCTCATTATGGTATTGACAAGTTTCTTGTTGAATGCCACCTGCCCTGTAATTATTAACAAATGTAGAATATTCCACATCTTATCATTTTGGGGATGGAATGATGTGGAATATTTTACATCATTCCGTTTAGGAAAAGATATTCCAACTAATTGCTATTGAATGTTATGTATCACTTTGTAGCCACTATGTATCAATAGATTATATTTGAAATTTGAATGTAAAATACTCATATCTAGTGGCACAAAATTTAGGGTGGCTTTTGAATTGCGGCATAAATAGGGCCTCTTACCTTAAACCTTAATTGCCCAAGCATTATATTTTGGTGTTGATTATCCTTTGAAATTAAAATAAAATCTTACTAAAGTATTATTTTTGGATTTTTTTAAGCTGAATACCTTTTAAAGTTATTTTAAGCATCAAAATCCGATTTTAGAAATAATTGTTTATAATATTTCTATTGAAAAATTTGGGCAAAGTTGTCCTGTACAATCTTAAATTTTAGTGTTTGAGGATATTGGAGATGAGCCTTGAATACATTGGATCTAGGAGAAAAATGACATTAGAAACTCATGTAAGAAATATCTACTCTATTTTTTTAGAGTAGATATTGAGAAGTTGTTAGTCGACTATGGTTATATATGTTGTGTCTTTTACTTTGAGTTTTTTTCATGATCTCAATTTTAGATTTTACATGTAAAAAGAAGATTGAAAGACTTCAAATCACTTTCATAATTTTAACACTATCTTGATCAAATATTTTAATCTTTCAATTCATAAGAAATATTTTGTATTTTTTTTCCTATGTGATCCATAGCATGTCTAGTTTGAATTCAAATGGTTATAATTTAAAAAAAATTGATGGAATGTAGAATACTTTTTAACAATTAGGAAGTCAATTGTGAAGGGTATAATTGCCAACTAACTCTTCTAAGTATTATCCTTGAATACTTTTCAATTCAGAAGTTGCTCGTGAGGGGTATTCACAATTGACTCTATCACTTGAAAAGATGCAAGCACATCTTGTTCTTCCAATTTTCCTTCCCTTTGTTTTGAAAAAATCAAGAGCCATTGATCTTGGTTAAAAAAAGTCCCCTCCCCTCTCCAATGCCGTTGATCTCTAATTAAAAAAATAAACAATATCCGTTGATTGCAATTGTGAGAGAGACAATCTTGGTCATTGGTGCTGAAAAGTCAATGATTTATTCAATGAAACCCTAAGTTATATGTGTCTTTTGAGGAAACCTTAAAAGACACATATCTCTGCTTTGTATTTGTGATTTTATATTTTTGTTTGGTGTTGTCAGTTAAATTTTGAAACTACTTGCCATCAAACATTTTGAGTCAATCAATATTATTGTCTTATCTTGTATTGCATTAGTTGTGTTGCACTTATTGCTTTTGTAGCTTGTCTTGATAGTGAGTGAAATTAAATTTTTTGTAATTGGTTGCTTAAATAGCATTGCTTGATGCTCTTTGCTTTTGCAATAGTAAAATTTTCTAATTTAGCATTTATTCATATTGAATTTTTGCAGACAAAAGGAAGACTTGATTGGCGAGTTGCTTCACCAAATTTGCAACTTCTATTTCGTGGTAGGGATTGGGGAGGTAGTAGAATGGAAGCAAAATCTGCCATGGATGTTGGAATGTTTCAATTATTTGAAACAAGATCAATACATCAATGTATGTACATTTTTGGCCAATGATGGAATTTCTTTGCTTGTCATTGTCACTTTCCTTTGTTTTGTATTCTTGTGTTGGTAAGATGTTCCGGTCTTCCTTTATATCTTCATATTACCTTTATTTTCTAATTCTCCTTCATCGATTTGTTTCTACGTTCATTGTAGTGTTATCATTACTCCTGTTGATCCAATTCTTTGTTTATTGTGCTTTGAATGAGGTGATGTGTTAGGGTTGGCAAAAAGGTGATTACGGCATTATGAAGAGTAAATTGTAGTATTTTATTTGATAGTTTGAGCATTGCTGTTAGAATATTGCTGACCATATTATTATTGTTGTGGTTCCTACATAATTGAAATTTTCTTATGCAATTTAGGCTTGTTGCTTCAAGAATGGAACTGAAGAGGAGGAAAAG
The DNA here is from genome assembly GCA_951799445.1 of Pseudisothecium myosuroides. Lineage (NCBI taxonomy): Eukaryota > Viridiplantae > Streptophyta > Bryopsida > Hypnales > Lembophyllaceae > Pseudisothecium > Pseudisothecium myosuroides. The sequence continues at coordinate 52,379,431 of OX637287.1, read as the reverse complement.
AAAATTCAAAGAGGTGATGAAGATCATTGCAACATTGGTTTAGGGTGTTTTGTTCTTTATAAGTTTGAGTATTTCTTTTAGATTGATACTTTTATGGCATGTAATTTATTTAAATGAAGATTTTTGTTTTAAATGTTTTTTTATCTAATGGAAAAATGACACGTGTACTTGTTTAAATTCAAGCCTGGTTTTCACAATTTTTGATGTGGTTTGACACTATCACCTCAAAAGAGGCAATAATTGCCTATACAACATACTAATACAAAGGAATTTGATCTAGGACAACAAGCATACCAAACAATGTCCACAAATTGTAGAAGCTCCTAGTAAAGTAACTTTTAAGTGTTAACTTTCAAAGTTTTTTGTCTCAAAATTGGCAAATACTTCCAAAATTGTCCAAAAAAATATTTTCATAATAAAGGGTTTAAATTAAATATTATTCATTTTTAAAGATTTTGTACCCATAGAATCTTATTATTGACTAGTATTAGAATTATATGTAAAATTTTTGGAGTCTAAAGCAATGTATATGTTAGAACAAAGCCTATAAATTAACTCCTAAAGGACCGGGGGTGTTTGAGCATAGTCCTTGTTTTTTTGACTAGCTCTTGTAACAAGTATAATTCCTCATTTGTGTGGAATAATTTTGACGATTACCACCATTGAAATGAAATAAGACTTACTTAGCTTTCCTATGGAAAAAAAAATCAACAAAATCTCACAATTTTTGAGAAAATGCCATCGTTGACAAAATTGATGAAAGATGTACGGTTAGGGAGTAATTTCTATGTACGCTGAAATCAAAATGTTGAAATCAGAATGCTCAAAAGTGCTCCAAAAATTTTGATTTTATGTATATAATCATAGTATTGATGTGTAATTTTTTTCAAGTCATTTTGAGTTGTAGAAAAAAAGATATGAGAATGTGAAGTAATGGCCCACAATGCCTTATCCATTCTCAAAAAATTCACCAAAAATTGCACTCAATCATTTCTTGATCAGATTGCACCAATGGATTTAGCAGAGAAAATCATGTAAGGTCTCTTTGTTGCTTACAAACTATTAGTGAGATTCACATATCAAATTTTTTACAAATGTAGAAGCCATGTGATGGCCTTATGGTCCTTTAGGGGTTAAGTAGAGCAAAATATTCTTTTCAAGATTCCCTAGTAGACTTTTCATTTTACTAGGCTTTTAAGACCTATAAGGCTATAACTCAAATTTCCTTTGCTATGAAAATCTAAGGTCTTCAAATTTCAGTAAAGCCTCAAGGTAGTAAGAAGCATGCAAAATTTAAAACAAAGTGATGCTCTGCTCCATGTTTCAAACTTAGGGCCCAAATTTCAAAAAGTCATTTTTTTTATCCATTGAATCTTCATGAAATTTAGAATCTTTGGAAGTTTGTCAATTTCTTTGATTTAATAAAAAGACAAAACTAGACAAAAAAAAATTGATAATTTATTTTTGATGCCTCAAACTTTCAAAGTCCATTTTGGCTTAGAAAGAAATTTAGGTGGGTTAAAGTGAATTATTCCATTTCCACCACCATTCCAATTCTAATCTCATGTACCTGTGATGCACATTTTTCATCTAGAATGCATTCCTTAAGCTCATAATGAGATAATGACAAAATTGGAATGAGGGTGTTAATTGATTTAATCCCCTTAATCCACACTAAAATTTTCATTCTTTTGCCACCATGATCAAGTCTCTTGACTTCAAAGTCTTCTACAATCTACACTAAGGTGGGTACACCCCAAATCACCACTTTTTGCTATTGTGCCTAATTATTATTGTTAGATTAGTTAAATTTTTTATTTTTTTGTTGGCAAGTGAAAAGAAGCTCCAACGTATAAAAAAACAAGACATTTGAATATAGTATGCAAAAGTTATAAAGGAACAAAGTTTGGTTATATAATTGTTTCTTCTACATAGGTACATAATTGATTTTGGAGATGTACACAAAGTGAAGATGGTGTTTTAGGATCAATGACACATTTTTGGGTGTTTAACTTTCTATAAGTTATATCCCGTTGTTGAGTATCAAAAGGTTTGCCTTGAAAAATCATGGAGGTCCTAGCTGTGACCAGAAATGGACAAAAGAAGTCTTCATTGTATATAAATCTTAAATCTTGATCTTTAAATCTTCTACGCTACCGTAGAACTAGTCCTTGTTGGCCTCTCCTATGTGGGCTCTATGTTGGTTCACGGTTCAAGGTAGGAATTAGAAACCATGGGATACGGAATAGATAGAACCGACAGCATACCATGAGTTACCATTGATGAATATGGCTCTTAAACTTTCAAACTTACGGTTTGTTAACCATCAATCCAACTTCATTGTGAGAATAAAACAAGTCTTAACCATGTGAGCCGTGAACCCCACTTTGTTGCCATGACACAAATTAGGCTAAATAATGGTTTGACTCATGTCGTTTGCAACAACAAAATTTACAAAGAAAAGAAAGCTACAAGTCTCCAATTCCAACTCCAATTCCATAGTTGAACTTTGATTTAGTGCCTCCATTCCTTCAAAGATCCAAATTAGATAAATGATAGCTTTTTGAAAAGCTAATACAATTTTCTACTCTTCCTCTAAATTTAAAATCATTTTAATACTCTCTTCAAATTTTATATCCACTCAAAGTTTTGGCCCTTAGAATTGAGGGCAACAGACTCTTATTCATTTCGACACTTATAACTCATTCATAAATGTGACCTTGTGAAGTGCAGCTGCCCGATTTTTGGCAGAGCCCAAAAAATGATTTTTGTCAGTTCAAATGCTAATACCTTGCAATCTATATATGGTGGAAATTTTTAAAAAAAAATCACATCTTTTCAAACTAGCGTACTACAAGATCCTAGATTACATGTGATCAAGAATGTTTTTTTTCTAAAATTTGGTACTTGTACTAGAAATGGCAGTTTTAGAGCATTTTGGATGAAAACATAGTCAAATACATTTAGGGGTTAAAGGATTGAGCGGCCCCTCTAATTAACGTTGGTGGCCACGACTCACCTTTATAGGCTTCATTATACAAAAGCATTGATTGTTGTTTAGATTCTCAAAACACCCTTCAAATGTCACTTCTCGGTTGCCGGGCTCAACACATCTGATATGAAACAAGATCATCAACACATGAGCGTCACGCTAAAGGTTCATGTGCCATTGTTGCTTTACGCAAGGTTGCTTTGGCGATCGAGAAGGCCCAACTTCATCTTGAGGATGCTCATGCAACAGTGCAAGACCCGGCGGCCGAAAAGGTCGATCCAACAATTGTGACAAAGAAAACTCAAATTCTGATTCTTATTGAAGATCATCATCTTAAAACTTAGAAAAAAACTTTCAATTCGACATACTAAAATCTAAAGTGAAAAACACAGAAAACTACATCAAATTGAAGAAGCTCTTAGGCGGATGTCTCTTCTTAAATAAATGAACCGCACCATAATCAGAAGACGTCACTTAGAAGCTACTAAAAATGATGTCACCCTTCTTTTGATATTATTATAATTAAATGTATCAAAATAACATATTAATATATATTTTTATACCATATATGCATTTATAATGCGACATCATCCTCTCAAATGCCTATTTTGTACTTTTTGTATCAATGCATATTTTCAATCTTTCACCAACAAATTTTTTAACTAAACTATACTTTAAATTGTACAAATAAGCTCTACCAATAAACTCTAGAAAATGAACAACAATTTTTGCACATTGATGAAAGACTATGAATCAAAATGCACGTGGTTCCATAATTTTGAATGCATTATAAATTAGTTACAAATTTTCAAAAATGCAAAGCATAGGGTGCTAAGAATGTCATGTAGGTGATGCCAAAACCCATTTGATGCACATGAAGAAATGACACTAGTATTATCAAAACATATCATAGAGAAGAAGTTAAAACAAAAGAAAATGAATCTAAAATCTACTACAGTTTGTAAGGTTGCCACCTCTATAGTACTATAAATAGAATTACACACTACTCAAATGGCCCTCAACTCCACCTTACACTTGTCTTTGTAATGCATACCATTTTGGGTATCCTCCATATTTAATTTTTCTTCAAAAATAGGGGTCAATTTTGAGGAGTGGTCCATTTTAGGTGTAGTTACCTTAGTTGGACGTGGGACAACTCAATAAAAAGTGAAAAGAGAACAATATAGATTTATTGACTTGAGTTCATGGAAATTTTCATATAAACACCATCCCATGAAAGATCTAGAGAATGAGCTGAGAGAAATCTATTCTATCCATGTGGACTATTTAATCCTAGGATAACACTAAGTGTCCAATGGATAACTTCACTTGGCACTGTAGGATGGAAAAAAATATTTTCATCCAATTTATTTGTTTGGAAGGCACTTGAACACATTTTCAGTGAATAGTGTTGCAAAGTTCCTTATTATGGTCTTAATGACTATTCTAAAGAAGAAGATGCTCAATCCACAGATCACCCTTGTAGTATATTTTGGCCATTTCTTGCTATTTTTTCTTTATATGAATTTCAGCTATAAAAATCATGTTTTTTGAATTTGAGTCCAACTAATGAAATGAAGCTTATCAATTGCAGTTTCTATTCCAATCAAAAAATTTGAAAAATTCATAATTGTCAATATTTTATAGCAATATGAACTTTGGGGCTATAACCATGGTTTGTTGATTTTCTAATTTTAAAGAGACATGGTAACTTTGATTTGTACCATGATGTTTAACATTGTAATATACATCTATGGTAAAAATCCAAAAGTTTTGAGTATATATTGTATTTAATATGACTTTTTTTCATTTAAAAAAAATTTCATAGTAATTTGAAAATTTTCCCAAAAAATTTGAAAATTTTATAACTTGTAGTAGACATATGAATTCATCTCTGAAAAATAAATTAAAAAATTTCCATTCATATCTAGTTGCAAAATGGCGGCAAATAAAGTAATGACAATTGACGCTTGAAATCAATGGTTATGGGCCCATCCTAAGAGAATTAACCCCTAAAAGGTGGGCTAGTGTCAGTAGATATCATCCATTTGGGTACTTTGTGAATCACTGGCTTTAAAAAAAAATCAAAAAGCACTCATTGGAAGTCCAACTACTATGCAAGACTTCCCCTTTTCAGACAAAATTCCAAGGATGAACATCTATACTGTTGTCCTACATACAAGGATTCTTTGTCATTCATCAGCTGGAAAATGGCCACAACACTCGTTCAACTAGAATACAGGGCAACGCACTTTGAAGGAGCATATCTTTGTAATAATATTTGAAAATGATGCCTTTTTGTGCTCAATGAAAATAAGAAAGTTTATAATGTACATGTAAAATTTCATAACATTCCAAGCATTTTTCAATTCATGGTGGAGCTTGTAATGCATAGTGGTCATTGAAATGAGAGTAGTGTTTATATAAAAAAAAGAATGGAACACTTGTCTTTTCCTTGAACTCCTAGGATTTGCCCTTTACAAGGAAGATTTGACGTTTTTGAGGTGGACAAGAATCACATTGTTTGGTTGATTTTTTAGTCGATGCCCAAAAAATTAAAAATTGCCAAAAATTACATTGACCTTCATCAAATTGGGAGTTTTTTGACAATATTGACAATGATAATTTAATTATTGGAGGATTTGATGGATCAATTATGTGCATCATGAACTCTAGTCTTTGGACAAAAAAATTAAATTTAAAAATACATTATATGGCTGCAAAATATAAATCGAATGCATTGTCAAAGTCAACAAATATTTCAAATGCAAAGGCATTAAGATGTAACAATGGTCCATATTGAAACCCTATATTCTCTCTACAATGGCTAATGCAATTCCATGCTTTCATTTCCAAAAAACAATTCAAATATTGTGAGAACCAACACTATTTGCATGTTGTTAAATTGTGATTATTTTAAAATCTATAAATGTCAATTTCCTTCAATTTTTGTGTACAAAAATCTAAAATGAAGTATATCAATATGCCAAGGCACAAAAAACATTTTTGGAGTTCTAAGAAAAAATTGACAAAAGATAAAGTAATTCCAAATCATGTTAAACAAAATTGAGTTTTAGACATGGCTAACTTTGAAATTGATTTTCTTTCAAATCACAACTAGTTTTTTCTTCAAACTTCCATAGTAATGTGTAGAATGTTACACACTACAACTTTTATATATACACTTTTGGACTTTGTCCATTGATGCTTGTGGTATGGTTGTTTGAATGAAAAATCTAAAAAAATAGACACAATGACATTTAAATCATTAAAAAAAAGTGAAATTAAAACAAAATGTTTGACATTCTTATGAACTTGTCAAAGATGAGGTTACATTACTAAAGTGAAGAATGAATATTTTTGGATTTGGATAATTCTATGAAACACTTGCACTAATTTCTATCACAAATTGCGTGCTGATTTGTTTTTTGAATGTAACTTTTGTATTATGGTTCCAAAAGATTCAAGATCATAGGTAAATTAATCATGACTATTATACCCCTTGGCTAGTTTTTGTTTCCATTTTCAAAAATGTTTTACTATTTGGATGATTGCAAGATTTTTTGTTTTTTTATTTTTTTATTTTTTTACTTTTTTGTCTCTTTGGCCTCAAACAAGTATTTTTTTGCTCATAACTTTTGCTTCATATATCAATTTTGTATGAAATTCAAAAAGAAGATACATATGATAGTTGTACAAATTGAGGATTTTTTTTAATTTTTTTAAAATTAACTAAATATTTTTAACCCAATTGGATGTCTACCTTTGCCATTTTAGAGGTTTTAAATACTTTTTCAACCCAAAAATGCAAATTGGAAGATCAAAATTGGAAGACAAAGACTTCTACTAAAGTTATATAAGCCTACAAAGAGATTTTCTAAAAGTAATAAAATGTCCACCTTCCACATGTGCTCAAAGTGCACTATCTTTGCGAATGTGCGGAGAACACAATTTTTTTCCAAAGATGCAAATGGTTGAGAGGGAGGATCTTTATAGTCATGCAGAGATAAAAATTTTAGGCTTGAATTTTTTCAAGTGTACTTGAATGCTTTAGAAATTATCCAAATTTATTTTATTTTATTATTAAGAATTTTATCCCAAAAATCACAGCATTCACTAAAATGGGCCATTTGAGACAAAAACGGCAAATGTTTTTTGCAACAATCCATCTAAAAATAACCCCCAATTTTATGTCACACTTGTCAATTCTAAAGGTTTTGGCACTATTTCTAGCACCCACAAATGAATTTGGAGCTAAAATTTGGATGGGATGGTCTCCTAAAGTAGATTAAAACCTACTAATTGAAGGAATTTAAAAAATACTTAATTCTATATTGTATAAAAAGTCCACAAAATGAGCTTCTTTTTGCTTGCATTTTGAAACATGTAAAATATTATTTTTTTGTTTCTTTTGGTGAATGATCATCTCCATAGAATTATTACAAATGGCTTATTTTGTTTCATTAAATTTTTTTCTTATTTTTTCCAAATTAAAACATCAAAGGACCTATTTTCTTGAGATTTTTCACTTTTAGAATTTTCCTATTTAGAAAAAATTTCTATACTTTATATTCTTAGGATACAACCTGATTAATCCCTAAGCGCCCCATGAGACCAAGAGTGTCCTCACATAGTATGGAAGTCCCATTTATAGTGCTATAACTTTTACATCCAATGTCTGAATTTGATAAAAATTTGTTGAAAAATCTTCTTTCTTTCTTCTTGTTTGTGTGGTAAATTTTTTAGATCAGTCCAAAATGTATTGAATTTTTGGAAGTCATTCAAAGTTCACAGGTTCAATTTGAATATACCGAACTTCATTATGTTCCCCTTGAAATCTAGTTATTACAGTAAAATTTTCATGTCAATCTAAGTTGTTTTGAATGTTTGAGAGCAATTCAAAGTTCTTAATCTAGACATTTTTGGATTACAATGAACTTTGGTGGCTTGTTTCTTCTATATACAATGTCTATTTTCAATAATTTTTCTGAAAAAAATTGTGCATATTATTTTAGTTTTTATAATTAAAATTTTATATCAATCCAAGAAGTTATAAGTAATTGAGAAGCATTTTAATAGAAGGAGGTTCAACCTTAGGTGTGTTTTTTGCAACTTTTCTTGCTTTTTTTTTACATTTCAAAGCCATTTTGGAAACACAATGAGTCAATTGAATGCTATTTTCTTTCACCAATGTGTTTGTATGTTGGCTTTTAAGTACTTTATAGTTTAAAGATTTTTCATTTAAGTAGGCTTAGAAATCAAATTTGACCTCCAAATGTGTTGCTAGTAAAATTTCAACTTCATTTTTTAATACTAATACATTATAATCTTGCAATCTATGTGGCCACATGACTCCAAATTTGATTCATGTCATCTACAACACGTACACTATTAGATTGTATGGTTGAGATTTCTGTACATTAGTGACATTTAGACCTATAACTCATCAAAAGCAATGATGTTTTTAAACCCAAAAAGACGTGGACATTTAGAGACTATAAAAATATACATTGGCCATTTTTTTCTTTAAAATACAATATTACTTTCTAATTTCATAGTACTAAAAAAATTCACAAGTATTGTGAAAAACGAAACAAAATAGGTAGATGTTTCTTGCAATCACCCATCTCTAGAAGCATGCCTCAAGGAAGTTGTCTTTGAGTGACCCTTGAATTGTTTACATCTACAATAGAAATATGGTCTGGAAATATCACCCCCAAATCATTAATTTTGAGTACAAAAGTTCAAAGAAAACATAACAATCCAAAATATGATAAATTAATAAAATTGGTCCTTGAAAGGACTATTTTTGAATTCAAAAAATAAAATATACAACATACGAGATGATCAAATTACTATTTGAAGCTAAAATACTCCAAGTAAGATCTCTTTTGGAAGTGAAGGAAGGAAGGAAGATCTGTACTTCGTCTCTTCTATTGCTTATTAATCCCTGAAAGGACAGGATGTTCAGGCAAATCTCAAACAGCAGATGGATGCAAATCAATTCCCAAGCATATAGAATTTTGTTTTCTTCATCAATCTAAACATTGATAGAATTTTGTGTTAATTTTGTCTCATTTGTATAGTTAAGGTAAATGCACCCATAGTCAATCACGACTCATAGTCGGTTGTAGGGTGTACTATTTCCAACCAAGGCAAAAGAGCATGGAATGAGTTTTTTTCAAGGTTGGGACTAATAAGGTTATATCACATGTCCCAAAGTAGGGAGGAAGAAAATAGGAAATAGTGAGCGAGAAAATAGTTTTTTAGATGATCAGAATTGGATGACTCTAGACATTGGCTATTAATCCGGACAACTTTTTGACTCCTAAAAGTCATAGTAATAGTAACTTCAATTTTGAGAATAAAATTATGAAAATTTGGGAATCCCCATATTTCTTATCTTTCTACATGGGAAAAGTTTCTTGTGCCTTAACCCCTAAAGGACATATTTTGGCAGCATAGCAATTTTGGGTAGCTCACTACGAATGGAGTTTTTTTTTTTTTTCTTTGAAAATTTTACACATGTGCCCGAGGAGTAGCTTTAAGGCCCAACAATTTTCGTAACTTTTGACTACATAGTAAAAAAGTTATTGCATGATATGTGATTTTCTTTGAACTTTGGGCAGCCCGGGTAGCTCAAAAAATTTCTTTAAAAATGACTTCAAGAAAAATAATTCCATACCTACCTGCAAACTTAAACTCCTCATAACTTTTGATTCATTGATTGAAATTGAATGATTCAAAGCTTCCCTTGTATATATAAATCTAAAGAACCAACTTCAAATTTTTATTTTTTTTAAAGTCATTTTTAAAGAATTTTTTTGAGTTGCCTGGACTGCCCAAAGTTTAAAAAAAATGGTGTATCATGTAATAACTTTTTTATTATGTAGTCAAAAGTTACAAAAATTGTTGGGCCTTAAAGCTACTCCTCAGGCACATGTTGTGTAAAATTTTCAAAGAAAAATAAATAAAAACTCAATTTGTAGTGAGCTGCCTAAAATCACTATGTTGCCAAAAAAATGCAGTTTTTCCTTTAGGGGTTAATTGCTCATCATTTGCTGCAAAATCCCTTAAGTGATTGGGTATGGATACATTCACCTTATAGATTTTCAAGACTTTTCAATCTTTGCAAATATTCTATAGTTCAAGGGGGGTACTAGAGTATGTTTGACCTCAAATATATAATTTTTCAGTTCTAAAATTGACCCTTTCCAAAGCGACTTGAATAAATAAGTAAAATAAAAATTATGAAACAACACGGTAATCAAAACTTAACATTTTAAATTTAAAGAAAAAAATCTTGTTAAAAAAAGATATATATTTATATTTAAAAAAATTATAATCAATCTAAAAAAAATTCAATTTTTCTTTCTAAGTTTTATTGATTGGTACAATAGTAAATTTGATCTTACAAATATAATCTACAAAACATATTTTACAACTTTTGTTGAAAGCCATCATTAAAGCATTCTTCTAAATTGTATTTTATAATACATCTTAGCAATTTTAGAAATCTAGATTGGCCTTGTGTCCTTAAGGAGTTAATTGTGGAAGGTCAACATGAAAAAAAACCCTCTTAGTTAATGAAAACAATTGTGGGCCATAAAAATCAATGATTTTAGTCCAAAGTTTTGAGTGCAATTTTGTGAATGATCACATCATGGAGTTAAATTCTAGTCAAATTATTTATTTTATGCTTTTGTATATTATTTTGTTTCAAAAATCAGAATGTCCATATTGAGCATTTTTAGTACTTTTGACTGTTTTTTCTTAAGACTTGCTCTTGACATTCAAGATGGATTTTTTCCATTACTAACAAAACTAACAAATGAAGCTTCTTAAATTTTACTTCAACTCACTTGAAAATTCCAAAAATTGTGAGTGTATTTTACTGTGGTTCAAAGTATACAACCTATAATTATATTTTAATCCTTAAAGGACGGGCTGGTGATTATAGAAATCATCCTTTTGGTACTATGTGAATCATTGGTTTAAAAAAATCCAAGAGCACTCATTGGAAGTCAAACTACTCTACAAGACCTTCCCTTTTCACACAAAATTATGAGCATGAATAGTTGCACTTCTGTTCTATAGAGAAGGATTCTTTGTCATTCATCACTTACTAGCTCATAAACGGCTGTTGCGTCCTTTAAGGGTTAAATATAGAATGACATGAAAAGTTGATTTTCACTATGATGAGCATTCTAAACTATAATACACCCGGCCTTGTAGTCCAATTTTTAGTTTCTAAGAGCATCCTCAATGCTACATGTATAAAAAAACATTGCAATGGTACATGCAGTCCCCTTTTTCCATCTCCTTTTCTATACTGTGCCTTTTCCCGTTATAGGCGCTACAATGCGACGACAACACTTGAAATTGTAAACGCTGCAGACAAGGAAGCAAGGAAAGTGGAAGGTGAAAGGGTTGGTGAGAAAGGCATTATAAGAAAATTCAGGCCTCTATAGGATTGTTCCAAAGTGATAAACCAAGCTATTAACCCTTCACTGCCCAGTCCTTGTTTGCGTCAGACACACGCTCCTATATGTGAGAGTGAAGAATCGAAGCCCAATTGGCGATCTGAGTGGAATTGCACGAATCCACCGTTGGGTATGAGTGTCAAGTCAGAGGCGATGCAAGATCCGCTGGAAAGGTTGGAATTGAGCAATCAGATGTGCAAATTATAGCAGTTGATCAAGGTCTAACTATTGAAAGTCGACGTTGTTTTTTGGGTGTCGCAGCACAATTCTAACCAATTGTGGACAACAAAAACTTTGCATTCGAACAAGCGTACGAGGGATTTCCCGAGACCACAGAAGCGACTCAGTGGTGAAGAAATCGACGCGAAAGATTTGAAAACGGCCAAATGGCAAGAAATGAAAGGCAAGTAGTTGTGGACGGGTGACCGGAACAAACCGGAAGGTGGTCGCGGCTGCCACGGGATACTGCCGGTATACAATATTTATCTTCTTCGAGCTCATTTGCCAGTCTGAGTGTTGCGGCGACGCACGTAAGGGACGCTGCGAAGCAAGGCTATGATAACACCCACAAAATTCATACCTTCCCACACCACTGTGTTGTAGACTTCTCGTTTCTTATCAACAAAACGAGAGGTTACGACGTAACCACCTGGTGCATTGATTGAAAATGCATTCAAACTTCTTTGTTATGGCCTTCTTTAAATTAAAAATGACATTCTTGAATATTCTTCACACATGCCACACTATCATTTCCTGCGACACACTAGTAGGAATGATGGAGCTTCGTAACTCTCAGGATCACTGTACCCATTTTGACTGCAGGCCAAAGATAGACCACAGCCAATTCCCCGGCCAAGGATGCGTGACTGTGAAGAAACGCTGTAATCTTGCAGCGCTGATCAGTTTAGATAAAGAACAAGGGGAAAAGCCCCGGGTTATATACAATGGAGATCTAAACCCTAATTAGTCCTAAACCTAATTAGCCCCGGATGTAACTCATCCGGTCACAATGAAACCCTAACGGTTTTGTATTGTCAACACCCCCCTTCAATCTGGGATTGTTGTTTCTTGCAGTGTTGTTTGTGTGCAGATTCCTAATGGCGAGAGTAGTTGTGGGCAATTGGCGCCAAGTGCGAGAGTACATTGGGAATCTCTCGTTCGTGGGTCTTGTGAGTTACTTGCTGTGGGTGTAGTTCTCCGTCTTGGCGCGAGTGTTGGAGTGGTGCGGCAGCGTCGTGGAAGCAATTGTTTCGAGGGAGGCGGAGTTGATGGAGTCCGAGGATTGTGTGGCTTGTGACGATTGATCGCAGAGAACTGTCCCGGAGGCGAAACGATTGGCGCGGTCGCGGAAAGTCTTGCGGGAGGGCGCAGCTCCAGGAAACAAAGTTTATGCAGTGAGGCGCGGGCGTACACCCGGTCTCTATTTCACTTGGTTCGATTGTTCCAAGGAAGTAACGGGTTATAGCGGAGCTGAGCATAAGATTTTTAGGTCTCTAGAGGAAGCTGAGGAGTATCTCTTCAAGGTTCCAGTATGCTAGGGGAGATTAGGGTAAGTTGTGGCTATAACTTGTTAGCTTTTCTTCAGGTCGGATAAAGGAAGTAGTCTCAGGAATGCTCGATGCTGGGCAAATTTAATCTTGCCTAGGGATTTTGTAAGAGTGTCCGCTGGTTATTCGTTGGTATGAATATACGCCACTTTGATTTCCCCACCTAACACTCTTTCACGAATGAAATGATAGTGTATCTCAATGTGTTTTGACCTTGCGTGAAAAACAGGGTTTTGGGATTTTTCTGATAAGAAGTAAAGCCAAGTTTTCCTTGAAAAATTGTCAATAAAGATCAGGATGAATCGGCTGCCTGTTTTGGATGGTATGGGTAGTGGTCCACACAGGTCACTATGTATGAGTTGTAGTGGTCTGGTGGTGGTTGTCGTCCGTTTCTTGGGGATTGTATCTCTAGGAAGTTTTCCAATCATGCAAGACGGGCAGACATGTTTGAGCAGAGGAATCTCAGGAACTCCAACTACTAGATGTTTTGAGGTCATGTGATATAGGCTCTGATAGTTGATGTGGCCAATCCTCTTGTGCTATAAGTGTATGTCTTCTGTGCTCATCTTTGCGGGAGTGCGATTGTGAGTTGGAATGTTGGTGCATGATCGTTCAGCTGGTGCCAAACTAGGATGCTCTGGTGGAGTCGAGACTGTCGAGATTGCTGCTGCTACTGGTGCATAGGGCTGTTTTGATGTTGGAACTGGAATCTTAAGCTGGTGAAGTAAACAAACTTGTTCAAGCTGACCAAATCTATTTTGGACCCGATACAGGTTGTTCCTTGAGTCGTGTGTGCCTTGGATGAAAATTTTGTTTGGACAGTCTTTGTCATAGATCAGGCACTGTTTTGATTCAAATAGGACTTTGTAGCCTAAGTCTGTGAGACGACCTACTGACAGTAGGTTTGTCTTGACACTAGGGACGTATAAAATGGTGGTTATCTCCTTTATTGCTCCAGATGGGTTTGTAGTATGAACAGTACCTTGGCCGGCCACGGACATCACTTGTCCTCCGGCCGTCCTAATATGAGGAACTTTAGATGCTATAATATCGCTAAGAAGTTGTGCAATACCCGTGACATAGGAAGAGGCACTGGAATCAAGAAACCAATCTTCTTCTATTCCAATGTCGATCATGCAGGTGTTAACGACCTCCTCGGGCTCTGTGGTGTCGTCATCGAAGGCGTTGATACAGGCTCGGAGGTGTTTCGGTGAGTCTGAGTCGTCTTCATCTTCGTCTTGTATTTCGGCTAAGTTGACTTGGTGAGACTGTTGTGGTCGAGTTTGTCTTAGGCTAGTGAGTTGAAGTTGCAGGGCTTTGATCTGGGCTTCTAATGTTGCCTGATCACAATCTCTTGCAAAGTGGCCCGGCTTCCCACACTTGTGACATACTACTGTAACTGCTAGGGTTTGTGTCTGGGTGCTAGTTTGATTATGTGGAATCTGATCCCGGGAATAGGAGTGATCACCTGAGGAACGGTCACCGGATGGGGAGCCTCTGCCGAGAGAATTACGACCACGACCTCTACCAGTACGTGCCAGGTTGATCTCTTCACCTTTCTCTCACCGTTTTTCTAGAGTCCGTCCTAGTTCTTCCTGAAGTAACAAGCCTTCTAGCTCTAGGAAGGTGGGTAGGCGTTCCCGTCCCTTCTTAATTTGTCTAAAAGTAGACCAGCTTTTCGGTAAGTTGTTTAGCGTTAGATCGGTTAGATCCTCGTCAGGGATAGAGATACCTAGGTTTGCTAGTTGAGTTACCAGCAAATTGATTTCCTCAAGGTGATCACTGATCGCCTTTCCCTCTGCTAAACGTAAAGAGTAGAACTGTTCCTTAAACGAGAGACGCCTAGAGGAACTCCTCACATCGCACATGTAACAAAGTCGATCCCAAATAGCGCAAGGATCAGTGAGGTGAATGACGCTTAATATGATAGAATCTCGTACCATGGATGTGATGATCCTGCTGGCGCGGAAACGTAGCTCGTTCTCCCGTCCAGTGTTCGTTTCGTTCGGTGGTGGCGCCTCTGTCGCCGTTGCCACGTTCGGTAGTGCTCCATCAACTACAGTTGAAGCAGCGTTCGAAGTATCGGTAGTGGTACTAATCGTCTGATCTACCATATCTATTGGCTCGATAAAGAGCCAGAGTCCTTTTTGGAGAAGGATCATCCGGACTTTATAGCTTTAGATAGTATAGTTCGAAGAACCGACAAGTTTCATGGTTTCCGGCACGTCCTTGACGCTAGGATCCATGACGACTAACCAAAACACTCAGGACAGCACTGAAGCGCGATGATGCTAGCACGTAGTGCGTTCTAGTCGCTACAGTGCTATGCAGCTACAGTGATCTACAAAGGTCTCTAGTGGTGCTATGACTACTCAGAGGATCGAGTGGTAAGCTGTAGCTCTGATACCATGTGAAGAAACGCTATAATCTTGCAGTGCTGATCAGTTTAGATAAAGAACAAGGGAAAAAGCCCCGGATTATATACAGTGGAGATCTAAACCCTAATTAGTCCTAAACCTAATTAGCCCTGGATGTAACTCATCCGGTCACAATGAAACCCTAACGGTTTCGTATTGTCAACAGTGACTTCTTGCAGGAAAGTGCGAGGAAAATGCAAACATAGCCAAAGTTCCTATCCGCTTTTGCTTTGGGTCATCATTGACCAGCATATTGTATGCTTGGTATGGATCAATCCATTTTACACATATCTGCAGCGAGCCGCCAGAAATCAATCCATATTTCACACATATTCTGCAAAAGTCTGCTCAGTTATCCTCAAACTTTGTTTGCAAATTTCGGGTGTGTCTCTTACACAAAATAATGCGCAACTAAGAAATAAGAGAACGGAAAAATTGGTTGAAAATTGTTGTCACCTGCAAAGGTGCAGTCGTCAATGTTTGTTTCAGTAAAAATGTAGCGTGTACAAGTGCATTTGGCCCAAATTCAGGTTCCTTGATATACTTTTAGTAGCGCCATGACTTGCAGGGACCGCCGGTTGGATAAATACGTACTTGGATCTACCACAAACTCAAACCTCATTATTCTGACAACCTGGGATCCCAATTTTCTCACTAAGACATTGTTTGAATGTGCCGACTACACAGAGACAACAATCTTAGAGTAACACACACAGAAAACCATAACATAAAGATAGGGCATGAAAAATTGGATTCAAACGTGAAAATAAGGGACAGGGCCAACGGTCTCCCACCGGCTTGTCTCGGTCATATCTGGGACATTCCAAGCAAACTGCTAAGTCTTGCATTCTTCTCTTGCCCAATCCGACCTCCATTCCTGAAATTGCTAAGTCGCGATGGCTCCAGCAAGGCCATGATCACCTTACATATTCAGTCGTCACCCTACCCCACCTGTGGTCCCACCGATTCCAATTCACTGTGAGCACGAGTGGGGCTTTTTAAAATTCTGAGCGGCCAGAATCTGTCCCCTTGGACGGTTTAGGGTTAAAATGTGGGTGAGTGGGTCTGACTTTTGCAAAAGTGACCAAAGTGAGCAGCTAGTTGGTCTGACTTTCACAAAAATAGTCAGGCCATGATTTATCCTAATTTTTTAACACTTTGTACTTGGATGCACCTTGCACTCAAACCAAATTGAGCCAAAAAAACAAATGTCCAAAAATAATTCAATGACCATCAACCACCAAATTTTTTTTTGGCGGCAACGTAAAGGATTAACTTCATTGATATTTGGTGAGTTATAAGATGAGAAGAGGAGCTCTCTATGGAAGTGGGGCAGTGGTAGGGTTAACAATCCATATGGGATAGTTCATAAAAAATTATATGAAAAAAAACGAGCTCAAAAAGTTGTTGAAAAGTTGTTAAAATAATTTGAGTGAAGATACATATCCTACACAAGTTGTTAATCCTTCCACTACTCCACTTCCATAAAGAGTTCTTCTTCTCATCTTGTAACTCACCAAATATCAATGAAGTTAGTCCTTCACACCGCCACCAAATTTTTTTTGGTGGTTGATGGTCATTGGATTATTTTTGGAAATTTGTTTTGTTTGGCACAATTATTGATTTGAGTGCAAGGTGCACCCAAATACAAAGTGTTAAAAAATCAAGGTTAAAGTGCATTAGAGTATCTTAACCTTAAATTTTTAATACTTTGGATTTGGATTTTAAACCATTGTCGAGCATTTGACATTGCAACTTCAGATGAGCGGATATAAGAAAAAAAATTCTCAAGCAAAACAAAACTAATCTGCAAGGTCCTCGTAGGGGAATAGCCCTCTAGAGGCCCCATTTTTCTTCTAATAGTTTGGAGCAACAATTGTGTAGAAATCCACACTCAATCATTGCTATTGTTGTTGTTGACCAAGGAGTGTAGAGGAGTTTGGAGGGCGCAACAAAGGACGAGTTTTTGCCGCACCAAAGCCAAGAAATGTCAAGCTTGTGAAGGTAATGTGGAAGGTGCCGTCAGCATTGGGCGGGGGTTTTGGTGCTTCTCTGCATCCCACAAAAAACTTGCCGTTGCAGTGCATCCATAGACTTAGCATCGAGGATGCTCTAAAACCTTATTTTCTACGGAGTAACTTACTCCGTGCTTGACATGACGGAACGTTCTTCCTTTTTCCTGAACATTTTCCAATAATTCCCGTTTGTCCCCCCAAGGTCCCAAGTCTGAAAAACGTTTGACTCCCAGTCTTGAGATTTTTTGTTCGAAACCTTCAGTCCTGCACTCCTGCATAGAATAATTTACCGGCAGTAGTGTCATCAAAATGGAAGATTCAACTCAGCGAAGGCGTGATTGTGAAGGTACGGTTATCTCTCTCTCGCAGACTCGTGTTCTGATCTTGGAGGGGTAAGTTAAGTCCGCTTGACCGTGGCGTCGTGACTCGTGCAGCTTGTTTACCGGTAGGTAGGTTGGTCCTGTGGTCGGGAGTTGCACGGCCTCGTGGCTGACGGGGTGCCTGAGACAATTCAAACTTTATTTCCCCTGCCTGCTGCCATTTCAGGTGGGACTGAAGACTGCTGTCGTCGCCTCCCAACGCACAAGCTTGCATTTGAATCTCCCACGTTGACTCGATCGAGAATCGTATCGTCGGGTAGTTCATTCCCACTCCGTCTCTGGCATGGCGGCCCCACTGTCGGATTCGATCGGTCTGCCTGTCCCGCCAGTGCAGGTCGGGCGGGCGCCTTCCCCTCCCATTCCTTCACTGGAATGTTTTTCCACTGTAGTTGAATCTTCCCCTGACTTGGCCTCTAGCTCCTTTTGCACCCAGGAGGAAAACACTAGACCTCAGTATTCCCCATCGATGGTAAAATATTAAAATCCAACTTGGAATGAAAACTTGAATTGGAATCGAACATCACAAGGGAGTTAGCGAGGAGAGGTCAAGAAAAACAAAAAGATCGATTGATTCAATCATAAACTAGCCAGGGAGCAAAACCATGTTTACATGGGAAATTTATTTCATTACAATGGCGGAATTCCATACTCCATTCTTCCATCCATTTCTAGGTCGGGTATAGATTTCAGACCGCACGGTCTAAACGTGCAAGTGCCAAGTTTGTGGAATACCGCCATATCGGTTTTACCCTTGGAAGCTCTCTCTGTCGTCTCTGGGCCTGAGCTTGCAGAGCAATGTGGGCTCCGTCCAGTTCTCCGACCTTCAGACGAACGGCGTTTTCTATGCTTCATAATCATCTTTACGTGTGTACGGATCTTTCTTCGTGTGTAGGTCCTGGTCGTGGTCACAGAGAGTTTGCCACAGAGAATTGGGAGCCAGTTGGGAGTAGGCAGCCGGTAGGGAGTAGGGGTCTAGCTAGACCACCGTACGTCTGTGGAAAAGGCAGGGGGCAATTCACAAATGAAATACCCACGAACGGAGAAGGAACGAAGCTCACCTTTCCTGCCCTGCTTTGCGTCTCTCGGATAATCTTCCTCCGACCCTCCCTGAGTCCCTGGCTTATTTATGGGCCCTTCCACATTTTATCCTTAGCTCACTGCTCCCCAGTGCCAACTGAATGCTCCTCCTCAGGGCCCTGGCCTTTCTGTTTTTCTGCTTCAATTCCCGTAGTAAGTAGTAGTAGGCAGCTCTTGTCAGCTCAGGACCACTCGTTCTTCCTCACTGCTTCGTCAAGCTGCATCTTGCTTGAGCTCTCTTCGTGTTCTCTTCGAGACCCAGGCCTGCGTGCTGCCTGCACCATCCCAGCAGCAACCATGATCGCTTCATTTTCTTCATACATAGGCTTCTCCGATTGATCATCTCCAGGTTTTTGACTGAGGTGGGTGCAGGGGCCGACCGTCCAGGTGGCTTATAGACTCATTTGGCTGGCGGCTCACTCGCATCGATCGATCTACTCGATCGTCCAGTTTCACATCACTATGAGATTGATAGGTTGTCTTCCATAGCTTGGAGTAGTTAGTGCACATACTTGTGATCACTATCGGCATTTGTAATATATGGTATCCCCCGTGCACTCCTGAGCTAGCTTGTTTCGCGCGATGACTTCGATTCGGATTAATTGGTTGAGCTAGCTGTGGTCAGGCCAGTTCGCGCATGCAGAGCGCAACGTCCTTCCGCGCCGTCGACTCCGGGCCCCGCTCCTTGCTGCACATGACCACCTGCGAACAGCTAGATCCTACTACCTGAGTGTGCTACCTGGGGTTCCAATTTGAACATCTACATGTACTGACCGCATAGAATATACTGTAACTTCACACATGGCGTATCTTTGATTGATTAGACGTGAAACAACCTCAAAGATCCGATCCGCAGCTTGAAAATTAATTTGTCGAGCCAATTGCACTACGATGAAAAGTAGCAACTAGAAAGTAGATAGTTAAGTGAGCTTCGATTCCTCGACATGAAGTTTGCACAAAAACTCCAGAGTGAACTGGTGCCGGAATGGCAGGACGCGTACTGCACTTACGGCGACCTAAAGATGGACTTGAAGCGCATCCAACATCAACGCATCATGGGGCCGACCTACACTCGTACAGGCTCGTTGGGGCTGCTCAAATCGCTGGCGTCCTTCAGGCACCATAGCGGCCCCCTCAGCCGCCCTAGCAGCCGCCGCGGCGACAACAATATGCATCCTTTTTCCCCCCGGACCCATTCCAAAGACCTGGTAAAGGTATGTCTATCTTATGCTCAGATCCAATTGAACTAAAGTCCTCATTTTACCGAGCTAGCCGGCTGACATTAATTGCCATGATGTCCTGAGCGCACAGATAAACACGAATCGCGTGGGAGAGGATGATGTTTACGTGACGGAGCTACGGGAGCCGCTGTCCCACTCTCCGCAAGACAAGACATTCTTTAATAGGCTGGATTTGCAGCTGACAAAAATCAACAAGTTTTTCAAGCGGAAGGAGGGAGAATACATTGCCCGCGCTGGCCTTCTGGAAAAACAGATGCTTGCGTTGCTGCAATTGGAGGAGGACATGGCCCGCCAGGGTCTGGTGACATTGGACTACTTGACCTCCACAGACCAAGAACGTCGAGTGGCAGGTACAGTCCAAACGGTATATATTAAATTCCTAGATATCTACAGTAGCTATCTCAAATATACTCCGTAATAGAATTTCTTCTTCATCACGGTCGAAGAGCTGTGTCTGCATCTTACTCGGGAATTTTGTATTGCTGTGGTTGACTGCTGCTGCCTGCTCTCAACTACAGTGGGTGGAGTATATTTTCGCTTGACTCTTTCTTGCAAGCTTACTGCGAATTCTTGAATGTGTAGACTCGAAGGAAACGTCCGATGAGGCGCCTCTCATAACGGAGCAAATGCATAACCCGATTCAGACATTAGAAATGACGCGGAGCTCGAAAGGCCACCACAACCACAGCAACGATGAAAAAGAAGGAGAGGGAGAAGAAGAAAGAGAGGGGGAAGTGGACACTGTCATTCAGGATTACATCGATCAAGTGGCGGCCTCAAATTTGAAACAGAGGCGAACCAGCTTCGCAGAAGTGAGCGAGCTTCCGGCGCTAGCCATACCTGACAATCCGCGCTTCAGTTCAGTTTCGGGGTCCGTATCAACGACGTCCTCCGGGAACCCCACTCCCAGAAGTCGCTGCACAGCGCGATTTTCTCCGACCACGTCCGATTCTTCGTCGATGCCAACGACCCCGCGGTCGGCCCAGAAGAAAGGTTCTCAGATCCCTGAGCCTCCCCAGGCTGCGTCGGAACAACTTCAGGGTGAGCTTGCGGCTAGTATCCATCTCGATAACGACATTGAAAATCAGAGGGAGCAAACGATCAAGTCTGAAAAAGAGTTGATTCAAGCCAAGAAGCTGCTGCGTCTTGCCTTCGTAGAGTTTTACCGAGGCCTTGGCTTACTCTCTAATTACAGGTACACATGTGGCTCAGCTGAAGATGATATTTCTTGTAATTTTGCGGAGACTGGAGTAACCAGACTGCACTCCCGATCTCAATTCGGACTGTACTGCACTAGCTAGTGGGTCTTGAATTAATTTCGATTGTCCCTGCCACTACTAAGTTATGTTATGTCCATGGAAGGAATTCCATTCAGAATACAAGAGACCGGTAAAGTAGAAATTCATTATATTTATATACTTTGCAATCGGGTTCTCGTGGCTCTTGCAGGTCCTTAAACGTAACAGCCTTTGCTAAGATTTTAAAAAAGTATGACAAGAACACAGGGTGGCACTTTTCACCTATCTACATGAAGGAAGTTGAAAGCTCATACTTTGTCACTTCAACGAAGGTGAGTAACTAAATCCTGCTGAACCTATAATTAACACTTGTGACAGCAATGTAACACGTGGGTGGTCATGACCACCTAGCAGGTCTGACCTAGCCATTTACTCCTTCTGCATGCAACTTACTAAGCTTAGTGTAGCCGTATGAAACCTCAGCTAGCTCTTCGGCCATGACTGTTGTATGGATTTCAAGCAGCGGACAGGTGTTGAATGAGTGTACGACTCCGGCAACGGCGTCAAATTGACACAGATAGCAGTTTTATATCCATACCGGGACTGCTACGTGCCGTGCTGATGGATGTATGAACTGCAGCACGTGTTCCCAGACTTTAATTCAGTTGCGTTGCACAGGAGGATATTTATGGTCATGATGATTGTGCAGGTGCATAAGCTGATGAACAAGGTGGAGGAAATATATGCCAAGCATTTCACCGAGGGAGTTCGAAAGAAGGCGATATCTCATCTGCGGCCCATTCGGAAACAGGGAACTCACCTGACAACATTCTTTACCGGTATTAATCGACTATATATTCGGGGTTCAGGGTTTAGTAGAGGGCAAGGCCTGAAATACTGACGGAGTCACCGCCATTTATGACTTCACTGATAATTTTTACTTCGAATTGGAGAGCTTCGTGCACTATGCTCATACTTCGGTACGTTGCTTGTTTAATGGCTGGAATCATATGTGCAGGTCTGTTCACGGGGTGCTCTTTGGCGCTATTCATTTCCTTCTTCTTCTTAGTGGAAAATCAAAATGCACTGGGTCGTGGTCAGCATGACGTCCACGAGTACTTAGAGAATGTGTTCCCCGTGTTCAGGTTCGACTGTACTATAACCCAACCTTATCGTTTCTTAATTACTACTGTAGATACTTGGATGTATGTGTCCATTGTGGACGCACGCGAATGGATTTTATTGAGTTTGCAATTCGAGATAGGTGGTAACATTCATTGAGGGATATATTTTTATATATCCTTGTAAGGGCATACATATATGTAGCTCATCTATATACGTTTGGGGTTCTGACTCGTACGCATGCACAATTGGCCGCTGCAGTACATTAATGTTGGTGATACTTCACATATTCTGTTATGCCTTTAACGTATACACATGGGCAAGGACTCGTATCAACTATCCATTCATCTTCGGATTCTCGCCCGGCACAGAACTTCGATATCGCGAAGTCTTGCTGTTGGCCACCGGATTGTCCACCTTTTTGCTGGGAGGCATGAACCTTCACATCGCCGTCACTCTGTCGACAACTGACCGAGCAGCTGACTCCGAGGATGAAGAAACTGCACTTTTACAAGCTCCCCGACTGGTTGCTGATATCATTCCCTTGATCCTTGTTGTGGTAAGAGCTGGCTAACTAAACCTTGATTTATAGCTTAACAGTTCGGTTTTACACCCCTTCATGTGCTTTAATTTGGCTTAACCTCTCCGCTTAAAACTTCGAGGAACACCGAGTATGGTCTTGTCGTAGAATATATCTCAACCCAGAGAAATCCAAAATGTCCATAGACTCAATTTCATAGTACAACTACGGATTCACAGCTTAGGTATGGAAGAGGGCCCCGAAATTCTGTACTCAAAACTGTGAAATTCCGTAGTTGCAATATGGATTTCGGTCAATGGGCTTTTGGGATTTCTCTACAGCTCGCATACATGCATTCTTTGGGTTATGAATCATCTGGAGAACTATAAGAAAAGCTTCGTCTGCCCTACCCTAGTACACAAGCCTGCAAACTATCATTTGAAGTATTCTGATTTTGCTGGACTTGGCATTGGTGCTGTCCAGATATGTTTGGGGATATTACTCCTTCCTCTCAACACTATGTACAAATCCTCGCGATTATTTTTTCTGGGCTGCCTTCGACGTCTTGCTTCATCACCCTTTGTCAAGGTTGATTGCTGGATCCTTACTCTCTACTAAAGTCTGTCCCTGCATTTTGTACTCGAATTTGGTGTATGCTTAAAGTCTAGCTTTAGCATATAACCTTCACAGGCAACGTGAAGATTTTGTTCCTAGCAACTTACAAATTTGTTCAAGTAGTCAAGCTTTCTTGCAATCCCGTCTCAGTTATTAATTCCTCATGCAATTGAATATAAATTCCTGAATATCATATACGGTTGGCGGTGCAGGTCATTCTAGCGGATTTCTTCCTCGGCGATCAGTTGACAAGCCAGGTGTTGGTATTCAAAAATCTCCAGTACATGACCTGCTACTATCCTTCCGGATTCTTTCTGACTGGAAGAGATGAAAAATGCGATGACAATGATATCTTCAGAGCATTAGGATACGTGGTGGCTTTACTTCCATTTTGGTGGCGTTTTCTACAGGTAAGATTCTGTAACATGGGAGGCTAGGCTATTAATTATATATGACAGCAATGTTACGTTCCTTTGCACATGGGTCCTAATATTCGAATCTGTTGTCTTCGTTTATTAATAAGGAATAGCTAGCACAGCCTTGCTAGAAATGATTCACATTTATGTCAGTTTGTTCCTTAGAGATTGAGATGTCAGTGCTTTCATTTTCAACACTCCAGAAGATGGTGTTTCAGAGCAAATTTCTCATGCACAAGTCACTTGTTTGTCAACAGTGTTTGAGGAGATACTACGACGAGAGAGATACCCATCAGTTGGAGAATGCAGGGAAATACATGGCCGCGATTGTGGCGTTGGTGCTGAGACAGGCATATTCGAACCACGAGCATTTGAAGTTCTTAATAGTGTTGTCTGCTATAGCCTCCATCATTGCCACCATCTACGCAAGCTACTGGGATTTGTGTGTGGATTGGGGTCTGCTTAACCGCCATTCCAAGAATAAATGGCTGCGAGACAAGATCATCACGAAAAATAAATCTATCTACTTCATCGCTATCGTGAGTCACCTGCTAACCTCAAAATATTCTTGCATGGAGTTGAGAACCATTAATATTTTAATGAATGAATATTTGAGTTGATTGATATCAGCATCACTTTCATCATTCGAGGCACCGAAGTTGCAAAATCTGACAAACCAGGTTGGTATATAGGATTATTTACTGGCACTTCGTCCAAATCAGAGTAGGAGATCAGATTTTAGGGATTCGGGTCGGCTGTTGGTGTACAATACCAAGACTCGAATCAATTCAGTTTGTGTCACGGCGTCATCGATCTCCTTCGACCAATTTCCTTCCGCTTAATTACCAACTCTTGCAACTAATTCTACTTGTCTTCCTACCAGGGTGCGAATATTGTATTGAGATTAGCGTGGATGCTGTCAATAATGCGGCTTGACAGAATGTTGGGCTTTGTAAAGTACAAGAACCTATTTAATGTGATCCTGGCCTTTTTGGAGATAATCCGTCGAGGAATTTGGAACTTTTTCCGGTAATAATCCCGCTCCCTTGCTAACTTCATTCTGCCAACAAACGCATATGGACGAATTTGTGCACATCTGTCAACAATTTCTGTCAGTGTGTATTAATTAATATTACAATGCATCAAAATTTTGATCCACGAGATCCTTCCCTTCTGTGTGTCAAAATGCAGTTGTACACATGTAACTCCGCTTCCTGAGCTGCACTGATCTGAAATATCTTTGAAATCTGGATGGGCGCAGGATTGAGAACGAGCATCTGAATAATGTGGGCAAGTTCAGAGCTGTAAAAGCGGTACCATTGCCTTTCAATGATGATTAGGCACCGCGAACTGAATTCCTATTTACGAAAATTGACTGAAAGGAAGGTGCGTAACTGGCCAGCAACTGATCGAGACCGATGGGGGTTCACCTACTTCATTGCCAAGCAGTCAGACTCCAAGCATACTCTACGTGAGAATATATGTTACCGAAATCTTGCGCTCAACAGGGATGAGGCTAATTCAGGCCAGGCACGACAGCTGACTTAGTTCAAGGGTTAGTTTGGCTACCGTCCGGCCATGACATCTTAACTTGTCCGGTCCAGTACAAGAGAATTTGAGAGGTCCGGAATAAAAGGCTTGGATGCACTACCATGTCAACGAGAAGGATTCCGCCTCAAGGGACAGATATATGTCGCCGTGACGTGCGCTAGGCCAAGACATACAACAGTATTCGCAGATGTGCTGGAGCCAGAAGTGTGAGCATCCTCATGATCACAACTGCAACCTCAAATCACCAGAATTCGATAATATATCTCACTCAATGTTTTTGCTAGATATAGAGTTGGGTCCAGCCGGAATGATGGCCATAATGTTTAGAAGACATTCAAATTTTGGATAGAGACAATGTTGTCGTCCAAAAATACTTTCATCCATTTGACATTTTTCATCCATATGGATGCATTTTTGGCAACCAGAGCCTACTCTCTTTCGCTCGACTATTCAGCATCACGATCAACAGTAGCATCAGTAGTGAAGGAATGATGCAAGAAACACTGTTAAGTAGAAGCTCTGAAATCACATGACAAAAACAAAATTGGAGACTGCGTGTAAAACAGGTTGGCCATGGCCATGGGGGAGGACCGGAGAAAAGGCATGGAGTTTTCTTTCTCAAAAAGATGGTTAGAATATTCACGAGCTTGAACTTGAACAGTAGTCATTAGAAGTGCTCTCATGCATAGCAACAAATTTACTCATGTATTCAAAAGTTTTCCGTGCATGGGATAGCTTGTTATCATGTCAAGACTCCAACTACTCCTGTCTACAGGACCAAAAAATAAAACAAAAAATTTATAAGGTTTAAGATTTAGGGTTTATATCATATGTACGGATAAAAATAAAGCAATAGTAGGCATTTTGATTCATACATACGATATAAAAGTAAAAGTAAAAAATTTAGTATTCCTTGTACTTCTATTTCTATATCCTATACATGGATCAAAGTACCTACAACTGCTCTATTTTAATTTTTGATGTTTACTTTTGTGTCTTATAACACAAAGGTACTCTTGTGTATGAGTGATGATATTTGCCTTCAGATCAAGTTGCTTTGATTTATTCTATTAGTGCACATGACACTAATTTATCAAAGTCACATGAATATAAATTAGTACAAGCTGAAATATTATTGTATTACACAAATCTCTACAAAAACAAGAAAGGTAATGACACAACTTTCCATGTCCTTACCAGTAGGACAAATTAGCATGGTGGACATACAAATCCATCTATCTCCAAACAAAAGTGGAAACCACAACAATAATTTACCTAATCACTGGAGCCAAATATATCTTACCACAATGTTCCAATAACAGTATTCCACTTATTCCAATGCCTCATTTCGGCAGCCTAGATCCAATTTGACTCACAGGTTTACCATATATAGCAAACACAAAATGCAGCATCCATCAGACATTCAGACATCCAAATAAGCTCCTATGATTCTATTGTCTTTGTTTTTGTTGGGTCAGTTGTTGAAAACTACTTGAGATTCTCAGAACATGTATTCTGGGGGAGCCAGAAACAAAGTGCTGTCTAGAGGGCGTATCCGAAATTGAGCATAGTCTCTCTGGTTCAGAAGGTTTAAATTTCAAGCGAAAATCTAGGTAGGTCGACTTTGCATAGAGTTTACAATGAGGTCGGTGCACCTTGTAGTGTCCGTCAAACAAAAACAGTAGAATAATCATACATTCATTTGTCCTACTAGTCCCCTTCAATCCAGAGGCAATAAACTGTAAATTTGGAAGTGCTGAACTGAGGTGTACAACTCTCACAAATAGAGGCTGTACTGTACGTTACGTTAAGTTGGAGGGGTCGGTTTTAGAACAGGGGTAACAATGAGCTGCAGCTACTTTCTAGTTTCCTAGCAGCGATCAAAAGATTTGAAAGCGTTTGACGTTCGTCTCTAATGCAGGCAGCCAGCTCTTGCTGAATATCGGGCAAGACGTCTTCCGACCCTACCAGCATACTGCCACAACTCGGCATGACCTCTCTAAGTAACATTCTCAATTTTGCAAGGATTGAACTTGCCAAATTAAAATTCTCGCTGGAATAAAATCAATGGCAATCGTGAGTACCCTTGAGGGTGCGTCACTGTCACTCTCAATTAGGGAGAAAGCTATCCTACAAGAATACATTAGCATAGAAGATGCAAGAAAACTCACCGCATGCGAACCCTGTCATCAACTCAAGAAACTCGGTGTGCAGGTCCTTGTACACCAAGATCTGGTCGAACTGCATGCGTGGGTTGACATGACCTGACTATTGGGATACAATCCGCTAGTTGCCTGACAGGAGAAGCGCGACCACCGAGGCTACAAAGACAAGAAGCACTGAAGAAATGCTGGGGCTCACGGCGGTCGCAGCAGACCCAAGTGGGGAGGACTTGGCTGGCGGAGGCGGACTAGTGGTCGCAGGAGTGACTGGGGGAGTTGCCGTCGTCACAGGCGGGACTGCGGAGGGTGCGGGCGCACTCCCGGGCGGCAAACTCGTTGGTGTCAAGTCCATGGAACCTGTGCAACGAAAATCGGTCAGAAAGAGTCCTCACGAGGTTCCAATGCTGCCTTCCAACTGTTTTAGGAGAAGTCAACAATGATTCACTGATTCACAGAACACGTCAACAACGGTTCATGAGCTTGCTTGCTTTCACTCGAGCATAGATTTCTTACAATCAGAGGGAGTCCACCCGATAAGCATTTTCGCACGATCGTAGGAGATGGAATAGTTTGTCATAAAATTCTCTGCACAACATAAACACGCTCAGAGTTCACATCGTTACCCTCGTCGATGCTAGAAGCACCATATGGTTGAAGCTGACTCGACCATAATCGATATTCTGAGCTGATGATGATGATAATGTTAATGATGGAGAAGCGAATTCATGAAACAATTCATTGTTAGGAGTAATCACACTACAGTCGGGAATGAGACTGAAGAACTTACGACCGATAATCGACAAGGCAGCCCCACTGTCCATTACTGTTACGCAAACCGCAACCATTCTGTTTGACTGCCGAGGCATTGACATATTCAGGGGATTAAAAACAAGGATCTTGACATTCGAGACAATGGGTGACAACAGAAACCTCGTAAAGAATGCTTCAACCAGTAGCGTCTAGAGAAAATGAACTTCTGCATGAAGGCAAGAAGAATGCAGGAAACAACTACGCCAGAAGTCTCGAACGGAAACCAAAACCTGGAAACATTCTGGTTCAAGGGATAAAGAAATTACATCGTCAACGATACTCTTGAGACCGCTGACAACCTCCAATGAGTTCCCGCCAGCTAAAGCCAATGCGACCACTGGGACCTGAAAATTTGTATCGCTGCAATTGCATGGGACAGCCAACAAAAACATGAAAGATAGATCAACATAATTTAGTAGGAAATTTGACATTATCAGAAAAATCTCATCCATAGAAAAGACGAACTACGTTCATCGACACGCATGATTCCGCGAAGGATGCGCTCGAAAGCTATTCAGCATTCCAGATTAATAAGCAGTATGATCACTTGGAGTTGACTAATGGTAGATAGAATAACCTGACAACTTCACAAATATTCCAACAGATATTAATGTAGCACCTGAACACTAGAAATAGACTACAAATTTCTCAGCAATTCCCAAATGTGAAGGAAGCAAAGTGACACGAACCTGGTCTGATAGCAGAGATCCCAATTGTTGAATGAATACTTGGGTAACGTCATTTGCGAATCATACTGCCATCACAAGAAAAGCACACATATGAACAAAACAAAAGCAGTTGGATGGTAGAAAATTGTCAGGGCCATTTCTCCTCGACTCTGGCAAGCAGTATGATGGGGACACCCGTCCTTGGGACTGATCGGAAGTGAAAGAAGGAGAGGTCAGGAAACTCACAGCCTGCACAAACTGGGGGTAGACTGTCTTCGAAAGGTACGTGAAGGAGGTGCCGGTATCAAACAGGGCCATAGAGGCCATTGGAACAGAAGAACTACCCACAGTAATGGAATCAATCTCCACAATATACGTGTCGCTACATGACGCAAGAAACAGACAATGTCAGCAGAGAAGAAGAGATACCGTCATGTAGAAACGCATGGAGCCACTCATGTGAACTTGGCAACGGAGAAACATGAAACATCAAAATGAAATGAGAAGATTGATTGCGGCCCTGTCCTCGTAACAATTGCCTGGAAGAGAGAAGAAGAAACGCCCAGAAACTTACAGCCCGGAAGTCGCCTTGTCCACAATAGCAGTGGTAAGTTGAGCAGCGGGCCCTTCATCACCAAAGGTCAGTGTGCCTGATCCACTAGGGCTTATGCACATGCTGAATGAATCTGGTACCTGGCCTGTGCTGGCTAACTTGTTGGGCACAGATATGTCGGTGGTCCCCAGTCCCATAAGCCCGTCAGGGGCAGCCCCTTTCAGAAGTGAACCGGTTTGCATTTTGCCACACCTGCAGCATAAATGAAAATCTCCCATTCAATTTTTGGTTACACAAGGCAACAAATGTCAAGAACTTGATGAAGACCACGCACTAACCTTCATATCAACGATAATCTGCAGTCTACCCGAGACAGGAAATGAATTGCCCAGACGATCACATAACATGGTTTGCTGACTGCCTGGCATGCTCTGGCATAACCATGAGTAGAAAAAGCGACGTCCGTCGGGTGCAAATTCTCGCCAACAAACTCTCTAAATGCATCCAATCATATGATGTGACTACTGAAGAATTAAGCGACAGGACCAGAACAAGCAAAATGAAAGGTGCCTTCCATCCAGATTCAGGAACTACAGGACGACGAGATCTTACCCTAAATAGACAGGCAGCTTAACCGCGCTCCCTCCAGCCTCCCGCTTGAAATACATGAAGTCTTCATACAAAGTCCCGGAGGTCGAGGTGTTCGCTGAGACGTAATTGATTTCGTAGGGGCATTGATCTGTCACTGCCGCACACTGATCCGACTTCTCGCACAGTGGATCGCTGCAAGCCACCGGCTTCGAGGTCGAAGATTTCGATGGAATGTACATATTCAGGATACTCTGCGAAAGAAAGCGTCCAACTGCGGTATCAGTGCAAACGGGCCCCACAATTCCAATCCTGACCTAGTTTAATCCGCCGCACAGGCGCCTGCCTGGCTACTACGAAGCAAAGCTAAGAGTTCATCGAAGCCTCACCGTGCGGGGATCTTTGCTTGGAGCTGACATTGGGGCACACGACACACAGTCGCAGGGGATCCACAGAAGGTCGCTTCCGGTGTCCAGGACCACTAAGAATTCCACGCTCGGGGTTCCAATCTCGATGTAGCCGTAGTGTAATCTGCAAGGATTCCCAAAAACTCAAGTCGCCTGAGAACACTGCCTCATCTACATTCAGCACTTCATTCGAGCTTCAAAAACGCCACAGCGCCATAGATGAAACCCACTGAATCATCCAGTTAGGGTACTAGAGATGACATTTGACCACACCACAGATGGCAAATCCAAGTACAATGACACCCAAATAAATGGATTGCAGAATGACACCGAGATTGCAGAATGCGGGCCTGAAACAAGAAGAAGCTAACCGAGCAGATCTAGAGAAGAATGTGATCCATCCGCCCGGCATGGCGAGTGAACCGACAATGCTAGAACGCTATTGCAGGTGAATTTAGAGGCATTCCAAGAAATCTAGGGATACCCACCCTCCGCCGAACAGCTGCTCCGTTGCATTCCCCTGCGAAAACACGTACTGATCCGCCGCCGTGGCAGCTAGCATACGGCGCGCCGTGTGCGCGTGGCGAGCGACGTCGTGGTCGCGGAGCATGGTCTGGAACGCAATGGTGCCCTCACGAGGCCAATCCGCGGCGAAGTCCAGGCCGTGGCGGGTGCGCATTGCCACAATGGCTTTGGAAGAGAACTTGTGGAAAGTCTCCATACGCAGAGCGTGGGCACCGGAGGCCATGGCCAGCACAAGCAACGCACAGAGCACTTGGACGGAGAGCCCAGGTGAGCGCATGGGCAAGCCCATGCTGAGGAAGAGGGGCGGAAGTGAGAACGAAGAAGAGGGGTTCAGCGGAGAAGTCCTGCTGCTGGTGCTGCTCCGGCCTGCTCTAAGTTCGTGGGATCTTCCTTGCTCCTCCTCACTCAAACAGCGAGCGAGGCTAACTCCCAGAAGAAGGATGGGTGGGAGAGAGGGAGGGAGGGAAGGAAGGAGAGCGAGGAATCAAGGCAAGCGCGCAGTTGCGTGAATTGATGGAATGCTAGCGAGCGAGCGAGCAAGCGAGCGACTTCGTGCGCCCACAGGACTCGTCCGCTGCTGGCAAGTTGAGGGGGTGAAGAACTGAAGTGGTCAGCTCGGCCGGGACTGACGGATCGGTGATAGATCGGAGGCTACAAAGTTAATACTAATTAATACTAAGAAGGTAACTTCCTGCCGCGGATGTTGAGCGATGGCGCGCTTGGGCTTGCAGGGAGCACGGGATGACTCGGTGGGGTTGGCCCAGGCGCCCAGCTGGAGAAGAGTCGGGAGCCCAAATCTCAGGACTTGATTTAGCCTCCCCGACCTCAAATAGCAAACGGTGGTGATCTTCGCTACAAGTGCCGCGGGAGCCTCGGCCCTCGGAGGGCGCGGGGGCGCGGAGGCGTCTGCAGTGGGAGAGCGTGCGCGACGTGAGTGCCTGCCTGCCTGGGTCTGTAGCAATGTATTAAATGAATAAAAAAAATTATATTACAGTGACTCCCAAAAGTAGTTGGCCACCATATAAATCGCTCTCATGAATTGAGAAATTGGAATTAGGAAGTGAAATTTGGACATATTGTTGTACAAAAGGGACTCTACCTTAATATGAAATTTCACTTAGAACGGACTATATTTAAACCTATTATTATTTGAATGAAATTTCTATGCAAATTTTTTTTTTGGGGAGAAGTCAAAATGTCTCATTTCTTTTCATAGGAAGAATGTACATCTTGACTAGAATCACATGTAACAAGTTTCATGAATTTTGGATTTTTATTGATTGAAATCTTATTGATTGAAATTTGACCTCAAAATTTTGACTTTTTTACTTTTCACTCCAAAAATAAGATAAAAATAAGATAAAAATTCAAAATAACATCAAATGACTATATGTATCAAAAACATATTTTTTTGCAATTTTATGGAGTGAAAAATAAAAAAAGTCAAAATTTTGAAGTCAAATTTCAATCAATAAGATTTCAATCAATAAAAATCCAAAATTCATGAAACTTGTTACATGTGATTCTAGTCAAGATGTACATTCTTCCTATAAAAAAATGAGACATTTTGACTTCTTACAAAAAAAAAAAATTGCATAGAAATTTCATTCAAATAATAATAGGTTTAAATATAGTCCGTTCTAAGTGAAATTTCACATTAACTCCTAAAGGCCCGAGGCCTTTTTTCTGCCAAAACGCAGTGAAAACTGCCATTTCTGCTGCATTGAATGAGAAAACCAGAAAAATGTGTTTTTTCAGAATCTGACCGTTGGATCTTGTACCTCACTTGTCCAAGATGAAGTGGTAAAAATTTCACGAAATTTGACCGTACGGATTGAGAGATACCCTACATGAAGGTCAGATTCGGACATAAATTAAGTATTTTTTTGGGATGTCTGAATTTTTGAAAATATTACAAGTGAAATTTTTGGAAGATTACAAGTGAATTTCTGGAATATCCTAGAATATACCACCTGCCGAACCCATCTGTGCACCAAAAATAAAGTTTTTCGGCACTCAGGTGCCGGATCAGACCTTCACGTACGGTATGAGCGTTGGAAGTTGGTAAAAAACTTTTTTTCCTTCATGCCCGAAAGTAATCTGTCTTTGACCATTGCTAGTGGAAAAAACTTGGTCTACACAAAGTTGAGCTTTAATTTGTACATGTATTAGAAGATAGATAGATAGAAACTCCGGTCTTTTTAAAGAAGGCCGGCGTGAATAAAGTGTCTGTTCGTCTTGACAATGAGCCAATGTCCACTGGATCAAGGGCCATTGATGCAAAACTACTCTTCCCTTTCGAGAATAGACACTTTAGTTAAAGTAACCAGTATAAGTAACCAAGATAAAAAGTATTTGGGTGTATATTCTATGTTTTTGTTTTTGTTTTTGTTTTTATTTATTTATTTTTTGTTTTTATGGGTTTGTTTTTGTTTTGTTTTGATACATTTTCTTATTCTGGAGGGAGTGGTTGGTTGTTTTCTATTTTTCTTTTATGTAGGATGATTGAACCAACATATTGTATGGCAATGGTGTTGATTGCTTTAAAAGTGTGTTTCAGAGCGGTTTCAGTTAATTTGAGTTTAGTTTCAAGGTTTTTCATTGAAGGAATATGTGTTGTTCCTCTAGCTCTTGCTGTAATGACAATGAGTGGGTCTACATTCCAACCTTGGGCCCTGATGCTATTTATTAGTGGTTGATATTTTTGAATTTTATTATTTATTGTTTCTTGCGAGAATCTGTCATTAGAATATGTGAATTCTATGAATTGTATTGTGAGATTGTTATCTGGGTTAATTGGTGGGTTGTTTTGGTAGGGAAGTCCTTTAACCCAAAGGATATTTGGTTTGAATCTAGCGTTGCAATGACATCTTTGTCTTTCACAGGAACAAGTTAGCAGCCATGGGGGGACTGTATTTTCTTGTGGGTTGTTGTTGAATGTTCCTGCATTCATGAGAGTATAGTATCTACTGTTTTTGGTGGATAGGATTAGCTTTCTTAGTTCCCATACTGCTTTGTTATGTCTTTTGACTCGGAGGGCGTGAATATGGTGTTGCTTGCATTTTAGGAGTACATGGAGTCATGTATCTATGTCATGAGAGTTACATATGGAGCATGTGATGGATGGAAATCTTTCTACGCCAAAAAATAGTTGTTTTCTAGCATTTCCCATGTATTGGCCAGTGCGGAATTTTAATAAGCTTATGTTTTGCGAGTCTGTTATTTCAGGATTAGACCAGAATTCATTAGAGAGTTCTTTATCTATATCGGGATTGAGTGTCCATTTGCTAATGTTAGAAAATCGTTGTGCCATTATTTCTAGGTTTTTATCACGATCATGTTTGGTGATGTATGTTTCTATACATCTAACTGGGCCTTTGTCTGGTCGACGGGCTGGGCCTGGCCATTCGTCTTTTTGGTAGTAGAATGGAGTAGTGTGTGCAAATTCATATTTTTTTGAGGCAAATTTGTATTCTTTTGTTGTACCATTTTTTGCGAGTTTGTCTGCTTGTTCATTACCTTTTATATTAACATAGCCTTTAATTTTGGAAATTGTTGTAGGTTGTGTACGTTTTTGGAGCATTTCTACCATGGATTCTAATATGGTTTTGTCTGCATGATTACGGTGTAGTGTAGGATGCTTTAGCTGTGTATTTAGTACATATAAACAGTTTAGGCAGTCAGTGAAAATGTGTGTTGGTTCATGTGGATATTGAGTAGTGATTATACGTAGTGTTTTATGTATGGCCATGAGCTCGGCTCTAAAACTAGTTTGTAGACCGGGTAGTCGTTTAGAAATTTGAATTTCTTCTTTGAAAGGATTGTATATACCATAACCTGCTTTTTCGCGTATCCAATGGCCGTCTGCATGTTGTTGAGGTGGTACAAATGATCCGTCGGTGTAATAGCTATATTGTGGTGGGAATTTTAATTGAAAATTATTCGCATATGCTGGTATCATGGGCATATATATATTTGTGGGGTTGAGGTTGGTTTTGTATGTGAGTTTATTCCAATTAGAGTTTTTGTTCACTTTTACATTACTAGGTGTTGGAGCAGCAATTTGTATGTGATATTGTGGTATTTGCATATTTTGGAGGATCATTGTGAGAGAATCTATTTGGTTGGGTGGGCCGATATTGTAGTTACAGTGGTGTGTGCAAAGAATGTGTATTGCAAGGGGTTCAGTACGTGGTCTTTTTTTTAGGTCAGGAGGGATTGTTGGTTCTTCGTATGTAATAGTGTCTGCGGCAAAATGGGTAATAACGTGTGTGTCTTCAAATGGTCCAATATATGGGGAGAAGTTTGGGTACCAATTTATGTCTCGTATGGCTAGTATAGTTATAGTGTTTGGATCATGTTTGGCTGCTAGTCTTGCCCAGTGTAGTGCTTGATGGGTTGTTTCTTCATTGTGTGGATGTGCAAAACCGATGCCTTTCCATTTGTATTCAAAGGCTTTGCCGAGTGAACCAAATACTTTATCTCTTTCAAATAGAGAGTAAAATTGTGTAATTTGTGTGGAGCAAGTGATTGGTGAGGAGAAATATGAGTGAAAAATATTGAATGTTGTTGTTAGGGAATCTAGTATATTTTGTGGAAGGATGTGTTGTGGTGTTCTAAGTGGATTTTTATTGGATTTTTTATATTTGTATCGTTGATAGAGCCATATGATTTCGGTTTCAAATGCTTGTGTAGGCGGTACAAGGCCATGTGTGTTATGGATGGCAGAATGATATTGTTTCTATAGCCATTGTAATCTGGTGGTTGGGATAGTAGTAAGGTATTTACCAGTATCGAGGTATATGTGTGTTAGTTCATTCTGTGTTAGAATGGTATGTGTATTTGTTAATATGTCTTTTTCTGGGTTGCATTCGGTAGTGGAAATATGTGTAAATGGGATTATTGTTGGAGGTGGGATGAATCTAGTATCTATAGATTGTTCATGGTTAAAGTTTATTGTGATGATGTTTCTGTAGTACTTATGTTGTTGTTTTGTGTAATATTGTGTTAGTAGATTAACATTGTGTCATTGTGTGTAATTACTGTTGGTTGATTAAACGGGAAGAGTTGTCTTTGTGGTAGCCATTTGTGAGCTCCCAATTTGTCACTTGGGACTCGTAGGATTATTTTTTTGGAAATTTGCAACTTAAAGTTGATAAAAGTATACAAAAACCCATAAAAAGAGTGTAGAACCAAAATAGGGTTGTGTCATACCCATTATAGTATTTGGTCTAGATTTGTGTTTTACTTAGAATCCCCCCAAACTTGGCCTAAAAATAGTACAAAAATAACGGAAAGGCTAGATTTGGAGGAGTTGAGTCACACAGCCCCAAAAGGGCTAATTTCTACCATGAATGTGGCAATTCATGGCTAGGTCGGTCCAAGGGATCCCCAGCGAGGCCACTAGGTCGGGTCCTAGAGTTAGATTTAGAATTTCCCATTAGATCGACGAATTCCCAAAATCCCGATTGTTAGCATGCAAGAGCCACTGACGCAAGACCGGGCCCGTGGAGGAATCTACAGCCCAAAGATGGCGTTCTAGGGTGGATCCCATGCCAGGAATCCAACGGCGAATTCGGTTCGCCAAGATTCCTTCACCTGCAGAAGATTCCCACACCGTCGCTAATTCGAGGAGATGGCCAGTTTTAAATCTCCATTGACCAATCGTACCAGGTACGGAAACACACCCGCACGTCTTTCACGCGACTCCCTGAGATGTCACGTGAAAAATCCCGGCATCTTCCGACTTGTAGAAGAACCTTTTCCGGGTGGTCAACCCTCCTAACCTCCAACGGGAATTTCATGGAAATTACCCAGGTTACAATAAAATCTCACTAAAAATTAGACTAGTTTTTTTTATGTTAATAATGCGCTCCGTGAAGTTTCACAACATTCCGATAGCGGCAAGTACCCGAACCGGCGAGATTCCTCGGAAATTAACCATGTGGCCGGGTCCCCGCCGCGTTGACCGGCATTCCGGGACCATACGATGGCGAAACGAAGTCAACCAAAAGTCCTTCCCGACTCTCTCGCACCTACCGGAGACCCTAGGCTATTCACATTTCTCAAAATAGGAGACCCCCAAGATCTAGGATTTTACCACGATTTGGTTTTTAAACTAAATTAGCCTACAATGGGTTTTCGGGCTCGATTTGGGGGAGAGGGTATCTAGGACTAACCACGGCGATCTGGATCCAACGGCGCAATCCGTTTGACGATTGGAGCTAATCTCCAAAAGTTAGGATGTTGGTCCAGTATAGATGGTAGAAGTAGAATTTTTAGGATGTAGGATGAAAATCTTTGAGGATGAGGATGAAAATCTTTGAGGATGAGGATGAAAATCCCCGTTGATAAGGTTACCTTAGAGCTTTAGAGAGAGGGATGAGCCCTTGGAAACCTATATAAGGGTCCCATTTCTCTCTCTAAAACACCCCCTCACTTTTGTTTGGGTCCGTGGGTCCAATTTGCTTTGGATATTTTGGCGTTTGAAGCCAAAAACCTCGACGGTGTTTTTGGAGCACTTTTTGCTCTATTGTTGCTAGATTTCAAGCTTTGAAGGTCCTTAGGGGGTCCTTCTATCTTGCCTTGTGTACTTCTCGTAAGTTGTTGTACCTTTGTTACGAGTTAAGAGTCCTTGTTTCTCTCTTGTGGTACCTTTGTGAGCTAACTTGTGAGTTTAGGAGTCTTTTGGTGTCTTGTCCTAATCCTAAAGTCACCCCCCACCGTACCTTGGCGATGCCGCTTTGGGGGGCCTTTAGCTTGTGAAGTTGTGTGTCTTTTACGTGTCCTAACGTGTTGTCTTTCCTCACTCACGTGTTCTCACCCTCTTCTAATCTTTCCCTTGTTGTGTGGACCCCTCCTCGGGACGGCGAAGCTTTGGCTTTGTCATGTGTGTTCTTTAAGTTTGTCTTTTCTACCTTCTTCTAATATCCCCTTTGTTGTGTGGACCCCCCCTCGGGACGGCGAAGCTTTGGCTTTGTCACGTGTGTTCCTTAAGTTTGTCTTTTCTACCTTCTTCTAATATTTTCCTTGTTGTGTGGAACCCCCCTACGGCGGCAAAGCTTTGAACTAGTGACCACGTCAAGTCCTATAGTGTATGTTAAAATAGTTTTAGACGGCGGAGCTTTGAACCCGTGGAGTGTACAAGTCCTAAAGTTGGTGTTAAACCCAATTTTACGGCGAAGCCTTGAACCTCCATAGCCTTAGATTCCAAAGTCTAGTTTCCAAGACCTTCTTGGAAAAGTCCAAAGTTTAGCTTCCAAGATTGGTCACGAGTTTCTAGGAAGAGAGTGACCATCCCGTAACACTTAGCTTAGGTGACCGTTCTAAAAATTTGGGGCCTAACTCCCCGGATGGCGAAGCTTCGATCCTGGCCCTAACCCCCTACTAAAAATCCAATTTAAGTTTGTGTTAGTGGGTTCCCCTAAGGGAACCCGGTTGTGTGGATTTTTGGGAAGGGCAGCTAGTACCCCGGACCAGCATACAGCTAGCATACCGGGCCAGCATACCGGCCAACATACAGCCAGCCATACCGGACCGGCATACCAGACCAGCCGGCAGCCAGCCATACAGCCAGCATACATCGGGCAGTCAGCTTGACTGAGCTGAACATCAGCATCGGGCTAGTCTATTTGACTGAACTGAACATCAGCCATCGGGCTAGTCAACTTGGCTAATTGAACTAAACTTTTGGATTTCCAAAACTAAACGGAACGATGTCCTGCGGGGCCCCAACCACCCTTTTTTTTATTTTTTGATCTTTTAAAGTCTGAAATTTTGGAATCCAGTTGGGAAGAGGAAAAAACTCAAATTGGAACTTCAAAAACACAAGAGAAAGGGGGGGAGAAATAGAAGTTGCCACTCCACGCGCCACCTGTTTAAAAACATCCGATCCAACTTGCATCACCACTCACACCTACACACAATGGAAGGAGATTAGGGAGAAGGATGTGTTATAGGAGTAGAAAGGAGAGAGACGATAAATAGTGCCTAGCTAGGAGATTAGGTAGGAAATCTAGAAGAACTCCTTGCAACCGTTGGGAGGAGGATTAGGATGACACAAAGCAAGGTTGCGTAAGAGGGTAGGAAGGACATTTAAACCTTTCTCGTAGTTTGAAATCATAGTGTAAGACTCATAAAAGCTTAGGTGGAATAGTGCTAGTGTAGAAGAGAGAGGAAGAAAGAAAAGAAAGGAGGAAGGGAAAGAGGGAGTTTAGATCATCAAAAATTGTAATATTTTCTCAATAAGCGGTGAGCTCGGAAAAAATTCAAAACAAAGCCAAAGACTACCATGGAGCGTGAGGATGTACACGTGGACGTGGACGAAGTTATTTCCGACACCGGTAGTGAAGAGGTGAGTTTTTGATTTAATCTTTGATGTTTCTCCCTAATTAGCATTTATTTTCCTAATCAGCCCTTAGAGCGTGATTAGCACCCGAGATTAGTGCAAATTAGAAGTTTAGATTCAAAAAGTTATAGATTAGTGATAGAGGTTTCCAAAAACATCTTATAATTAAAATTTGACCGTAAATTGACCGCGTTAGGCTAAGTTAAGCGGTAGGGGGTAGAACGGAGGAATTTTAATTAAATTTGATCCACAAGGAACAATGGATGGAAATTAGGATTAGATTAGAAGGAGGATTTAGGATTAAAATTAAAGATCAAATAACGGTTTAAAAACCTAGAGTTAAATTAAGATTTTAATTAGGGAAGTTAAAATTCAAAAGTCGAAATTTGGTATTAACTTTGGGAGGTAAAAAGTAGAGTAGGAAATAGAAGTCAAAAGTAGAATCCACTTAGGAAGTAGATTGTTGAGTCAGAAATAGAGTTAAAATTAGAAGTCAAAACCCTAGAGTTAAAAGTTGGAATTAAATTTAGGAGGGTAACATTTAGAGTTAATCTAGGATTAAAACGATAGGATTAAAATTGGAAGTAGAAGTCAAAAGTCAAAAGTCAAAAGTTTAGATTAAATTTAAAGGTTAAATTTTAGAGTCAATAGGGGAGTAAAAAGTTAGAGTGAAAAGCTAAAAGTAGAAGTTAAAATTTAGAGGTAGAAGTTAAATTTTAGAGTTTGTTGGAAGTAGAAAAATCTAGAGTCAAAGTGAAAACGTAGAGTTAAACCTGGAGGTAAGATTGGGGATTAATTTTAGAAGTAAAAATTTAGAGTTAAAAGTCAAAAACCTAGAGTTAAATTAGGAGTAAAAATCTACAGTAAAAAGTGAAAAGTTAGAGTTAACTTTAGAGGATAAATCTTAGAGTAGTTTAGAAATAAGAACATAGAATTAAAAGTGAAACTTAGAATTACCCTAGAAGGTTAAAACTTGGAAGTTAGGAGTTGAAGTTGATTTAGAAGTAAAAACCTAGAGTTAAAAGTCAAAACCGTAGAGTTAAATTTAGAAGGGTAAATTTAGAATAAAATAGAGGAGTAAAAACTTAGAGTTAAAAGTTAAACCTAGAGTTAAATTCCGAAGAGAAATTTCAGGAGTAAAAACCTAGAGTCAAAAGTCGGTAGTTAATATTTAAAACCAAGTTAAAAGAATAAAAATCTAGAGTTTCATTTAGAGGTTGAAAATTAGAGTAAGAGTTGAACTTTAGAATTAGTCTTTAGAAGTAGAACTTCTAGGTGGAGTCTTAAAAAACCCACGATAGTCTTAGAGGTTCATAGAAGGAACATAGGGGTTCCCTTTTTTACGTAGTCAGGAACATTAGAAATGACGCCAACTACCCAGTCTACCCTCGATATAGGATAGATAGTTAGGGAGTTAGAATTTTACCATTACCCCTGAGCATTGCAGTTACCTTGTGAGTTACTACATGCATTCTAATTATTCGTTGCCATCCACGACACTTAGGAAACGTTAGCAAAAAAGATCCATTGCTTGGAAGGCACAGTGGACCGCGCTCACATCACCCCCATATATTAAAAATGTGGATAAAGTGTGAGCTCCCAATTTGTCACTTGGGACTCGTAGACTTATTTTTTTTGAAATTTGAAATTTAAAGTTGATAAAAATATAGAAAAATCCATAAAAAGAGTGTAGAACCGAAATAGGGTTGTGTCATACCCATTATAGTATTTGGTTTAGATTTGTGTTTCTTACTTAGAATCCCCCAAACCTTGCCTAAAAATAGTATAGAAATAAGGGAAAGGTTAGAGTTGGAGGATTCGAGTCACACAGCCCCAAAAGGGCTAAATCCCACCATGAATGTAGCGATTCATAGCTAGGTTGGTCCAAGGGATCCACAGCGAGGCCACTAGGTCGGGTCCTAGAGTTAGATTTAGAATTCCCCATTAGATCGACGAATTCCCAAAATCCCGATTGTTAGCATGCAGGAGCCACTCACGCAAGACCGGGCCCGTGGAGGAATCTACAGCCCAAGGATGGTGTTCTAGGGTGAATCCCATGCCAGGAATCCAACGGCGAAATCGGTTCGCCAAGATTCCTCCACTTGCAGAAGATTCCCGCACCGTCGCTAATTCGAGGAGATGGCCAGTTTTGAATCTCCATTGACCAATCGTGCCAGGTACGGAAACACACCCACACGTCTTTCATGCGACTCCCTGAGAGGTCACGTGAAAAATCCCGGCATCTTCCGACTTGCAGAAGAACCTTTTTCCGGGTGGTCAACCCTCCTAACCTCCAACGGGAATTTCATGGAAATTACCCAGGTTACAATAAAATCTCACTAAAAATTAGACTAGCTTGTTTTATGTTAATAATGCGCTCCGTGAAGTTTCACAACATTCCGATAGCGGCAAGTACCCGAACCGGCGAGATTCCTCGAGAATTAACCACGTGGCGGGGTCCCCACCACGTTGACCGGCATTCCGGGACCATACGATGGCGAAACGAAGTCAACCAAAA
Source organism: Pseudisothecium myosuroides (assembly GCA_951799445.1). NCBI lineage: Eukaryota > Viridiplantae > Streptophyta > Bryopsida > Hypnales > Lembophyllaceae > Pseudisothecium > Pseudisothecium myosuroides. Next base: position 52,337,239 of record OX637287.1, on the reverse strand, counting down.
GTCCTTCCCGACTCTCTCGCACCTACCGGAGACCCTAGGCTATTCACACTTCTCAAAATAGGAGACCCCCAAGATCTAGGATTTTACCACGATTTGGTTTTTAAACTAAATTAGCCTACGATGGGTTTTTGGCCTCGGTACGGGGGGTGGAGGGATCAAGGACTAAACATGGTGTTCTGGATCCAACGGCGCAATCCGTTCGGCGATTGGAGCTAATCTCCAAGAGTTAGGATGTTGGTCCAGCATAGATGGTAGAAGTAGAAATTTAGGATGTAGGATGAAAATCTTTGAGGATGAGGATGAAAATCCCCGTTGATAAGGTTACCTTAGAGCTTTAGAGAGAGGGGTGAGCCCTTGGGAAACCTATATAAGGGCCCCATTTCTCTCTCTAAAACACCCCCAATTCTTGTTTTGGGTTCGTGGGTCCAAGTTATTTTGGATATTTTGGCGTTTCAAGCCAAAAACCTCTACGGTGTTTTCGGAGCACTTTTGGCTCCATTGTTGCTTATTTTCAAGCTTTGAAGGTCCTTGGGGGTCCTTCTACCTTGCTTTGTGTACTCTTTGTGCAGTGTTTTTGTACTTTGTTGTAGTTGGAGAGCCTCTCTCTCCCCCTTGTACGTGACGTGATCTAACTTGTGAAGTTAAGAGTCTTTTGTTTTGTATCTTGCACTAATCCTAAAGTCACCCCCCACCGTACCTTGGCGATGCCGCTTTGGGGGGCCTTTAGTGTGTGAGCGTTGTGTTGCCACGTGATCTAACTTGCCAGTTTTCTTTTCCTTTGTAGTTTTTTCTTACACCCTCTTCTAATATTCCCTTTGTTGAGTGGACCCCCCTCCGGGACAGCGAAGCTTTGGACCTCCTTGTACATGTGTTGCTAAATTTCTTCCAAACCCTCTTCTAATCTTCTCCTTGTTGAGTGGACCCCCCCCAGGACGGCGAAGCTTTGACCCTGTGTGTGTGTTTTCTTTTAAAGTTTAGTTTTCCCTCTTCTAAAGTCTCTCCCCTTGTGTGGACCCCCCTCCGGGACGGCGAAGCTTTGACCCTGTGTGTGTGTTTTCTTTTAAAGTTAGTTTTCCCTCTTCTAAAGTCTCTCCTCTTATGTGGACCCCCCTGGGAAACGGCGAAGCTTCGAACTAGTGACAAAGTAGAGTCCTAAAGCGTGTGTTAAAAGTGTAGACGGCGGAGCTTTGAACCCCCGGGGTGTCAAGAAGTCCTAAAGTTGGTGTTAAACCGAATTTGACGGCGAAGCTTTGCATCTACCCCGTGTTTAGTTCCAAAGTCTAGTTTCCAAAACCTTTGTGGAAACCTCCAGAGTTTAGCTTCCAAGATATGTAGGGTTCTTTGCATTTGTCTAGAGTAGTGTCTTCAAAAGTTTTAGGTAGTTAGTTATTTCCAAGGTCTTAGTAAGTTTAGTACCCCCGACGGTTATTTCCCCCATTAGCCTTAGCAAAAACTCAGTCTTAAAATAGCCTTAGCAAAAATCCAGTTTTAAAATAGCCTTAGCAAAAATCCAGTCTTTTTAGCCTTAGCAAAAATCCAGTCTTAGATAGCCTTAGCAAAAAATTCCAGTCTTTTTAGCCTAGCCGGAAATCCAGTTTTTAGCATGGCCGGAAAACCAGCATACAGTAGCGACATCATGACCAGCATACAGCAGCACATCAGAACCAGCTACAGTAGCAACATCAGGCCAGCATACAGCAGCACCATCGGGAGCCAAAAAAAAAAAAAACATATTAAAAAATTAATTAATTATTTTTAATTAATTGACCAGCCCAGCCAGCCAGCCGGAAGCCAGCCAGCCGAGAGGTGGTGGGCAGGCTCGGGGTCCAGCACCCAGCCAAATCGGTCGCTCTTCTTTTTGAATTCAAAGTTTTTTGGTCTTTTTGGGTTCTGATTTTTTGGGGTCTCTCAAACTAACTCAAAAATCAGACCTAAAACACCACAAAAATGTGGGACTAACCTATTACTAGCTAGGGAAGGAGTAGGATTAGGGTCTAAACCAAAAAGGGAGAAGGGAGAAAAGAGCGGAGCACCACCCTACCTGCACACAAATTTGTTTCACCACTCACACCTACACACAATGGAAGGAAATTAGGGGGAAGGATGTGTTATAGGAGTGGAGAGGAGAGAGACGATAAATAGTGCCTAGCTAGGAGATTAGGTAGGAAATCTAGAAGAACTCCTTGCAACCGTTGGGAGGAGGATTAGGATGACACAAAGCAAAGTTGCGTAAGAGGGTAGGAGGCTCATTTAAAACTTCTCGAAGTTTGAGACTAGAGCGTAAGACCACCATCACCACGGTTGGTGGAATAGTTCAAGAGTAGAAGGAAGAGGAGGAGAGAAAGAAAAGAAGAAGGAAATGGGGGGAAAGGGTTAGACCATCATACTTGTAACGTTTTCTTTTCTACAACTTAAGCCGTGGGCCTTGAAAAAAATAAAATAAATAAAGACCATAGCACAAAAATAAAAGAAGACAACCGCGAGTGGCCACCATGGAGCACGAGGACGCGCATGTGGACGGGGATGACGTCATTTCCGACACTAGCAGTAACGAGGTGGGTCACTAAACTAATCCTAGTCGTTTTTCCCTAATTAGCACTTATTTTCCTAATCAGCCCTTAGAGCGTGATTAGCATCCGAGATTAGCGCGAATTAGAAGTTTAGATTCAAAAGTTGATAGATTAGGAATAGAGGTTTCCGAAAACATCTTATAATTAAGATTTGACCGTAAACTGACCGCGTTAGGCTAAGTTAAGCGGTAGGGGGTAGAACGGAGGAATTTTAATTAAAAGGGAACCACAAGAAACAATGGACGGAAATTAGGATTAGATTAGAGGGAGGATTTAGGATTAAAATTAAAGATCAAATAGCAAGTTAAAAACCTAGGATTAAATTAAGATTTTAATTAGGGAAGTTAAAATTCAAAAGCCAAAAGTGAGAGTTAACTTTGGGAAGTAAAAAGTAGAGTAGGAAGTAGAAGTCACAAGTAGAATCCACTTAGGAAGTAGATTGTTGAGTTAAAAATAGAGCTAAAATTAGAAGTCAAAACCCTAGAGTTAAAAGTTGGAATTAAATTTAGGAGGATAACATTTAGAGCTAATCTTGGATTAAAACGATAGGATTAAATTTGGAAGTAGAAGTCAAAAGTCAAAAGTCAAAAGTTTAGATTAAACTTAAAGGTTAAATTTTAGAGTCAATTAGGGGAGTAAAAAGTGAGAGTAAAAAGCTAAAAGTAGAAGTTAAAAGTTAGACGTAGAAGTAAAATTTTAGAGTTAGTAGAAATCTAGAGTCAAAGTGAAAACTTAGAGTCAAACCTAGAGGTTAAAATTGGGGATTGATTTTAGAAGTAAAAATTTAGGATTAAAAGTAAAAAACCTAGAGTTAAATTAGGAGTAAAAAATCTACAGTAAAAAGTGAAAAGTTAGAGTTACCTATAGAGGGTAAATCTTAGAGTAGTTTAGAGATAATGACATAGAATTAGAAGTGAAACTTAGAATTACCCTAGAAGGTTAAAACTTGGAAGTTAGGAGTCGAAGTTGATTTAGAAGTAAAAACTTAGAGTTAAAAGTTAAACCTAGGGTTAAATTCCGAGGATAAATTTCAGAGTTAAATTAGGAGTAAAAACCTAGAGTTTCATTTAGAGGTTGAAGATTAGAGTAAGAGTTAAACTTTAGAGTTAGTCTTTAGAGTAGAACTTCTCGGTGGAGTCTTAAAATCCCACGATAGTCTTAGAGGTTCATGGAAGGAACATAGGGGTTCCTCTTTTTACATAGTTAGGGACGTTAGAAATGATGCCAACTACTCAGTCTACCCCCGACATAGGATAGATAGTTAGGGAGTTAGAATTTTACCATTACCCTGAGCATTGCAGTTACCTTGTGAGTTACTACATGCATTCTAATTATTCGCTGCCATCCACGACACTTAGGAAACGTTAGCAAAAAAGATCCATTGCTTGGAAGGCACAGTGGACCGCGCTCACATCACCCCCATATATTAAAAATTGTGGATAAAGGCATAGAACCTGGTCGGTGTTCGCTCGATTACCAAGGGTGGGTAATCCAGCGCCCACATAAAGGCATAGAACCTGGTCGGTGTTCGCTTTATTACTAAGGGTGGGTAATCTAGCGCCTACACCATTTAGTATAAGTTGTGTTATCTTGAAGTATCCATTGACATAGGTATGTATTATATTTTATTGAAATTTTGTATTTGTCTTTTATATCTTTGGTTTTGTGATCTGTTATATTATTTATGGGAAATCTAAGTGGGTTGTTTTGGATATGTAGAGGTGGATTTTGCTGTTGTAGTATTTGTGGCGGTGGTGGATGTGGAGGATTGTCCAAGGTCCTTGGGCTTAGGTTTAGGTTGTCTGAAATGTATTTTGCTTTGAGAGTTCGTGGGAGTGGGTGTCTTTGGCAAGGGTTAAAACACTCCAGTGTGCATCGTGGATAGCAGAAAAGTTGTTCTGCTATGTTTAAAGCATTTTTTTCTATTTTTGTTGGAGTTTGATAGTATTTTTTGAAGTCCTCTGGTGACATTAGATTTGTTCCATTAGGGAGAGTAATGTATTTGATTTTGTAGATGTTGTGTAAGAGGAGTTTATGCAGCATTTTAAGGGATAGTTTGGAGTTTGTATGTGGTAGAAGAAGGGTAGTTTGCGTCATCCACTCATGTTCCAGTTCTGTTGTATGTAGTATAAAGCTTTCTTTTATGCTCTTAAGGTGGATGCCTGCTTCGTGTTTTAGGAGGAATAGAGTCCGTGTTGTAGGCAATCTAACACAATCTTGTTGTTTGATTCTGGGGATGTTTTCTGAACCTCCATATTTGGCTAAGATATGGTGAATGAGTCCTTTATAGATTATTCCTAGTCTTCCTGGATCATTTAAGGCGTTCCTAAGTTGTTCGCTAATGCAACGTAGATACGCATTTTTAATTGAGAAGGCTTGGAGCCCCAAAAGTTCGTGTGGCAGTTGTGCTATTACATTTGCAGTGCATTTTGGTAGCCCACATATGGTTTTTTGAATTCCAATGATCTTTTTATCTAGTTTTTTAATTGTTGGTAGAGAATATGGAACTGCAGAGAAACTATAGGCTATGCTAGCTTTGATAACGGTATCTACCATGTTGATTTTTTGTTTTATTGTGGCTGGGCAGTTTGTAAGTTGCGCGCATTGATCTATTATTTTTTTAGTGGTGATATGTGTTTGTATTTTCCATTTTAATGAGGGTACTACTTGTATACCTAAATATGTGTAAGGTTCATTTTGGTGTAAAACCGATATTGGTTGATTTCTATAGCTAATATTCATGGCTTGTATTTTGGTTTTGAAGATGTCGGGTTTTGTTTTTGATTTGTTTGGGCATCTCGTGATTGCACATTTTGGTACTCCTAAGTCCATTCCGGCCCATTCGCAGTATTTATCTAATTTCTTTAATTGAGATTGAAGTGATTGGAGTTTATTTGCTGTAGCTACTAGGTCATCTGCATATGCTGCAGAACTCACAGTTATCTTGGATGTACCGAAACTGTAGCCATTATTGCCTCTTTGGAGCCATCTGAGTAGGGGTTCTAAAAAAATAAAGAAGAGATAGGGACTGAGTGTGTCTCCTTAAATGGTACCTCTTTGTATTGGTATCGGTTTAGTTCTATCAAAATGTTATTCTATAAATATCATGGTGGAGTGTGAGTAAATATTTCCTATTAATGCTACTGCGTCTTTTGGATATCCAAGGTCTGTCATTATGGCCAGGGTTGTCCCCGTCACGTCACGTCTAGACGTCCGGATGTCCGGACGGACGTCAGGATCCATCCCCGGCGTCCGTCAGGATGAAATCTGACCGAGAACCGTCGACAGAGGATGAATAACTGCAGAAATGGATGGACGGACTCGATGGACGTTATTAGTCGACGGGCGGGCTGGCCTGGCTTGGATGGGCGGTCTGGACGGGCGATTACGCTGGACGGGTGGCTGGACGGGCAGGCTGGATGGGCGACTGGACGGGCGGGCTGGCTTGGCCTGGCGGTCTGGACGGGCGATTACGCTGGACGGGTGGCTGGACGGGCGGGCTGGCTTGGCCTGGCGGTCTGGACGGGCGATTACGCTGGACGGGTGGCTGGACGGGCGAGCTGGACGGGCGGGCTAGACGGGCGGGCCGCCGTCGACGGGCCTCTGGACGGACATCTGGACAGGCGGGATGGTTAACCCTGGCGTTTGGATGATTGTGTCTGGTCTACGCAGGGATTAGAAGCACTTTTTCATCCACTTTCATTTCTTTGACCTTCCATTGGTGGGTTATGAAGAATCTTCAATTGAGTTTGGGGTCTTCCCAGGGTTTGTCTTCAAGTGAATGAGAAGTTAGTAAAAAAAACGGACCACAAAAAAAAAAAAAAAAAAAAGGTTATTTTAGTGTATTTTGGGAAGTTGTTGCTCCTTGCTCTAAGTTTGAAATTTCTCCACAAAAATGATATTTTTTGAGTTTGAACCCGACTAACAAAATGAAGGTCATCTACTCTAGTCTCTACTCCAATTTAAATTTGGAAAAATTTGTAATATTGAATATTTTATGGCAATTTGAACTTTGGGTATATTTTCAATGTCTATTATTGTTTAATTATGGAATGACACGAAAATTGAATTTACACCGTGATGTTTGTCATTGTAATATACACACATGGTGAAATTTTCAGATTTTTGGAAACAAGTTTTTAATTTGATGTGATTTTTCTTCACTTTTTCTTCAAAAATTCTTAGAAAAATCAATTTTGCACCAAAAAATCTGAATTTTTTGTAATGTAAAGAAGACATGTAATTTCATCTCTGAAAAATAAATATAAAATTTTACTTACATATCTAGTTGCAAAATGGCAACAAATTGAGTACTGGGTAGTGAGGCTTGAAGTCAGTGGTAATGGGTCCGTCATTTAGGGGTTAAACATTATAATCTTTGACTCCATTACAATGTTAATTAGTGTGATATTGTTGTGCTTTCTTCTCCTATGAGATTTCTAACGTGTCTACTTTGAATTTATACAGTTATAATTCCAAAAAACTGAAAAAGTTTATACTTCTTATCAAAATGTATTCCGTTTTGGTCACCAAATGTCTGTTTAGAGAAAATTCCAAAAAACTCAAAACAAAACTTAAGCATTTAGGGAGCACAGGGCGTTATTGAATTTCTAATTAGAGAAGTAGCTAAATTGATTTTATATTGTACGAGTGTATGGCAAGAAATTCAAAAATATTCATCTATGAGGGCCCTAGGCTAATTATTGCCTCAAAACCACTTGAAGTTGCCATTTTGCATTTTTGCTTGCATTCATTTACAAATAAAAAGAAAAGAAAAAATTAGAATCTTAACATGCTAATATAGGATCATCACGTCACTTATTTCAACTGATTTGGGAAAAAAATTCATATAATATGACCTTATCGAGTTAGCAATTGAAAGATATTAGACTTTGATAATTTGATTGCCATTTGAGGAAAATGTTTCATTTATAAACTTTGAATTTAAAAATAAATATGAGGGAGTAGTTAATCTAAAGTCTAACTAAAAAAACCAAAAGACTAGAACTTGATTTTTCTTTTTTTTAAATTCTTAAGGCTTAAATCGGATAGACTCCTATGATCTCTATTTCAATGGAAACTTTTTCATAAGATAGATAAACTTATGAGCTTTTGGGGATTACAATTTTTTATCTCAATCGGTACCTGGGAGCACAAGTTATGCCACAATAACTTCAAAATTGGGGAGACCGGGCAATCCAGGCAGCCAACAAAATCCACAACAATTTGAAATAAAATTTTTAATTTTTTTTTGCTTGTAGAATGTATTTTCTTCCAAGTGGGAGGCTTTTATTCATTCCACATGGATTAGTAATGTGAAAATTATGGAGTTTCATGTTTTGCGGGCAATCATAGCAATTTCTTGAATTAAATTTTCTTCTTTCACTTTGAATGCTAGGAACTTTCTATCTATATGGTCAAACATCACAAATTTTTTATCACGGTATCTGAGACAAGTGTAGAACAAGAATACAAGATCCTACAGGTAGATTCTCAAAGATATTTTTAAAATTTATTTGATAGGTGAACGTAGCAAAAGTGGTCATTTATGATGGTTTTGGCAAAAAAATGGCCTTGGGACTTCAGGAGATAACCCCTAAAGGACCAAGTTGATTTTCCTATCAAAAACTATTCAAAACTGTCATTTCGATTGCAAAGTGAAGAGAACTTTTAAAAATGGTTTTTTTTTGCATATCCAACCATAAGATCTTATACTTGACTTGTATATGAATACATGGAAGAAATTTCAGAAATTTTAACCATATAAATTGTTAGGTATATGCATGTAAAGCGAAAAAAACAATTTTTTTTGCACCTCGCTTGACTAGGTTTTTCGGCTTTGAATCTTTTTAGTTCAAATTTTTTACACTACAAATTTAAATGTTCTACTTATTCATGTTAAATACTTGAGTTGAGAATCTACCAAAAAAAATTAGGAAAAAAATCACTTAATTTTCACTCATTCAAAAATTGTTAAGAGAGTTTTAGGGCCAAGATTGGGGAAAAAACTAAATTGTGGATAGCTTTTAGATGGAATTGAATCATAATAATTCCAATGGTGAAATTGTTCTAGCCAAAAAATCTAACCTTGTCTAACAACTTTTCTTGAAAAATGCTAAAAATTGCATTCGAAAATGAATTCTACAACTTATTTTTTCAAGAAGAATAGAAGATGCTTAGATTGCCCGGAACACTAAGATTGTCCGCAACTTTCTCATTATTAGTCCAAAGTGAATGAAACAAAGCTTCACATGTATAATCTTTGAGAAAAAAAAATTGAAAATAAATTATTCTGACTTCCTGTGTGTTTTTTGGATTTTAGGGTCGAACTCCACTTTTGTTTATTGTGCCATAACTTTTGCACCCGGGAATCAAATACAATAAAAATTATATATCCACAAAGCTCTTGCAAAAATACACAACCTCCAAAAAACCCCAAACCTTTGTCTTCATATTCAGACCATAGAAACCTGCCCGGACCCATTTTGTCCCTTGAGGGGACAAGTGGTCCTTTAGGGGTTAACCTAATATAAAATAGAACACTATTTTACCTACCATCTAAGCATACAAGCTTCTTATACGCTATTACAAAAATGGCCAATAGACAAATCCAACAAACAAAGGTCAAAGGCAAAGCAACAATACACGATGTGGAGAAAAATTGATAAATGTATATGTTTTATAAATCCGATAAAGGGCAGTAACCCTTTACATATGTATACTTTGTACAACTTCCGGTATTTAATTCTATACATCTATTTAGTTGTACTGAATCTCACCCAAAACTATCTATTCTACTCCTTCGATTACAATGCCACGTGCTACGCTCTGTCTCAAAAATCTCTGCAACTCTTCTCTTGATTGCAAAGTCCTCAAAAGCTCAGCTGTCATGTCATCATATCTATCGTGTAGGTGGGAATAAATGGCATTCAAGAGTTGAGGCTCATGGAAGGTATTGTCTTCAACGTAATTTGTTTGCTGCTCAAAAGTCAAATCATCTCGATATCCGATGGGATTGCCCTGAGCGTCAAATAGCAAGTTGTGAGGATGTGGTTGACGCTCAAAAATGTTGTGATCTGTGTCCCAATGTCCACCAACTATCTGAGCAAAGTATACTCGACGCCCTATATCACCTTCTCAATACACCCTCTTGATTACCTCTATCACATGGGCGTCATTCTCCCAATGTACATCAGCAATCGTTCGTGCGGGAAGGTGTCGAGTGTCCCCTCCCCACTTCCAAAACCATGTCAAGTCTTGACCCCAATATTCGCTATTACCTTGGCCCGGTAAATTTTCTTCGTTATGCTCGTAATGTGCAGGCATATGGCCTTGGAGGCCAAACATTTCGTACAGTCGTCGATGAAATGGAGCCTTGCATTGCGCACATCTCTTTCTGGTGACCATGTGGGGAATGAGACACATAGGGTGGTATAAATGTATATACGTACCGAGACTCCATCCACCCTCGGGGCCAAATGGTTCTTGGCACATAATACACGTCGTCCCGTCTTTTACAAACTCAGGAACGGTAGGCCACACTAGTGGCCTAGTGCCATCACGTTGTACAGGCCCGTACCTATAGCGCTCGATATCATATTGGAATTCCAAGGTTGGATCATGATTCCAATCAATGCTTGAATTTTCGTCTTTTACGGGCAAAGCATCGGAGAACATTTCTTCCACTCGAGGCCACGAGGTCAGGCCAAAATAACGTCGACCTCCATCATTGAATTCCGCAGCCACTCTCTTCACTTCAGTTTGCATTTGCTCGGTCTCATTTAGTATTAAGCTGCATACCAACTTCATATTGCACAATAATCGCAGCAGGTGCTCCTTCTGAGGATTCTGGACCATTCGCTGATTTTGAGCAATTATAGCACTCATGGTCCTTTCCATGTCTGTTTGAGCTGCAGTAAGAGACCGCACATCTTCTTCAGCTTTGTTGGCGTGAATTTCCATAGTGCGCATTGCGTTTGTTAATTCTTCAATGCTTGCTTTAGTGCTTCCAACCTCTGCTTCAGCTCGCTCGGCACGTGCACGCATAAGATCCAATGTGCCACCCTCTACACCTGGAAAATTTACCCGAGGCCGCACCGGAAACACATTTGTATTGCTCGGGCCTGGCCTATCTTCATCCGCAGCATACGTAGCACGTTCCACTACGACATCGAGTGGTGGAATTCCTTCCATGCTCAACCGCCTTTCACGGGCTACAAGGTCAACTTCACGCGCGACGAGTCTGGCATTTTCATCCATAAGGGCCTGAACCCTTGCTCTTTGAGCTTCCAACTCTGCAACATGTTGTCGTACTGCTTCCTCCTTTTGCGCTTGCAATGTTTGGACTAATTGGCGCAAGCGAACCACTTCCTCGTCAACGACTTCTACTCCCTCGCCAACAACTTGTACTCCCTCACCAGCAGCTTCCACTCCACCAACTGGACCCTGTTGGTTGAGATTTACTCCAGTGCCCGTCTCAACCGCTACTTCCATCAAGTCCATCTTTGGCTGCTCAGCTTGCTCTTCCACGTTCTCGTGCACATGCGATAAATCGTCCAATGGCACTTGAGGATTGGGTGGAATTTTGCGAGCCCGGTTTGGCAATTGATTATTCCGTTTTTTGGTCAGGAAGGTACTCCAATCCACATCCTTCCCAAGAATAACATCCGCATATGCCATTTGGGTCAATGAAAGTGTGCCGTCTTTCTTTGTTCTTCAACCCCAAATGAACAATGCCACTTCAATCAGCCGCTTCTTGAGGGCCGCGTGTTGACACATGTCAAAATTTACCACGCCTGAATTCACGTGCACCTGATATCGATCTTGGTCCCAATGGCGATTGATGTGGGCCCAATCTACATACTTCGTACATGTTGTTCTTGTCCATGGCTCACGCTCATCCATCCACCCTTCGTTTGCCAAAATATTCCGGTCATTGAATGTGTCCCAATCCAGCGTTGACCTATTCCCCCTCTTCTTTCTATTTGGGGGTTGACCTTCATGTCCTGAACCACCTGCTCCACCCTCAACGTCCATCCTTGATACCTGCACAATGACACACAAAAGTCTGTATGCGAATACACTGACAAATTGTTTTGCCTTCTGTTGCGTGAAGGCAACTGAAATGTGGCAAAACAAATGCCAAATGTATAACACTTCCTCTCAAATTGCAATGCAAAGCTTTCTCAAGCAAGGACAATGCAACTCAAAAGAGGAAGTGCTCAACAATGAATCCTTAATCTCACTTATACCCCCCAATTACCGAGCCGGTTGGGGGGGTAATTAAGGTCAAATCAGCCGTTTTAATCTGTAATCCAGACCGTCCAGGGCGCCGGACGGCCCGACGATCGACGGTCTGAACGTCCACTTAGGTTCGGCACAGGTTCGGGGCGCCGTCAAGAGGTTTGGGGGCGCCGTCAACAGGTTCGGCTTATAAAAAAAATCATTACGCCGTCCGCAAGTTGGACGGACGCGGCGACGGACATTAATTACGGCTCGACGGCCTGCCCGTCCCCTCCCCTCGACGGCCTGACTGTCCCCTCCCCTCGACGGCCTGACCGTCCCCTCCACGGAATGCCCATCCCTTCGACGGCTTGACCGTCCCCTCGACGGCCTGTCCGTCCTCTTCATTCAGCTAGATATGTATAAAAAAATTTATATTTATTTTTCAGAGACAAAATTACATGTCTTCTTCACTTCTAATAAAAAAATTTAGACTTTTTTGTGGAAAATTGTTTTTTTTGAGAATTTTTGAAGAAAAAATGAAGAAAAATTACATCAAATAGAAAATTATTTCAAAAAATCTGAAAATTTCACCATGTGGGTATATTACAATGACAAACATCATGGTGTAAACTCAATTTCCGTGTCATTCTATATTTAGAAAATAATAGACATTGAAAATACATCCAATGTTCAAATTGCACTAAAATATTCAATATTAGGAATTTTTTCAAAATTCAAATTGGAGTAAAAACTAGAGTAGATGCCCTTCATTTTGTTAGTTGGGCTCAAACTCAAAAGATATCATTTTTGTGGAGAAATTTTTCAGATTTAGAGCAAGGAGCAAGAACTTCCCAAAGTAGACTAAAATAGCATATTTTGTGATCCGTTTTTTTTAATAACTTCTCATTTAAGTGAAGACAATCACTAGCAAGACTACAAACTCAATTGGATACTCTTCATAACCCGACACAAAAGATCAACAAAGAATATGTGGATGAAAAAGTGCTTCCAATCACTCTCCAGCTTGTTGGATAGTCATCCAAGCGCCACAGAATGGCGCCTTCGGCGTTCCAGGGTTAGAAATTGAATGCACCGCCAGGACTTCCCTAACTTTCATGGACACAACCCATTCCTGATCGATGCCTTATGGTGGGATTGGTGGCTATGTAGGCTGTTCTGTTTCTGTGAAGCAGGAGATGAGCAGTGATTTATTACGGTGTGGTTCCCAAGGTAGTTGGGGCACATCACGATTGCCTCCAGTACTCTCAATGATGCAACCAACCTTGAATGGATTTTGCAATCAGCCCTTGGTTGGAAATAGGAAAGTCTATATGACTAGAATGGTTTGAATAGAATCTTCGACAGAAAAATTCATAGTAATTACGTTTTGAGAAATAAAAATCTGAAAAATTATGGCAACCTTCCGAACTCTATTTTTGTACATATTTTGTCCAAAAATTAAAATTTCAGTTGCTTTCTTCATTTCTCACATATGTCTTTGTATGAAAAAAACATTGATTATTCTTGCTAATGGCAACAGACCAAATCAATCATTCTGCTTGTCATAGGCTGGCTTACCTTAGTAATTCATCCAATAGCCCAGTATTCATCCATACATCCAAATTTACACATATATACAATTATTCATCCAAACATAACTTTGCCAATCTACAAATAAATTTATTCATTTAAGTTTATAAGTTGAAATGTGGTCCAAAAGATTCCAAACACAATCCGAAATCCTAAATTGAATGCATTTTTTCTATTTGTTTAGGATTAAAAAAAAATTCTTGAAGGATTTAAGGGTTTAGGGCGTGGGTTTAGGGTTTAGGGGTTAGGATTTAGGATTTAGGGATTCAAGGATTTAGGGGTTTAGGGATTTAGGATATTCATCCATTCATCCATTTATTCATCCAACATCCCTTTGTTCATCCATATCCCATTATCCCCTTTATTCATCCGTCCGCATATTTATTTAATCCTACACCGATTATTCATCCCCATTATTCATCCCCATTATATGTTGAAATGCCCATTTATGATTTATCCATACACATATAAATTTTTTCATCCATATATGCAATTATCAATCCCGAACCTACTTGGAAATCTAATCCTAATCCAATGAATTGCTATGAGAAGTATAGAATAACAACAATTGCAAATGAATGTCAACCCTAACCTCTAAACCCTAAACCCTAAACCCTAAACCCTAAACCCAACTAAATTAAAAAATATATTCCGGGAAAGCTTGTAAGTTTTTCTATCTTATTAGAAAGTTTCAAAAAATTTATGAGCCTGTCCAAAATCCATGTTGTCCCCCATAGGGACAATGTGACTTTAGGCATTAAACACATGTACTAGTTGTTTATATAGTCAAAGTTTGTGAAATTTCTGGAACACATTCCTACACTATTCTTGTACAAGATCCTACTATTAGAAATTCCAATTTTTTTTTTCTATATTAGCGGTAAAAATGGCGGATTTGAGTGGTTTAGAATGGAAAAGAGGCCATGAGACTTTAGAGGTTAAACATAAGGTATTACATAATAATCAATCCATAAGAAAAAACTATAGCACTTAATGGATCGTTGCATTATAATTTATAAACTATCAGGAAAAACATATAAATCACAAAAATGTAGAGTTAATATACTCAGTTCACAATTTTGGGTTTAGGCATCAAAATGAAACGTAATAATTTTTGGATTTCCTTGATCCATTTTTTTGAAACCACTACTATTAAAACAAAGGGCCCCCAAATCATGCACTTTGCAGTTTTTTTAAATTTATGCACCCTTAAAACAAATAAATAATCGGTGCAGTGCATGATTTTATTTCAATTTGTTCTAAGACCCTTAAAATCCAATACAACATCGCCGTCATCGCGGAATGCATGATTTTAAGGGTGTTTGTTCTAACACACTTAAAATCAGTTTTTTTTTTGTAGAGTGTACTATTTAGGGGCCCTATATAAAATGACATTAAGAAGCTTAAAGTCAATCTTACTTCTCATTTAGAATGGAATTCTATTCAGTTGCACACTTGCACGTACATAAAGGAACAAACATAGGAAAAAATCATCCAAGGTCAAACACAAAACTTCTTAATTGGGGTCCTAGACTACTATATTTTTATGTACATCCAAACATTTGATGCATTTTATTTGCACCCATTGCCAAGAAAGTTGTTGGCAATGCATGTGTTCTAGCAATCAAAGCATCTCTTAACCCTTAAAGTTCTTTGTAGGGCTCAATTTTGAATGCAACTGAATCTTC
The DNA here is from genome assembly GCA_951799445.1 of Pseudisothecium myosuroides. Classification (NCBI taxonomy): domain Eukaryota; kingdom Viridiplantae; phylum Streptophyta; class Bryopsida; order Hypnales; family Lembophyllaceae; genus Pseudisothecium; species Pseudisothecium myosuroides. The sequence continues at coordinate 52,322,166 of OX637287.1, read as the reverse complement.
AAATTCCTCGTAGATGAATTTCACCTTTGGGATTATTGTATTTCAATTCCATCCTTTCATGTAAATGCATCCTGAAATATAGTGTTTTGTTGAATTTTCAACCTATCTATATTTCAGAGTTCAGAATGTTCTAAAGACATTGTGCTAAAGTTTAGGGTGTCTTCATTATGGTTTTTAAAAGTTGAAACTTTAAATTTAATTCCTCAACCTATAAATTTTTTAATTCAAAGTCTACATTTCAACGGTTCAACCACATTTTGCACTTTTGATCCCAACTCAAAAATTGATGTCATCTACTCTAGTTTCCACTCCAACTTATGCTTCAAAGTAAGCCCTAAACCCTAAACCCTCCTTTTTGTTGCAATTTTTTGTGACTATTCACTATTTGATATTGGGGAAGTTTATGTAAGTATGTAACTTTTGCAAATAAGAGAGGATTGGGTTAAGAGAAAAAAAAAAAATTTAGAAGGGATTCCATATCTTATGAAAGGGTTACCGCATCATGTAGTCTACAAGTATTTTATATATTTTAAGGTTGTTACTAAAAAAATTGTAGAGTGCATGATTTGGTGGCTTTTTGTTAATAAAAGTATTAATTTGTTTGGCATTTATTTGTCCTGTAATTGAAACAAACAAGAACACTGAATTAGCACTCCAGAAATTCCCGCCACTGTAGAGTACTGTAGTATTTCAAAATTCAAACCCCTGACAAGTCCGAGAGTGGCAAACGAGGTAAATGAATAATTCTACGAACAAGGATTCAGCATTTAAGCCCGCATGCGACTTCCAGCAGTGTTGGGGATGGCCCGCTCGACGGCCTTCCCGTCCTGGAGACGGAATGTCCGTCCCCTCGACGGCCTGCCCGTCCCCTCGACGGCCTGCCCGTCCCCCCGACGGCCTGTCCGTCCCCTCGACGGCCTGCTCGTCCCCCCGACGGCCTGTCCGTCCCCTCGACGGCCTGCTCGTCCCCCCGACGGCCTGTCCGTCCCCGCAAATGGGTATATAACCCGCCTTTTCATTAAGTTCCGCACCAGTCTCTCCTGCTCTGACGGTGCTCTCTTGTCCTGGATTGGTTGCAGTCCTTGCTTGGGAGCGCGGGCGCTTGGATTGAGGCTGGTTTGAGGAATAAGGGGGGCGGTTTTTCACATTGTGGAACCCGAAACCCTAATTCCTTTCATTTTGATAATCTGTTTCTGTCTCGATGGCTGGTCGCGATTTCTCGAAGAGGAAGGTTGATGCCTGGTTTACAGGCGTTGGAGATGAACATGATTTCGAATCAACGGATTGCGTTTCAGAGGCCGTAGTTGCAGAAGGGGTCAATGCTATGGTTGGTGGAGAGTCTGTGGCTGCTGGAGAGTCTTCGAAGGCAAAGAAAAAGCAACGGAACAGGCACAAGTCCGCAAATCCAGAAAGGTGGCCAAGGAAGGTAGCAACGAGAAAATTGCATGAAGTGGCATTGGATTTTTTGGATCAATATACGATTGCGCAATTGAACACAACATATGTCTCACGCGGATCCGAGGGAGTGGATGCCATTAAAAACAAGTTCCGCCACTTGTTTTGGACAGCAATGAGCAAGGATGAGTGGTTGGAAGACCGCACAAAGGAATCATTCGAACATTGGTTGGATTCACAAGTTTCAACGTGTGTCTTCAACATTGCCCAAGTTGCTGAACACATTAAAGGCTTTCAAAGGACTGTGCCGCCCAAACAACAAGCTTTGAATTTGTTGCACAAGAAGGTGTATTGGTGGCATGATGCAATGCGACCACTGTCTTCACACAACATTCGTTCAGCTCCGTGGTTTCAACGAAGTCATAACTTGGCCTTTGGTCAAGTGGCTGCGGGAGGAGTGGTTTTCCTGGAAAGAGGAGTGGTGGTGGTTCCTTTGTCCGGCCATAGCAAACGAGGGGGCCACGGCAGGGTGCGCAAGGTTTGTCTTCAAAACTCAAAATATGTTCCCGAGAAGATGGTATTAGCTGGGAAGTCAGCCTTGGACGTTGGTCAATTGAAGAAGTCAAGGGAAAAGTTGTCCATCGAGGCACTGGCTTGTCCATGCAATCATCCAGGGGTTATTAAATTCTTTGCTATAAATGACATGACCATGGAATGCTATTCTCAATGGTGGAATGGAGGTACTCTCGGCGCCATGTTTACTCTTGATGAGAAGAATCGAGATCCGGATGAAATCGGGGAGCTGGCTTACTATGCAACTGCACAAACAATGCAAGAAGCCAAACGACTCATGGCATATAGGCGCAAGCGCACCGAACTTGCGTGGGCGTTGATCTGCATTGTGGATGCAGTGCAACAGTGTTCTGTACTCCACAACGACATCACACCCGAGAACATTATGCTTCACTTTCCAAATGATGATGGAAGAACTATATGGATTGGTCTATGTGATTGGGGAATGGGTAGCCGCATCAATGAAGAAACACCTTCTCTGTACCAATTTGATTGTTCACGGGCATTGCAGACCACTCGATCTAAACGTTGGTGGGTGGCTCCTGAGTTGATGTACTTGACTGGACAGACCGGAACTTCAACATCTCCAAGTCGCATGGTGAAGCCACCGTGTGTTAGTATACACACGGACGGATACTCCATAGGAAAATTGGCTATGAAGGTATGGAAAAAGGATCACGGAAATGTAGAGATGATTCCGGACCATACGGCATTTGGTACATTTCAAGCAACACTAGGCGAATTGTGCAAGGTGGAGCCACTACAACGACGCTCGGTGACATATGCCGTGCAACGATTAAGTGGTGCTCCAACGTTTTGGATACCACCCATGGATTGCTACCGCGAGGCACGCAAAGAACAAGAACTTGAAGACCAACAGGCAAGAAATGAAGATTAGAGAAAACAATATTAATATATATTATTATAGTTGCAAAATTAGTGTTTACTTAGCACAAGCAGGTCTTATAGTGTAGGCTTGAGGACATCCGTAGCATTGTAGCACACTTTGTGGCCTCAATCCATTTTGTACAAATTTCTTTTTAATATAAACTTCTTTTATCTAAACAATGAGTGTAATCTTTGTTCCGTTCCTTGCAAGTTTTTTGTAAATGAATGGTCTTGCGCTACTTGGTTTGTGTTGTCTACAAATCCTAATTCCAAACATTTATACAATAGTGGGTACTGAATGAATTGATGATTTGATGTGGTCATGTAGACTACCAAATATAATTTGAAATTAGAGACTTCAAGCTCTAAAGTCCTACTACCTTTTTTCCATCCAAAATCCCTTTAAATTTTTGAGTCACTCCATGTTTGATTAACCCCTAAAGGACCGTCTGTCCCTACGGGGGACAATTTGGGTCCAGGCAGGTTCCTGTAGCTTTAATTCTTAGAGAAATTTTTTGGGATTTTTTGAGGTTCTGCAATTGTGCAAGAGCTTTGTGGACATATAAATTTTATTTCAATTGGTGCCTGGAAGCAAAAGTTACAGGGAGGTGAAGCAAAATTAGATTTTGGCGGGCAGCACAAAAAAAATCACAAAAACTCAAAATATTTTTTAAAATATTTTTTTTCTAAGAGATTATATTTTTGCCTACATGTGAAGCTTTGATTCATTCTAATTGGACTAAATATGAGAAAGTTATGGACAATCATAGTTTTTCGGGCAATCTAAGCATCTTCTTGAAAAAATAACTTATAGAACTCATTTTTGAATGCAATTTTAACAATTTTTCCCAAAAAATTGTTAGATAGGTTTTAGTTTGCATATTAGAATAATCTAGCCATTGGGATTATTGTGTTTCAATTTCCTCTTAAAGCTATTAATAATATAGTATTTCTTTCAATCTTGAACCTACTACTACGTAACAATTTTTTAATGAATGAAAATTAAGTGTTTTTTTCCTAATTTTTTTTTCTTAGATTCCCAACTCAACTATTCAGCATAAAATATTATGAAAATCTCATGTGTAGTGCAAAAATATTAAGTTAGAAAGATTCAAAGCCAAAAAGTCTAGTTGAACAAGGTGCAAATTTTTTTGTTTTTTTCACTTTAAATGCAAATATCTTGCAATGTACTTGGTGAAAGTTTCTGAAATTTCTTCCACATATTCTTGTACTAGTCTAGTAGAAGATCCTATGGTTAGATATGCAAAAAACAACAATTTCTAAAGTTTTTTTCTCTTTGCAATAGAAATGGCAGTTTTGAGTGTCTTTTGACGGAAGAAATGCCTTAGTCCTTTAGGGATTAATGAGATGAAAGTAATGAGGAGTTTTAGTTTGACGGTAGTTATGGAATATTGAATTTGTACTTCAATGACACTTTGAAGTCTTTTTTTAATTCATCTTTCTACTATTTTTGCAAGAAAATAACATCAGGACGGCATGACGCATGAGGTGTAGATTATTTGTTAGAATAGTACACTTGTTGGTTTGGCCTGGCTTGACCATTTTTTATTCTATAACTACATAATTAATAATTTAAGGCTCTTAGGCTCTATTCAATCTCATGCCTATTCCTACAGTTGAGTTGACAATGTTACACTTCTATTGCGCAATTTTTGTAAATGATGAAAATCAAGTATATTTATCTCCCAACGTTTTTCCTATATTTTCAACTCAATTCTTGAATATAAAAAAATTTAAATTCAAATTGAATAGTGACAAATTTTTTTGCAAATTGCGGTCAAAATGAATCTAAAATTGCAAAGACAGCATTCCAAAAACCTTTTGTTCCAACTTCAAACGCTAATATCTTTCAATCCATCCTTTCAACTCCTTATGAAAATTTTACTACATGGTAAAAAAACAAGTGAAGTATTGAAATACGAGATCTTACGGTTAGATTTTGTAAAAAACAATTTTTTTGTAATTTGAGGCAAATGTAGCAGAAATGACAATTTTGAGTGTTTTTTTGATAGTCTAATGATCTTGGGAGTTGACATTTTAGGGGTTAATAGTTCCGAGATGGAATCAAAACACAAAAATTCCAAAGACCGAAAGACGGGCAATTACCATTCCTAAAGGTATGTTTTATATATACATTGAAGGGTACAAATTGCCAAATCGTATCCTTCACGAGAATGAAAGGAAGAAATGTAATATTTATTAATGCCGAATACAATATGCAAGGCATTGAGCCTCAAAATCGGAAAAAATAAAAAACCATTGCATTTGCCAATTGCCATTTGGAAACATGAAGACACTCTGGTCTTTTTCAAAATACTCAACGTCTTCCATGCCTAAGATTATGCACAGAAGTGTTTGCATTTGCTTCTCCTTGATTTTGTTGGTTACCACCAGCTCCCGCAAGTGGACCTTGTCGAGGCGCCCTGTAATCACTATCTCCTGGAACCTCACCATCTTCACCTATACTACCACCGATGGATTCACCATCATCATTAGATGTTGCACTACCACTTTCGCTGGACGCATTTGAATTGCGGTTTCGCTGTGGACGAACTATAGAAGACATTGTCCGAAGAGGTCGTTGGCCCGTTGCATCTAGAAGACCATCTGTATTGGGTGCTCCTACAATAACTTCTCTTGCAAAAGGCTGGGTTGCTGCTTCTTCCCTCCTCATCCTTCTACGAGTTCTGAGACCCCTTCTTTCACCAGTAGTACCTTCTTGTCGTGGACGCTTAGATCGAGTATTCGGACAGGTGGGAGGGCGCACTGAAGTTTGGTTTGGAGTCGTCCGCTCAGACATATTCAAAGTTTGGACAATACTAGCCAATCGTGTACCTATCGATGAAGTTGGTTCGAGGGGACGAACTTCGGAAGTCGACGGCCTTGATGCACTTTGGGTTCGTGGATTATCCAGTATTGGCATTTGACGTTGTAGTGCATCCGAGACTTGATTTGGAGGGGGCATATCCGATTCTCCACCATGAGGGGATCCTTCTCCATGGGTGCTCCTCATGGGCAATGCCTGTGGTACTACTACGTCTTGTTCACGTCCTCTTTCAACGTCAGTACCATCTCTTTCTGTAGTGGCATCAACTTGTACATCTGTAGGGTTTGGACATAGTGGTCTCGGTGCCACAACGTCCTCATTCGTATTTCCCCCACTTGGCCCAGCATTCCACGTTTGTGGCATTTGTGGTGGACTTCTTTCATGTCCCTCGTGGTCATTGTTGTTATTATCCTCTTCTTGAAAGTCAAATACGGATGCATCAATTAGAGGATCCACTCTTCTCATCCCACCAAATCTGTCGTTTGGTGGGTCATTGCCATTATTGGAACCATCATTTGAATCATCATCATCGGGGTCAAAGAGAACCGAACCACGGTCTAAACCATCAGACTCATCTGTCATGGAATCTTCTGACATCATATTCTCGGTGTACCACCTTGTCGGATTTGCTGCAGCCCTTTTTCTAAGAGTCTTGGAATTGGTATAAATGTAAACCAATTCCTCAGCATGCTTTGATGTCAATCTGTTGCGGGATTTGTTGTGCACAAACGAATACATGCTCCAATTGCGTTCACACGACGATGCAGAACACACTTGTGCGAGGATCTTTTTGGCAATCGGTGAAAGTATACGAGCACCGGCTCCGAGAAGGTCCCACCATTCGTGAGGCTCCAAATTTAAGGTGTGTACATCAGGAAGTCCACCAAAGATGCCTCGACGATCTCGAAATGCTTGGTACTCAGACAAAGCAGAAGCAAATGCTTGATCTCCAATTGTCAATTGGCGCAATACTCTCAATATGGCTTCTCTTGCCTCATCGTCATCCATTAGCATGACTTCATCAAATAAAAAGGGATTCAATAAAGCCCCTGCGTAATGCAAATCTGTCCTAAGCATGTTCCACCGATCGTAGAAGGCATCGACGGCGGGAACTTCATACCGTGGTTCCAATGAAAATGGTGGATCTTTCAAAGATAAAACATGCTTTTCCACGTTCTTCATCACAAGCCATGCCTTGGCCATGCACGGGTGCTTGCCATCAAACTCTCGAAGAGCAACCAAGACGGGCTCCACCATGTGCACAAAGTTCAAACATTTCCTCCAAAATTCATCTGTTCGCACATATCGTCGCACATTGTTAGCCTTTTCTTGCTTTTGACGTGATGTCAATTTCCTTGTGTACTCATTCCACTGCGCATCATGGACTATCGATTCCACCGCTTGCCTCACCTCCACCAAACGCTCATTCATGAGGAATGTGGTCGCAAAACGTGTCTCAACGGGATTTTTCAAAATTTGATTTGGAGAATGTCGTCGAAAAATTGCAAGTGGCATGTGATGCATGCGAATGTATTTCACAATTGTCTTTGCCTTCTTGACCATACTTGTTTTCCAGTCTTGCTTTCCCCAATCTTCAAGTAGAAGATCAAGTGCATGTGCTGAACAACCTTGAAAATATATGTGTGGAAATCGACCAAGTAACAAAGTGCCAGCGGCCAACATGTTTGCTGCATTGTCTGTACAAACTTGTACCACATTCTGTGCCCCTACCTCGTCAATGTAATCACCCACACAATTAGCCACGTAAGTAGCATCTTTGCATTTGCCTGTTGTGTCTATTGATCCAAGAAATACCTCTCCACTTGTACATGCCAACATGACATTCATCAATGGTCGATGTGTGACATTGTCCCATCCATCAGAGCATATTGTCACGCCGTATTTGTGGATTGATGCCCTTGTCTTCTCTGCTACCGTTGCAGCCACTTCGTCTTTTGTGGATTTCATGAGCTTTGTACGAAGTGCATGGTAAGCTGGAGGTTTGTAGGCAACTCTCGATTCAGATGTTGATTTCACTGCATCCAAAAAAGCAGGGTTCCTCGCTACATTGAATGGTATATTGGCTTCATAGAAAAATCTAGCCCACTTCTTGTCAAGTACTTGCTTGTTTGATGTGTTCATTCCTTCTTGTACAGACAATTGCCTCATTGATCAATTGTGGGTCGAACTAGGGTTGGGCGCCTCCGATGATCGTACTTGAGATCTTTGGCCTCCAGTGTTTTCCCCTCCCTCATTTGCTGAAACTGAGGCATCACGTTGTTGCTCACCACGTACTGCACTTGGTTGTATCGTTGATGGTGATGTCACTTCCACGTCGCCTACAGTTCCATCCGGAGCGACTGCAGGTATATTTCCTCCACAATTAAAAAACACCACTTTCACAGCTGCACTGGCTTTGTTGCACGCTCTCACTCCAGGGAGGTTGTCATTTCGTCTGTATCCCAAATGGAAAAGCAATCGATCCTTTCGATAACTTAACAAAGTTTGGCAAAATTTGCATGAAACTTTTCCATCCGATCTTAGGGTGTACCAAGGTTCCCAATGTGACCTTCCTCCTCCCATCGCTCTTATATGTTCTCCTCCACCTCCACCTGCATAAAAAACAATAAGATTAGTATTCTGTTTGAAATGTGATGTAGAAACAACACTTGTTGCTCTCACAACAAGTGCCACCACATCACACTCTTCTTGGACTTCGCTCTAGAGCAATGGTTGTACTCCAACCAAGTCACGAGAGGCAAAATCAGCAAGGAAAAGTAATCTTGAATAGGCGTAAGTCCTAAATGTACACCATGAAGCCGCTCCTAAAACCCTAAATCCGAAACCCTAAAATAACCCAGGTAGACGAACATTCTGACGCGACGGACATCCGTCCAGCGTCGGCCTATCCGTCCTGGCGACGGTCTCCCGTCCAGCGTCGGCCTGTCCGTCCAGAAGACGGTCTCCCGTCCAGCGTCGGCCTGTCCGTCCAGGAGACGATCTCCCGTCCAGCGTCGGCCTGTCCGTCCAGGAGACGGTCTCCCGTCCAGCATCGGCCTGTCCGTCCAGGAGACGGTCTCCCGTCCAGCGTCGGCCTGTCCGTCCAGGAGACGGTCTCCCGTCCAGCGTCGGCCTGTCCGTCCAGGAGACGATCTCCCGTCCAACGTCGGCCTGTCCGTCCAAAAGACGGTCTCCCGTCCAGCATCGGCCTGTCCGTCCAGGAGACGGTCTCCCGTCCAGCGTCGGCCTGTCCGTCCAGGAGACGGTTGCCCGTCCAACGACGGCCTGGACAGACTTCATCCGCGCCGTCGACGGTCCCGTCAGCATTGGCGACGGGTCCTGACGCGTCAGGACGCGTCAGGACGGACGTGTCATGACATCCGGACGTGAAAAGCCCACGTCACGTCCGGATAGACAACCCTGATTATGGCCAATAGTCTTGCATGGTCTATGGATCCAAAGGCATTTTTGAAGTCTATATATAATAGAAAAATGTCTTGATTTGTGAATCGTGCATCTTCTAGAGCTGCTATGAGAAGTTGTATTTGTCGAGATGTGCTACGTTCTGCTCTAAATCCTTCTTGGCTATCGTGAAGGATTTGGTGTCTTTCGCCATAGGCAGAAAGAATGAGAGTGAGAGTGCTAGTGAAAAATTTATATATAGTATTTGCAAGGGCAATAGGCCTATGGTTTGGTAATTGGGAGGGATCTCCTTTTTTATAGAGTAATATAGTTAGACTGGTTTTCCAAGATGCTGGGATTTGTTTTTGTTTATAGCAATGTTTGAAAAATAAGAAAAGTAGGTTATGAAAACATTGTGGCATATTTTTTAGGATTATGTTTTGGATTGAGTCTGGGCCAGGTGTTTTGTTATTGGCTAAGTGTTTTAGGCATATGTCATATGTTTCTTTGTCGAAGTAATTATGTAGAGGGATTTCTAGGGTCCCTCGTTTGTCTATGACAAAACCATCTAAATCGTGCCATGGGTATTGTCTCACGCCACAAGTGCATTGTGGTGGGTGTTCTGGTAGGTAGTAGCATGTTGGAACTGTGGGTCTATTGCTAATTGATTGTTGAGCGTGTATTTCGTTGGCGATGTCTTCAGGGTTGGTTAGCAAGTTGTTTTGTCTGTCCATAATGCAATCTAGTGTAGGTGTATTTTGGTTTTTGAACACTTTTTTATTTATTTTTTGGGGGCTTTTTTCATATAGTTGCATGTATTTGGAGATTGCTTTTTTAATACAATTTTGAGTATATTGGGTTGTAATTTTACGAGCTTGTATGTTTGCATTCTTGGCTAGGTTGGCTAGGGTGTTAATCCATTCTTGTTGGTTTGTTTCCTGTATTGCCGGTGGAGGAATGTGGACATGTGTATGGTTTTGTAGTTCCTCTATTATTGGGTGGGTTGCCCAGTTCGTTGTGTTTTTTGTTATGTATATTGCTTTTCTGATTAGGTGGTAAGTAGAGAGGTGAGCTTTCCATTTTTTTTGGAGTTTTCTTGGTAAGAAACCACCCTGTCGTGTTGTACGGTTTGTTAATTGGGGTAGTGGTGGTGCACTGCAATTTTCAAGTATTTTATTCGATATACTTTGGTTGAGGTGATCTAGGGTGTTGCATGCTATGTGCCATTGGTGGTCTGTTAGGTGTTCATTTGCAAGAGTGGTGGTGAGTTCATTTATTTGGAGTGCATGTTCTTCAAAAAAATTTGTTTTAAACTTTTCTATATTTTCTTGTGGAATAGGGTTTTAAATTCTTAGTGGTTTATTTATTCTTGGTTTATTCTTAGTGGTTTCTTATTTAACATGTACTAGAACATGTTAGGTACGTGTGGGAGAAGTTTGACATCAATCGGAGTCGTGCAACATAGTGAGAAAATTCTTGCAATGCAAGGTGGTGCCAAAAATTGCCCATACACTAGTGTAAATATGAAGCATCATTTTACATTTGAAAAAGTCAAAATTTGCAAATCCAAACGGTGACAAGTTGAACATGTTATTTTTATTGAACATAATTTTTTTTTAATTTTTTTTTATATACATACACCCTCAAAAATGAAAAATTAGTGCAAAGGCTACCACAGGCCAGGGGCTATTTGAAAAAATGGGAAGGAGCCTTGTGGAGGCCGTGTCCATCGCGGCCTGCTTGTCCCTGCAAGGGATGGCCAGGTGTTGTGGAGTTGCCCCCACCGCGGCTCGATCCCCTTCCTCGCGCGACAGATCTGCGCCGAACCCTAGCAGGCCAGCCTAACGCCACGCGCTGCCGGACAGGGTCCCCCGGCTCCCCGCATTATCAGGCGGATCTGCTGTTCACCAATAGCGTTCCCGCGTTCCCATCGCGGCCCCAGCGTTCCCTTACCTCCTCTCCGTTCCCTATCTTCCGTCCGTTCCTCCAGACTGCAGCCTTACCTGGTTTATTTGCATATTTGCCCTGTAAGTCATATGAACAAGGCATTTTCGGGTTAGGCTTTGAAGGGTTGAAATCAAGAACCCACTCATGAATACATTGGGGAAAAATAGAACCAATACAAAAACTACTTCTGTACAGAATTGGTAGGTAGCCTCAGTCATATAATAATGAAAAATCCGCTAATTATGAAAATTCTAAGTATTAGAGTGTCTTCATAATTTTTTCCTAAAACATTTCTTTCAATACCATGTGATTATTTTTAGGTGAAATAAATTTCCATTGTACAAAAACTGATGGCATGTGAGGCACTTACTTTCTAACGCGCTACATCACTCTAAATTTTCGTGGTATTTTTGAAAGCAACCTGCACGTCAACACATAAATTTATTGTCACATGATGGACAATAAGTTTTTGGACGCTTCACGGGATGGCTGCCATCGTTACAAACCACGCATGCACCCCTCATTGAAGTAGTTGCTGGATAACACACATTCCGTCCTCGCACTGGCTCCGGTAAGCGTGTTCTCAGGTTCCAATTCTGTGTTAGAGCCTCGTGTAGTTGAGTTCAGAATTGCAGATGCGTCATTGGCAGTCGTGGTGGATCCATCTGCTTACACTTGTCCATGTATATAATATACATGTTCACGACTATCGTGTCGATAAGGAAGAAGAAAACCCGGTGCCACCACTTGTGGGACCGAGTCTGGCAAGTGTACGAAGTGCGAAGCTGATTCGCTACATTGATGCCTCGCATATGAGTCATGTACTCTAAGTGCATGGGCGACGTCTGTATGTCATGTCGCGTTGCACCATCACAGCGCGGTACAGAGGCAACTGGAAATTGACAAGGGAATTGGAGTGGCACCATGTGAGTTGAAAGAATGAGCACAAGCCTCTTGTCCTTCCACATTATAGCACTCATAGACCTGGCTTGATGCATGCGCCATTTGAAGGCGCCTTGCGTACTTCTAGTGAAGGCCTACGTGTTCTTCAAAACTGAGGGCAAACCCACTCTATTAGCACGCATGGTCCCCATGGCATAAATTCCCTTCTCTAATAATTCCTTGAAGAGAGGGACGGAAGAGAAAAAGTTGTCCATTGCAATCACATGACCGCGACCTCCACTGGAGGCCAACAAACGCAGAACAACCTTGTATGCTAGTCTCGGCTGTCCATGGGGTGTAGCTGCTCATTTGCCACGACTGGATCTTTACCGCAATACACCTCAAAATTAGATACAAATTTCAAAACCGAATCCACTAGGCACCAGACCTTTATTCCCCACTTTTGCGGTTTTGCGGCATGTATTGTCTTGCTGGGCAGTATGTGCCCTTGTACCGGATCATCATCTCATCCATGGTACCAAACTTCCCAAGATTCCAAGCTTGCTGACAACTCTACCATATGTCATTGAGTAACCACCGCAGCTGGCCCATTTTATCGTATTCCGATTGCGCCTTATCGTGAACATAATGAGCCGGATTCATGAGATGCAAACACTTCATTAGTAACATGAAGCGAGCTCGGGATAGAAGGCCTAAAATTATAGCACAATGGAAAATAGACCCCAGCTTCTGACAATACGTTTTTATATTCGGTTGCCTTTTCATCCCCACGTAAAGAACTATAGCAATGTACACTTGTAGCTCCTTCACAATGCAAGGTGTCCATGATGGACCCCCTTCGGTATTCCCATCCGTATCCTCCATAGTCGCATATCTATTAGTCTATGTGACAATGTCTCTGAGAACATTGAAGGGCCAAAAAACATGAAATAAATGCATGAACATTGGGAAATACCGCCAATGAACGTCGGAAGAAGGCGCCCCCATAAAATCAACCGACTTCGGGTCATAAGTAAAATAATCTTGGTTCCACGATTCGTCTCGGTACATATACTTGATGTTGTCTGGGTCAGCGATGTCCCCCCCGTCGTCACTAAAATGCAGCTCCGGTAATTCTATGTCACTGTTGCTGTCATAGTCCACATCGACTTTCGGTGGCCACATTCTTCCTCTTCTAGAACTTGCGAAAAAGCCGCGGTTTTCCATGGGGGCTCGTCATAAAATCTAGTGGAACGACCAACACTCCATCCTCCATCTATTTAGCCATGGGAGGGGGCCCCAATGTTTAGAATAAGTAAACGGGTACATCATTATTAGTCATTCAAAGTGAAACTCAAAGGACGAGAAATATTTGAAGTAGAATCTCAAAAAGAGCAGACCTTATTGAACACTATATGACCATGAAAAAAGTTATACACATCTTATTGCTTCCATAAGAACTACCTGTTTCACTTTACATTCAACCAAAAATATTAGGTCATTGAAGAAGGACCTAGGACAATGTGGACCACATCTTGCTCTCTACTGGGTAGCTAATTTGATGCACAAATACTGAAATCAGATCACCATGCTGTCATATACAAGGTCACATTCCTGTACATTCTGGTCGGCAACAATGACGGGATTCTAAAGAACCAAAAATTGGGACATTTGGATATTGTATGCAAAAGTTATGAAGGTCTACAAGCTCTCTATGAGACATTATCGATAATAATATGACGAGTGCGCACATTTTCTTATATTTGACATGTCCTTGGCATTTCCACAACGTTCTCCGTTTCCGTTGTATTTCGTTTGTAACTCGCATATAGACATTAGCTAACACTAGTGGATTCACGCAATTCCTAATGCAACAAAACCATGTGTAGGGCTTCTGCTCTACAGTTTCGAAAGCCTCACTGCTCTCGAGGAAATAGTGAAATTAGGTTGACCCAAACTAATTTATCGATATTTGACACTATGTACATATATATTGCTCTTGCACTCGAGCGCACTGTTTTTCAAATAGCTTGTTTGTCCATAATCATAGAAATAGAAGTCTCAAAAGAAAAAAAATTTAGGAAGAAGAGGGTAGTCACATTCCAACATTTTTACAAGAAATTCCAAAAAAATATGCACATCTCAAAAAAGAAAATGAATAATAATTTTGAGAAAAAAAAATCATAGATCATATGAACTTTTCATTTAGAGGAAATAAATTTCCATGGAAATACATAGATTTGAAGAATTCTTTCATAAATTGAGCACAAGTACATGTGATATGGGGTGAAATAAAGCAATCTATGAGTACATTCAGGGAGATTGGACATTTTGGAACCTCTAATATGTGAAAATTTCAAATTCTACATCCTATGTCTATTTGAAAGATGGAATGCAAAGCATTCCTATATCCAGCTTTCATCTCCATTCCATGGACTGAGGACTTAGAAGAGAAATTTTATTATTTCGTGAAATTTTCTCTTCAAGGTCATGCAAAACAACATCACAAATTGTCGAGTTTGTTTTTACAAGGAAATGGACAATGACAGTACGGCTTTCCTCTTCATTCTGCAAGCACGTAGAGAAATGTAAAGAAGTAATATCTTTTTTCCTTCATAGATCAATTTATTCATTTGTTGATTTGTTTATTTATTTATTTCTAGATTTATTTATTTCTTGAATTTTTCCTTCATTTATTTCTTGACAATTTTTTTTTAATTACTTATTTATTTACTTATTCATTTACTTATTTATTGATAGATTATATATTTATTTTTCAGACTTTCAAAATTTTTATTTTTTTATTTTTTTAATTAATCTGTACTCTTTTAGTTTTTCTAAGTTGTTATTTCTATATTTATTTCTGAAATACGTGCACTACTATTGTGACATAGTCATTCCCTTTCCTTTCAGACAGATGGCCCAATAATGTGGAAAAGAACTTGGAAACATCGGGGATGACTGGGAAAGAGAGAAGCAGCACAGAAAGAAAGAGAAGACAAAAGCCTTACCTGACCAATCGGGAGGGCCGCCCTCAACGTCCGCTGCGCTCTCCATGCGCTGCCGGTCCGCTTGCTCATAGTGCAACGCCTCCTCTCCCGGCTCACCTGACGTAGCTGGCTCCACTAACCCGCCCAGCCGGTCGCTCCCTTCAACGCTGCCGCCGTTGTCTGCGTGGTCCGGAGTGCGTCGACGTCGACTACCGGAAGTCCCACCCTCTTTGCGACGTCGAGACTGGAACCCACTTATGCAATTGAATAGCATCTTTGGCGGCCAGAGCAATTCCTCCAACGTCCGCGTCTCAGGATCAACATACTAACCTTCGTAAAAATCGTCCTCCGATAATTCTTCTGAAGAAAAGTGGATGCCTACCTATTCTGCTTCCTGACTTTTGATGAAATCTGGATCGAAGTCACCAATTTCTTTGTTGGGAGTGTGGTCCATAAAACCAGGTATTGATTCGGAAACGGGCGGTACATACAACGGGGTTGGATAACTGTTGTGTGGCGATGAAGGCTGCGCTAGTTCAGGACTTGCGCTTGTGGATGCAGGCAGGGGATTACGGCTGGTGGACACCTGCCGATCATGGAGCCGGCAGCTACGTCGAACTGGAAGATCGTCCCATGCTACCTGGACATGAACATTTTGCAATGTGTGTATGAAAACATGGAAGTAAATGTACATCCTCTGTGTTCAACTTCCATAAGTGTAAATTTGATTTGTGAAGCTTGCTTCATCTCACAGAACAGCAATCCTATATTGACTGTCAACATGGGAGAGGCTCATCAATGAAATATGCAGCACATAAAATCTTCTGGACATGGACACTCAAAAATGGTAGATGATTTCAAACTTCAATTATGCGAGTTCAAAATGTAATGCAGCATCCACATTGACACAGTACTACACCGCTAAGTTGCTTTCATTGCATTTGCGACGACTCTCATAGCAGATCATGAGTTACAAATGTACATGCTTACCTTGTTGTAGTCACTGTCGACTTTCCTAAGCCTGGGCATGACTGCTACGACGAATGGCGTCAATTTCTACTGTGCTTTGCTACTGCGCTTCTTCAATTACAGAATTGGAGGAAGTTCATGAACAAGAAGAGGAGGAAAGTGAAGCACATGAACATGAATAACAAGAGAGCCAAGGACATGAACATTGTAACAGTGCAAATTCGCATTCCATAGTCACAGTTATTGCAAGACAAAATTTACAGTATGCAGAGAGGGAAAGAAGTATGGAGCTCAAGGTTTGAGCTACCACTTCAATGTTGCAGTACAATTATGATTTCCTGATCGTGATTGTTATCAATGAATCCAGTTGTCATGCTTATAGAAGACGTGATTTTGTAGGTTACAATTTTGTAGACTTTGGAAAATGAGGACAAATCGTCAATTATGCTTCAATTCAATGCTACCAACTCTTTCTGCGGCTGCAATTTGCAAGAAAGGCTTTGATTTTTGCAATTCAATAATACTTCTCTCTTTCCCAAAAATCTTGAATGTACAAAACTAACCACATGTCCACATTTCTATCCAAAAAAATTGGCGTATTCAAGACCAGCGCATTTTGTAATTTGATCTACCGCCTTGTTTCATGAGCAAGTGCTCTTTTGAGAGGGGCCGGCGGCGCAGCACCAGCGTCCGCCCAGTCGCTGACCCTACACAAAGTGCCACGACCTACGGCACCGGGCTCTGACCGCGCCCCTCACTTGCCGGACACCCTCCTCAACTGGCGGTCGGACCCTCGCAGGAGCTTCTGCAGGGCTTGTCAGGCACCTTATCGGAAGTGCGTAGCTCTCGCAGGTCTGACAGACCCTTGCCGGAACTCTCCAGATCCCCCACGACCTGTCAGCCCCCTCGTCCAACTTCTCGCACGGCTTGCCATCCCCTTCTCCGCAGCCCCTGTCAGCCAAGGCCGCGATTTCGTCCCCTCCGTTGGCTACTCAGGGGGTGCAGTCCATCGAAAAAATAAGGATATGGGTGCAAAGACTGGGTATTTTTAGGGGGGGTATTATTTTTTGTTCATCGTTTATTTTGCACTCTATGATTATATAATTTTCCAATTTTTCTCATTAAAAAAGGGACATACATTAATTGTAATTTCCAAATGCCATGAATATATCATATGCTATTTTACAATATATATTTTTTTCTATTGCATTTTTTGGGGTTTACACTACATTTTTTCCCACTCCTTTTTTTTCCCACTCCCTTTTTTTTCCCACTACTCACTACTTTCTATTGCATTTTTTTCCACTCCCTTTTTTTCCCCCCTACTCACTACTTTCTACTGCATTTCTTTTATACAACATTAGTTTTTACACTTCCTATTTTTTTTCCCTCTATTCACTATTAGTGAATCTAGTGTACAGTTTAGAGTTCACAAATACCTCAACTAACGCACATTCCTTTACCAAACATACATTCAATGCAAAGATAGAATCCAACAACATACAAGCTTAATGTGAAATTGGAGCTAAATGTATGTTCCATCTGACGACCACTAAAAAGCCACCCGAAATAGCATGTCCAATGTTCTCAAATTAATCATTTGACCAACCCGCCAACTCACAAGGCAGCACTAATTAAAGATTTATGTTCCAAAAAATGAATATAAAGGGGGGTATCCTAAATCCACTTTCTTCCTAATGCGTCCTATTGTTCCACACCCTAAAGTACTTAGAAGACACCCAATGACATTTTATGTATACTATATTATATAAAATCAATTTATAATTTTTTACCACAAAGTTTTTTTGGCACCCTACATTTGTTCGTACCTATATGGCTACTCCTAATACTTAGTGCACCCCCCGAGGTTGGCTACCCGGCGTCTTGTCCACTGCTGTTGATCTCGAAGCAGTCAACTCCCTGTGAGTGGCCACAGGCCCTGCCCGGACTACCCCTTCTCCCCCACTTTGCACAAAAATTGGCATAACTTCTTGCCAAATGCTCCGAATCCAAAAAAAATTTGACCCACAAGTAGCTCTCTTTATTTTGCACCTGCACAAAAAGTTTCAAAAAATCGTGAAAACGCAAACTCCCGTAGGTACATGACCAAAATGGCATTTGTCCCCCGAAGGGACAACGGTCCTTTAGGGGTTAAGGTAGAGTCCCTTTTGTACTACAACATGTTTAAATTTCACTTTATAATTCCAATTTCTCAATTTATGAGAGCAATTTATATGGTGGCCAACTACTTTAGGAAGTCACAATATATTCCATCTATTCATCCCTTTAAGATAGGCTGTTTGTTTTGTTTGTTTGTATGTGTTTGTTTGTTACATTGAGATCTCCTGAACAATGCGGCCCTTGATCGTATTCTTGGTACCGTCAAAAAGCCCTTGACAAAGAAGGTGCATGGGCTTTGTTTTGGTGGCGTTTGGACCTACGGTATGAAAGTTATGGAATTTTGAAGTTTTTCTTAATTAAAAAATTATAAAACTATTATTTTGATCGTAACAACCACCTAGGCTACACTAGTTATTTTCATATACATAGATACAGTAGCTTCCAAAATATTTTGTAATTAATATACTTACACTTACAAAAATTGTCATATCTAATTGAGGAATTAGAGAATTTAAATAATATATACTAGTGTGTTGGTATGTGCCATTGCCACAACCAGTATAAAAGTAAAATTTATTTTTTTATTTTTTTATTCATAAAATTTTAAAATTCAATATCTTTTACACTTTAGATTTAAACGCCGTGGAGCAAAGTCCAAGCACTCTTCCTTGCTGAGGGTTTTTCAACGGTACAAAGAATGCAATCAAGGGATGCATGGTCCACAAGATTTTGTAACAAACAAACAAACAAGAAAAACAAAACAAATAGACTATTTTAAGGTATGGATATGGATTTAGACATGCAATGGTACAAGTAATACTATTGCATAAAATAAAATTTTAGAATTTAAAAAAAAATTGCAATTTTTTATAATTTAATCAAATCTATGAGTGAAAAAAAACTTTCGATAAGAAGTAAATTTTTTCAAGATTCTTTAATTAGTGGAATGAAAATTCTTTTAGGAATTTCTTGGTAAAAATTCACGAGTGTTAAAATTTTATTGAGTGAAATGTTACCAACTAAAATATGACTCCAAATATTTACAGTTCCTATTATTCACTCCAAAAATCTCCAAAAAATTATAGAAATTTTGAAAAGCATATACATTATTTTTCATTATATTTTGGAGATTTTTAGAATGAATGATAAAAAAACATAAATATCTGGAGTTATAATTTAGTCAATAATATTTTACTCAATAAAATTTTGAAACTTGTGAAATTCTTATCAAAAAATTCCAAAAAGAATTCTCATTCCACTTATTAAAGAATCTTGAAAACAATCATTTTTATTAAAAGTTTTTTTATTAATAAATTTATTAAATTATAAAAGTTCAAAAAAATAATAATTTTAAAAAGCACTTTATACAAGTGTCTTTGGGGGATTTCAACATGTCCAAAATTTATTGAAAAAATCTAATTTCTCAACTAGATATGGCAATTTTTGAAATGTAGGAATATTTATGAAAGCTATAGTGTATAAACACATATTTCTAATATATATATATACATAGCGTAACATAGATACGTATAATCAATTTACGATTTTTCAAATCTACAATACAATATTTTTTAATTTATGTAATTTTGTCTATAAGATTCAATGTATTTGACTCATCTTCAAAAGTTTTTAATACTTAAAAATCAAGATTTGCAATGCACACCTTTGCACAATATCTTGAATACGAAAATCATATTTAATATTTATATCAAAATTTTAAGGTAAAAATAGAATTTGAAGACTGTTCTAAAGAAAGATAATAAAATAATACTTTGATAAAATTTATTTAACTTCAAAGTTTTGTCAACAACAAAATATGGTGCCTTAAGCACTAAGGGGGTGATTTACATCAACAACAAAAAGCTTCCTTTTGACTTCAGTTTCTAAGCTACCTTAACCCAAATTTCTTTGATGATCATCTTTCCTTAGCCACATTGCATACACATGTGTTGTTTTTCTTGAGAAATTTTCAAGTCCCCATATGACGACGAGGCCAATTGACCCCCCACTAAAATTAGGTGAACTATAGTGGTATGCACCTTATTAATGCTTAAGTTTGAATTCATGACCACCTCACTGGTGCATGTGCCATGTCCAAAGTCACAAAGTCAAAGTCTCCAATACCTCTTTATATAGTGACACAAATAACTTCAATATTAGAAGGTGGTTTAAACGTAAAGTATAATTGTCTATAGCAATTTAAATCCTTTAGGATCAACTCCATGGATATATAGTCAATGTAAAAAATTTCAATTAGTTTGTTGGAAAAATGTGATTGTTACAATTTAATAACAAAATATTGTAGCTTACTAGAAGTTTGGGCAACTTTTTGCCTAATAATTAATAAAAATAGTTAGGCAATCCAAAAAATAATGTATTAAAATCAAACAATTTTAGAATATAATTAAAATAAGTTAGGCATTTATCCAAGTTATTCTTACAATTTTTGGATAATTGTTGCTACTTTCATCTAAGGCGGCCGCATTTACCTAAAAACCTTATTTTGACCTCAAAATCTAAAACTCTTTATTTTGTGTGTCAAAGATTGTTGTGTGTGAGAGATATGTTTTCTTTGTGACAGATTGTGCTTTAAAATGGTCAAAATGGTAAAGCGAAAACTTTACAATGTTTGTTTCAAGTTGCAAGATTGTGTGAAGTAAGTTGAATTTCTATAAATTAGGTAATACTTAGAGAGATTTGGACAAAATAGTTCAATAATTCCCCCAAAATTAAGGCACACTTTTAATTATGTATTTTCTGACCAAGCTGCTAGGAGGTTACAATATGCTTTTTTGGGTATACTACAAGTAAAAGGGGTGTTTTAAATATAGTCTAAGTAATATAGTCCTATAATTAATGACCTTTCAGGAGATTTTAGTAAAATTTTATTAAAAACACATGTATTTCTAATAAAATGCTACTAAAAATCTTCTAGAAGGTCATTACTTATATGACTATACTACTAAGACTATATACTTAAAACACCCATTTTGCTTGTAGTGGTAGCATTTGAATAATTTAATTTATTCAAATTTCTTTTTGAATTACAAATAACATTGAAGGATGGAATGAAAAATTCTCAAGTTCTTTTAACATCCTACATCCCTCACAATAATCTTAAAGACAATTATATGACTACGATCAAGCTAAATTTAACTTTTGATGACACAATTTTAATATTGTAATATGTGAAAAATTTCTTTTACATAAAGTTTGATTTTTTTTTTTAAATTAGGTGTAAAGATCAAATTATTGTGATTTAACCCCTAAAGTCGCAAAGCCTTTTTTCCATCAAAAACCTCTCAAAACTGCCAATTCTATAGCAAAGAGCAAAAAAGAATTTTAAAATGTTTTTTTTGCATATTTAACTGTAGAATATTGTACTAGACTAGTGTAAGGATGTGTGGAAGAAATTTTAAAAACTTTGACCTTGTAGATTGCAAGATATTTGCATTTAAAGTGAAGGAAACAATTTTTTTTGCACTTTATTCAACTACATTTTTTGGCTTTGAACCTTCATAACTTAAAATTTTTGTTCTATTAATTTTGAATTTCTAATTTTATATGATGAAGAATTGAGTTGAAAGTCTAGGAAAAAAAATCCAAACAAATTTCACTTAGTTTTCACTCATTAAAAAATTGTTAGGTAGAAGTAGGTTTAAGATTGAAGGAAAATATAAATTGTTAATAGCTCTAAGATGGAATTGAAATACACTAATCTCAACGGTGAGATTGTTCAAGGAAGAGATCTTAACCTTGTGAAACTTTTTTTTTGAAAAATTGTGAAAATTGAGCTCAGGAATGAATCCTACAAGTTAATTTTTCCAAAAGATGCTATAATTGCCCGAAAAACAAGATTGTCCATAACTTTCACATAACAAATCCAAATGAAACAAATCAAAGCTTCCCAAGTAGATAAAAAATATAATCTATATGAAACAAATTTAAAAATTAAAAAAAAAATTCTTTTTGATGTTTTTTTTTTGCCCACCGAACTAAAATTTGGGCTTTTTGTGCTATAACTTTTGCTCCCATGCTTCGATTGAAATAAAAATTATATTTTTGGAAAGCTAACATGTTTCCTATCTTCACTAAAAATTTCAGGAAATCATGACTAATATTGAGACCGTAGGAGCCTGCCCAAAATCCATTTTGTCCCACAAGGGAACAATGGGACTTTAGGGGTTAAGAAAAAATTCTAATAGATCATGTTGCAAGGTTCTAACACCAATAAGGTTTCATCAACTTGCAAGATTCCATTGAAAATCACTAAGAACATCATTAGGATTTAGTGGAAATGACCAAATGAAACGTTGTGAAAATGAAAACATAATAAAGATCATGAAAAATGAAATTGTAAAATAGTTTACATTTACTACAAAAAGATGTTATCAATTGAATCTATCATGAGTACTTTGATGTTATCATTAGCGTAAATTTTCATATGTTTATTCTTACTTAATCCTAATGACATTTCCATAGATTCTCAATGAAAATCTTGTGAGTTGATGATACCTTTTAGATTTTGTTACATTGTAGCAAAATTCATTGCAGCATGTGTAAATAAAAATATATCAATCTATTGTGTAAGCAACATAATGGAGAGGCAAACCTCTAAACAATTTTACTTAGAACCCTTCACTGGCAATTTTGCAAAGAATTAATTGATTTCAAAAATTATAAAAGAAAAAAAAAAAAAAACCCATGAGATAATCAATGTGTAATATAGAACTTGATCTATGGATGGAATAGACATCAGTATAGGTCACGACAACATTTTATTTAGCCCTACACCTTAAAAAGGATCTCTATTGCCTCAAGGGATCCAAAATTGACCTAAGTAACAATCTCAATGCAAAATTTCAATAATTTCACATTAGAATATAACTTCTATTTGTACTTGAAAATTAAATTACATTCAATATTATCACTAATCAAAATTTTCACAACTAGAATTTTAGATTCATGCCTAGAATGAATATATTAATTTTAAAGATTTACAATGTTTTACCAATAGAATTATGCGTCAATTTATGGTTCACCTATCAATAGCAAATAGAAAACTCATAACTTATTCTTATGTTGCCCAAATAATGCATAGTGAATATTTTTGGAATCCTTTTTCATTTACCAATTCGACTTGATAGAAACAATTTTGGCCATTTAATTGTAACTATGTTTAGTTGCAATTTGTAGTGATTAGAAGTGCGCATACCACTATAAGCATTCAACACATTGGATTTGTGGCATCCTCATGCCATTCCTAATGCCATTTGCTTTCTTCTACGTTAGTGGCTGGGAAGCCATTGAACTAATGGGAATTAAGGTTCCCTCACATTATTGTTGTAGTGTACTTTGTTGATTTTGAATTTTGTTTAAACCTTTCTAACATGTTCCTAGAGTGGTGAGGTTCATTGGTGATAATACCTTTGATTTTTAAAAGGTAATAAAATAAATTGGGATTGAAGAATATTGCAAACAAAACACTTTTCTTTTTGTCTATAATATAGTGCACTTTTGTTCTTGTGCAATAACATGTAAATTTTAAATACCAAAAAAGCCATATATCAAAAAAATATTATATCATTCAAATGAAAAATATAGGCAGCCCCCTTGTATTGGACCCAATATCTTGTTTTTATCTAGCTAAGGTCAATTTGTGTGAATGACAAAATTAAGTGTAAATTGTGGGAAGTAGGTGAGTAGCCCTACCTTTGTTACCGATAGCTGTGTGGAAAGAAGTTGAGAGCACTTGGTTGTCTTCTATGAACTAATTTCTTCTATATAACTTACTTTGCGTAGGACAAAAATTGATTGTATGTGGAAACAGTAAGTGAGGCTATTGCGCTTCCATCTAACAACACATAATTTGTGAGTCAATCAATTTCATGCATTTGTCAATTCTATAAAATCACTATAATTGTAATTTGTGAGCTATGAAGTCTAATTGCATAAGTTTTGTGTAAGGAAGATTCTGGTAATTCCACCAAACTTTGTGACTTGTTTTTAAAACCTACCCTAAAAATTCACATCAAAATAACTTTTTTATCAATTACACTCCCTCAATAGATTGTTTCCATTGTATTTGCAAAATACTTTATAATATATAGAACAAATTTGTTAATTACAAGAGTAATTTTATCCTATGTACGACAAAACTTTCAATAAGATAGTTAAATTTTTCTTGAATACTGGAAGACATTTCATCATTAGTATGATTTTTATCAAATTGAATGCATGAATGAGCTTTAAAATAAGAAAATAATTTTTTCTACTTTGTGAAAAAGCAATTTATAGTGCACTTTAATCTATATTTAGTGCCATTGGCACTAAAATGTCAATTTATTTGTCAAATGTTGTTGATAATATAGAAGTGACTTCCTATGAAATCATTTAAAAAGATATTTACAAATAGTGCCACTTAGAAAGTTATCTACACTACACTAAATACAATATTTAGTGTAATAACACCATGTCAGAAAAAAACATGGTTTCAAGCTAGGTACAATATTGTATATATTCAAATAATGTAAGATTTTAATATAAAAAAATGAAAGGTTAAAATGAGAGACAATGTTTTGTAATTCAACTTAAGAATAAAAATCAATTAAAAAGAACATGTACGAGTGATAAATACACAGTAGTCACATACAGTAAAATGGTTGGGAACTTATGCAAACAATTTTGACAAAGAACGTGTGAAGTTGACAAACAATCCATTCCAAAGTTGAGTACCACAACTCCAACAGTACCGATTGCACACAAGAGGACCAACGACCAAAGTTTAGAGTTCTAATGATACAAAGGGAATCCGATCTCCAAAGTGTTGCATGTCAAACTACGTAAACCACGTCGGAGAAATGTCCCGTACGTTCTCTGACCAGATTATAAGCCAAAATTAGGGTTCTTTGCCCGATTATGCAATTTTGCCAGCGTAATCGGGCATTATGCGTTTGGCATTCAAAAATCTTTTTTCTTCATCCATTTCTTCCGTGCAGTTTACATCGCGCAAAGCTTCTCGTTGTCAAGCATTGCGCGATGAAAGAGCCTCCTCGTCGGTTCCGCCCTCCTCGTCGACCCTTGCCATCGTGCAATGCCCTCCTCTTCAGACATTGCCCTATATGAAATCTCTTCTATTTCTACACATGATTTCCACATACGGTTTCTATAGTAATGTCCAAGTTCTTATAGTGATGAGGCCTCCACATTTTCCAAGGCCTGATCCGTAATTCTGTAATCCGTGGATTTAGTTGTTTGAAAAAAAATTTATAATTTCGTGGAGGAGGAGGTGCCGCAGGACCAACTGTGAACGGTTGTGGGAGCACAAAATGTAAGGATAAGGTTAGTTAGCTAGTAATATGAAAGAAGGAGTGAGAAATGGTAGAATTTTTAGCTTTTCGCAAGGCTTAAATACGAGTTTTACTAAAATTAAGATTTCTCCAGTATAGGATAATCGTAAATAGATAAATAGGTTAATAAAGGGAATTAAAATTTCTTGATTTTACCAGATGTCCGAAACCGGATACGAAACCGGGGATTAAATCTGGACTTGTTCAATATACCGGGGCCGGGTATGAATATGTACCGGAGGGTACCAGAGGATACCGGAGATCCCAGAGGAAGCTGTTAGGGCAATTCTGCGATCCAATGGCTCTACCAGAAGATAAGGAAGACCGTTTAACGGTCACAATCTTCCGGGATTCCGGCGGAAATGGGAAACCCTAACGGCTGGAAAACGGCTGGACGGGAGAAGACCTAGGGGTCGGCGTTTCTGCTCGCACTTCTCATTCTGAGAGTTGTAGAATCCTTGGAGCGCTCGGAGTGGTTGTGTGGTGAGTCAAGTTGCGAGGAGAAAGAGAGAGCTTCGAGTTTCCGGACCCGGGAGAGAGATAAGGACCAGTGCTGGGTCGGAAAATCTGTAGCTTTGCATTAGTGAGGGATTGTGTGAGGTTTGTTTTTGAGAGAGATTTGTAGAACTTTAGAGTGTAATGGTGAAGGGTGAAGGAAGCAGAGCTACCACCTTGAAGTTCAAGAACGTTCTCCCGATTATCCCGAAAGATCCTGGTTACCGGAAACAATTGGAGGAGGACCTGGATCAAATGGGATGTGCGGGTTTTCTACGCCGACCCTGGAAGCTGAGGAACGAGGATATGATCCGGGAGCTGACGAGGGACCAGTCGAATGAGTGGGACAAGACTTCCCGGGCGCTTCCCAGCAGTTGGACTATCGATACCTGGAAACGGGTTTACGATTTTCCTCGTCCAGGAGAGGGTATAGCTTCCCGAACGCTCAAGTTTCATGAGGGTAAGTTCTCTGAAGTTCCTCACAGCAATGATGGGTACACCGTAGCAGACTGCAAGGATGCAAGAGAGAAAAGGTTGCTAGAGTTCCTACTCCCGATCCTGTATCCGGAGCAGCCAACCCGGATTACAGTAACTTGGGCCAATACGATATTCGAGGCACTGAGCGGGGAGAGGAAAGTATTCTGGGCTGGTATTGTGAAAGAGAGAGTAGCAAAGATGGTCTCATCTTTAGGAAATACCAAGGCAACTGCGATAGGACCATTTATCTTTCACTTGTATGAGTTTTTAGGAACCCTGAGAGGTCCTGAGAGAACTGCCTATAAGGTTGCTGCCACGCTCATGAAACTGAATATCACCCCAAAGGGAGAAGAAGAGGAAGAGGAAGAGAAAGACGAGGAGTCAGAGAGAGAATCATCAGAGAGGAAAGAGGAAATCCCAGAGAAAGTTTCAGCCTCAGAGAAGAAGAAAGGATTCAAGAGTGAGAGTCAGGAATCCCCGGAACCGGAAGTTCCCCGGGATGACTCGCTGGGAAGGATCATTCAGGATTTGGAAAGGGTCAGAGAAGAATTAGATGTTGAGAGAGGAGCAGTCAAGAGCGTATGTGGGCTGCTGGGTGGGATTGAAGCATCTGAACTCGCGGAAAAAGTAGAGAATTTACTCCGGGATAGGGAGAACCGAAAGTGGGAAACCCGGGTTAAGGAGTTGATTGATCAGAACCAGAAACTTACCCGGGAACTAGAAGAGAGTAAGGGGGGGAGGAAACTTTCCCTAGAGGCTGAGGAGACTCTTTGTAGGATTAGGGCTTTTGTGTCAAATTTGGGGAATGTGATTAACAAAGCCAAACTGTTTGATGAGGAAATCCATAAGTCCGGGACTGAGGCAGCAGTTAAGTCAACAGAGGTCCTGGCTGAGTATTCCGATGTGATGGAGAAGTTCATGTACGAGATCCGGGATGTTCTCCAAGAATCGGGACTGTTCAAGGGCTCTAAGAAGGTGCCAATGTCGCCTCCCGCAAATGTGAGGCCAAAGAGTAAGTCCAAGGAAGAGAAGACACCCGCCAAGGAAACTTCCAAACGGAAGTTAGAAGGTGGAGAAGGGTCAGGACATGGCTCCGGATCCAAGGAGAAGGCCCGGAAGTCCGGATCCGAACTCGGGACACCCCAGAGCAAGGATTCGAAGCCATCTCCAACGATGCCCAGCACCACAAAGAAGAAGACAACACCAAAACGAGGGAGGGAGGTGACCCCTGTGAGTTACCATTCCGAGGAGGACAAGTCGCCGAGTAACTTAGCGAAGGATGGCAGCCAGTCTGGATCCGGTTCCCAGTCCAAGTCACATCCGGGCACGAAATCTGAAGAAGAATCAGAACTGGAGGCTATTTCCCCTTCGAGGTTCAAGGGTAAGTCTGCCTCGGCGACTAAGGTGAATATGATGAAACCACCTAAATCGTCTCCAAGCAGGAAACAACCCGCCCGGAAAGGAGCCGTCAAGCTAGAGGAACCTTCTTTGAAGCGGCAGAAGAAGTAGTTAGGTAGTTCTTTGGGTTGACCCTAGCATGGTTAATATTAAAACTCAAGTTTTTGATAGGTAGGAAGCAGTCAGTTAGCTGCTTTTTAGTCGGATGCACCTGGACTTCACTTTCCAGGTTTTTAGGATCTGAGATCCACATTTTGCGGATTAGCTGGGTGTGATAGGAAAATCAACGTGGGGAGGATAAGGGAATGACAACTGTCATTTTCTGGTCCTCTGGTTTTGATTCCCAGGGGCCTTTAGGGTTCTCTGGGTGTTTGGTATTTAGGGGGCTGATTTTGGTTTGAAGCCCCGGGTATTCTTATGTGTATTTTCTGTACTTTGCAAATTGAATTCAGATTTTCACTTCGCAAGTACTGGTCTGAAAAGTCTCAGTCTGTGTTGGTATGCCATCAGTGTGTTAAGCATTGGTAGTGCGGGTAGCTGGTTTGCAAGTGCGGGAGCAAAATAGATAGCCACCAGATTCTCTCTGGATCCGGTTCTGGGAGTAATTGGGATTGGTAATAGAAACCTTGTGTACTAAAAGGGAGTTCCAGCTACTGATGTTTCTGGAGTGTCTTATGAGCGGGATAGCCATTCCTAGGCTAGATGAGTTCTTCAGGTTGGAGAGTGAGCGCTAGCCGACGTCTGATGAGGTCCTGCTGTATCCGGAAGAGAGGAACAGGAAAGTAGATGGGATCTATTAGTATCAGGATATCTGATCCAGCTCTTGGAATTCTATCTGGATAGATCTGTCGTTGTAGTAATGTGAGGATTGTAGGGGTTTCCTGAGTGACCTTCTTGTCTGGAGTAACTTCCCGGATCAGTTGTGAGGAAATACTTGCTTTCTGGTTTTCTTTGTTTTCTTTGTTATTTCTCTTTTAGTGGAACTTCAGCCACTTTAATCTAGTGAAGGGTAGGATTTACGTGTCCTTCTTTAATCTCAAGAGCGGACCCCTCTGATGAAGAGGTTAAACTATAATATGGTTCACTTTGCTTACTAGATCCGGATCCGGGAAAGGTACAGGATTACGACACTCATCCTGGTTCTTCATTTAGTCAAATAGAATACTAAGTTACTGATATTTTCGTGAAGAGATGCAAACCTAGTTCTTGTTGATTGGTAATATGTTTGAGAGCTAGGTTGAAATAGGAGAAAGTTAAATGAATACAGATCGGGAAGTCTAGATCCTCATTTTTAGTCCCAGATTCTGTTTGTGTTGGGTTTGTATTCTGGACCGTGTTCCGGTTATTTTGAAGAAACTACTAGTTGAAATCCTGTGGGAACGATACACGAGTCATCTTAGATGTTTTTATACTAGATTAACACCTAAAGGGGGATTTGTGCTTATTCGTGTTACGACAACGGTGCTCTTGGCCTCAAATGTTTTGTCTTGAGCATTGGAGGACCATAGAGCCTCGGCGATGATCTACGCTAACCACTTCTCTCGCAACTTTTCCTGTGATGTTGTCGCCTTGTTCAAATTCCAATTCCACCCCTACAGATTCCTCCGTGAGAACACACGGGCATATCACCGCATAAAGATTCCGCTCTCACACACCGCAACTTCCCCTTTTAGCTTTTTGCTTGTACATGAGGATGTACCTGAGCTCCTTGTCCATGCGCACTCAGGTCAGGTCACTCCAATCCGGCACGACTGAGGTGTATACTGTGCGGCAGCGTTATTTTTTTTGGCGTTGTGGCGCCAGAATGCACCACGAAAAATAGTTTGGCGAAATGACATTAAAAAAAAAAGGGGGAAACATTTTGCCATGTTGGCGGCTGAACCTGACCAGCTGGTGCCAGGTCGGCGCCCGTCAAGTCGTTGGATTAGGGCATGTTCGCTAGAGTTTCGTCCTGCGGGCGCCCTCTCCTGCCTCATTATCGCCACTCCTCCTCATTCTTGCGCTTCAGTTGCTCCGGACAGATTTGGTGTATTGCCATTGTTTGCGTTTATGTCCACTCTCTCATCGCCAGGGGTGCGCATTTGTCCATGATGTTTTCGCCATTAGCGCTAGTTTGCAAGTAGGGTTCGCCAATTACGCTCCAAGGAGCTACGACTTTGTCAGGGGTTTGTGCATGGGGTGTACGTTGCAAGGAAAAATCATCTCCACCTCTCTCGATTGATTGCTGGTCGTTAATTGTTCTTCTCTCTACTTGTTGTTTGGTGAAATGGCGTCTCCAAGCATTCATGCACGTCGTGTTTGTGGTATGCAGTTTAAATTGGGTTTGAGGGAGGGTATTTTTCATGACCTTCCTTCCTGTTTTTCGTCTGGTGGAGCTCCTGCTTACCTCGTTGCCGATCACTGTGAATGTGTTTGCCGTTTTGTGAGTGTCCCCCAGCGAAGTTCCTTTACTGACAATTGTAAGCTATGGAGTCTGGTGACGATGATTTTGGGCAGGATGCGGTCGCCAAGGCCGTGCGGACTGCCTCAATTGCATTGTCCACCAAGAAAAAGGCCGAGAAAGCTGCCAAGGATGCACTCGAGTTGGCCCGCAAAGAATTGAAGCGCAAAGGGAAGGCGATTGAGGAGCGCAAGGTTGAGGCGCGGAAGAAAACTATGTGGTCATATTTTAACTCTTCTCGCGGTGCGTGGGGGGGACAACCTCTCTCTCTTGTCCTTGATGGATCACTCCCCGACTTGCCCGGTGCTGAGCCTAACTCTGGTGATGAATACCCCAGCGATGACAATGGCGGAGGTTTGATTGGCAGCAATCAAAAAACTTCGGTGTCTGTTGACACTATTTTGACTCCCAGTTCTTCCTCTGGTTCGGGCGATACCATCATTCTCAGTACCAAGTCGCCAATCATCACGATCTCGGAGGAGTCGGAAGAACGTGACAACTTGAAATTGGTGGAAGTCCCAAACGATTCGGAGGGGTCCAATGCCGACTTTCAATCTTCCCCATCGAAGAAAAGAGGTGCAGGTCGGAGGAAGTCTGAAAGTTCTCGAACCAAAGCACAAAGGCGCTATGATCGGCATCGCAAGTTCCAGACTATTTGGGCTGCGAAGATACCTTGGGCTGAAGGGATTATGGCCACCGATGGACTTCTCCACATGGTGAAGTGTAAAGTCTGTAGTGCTGTGGACAGGAAGCCGTGCGTGATGGCTCCAAAAATCAGACACCCTTTTCAAGCACGACGGTAAACGGACAGCAAAGAAAGATTTACCACAGCACGAAGTGAAGGCAGGCAAACAATACATTGCCATGCAATGCAAACATCAGAGGAATCTGCGTTTGTATGCAGCGAACCCCCCACGACAGTGTTGGAGCAGATGAACCACTGCACGACATTGGAAGCGAGGAAAAAGAGGGTCCAATTCGCCACCGTCTTCCAACTTCTTTCTGATGGTCGTTCGATGTTGGAGTTTGAATCTCGTGTTTCTTTGTACAAGTTGTTGTCTGTTCCAGACTTGCCATCTGCACATTGGTGCGACACTTCGGGTTGGGTGATGGCCGGGTACATATATAAGCAGGTCATCGAGGAAACTAAGAGGTTGATAGGCTCAGCGAGGTACTTTGCAGTGACGTTTGACGAAGTCACTGCAGTGGATAATAGTAGCTATCTCTCCGTGCACGCGTATATTGTGCAAAATTGGGTCAGGGTTCCCCTGTTGATTTCACTGGAACGAGTGGAGTGTTCTCCCAATGCAGAAAATCTCACCGAATTGATAGTGGGTGCAATGAATTCGGGAGGGGGCTTGGATTCTGAGTCTATAGCAAAGAAACTCCTTAGTTTTGGGGCCGATGGTGCCTCCACGCTTCAAGGGACACGATCTGGCGTGACACAGCAGATTAAAGAGAAACATGCACCATTCCTCATTGGTGTGCACTGTGTAGCACAGCGATGTAACTTAGCCTTTAAGGCATTGTCCAGTCTTGGAATTTTTGGTGACATTGAAAAGCTCTTGTCTGTTACTTATGGTTACTTCAGCAAGAGTCCCAAACGATATTCGGAATTCAAGCAGCTAGCGGAATTGACTCAGACGAAGGGGCTGAAAATGCTTCGTAACGTGCAAACCCGTTGGATGAGCTTGATTGAACCATTGCGTCGCATGTTATCCGAGTACCGGACGCTGATCTACAAGATGACCGCTGATCTCCACGAAAATGTGAAGGCGGAGGTCAATTCTCTTCAAATTCTTCTATGTATTGTCTTTGTGGTTTAGATAATGTACTTGGCTAGTTGCAGTTCCACCTCCGATCTTGGTTTTGGGCGTTTGGTTGCTAGTTGGAAACTTAGAAACTCTTTAAATATTAGCCATGAAGATTACCAATCTTTTTCCCTTTTTTTTGGGCTGTGCGGTGGTGAACTTGGTGTACGGTGGTGAACTTAGAGTGTTGTACTCTGCTTTGACTGGGGTGAACTTGTTGTTTGCGGGTGAAATTTAGGGTCATTGTTCATTCTATTAAATGATGAGTTCATGTGCCTCATTACCTCATAGTGTGGTTGTTTATTTTATGCAGGCTTGTCTAGAGCTACTGCTGGACCCATTTACCATGTTGGGAATGTGTGCTTTGCTTCCTTTGTTGGAGGCCATTGACAAGCTCGTAAACTTGCGCAGAAGCGTGACGTTTACATTTGTTTTTTCGTAGCAGCCGTGAAAGTTTGCCAGGCTGACCTTTACCGCATGTACGAAGACAAAGGTACCTGTTATAGCTCTGATGAATTCTAGAGTTTTAACAATCTCTTGGACTGTAGCCATGAGCAAATCCAGATCAAGTGGATTACGGATGTGAAGGACAACTCTGCTGTGTTGGTCTTCATCTGCCATGGCGAGCAAATTCCAGCAGAACACAGAGGCGGGCCAGTGGATCGGGCAGTATGGGCGAGTTTGCTAGCCAAGGTGAAGCTGGAATGCACGAGTAAGTGGACTTGCGATTTCAGTTTTTTACTTTAGTGGTGCTCAAATGCGTGCTTGTGTTGATTTTTACTTGTACTTATATTTGGAATGCGGTGATGTGATGTTAAGGCTACTTTACTGAGCAAATGTCCCTTCTGTTGGTTCAAGTCTGCTTTAACCGTTGTTGCCTTGTTTCTTTGCAGGTGCTGCTAAGCTTTTGATCTCGGAACTGGATAACCGGTTCCCAGCCCAGCACGTGATGAATGCGTTTGGAATCTTATATCCCCAGTATTGGTGTGCAGTTGGTGCTGAAGAGGCATTTGACAAGAACCTCCAAATTCTCATGGATACTTACGGGCATGGGAAAATACTCGGGGAGGGTGACAAAAAGCTTCTCATCAAACCGGCGATTGACCGTGATGCCCTAATCTCGCAGCGCAGTTTATTCAAGACCTGCATGAAATCGAATTCCCGTGCAGCCTTGCTCCCTCCCTATGATGTCAATCCTCTCACGAAGGTTTGGCGTGTTTTGGACAGCAACAATTCATTGACACAAAATTTTGGTGAGTTTATAAAGCTTGCTCAAATGGCAGTGGTTCATGTTCTTGGATCCGTGGAGGATGAGCGACTCTTTTCAAGGATTGCGTTCCTAAAGTCCAAAATCCGCAACAAATTGGAGCACTTGCAGGTGGTAGTCGGCATGTATTCCCAGCAGATCTTCACACTTGAGAATTTCCCGTACCAGAAAGTTTTTGATGACTGGTTCGTGTCTAGAGGGAGAGGGAGGTATTTGGCTAGCTTGTAGTAGTTAGCTTTGGGGTCGGTGCAGCAGTACGCGGAGGTCGCTTGGCAGGTAGATTGAAGTCGGCAGGTAGATTGGTGTTGTAGACAGTATTTAGGGTACGTCATACCTTGCCCTCTCATATCCCACTCTGTATTTTCCTTAGTGACTCTTGTTTGAAGTCACGTTCAGTTGGGAATGACTCTTATTTGAATTCACGTTCAGTTTCCTTCCCGTATGCAATGTTTGAAGTTTGTGAAGTGCTCAATGAACACATTTTAGGGTTTGTCTTATTCAAGATGATTGTGTACCTTATTGAGGACATGTTTTGGAAAGTTTTGAAGAAGACATGGTAGTTGCCGATCTTTTTACTGCATTTTGATGTCGTAGGATTTTTTCTTGCAGAGGAATCAATTAGCTTGGAGTTTTTGAAGTACTGATTGCACAATACGTTAGGAGATTCCTTGATGTTGTTCTAACGAGTGCTGAATGAACACATATTTTAGGGTTTGTGGGTTGTCTTATTTAGGAAGCGTGCTTTTGTGAGTTCACGACTTGGCAAGTTCTGAAGAACCCTAGTAGTCCTTGCACTTTCCTACTGTTTTTTTGATGCAGTCGGACTTTGAGGGTTTAGATCATTATGTAAGTTATCAAACTGCAGTTTGATGAACAGTTTAGGAACGACAGTAACAAGTTTATTAAGAAAAACTATTATGTATGAGTGTGCTTACATTTGGAAATCACTCAATTGACCTCACTGAAATTAATGACGTTAGTACTTGCAAGTAGGGATTTTTTTTTCAGATTTTTTGATTGTCCAATACTGATGGCGATGACATAGTGAAACGCCTGAAACCAGTTCAGTGTTGTGAGCTTGATGTCACGGGAACTGGTCCTCAGCCAAGAATTCGATACATGTTTGATCAGATTGAGAACAGGTAAGTATCTACACATGGCTACCTGACTTATACAATTTCTTTCCCCACCGTTATGAGCTCAACTTATGGTTTTTATCTACTACCTTCTGCCGGTACATATGTTGCAAACATTTGTGGTAGTAGAACAACTTTAGGTTGCACTTACTTTGCCCTCTTCTGAATTGACTAGAGAACTTGATGATCTTCTTGGGAACTCGTGAATCAGTTTGGTGCAGTGGATAGGCGGATACAAAATTTTGATAAGGTTCTGGAGGATAGCTTGCATCAGAAATTGGACGATCATGTGGCCCTTGCCTCCCAAGTGAACTCCTGTAATGATTTTGCTACTCTGTCCTCCCCCAAATGTCCTATTCTGAACTCGGAGGGAGGAAAATACTGTTACAAAATCCAGTGAACTGTGTGTACTGAAATAATGTGCTCGCTTGTCATTTTTGAAAATGGATGTGCAGGAAAGAGTTATGGTGGTAAGTAGGGTTTGTTGTGAAGGAGAGGGTCATCTGAATGATAATTGTGTTCTTTTGGAAGGGAGGTGGGTATGCTAAAGGGAAGCGTGTGCACTTTCACTAAAGATGCAGGACATGGAATCCTATAGCATCGGAGTTTGCTTCTGGTGGTTGCAGGGCAGGGCGTAGCTTCAAACAGGTAGTATTTTCTTTCCTCTCAGCTCACAATTCTGTTGTTCATTTTTTGCTGGTTTTCTTACCTTGGCATTGGAGGGGGTTTGGGGTGGGTGCAGGTCTGTGTTCTGGCATGGACACATGGTGTTAAAGTTGGATCATCCAAATTTCTTGTACCAGTAGTGTTGTCAATGTTTATCATGGCATTAGTGTTCATCTTAGCTTGTTATTCAGGAATGGGGGTATGGAATTTCAATCTCACGCTGAACCTGCAATTTTCATCTCACTCTGAATTTTCTACACGCTGAATTTTCATCTCAGTCCAAGATTTGATGGCAATCTTTTTTTTAATTAGCAAGTATGGGTCCGTTTGTAGGGTGGCTGCATTCTAGAGATCGTCATGATATTATGTTAATGAGTGCTAAGACCTTCTGTTGATTATGTGGCCTGCATTAAGTAGAGGACTTGTTGAGTTTGCTCTACAGGACATGGGGTGTGCAGGTGTAGGCTATTCCATTAAGGAGTGAAAGGAGCGATAACTAACTGAATTTGGAAACTTGTTTGTCCAAATGTGTTGTGTGCACATTGTGATGTTCCCTATTGAGGATAATGTTTTTCGCCTAATAAATCACATTCTTCCATATCAATTCGCCTATATTCTTGCACAGTTGCGTATGAGTTCGCCCAAAACGCTTTTGAAACGTCACTCATTTCGCCATAATTAACTTATTGCCTTATTAAAAATCGCCAAAAAATCTTTCACAACCTTTGTGACTTCGCCACAAGGAAACTACCGACCAGCTACACAGGTCACCAGTGCAACTCTCAATATGCAATAAATATCGCCTTTTCGTTCAATCAAAAAATCTGAAAAAAAAATCGCTGCTGTGCGGGACCACGGTCTCCTTGAGGTAGGCTTTGATGCTGGCAATAGGCAGCTCAAACGTCCCGCTTCGAATTTAGGGTTTAGTTTTTCATCATATTCGAATTTACTGAACAGTAGTTGCAGACATGCAATTCTGGATGTGTCAAATGGCGGGGCATCCTTCACTGTTTTTGCGCAAAACACAGGTACAAACGAGGAGAAAGGAAGCTGAATGGAGTGCCACTCTTCCTTTTCAATATCAAATTTGCAGGTGTAGCCCATTCCAGTCCGTGCTGGTGCGCACTCTGCAAGACTTCGAACTGCTTCAGAAAATCAGCAAGTGGAAACTAATAGTGCTCCGGCTATTACACAAATGACGATTGTTATTACAGGTTGGAGCCCTTGCAAAGATTGGTCAGGTTGTTGCAAATCATAAAACTATCATGCGGTGCAACACTGAAGCCCGCCATGTCACATAAGGTGACATTGGGACCATTCTACATTCAATTATATATAGTGTTAGATGAACTCCCTTAGGAGTTCACCTTAGTTTTGGATGTGTTTCATTCAAATGTTAATATTCATTCATCTTAGGGTTTGAGTGTTTAGGTGGGGAGAACTCCTTGGCTTGACATTGTTGTCAAGTCAAGTTTTGTGAGTATTTTGTGAGGGTGTGTTTGTTAAGCATTCCTACTTAGTTTTTGATTGCATATTTGATGTTGGTTGTGGCACTTGATCTCTTCTGTGCTACAATCTTTATTTACACAATAGCCATATCCAGTTAATTGCCCGGCATACCATCAAAAGTTATTTAGATAAACAAAAACATAGCCACATCAATTTGTGCATCTTGCTTCACCATCACTACCAACAACAACAATGCTAGGTTTAGAGCCAACACCCTAGCTTTTTCCATCACCAATTTACTATATTTAGTATTTTAGACAACTTGGCAAATAACTAATTGAGACCAACAACTTTCAAACCAAGTTTGGTTGTTGTACGTATATAGCCCCAAATTAAAAAGTCAAATATAGAATTAAGAATAGAGTAGATTGCAAATAATGAGGGGCACAAGATCAATTGCTAATTAAGATTGCACCATATGAAGCCTCTTGTCTAAAAAATTTCAAACATAGACGATCTAAGAAAAATCGATGATTTGTATTTGTTTACTATTCTTTTGAGTTTGTACATGACTTATCATGCGTAGAGGGTGACAAAACACAAGAAAATCAATGCTAATCAAGTCCTAAACAACACTCCAATGTTCTTATCTTAGAAGCTCTCCATCTCCAAAACAAAATGAGCATGAAGAGTCACTTTTTTCATTTTGGGGGATGTTTTAGGCATCCTATATGGTACTTGAATGATATCTTGGCCATGAAGATAAAAACGCCTTTTTAGTTGGAATTATTAATTGAAAGTTTCTAGGAAAAAACTTTTATTTATTATTCATGCCATGTAGATTAAACTCAAGATTAAATGTGTCTAAAGGAAGTGGTAGTATTTTCTAAGTCTATTCAAGTTGTATCATGGATTAGTCAAATTACCAACTAGAAAGCTTCAATTTATCTATTTATGCTCTTTTTAGTAGGCAATAGAGCTTTTAATAAAATTCAAACTCCTTGGTAATTAAATTAAGTGCATTAATATGTAAATTGGTCTTCAGGCTTCAACATCCTAGTCTAAAATTGTAAAATTTTGGAATTGCATTTTTCCAAGCATTATTGTGACCAATAGAAGGGACCTTGTGAGTTTGTTTTCAAGGATTTTACAAATGATTGTAAGGTGCATGTCCATGAAGTTTTTTGAAAATAATTTTTTAAACGCTTGAAATTTTACTTTGCAAATTTGAATATGAAGTTGTTATTATGAATGCAAATTGAGTGGCAAATACATCGTTTTAATAGTTTTTCCGTCAAAGTAACATTGACAACTTCAAAGACACTATGTAGGAATTAGTTTAGAAACATAACTATATAATAGGACAACGAGGGTCGTGACAAGTGAACTAGACTATTTGTACAAGCCAATCAATGTTTGAAATGTAGGGGGAAGACAAGTACTTTATACAAGTGGGATAGTATGGTAGATAGTACACTAACAATCCAATTGGGATATGTAAATTGCAATATGTTTGGTATAATACAAACCAAACATGATTTTTTTAATGATAATTGAAAGGGAATGTATTTTTCATTTATTTGTTAAGAATAGAGGATGGATTTTGATTTCTAATTTTCAATATTAATGTTATATTGTATGTCTTCTAACAGACATAGAAACTTTCATTGATTTTTGATAAAAATTAGATTGTTGTCAACCCCTAAATGCCCGAGGCATCAAATTCAGGTGTCAACACCACTTTAAAGTTAAATAAAACCTTTACCAAGTTATTATTTTTAATAATTTATATTTTTGAAAAGAATATTTTTGAATTCTAATGTTTGCATCAAAAGTTCAATTTTGAAAATGAATGATTACAATTTTTCTATTCAAGATTTTGTGCCAGGGTGTCCATTGCAAATCTTGATTTTCTAGTTTCGAAGTTAAGGCTTTTTGAAATGAGCCTCAAATACATTAGAACTTGGGAAAAAAAACAAATTAGAAATTCATTTAAAAAAATTGTAGAATAGATTTTAAAAAGCTATAAATGGATTAGAGTTATGCATGTTATGCCCTTTAGCCTCATATTTTTTTGGTAACCAACTTCTTAGTTTTGACATGTGAAAAGAGGATTGAAAGATTTCAAATCACTTTCACAATTTTAACACCCTTGTGATCAAACATTATTATAATTTTTCAATCCATAGGTGATATTGTTGTATTTCACTAGTAGAAAACTCAACATCCAAATCAGCAAAAAAGTTTTTTTTTTTTTTTTGATTTGGTCGCGTTGATCATCTACTGAAATTTGTTGATTATTTTTGTTGATTTGGTCAATTCCAAGTAGGAAAAAAAAAAAAAAAAAAAGTTAATTTTTTTTGACTGCCCGAAAATTCCAAGCAACAAAAAAGAATTTTTTTTACGCTGCCCGGAAATTTCGGGCAACCCTAGCCATCACCCGCTGCCCATGGGATTTGAACTCAAGACCTTGGGCTTCGTAAGCAAAGGCTCTAACCAACACACCACACTTGTAATCACATGTGAAATGTATATATTTTTTTCCTACTTATGCATTTAGAATTTTGTGTTTTCAAACTCAACAGACTTGGGCGGCCATTTAGGCATAGGAAAACAATTTTTTTTCAAAAGCCTTTGAACCAGAAAAAGTTGGAACATCGAGTTAAGTTTCATCTCCAAAAATCCGTTTGAGATTTCAAGACTCCAATCAAAAGTTATGGACAAATTTCAGAGAGGATGTTTGAAAATGTCAAAGAAAATGTCCCTTCCAACCCCTCTCTGAAATTTATTTATAACTTTTGATTGGAGTCTTGAAATCTCACACGGATTTTTGGAGATGAAACTTAACTTGATTTACCAACTTTTTCTAGTTCAAAGTTTTTTGAAAAAAGTTATTTTACTATGCCAAAATGGCCACCAAAGTCTGCTGAGTTTTAAAAAGAAACAAATTGTGAATGATTAAGTTAATAAAAAGTTCATTGTGCATAGAATGCCAACCGTGGTGTTTTAACTCCTAGAGAGGACCAAATGGCATTTTTTTTGTTTTTTTTGTTTTTCTTCAAAATTTTCACATAACATGTGGTCAAAGAATAGCTTCAAGCTAGCCGCAACAATTTCTGTAACTTTTGGCAACATAATTAAAAGCTATTGCATGATATATAATTTTAATTGTTTGGTGGGCAACTTGGGCAACTAAAAAAAATCATTTTCTTAAGAATAAAAAATTTCAACTTGGTTTTAACATTTATATTTACTTGAAAAGCTTAGAATCATTGCATTTGTACTAAGAAGAAAGGTAAGAGGAACTTTATTTTCTAGGCAACTAAGAAATGTCTACTCAAAAATGAATTTTGAAGTCCTTTATTTAATTCAATTTTCAATATTTGCAAAAAAATAAAACCATTGAATGTAGATTATTTATTACAACATTTCAAACATTAGCATTGGAATTTTTCAATTGTGTAACTAAATTGTTAACACTTTAGTATTTTAAATCATACTCTACTTCTTTTTTTATAATTTTTTTTAAGTATGAATATGGAATGTTTTTTGCTGAAATATTTCTTATTTATTTCCAATTTATTTCTTCAACATATTATGGAGAGTAATAAGTTGTAGGATCTACACCTTTTTGTCCAAAGAGTTTGTAATGAAAGATGAAATCTAATTAATCATTTGAGAAGGGTTGAAAATACTTTCTTTTTGAAATCCAAGCGACATAATCTTGCAATTAGTAAGGTTTTCAATGTGTTAACCTTGCCCTGTTACAATAAAACAAAAACATTCTAAAAGATTCCAAAATATTAAAATATTCTCTAAGATTCCTAAAGATTCCAAAAAGATTCTAAAAAGATTCTAGATTCCTTGAAATTTTGTTGATTTGGTCATTGCACTATCCAAATCAACAGAAAGCGGTTGGTCATTTTGTTGGCTTGCACAGAAAGTCCTTACACTGCTCTAAACATTAGAAATGAATAGAAATCAGTTGATTTTCTGTTGTTTTGGTCATGGTTTTTCTACTAGTGTTTTCTTTTTTTATGTAATCTCTAAGATGTCTAGTTTGAATTTGTATGGTTACAATTTTTTTTTAATTGATAAAATTTATTATAATATTGGTTTTTTGTTCAATTTTGGGCATATTCCAAGAAGCTCAAAAAATACCTTGGGCATTTAGGGGTTAAAAATGTCTTTCAAGTTTCTTCTTTGATTGTTTCCTATAAAAGGATATTCTAAATTTTTGCTTTTATTTGGCAAATATTAGTAACTCCACTACTTCCAACAACAAAAATGATCATTTTGTAATTTAGATGTTCATTGTGCTAAATTTTGATATTCAATCTTGAATCCAATATGTGGGGGGATGTGGGCCTTGCCATTACAGAAAATTTCAGCCCTTCGGAGGGCTACTCCAAAGTGACAAACCAAGCTATCTCAAAGCTTGGTCTGTCACTCTGAAAAAGTGCTGCAGTGAGCAATTAGCCAAGCTAACTGCTTGCTGAAATAGTCAAATTTCGCGATCAATTTAAAAAATTAATTAATTTTAATATTTTTTTAAGATTATTATTATTATTATTATTATTATTATTATTATTATTATTATTATTATTATTATTATTATTATTATTATTATTATTATTAAATAAATTTTAAACTCTTAAAACTCGGTTCCTACGCCATTGACATTGCAATTTCAAGTGGGCAGGAATAGGGAAAAAATGATTTTTTCAGCCCCCAAAAAACAAATTTTAGGGTACCTTGGAGGATTGTGGAGTAGCCCTCCAAAGGCCTAAATTTTTCTCTAATGCCCAATGCAACTATTTTGAAAAGAGGATGGAGTCATTTGACTCAAATTTTGATTAAGACGAATCATTTTAAATTTTAAATTTTAAATTTTAGTTTAGTTGAGTAAAATTATTTAAATCATTTCAACAAATATAAATTTTCCAAGTGCGTCCTAGTGTTTGCCATTTTTCTTGTTCTAATTGGTTAGTGAATAAAGCTTAAAATTTCCTACAATCCGATAGTATTTTAATTCACATAAGGATGGAAGTGCCCATTTCCAACAATGCACCCTAAACCAATCTTAGAAACATGTCCATCTAGAATTTTCAAAATGTAAAGGTCATGTACATGAATGAAGAAAATGGTTTGGGTTGCTCATTGGAATCTCACTTTGATACATTATATCTTTTTCTTTGTACCTTGAAAATTCACTTTTTCCTTTAAAACCATCTCTAGACTAATTTTGTTTACCTTTTTGCTAAAAATAGGTGCCTCTACCTTAAATTTGCCACTCAGAAAGTAGGGATTTTGAGTGCCCATTAAGCTGGGATGCAATAATACAACGGCAACAACGTGGAGGGATGGATTGCTCCCAAGCCAAGCGCTCTCCAAAGTCTTGTGATGGAAGCAATCTGCCGTGCTGTGCGATGATGGAGGACCTATCCACCAAGGCTTTTTCTTCATTTTTTATGAAGTGTCAAAGTGGCGACATAAAATGTTACAATGGTGCTCCAAAGTTCAACATTCATCCACCTATTGGATAGAAAATATCACATTAGCACATTTCACATGTCTGTAATTTTATATTCATCCACCAAATCCAATGATTTCATCCAAGATTTTTTTTTTGAAGTTTTTTGGCAAAAAACTTCACGATTTTTTACCAATTTTTGGCATTTTTTTTTTTTTTTTTTTCTGGTGCAATCTGGCACCAGAAAGTCCCCCCACCCACTGCACTCGCACGGGTCCCATGGGGCCCAGACGCTTGCCTGGCTTTTATAGTAATTGTGCACAGCAAGCCAGCCCGCCCAGCCAGCCATTTGCACTTCACTTCGTGCTCCCGACGTAAGTTACGCCATCCCTGCCTGCCAAATGACGTCCAGGTCCTCCGTCCGTCCGTCCGTCGTCTCCTCTCAGAAGCGTAAAAAGGCGGAAGTGCTGAGCTTTCTTTTTTCTGACGGAACATTCAGTTGCGTCGTCGAACAGGCATCCAACACAGACTGCGTCGGTGGCGTTGGGTTCACTCATTCCCCATCGTCCCCCGTC
The DNA here is from genome assembly GCA_951799445.1 of Pseudisothecium myosuroides. Lineage (NCBI taxonomy): Eukaryota > Viridiplantae > Streptophyta > Bryopsida > Hypnales > Lembophyllaceae > Pseudisothecium > Pseudisothecium myosuroides. Next base: position 52,279,615 of record OX637287.1, on the reverse strand, counting down.
AGTCAAGTCAAAGTCTCTCACCGCAAGGCAATTGCATTGGAATTGCATTAAGCGAAGCTGAAGGTCTCTCCCTCGGCTCCTTCCTTCAGTTCCTTCTCTGGCTCACTGCATTTGCTCTCTCCCTCTGCCTCTCTCCTTTTCACCATGCCCTCTGCCCTCCTTCGGATGCCCCCTCGCTTCTCTCCTTTCTCCGCATACTCCATGGCTTCCTCTTCGCCTTCCTCGGACACTCCTCTCGTCGACCGCGTGGTCATCGTCGGCGGAGGCCTCGGCGGGCTCGCCGCCGCCCTTCAGCTTCGGCGGGTCGGAATTGATGCCCAGGTGGGATGCCCATTTTCTCCTCCTGGGCTTGCATCTCGGCGCTGCTGAATTGCCAATTCAGTTCAGTTCAGCTGGGGTGGGGTGGGGTGGCGTGGGGTCGGGTCCACTACATATCGCCAGATACCTACAGTACAGTAGATCGAGTCGGTGCTCAGTCCCTGGCGGGAGGAGCACTGGGATGCTGGCGTCCTCCGTCCAATTTCGATTCGGCTCACCATTCAACTGCAAATCTAGAGGATAGGGCTCCTTGCATGGACGGTGGGATTCGAATCGCTTAGTAGGCAATCACGCTTTGGTGAGGCGGAGACGAAGTTTCATTCTGATGAGTCCTTCATTCCTCGTTACAGGGCTTGATCATTCGTTAGGTGATTTCGGATATGCGCAGCACGGTAGGGGATGATCGTCTGTAGTCGCTTTGTTTTCTCGATGCAGCTTGCCCGCCGCTAATCATATTTTGAACTCTTTGCGAGGCTCTTTTCAATTAGTCACGACGCTCCGTTTACTTCACATTTCCACTACTGTAATACGACAGACCCCGTGTAGAAAATGATTCTTCTATCCAAGACGCTCTTGATTTTAGATGATCGAATCAGAGTGAATTAATGAATTGTTCGAAAATGTCGTGTCCAAATATGCATCAAGACGAAATTTCTCTCCAGTCTTCACTCTGTTGTTTCACAACACTTGCCACCGGGAAAGACTGATTCCGAAGGTTGTGACTAGTCACCAGGGCCAACTGTTGTGCATCTAGTGGGAATTTATGGAATAGCAGGTGGAGATTGGAAGGGATTAGAGGACTAATGTCAGCACAATACTGAAGTACCTCGTGGCATGGCAGGTGTATGAGAGGGGGGGCAAACTTACTGGTGGTGAGGGAACGCTGCTCTCCTTGTTTCCCAATGGATGTAAGAGTCTTAGCCAGGCAGATCCAAACATTATAAAGAAGGTATGTTAGTCTGTTTTCCTTGGTGCTAGAACATCATGAACGCTTCTGTGTATGTAGAGAGCTACTAACATTGGTGAGAACGAGTGCATATACTGTAGCTCAGACATGGAAACCTGAGCTTCATTTTGGACTTGGTAGTTCACTTGAGTAATCATATCTTCTGACTTGTCAGCTGCTGCCCATAGTGCAGATACGTGAAGCAGGTCGCACAGATGCACCAGCGCTGATAATAGACCCCATCAATGGAGATTTACTGGGATCATGGGAGCTCAGTGAGCGCATGGAGAAGACCTATGGACAACCTGTAATTGCCATCCTTTGGCGCCATTTACTTAACATTCTCTCAGATGCTTTACCCGATGAGTGCAAGCATTATGGGCACGAATGTCTGGACGTAACTCAGGTTTAAGACTTTTGTCTCATTCTTTATTATCCCTTCAGTCCCACTGCTGAAACCACATCCTTCTTCGAATTACTTACTTGTAGTCACCTTTCTTTGTACCACTGAAACTCATCTTGTTGTTTCCTATCCGCTGGTTTCATGAAAAACATAGGACGACGAAGGAGCCACGGTTCACTTCAAAAAAGACGAAGAAACAGTATCAGTCACGGTAATATGCTGCACATGGTGATCATTGTTTATCTATGCGTCACGTCAGCTTGCTTATTGGTGTTAAGTATCGCTATTCTATAGATCAACTATCCTTTTGATTTTGTTCAACGACGTGTGTGTTAATGCTTCTCCGGGAATTTCTTTTTAAGTGCTGATGTCATTGTCACTTTTGAAGCTCTCTCTCTGCCCAATGGGTTTTGGGCAGTGCATGAAAGAGCGTGATTTGCAATGTTGAACCAGGCCCCTCTGGTGATCGGTGCTGATGGCATACGATCGATTGTTCGGTCCAAGACGTTTAGCTTTATGACTCCTCGCGACAACGGACGTACAATGTGGCGCGCTGTAATTGACGCAAAGCTGTGCCATCACCCGGTTACCTCCTCATCTTTTTTTGTCTGAATTACTGCTTTAAAGAGGTGCTTTAGGTGAGGTGAATGTCTGACATGTCCTTTGGTGTACGTAGTCGTTACACTGAATTTTTCTTAAAGTGATGTAGTTGGAATATCTTGTGTAGTTCACGGGATCGAGCTGAGTCTCTTCAATCCGAGATTTTAGCTCGTCTCCCTGTTTTTGACTGAATGTAGGTTACGGCTTGGGGTTTTGCTTTAATTCTTTCCCTGAATATCTATATTGTTCTGGTTAATTCTTTCCCACGATATCTATATTTCTCTGAAGTTGAAGTTACTACTCCGTATGCAGGCCTTACGAGTGGGCACAATCAGTGCAGCACAGAATGGAAAGACAATGTTTGTCATTAACGGTGTTGGTGATAAGCTGTATTGGGCTTACAGCTTGACTGATGAGGCTACGGATGGGCGAGCTCAAGTAAGATCAGAAAACTTAGAAGAGGCAAAAGCAAGATTGAGGCAAGAATTCAGGGGATGGGATCTTGCTCTTCACATACTTGAGGTTCAGCATCTCACCGTTGTTGTGCTCCGTTATTATTTCATCAGCACTGTGTGGTCTTTTCACGGCCACTTATTCTCAGGGCGCTGTTTGCATCCAACAATTACCATTGATTTTCTGTTGCGCCCATCTAGTAGTGATGTTTGACCGTCACTAATGTTGTCGACATAATTTGAGTTGATTCAGTATTCCTGAAAGAATTTGAATTAAGGTCATTAGATAGATAAATTGCCAAAGATTCAGAAGGGAATGTTTATGGCGGAGTTCAGGCGACAGATCCTGCTTTAATATTGGAGCGGAGAGTATTGGACCTTCCTGTTCTCACAAAATGGACGAATGGACGAGTTGCTGTCCTTGGAGGTACGACTAAGAAATTGGATAAATTGGTCGCATGGTCTTATGTGAGCCCTGTAGGTATTATCGAAACGTATTTCGTTCGTCCGACTGAATGTTCTCTTGGCGAGGTTTCTCACAAGCACCAGCACCTTACGGTTGAATCTAGACCTCGTACCTTGAATCTAGACCTTCGATGTTTTCAGGGTTTTTGTTCCTGCACTTGGTCCAACCGAAGCTAAACAGTATGAGTTAAAAGCCATTCAGTTTTACGAGACCAGCATTACTGCCAATGTCTGGGCTGCTAATTTTATTGGATTTGATCAGACTGTTATTCTTGCTACTGCATGTCCTATGGATTAAGCCCTAATCAAGAGGCACAACAGGATACGTATTTTAATATCCATGCAGTACTCTAAAAAGTATCTGGCTTTGGATGCGGCTATGTACCGAGTTAAAGCTTCGTTCAAAGGTTTTGACAAATGCCTACAAGAATAACATTGAAGAATTTTGAGGGGTCTGCAGATGCGGCACATGCCGTTACACCGGCTTTAGGACAAGGAGCCAACATGGCGTTTGAGGATGGATTGGAACTGGCAATTCAACTTTCTTCAGCTTCTGACTTGAGGTTTCTTTGTCACCCTCGCTGTGCTTGAAGGTTTCTAAGATGCAAGATCGAGAAGCTTGCATATCCTGAATTTTCTATCTTCTGAAATCGCATTTTCTATCTTGTTGTGATGGATTCCCATTGAGTTGGAAGGTATCAAATGGCTATACCTGTGTTGCCTAGTCGTCTGCCATTACCGCTGCTAGATTCAGCTGCCTGGCATTGGTGAAAATTTCCCCTTATTGTGTTAAATTAAGTAGAACAGCTCCTAAAAGTAATGAACGATACTTATGCCACGCATGTTTGAACAGCTCTGCTCTGAGGACTTACGAGGAGCGACGTATTCCACGAGCACAGATTATATCCTCAAAAACTCGAGCAACAGGCACTCGCTCTCAAAGTTTCTATGACTGGCTGTATAATGAAATTCCATCAAGCTCATACAATACGGATTTGCACACCTGATTTCATGACACGGAAAGATTATACCTGTTGTTCAGTAAGACAGCTATGGTTTTTTTTATCTTCAACGAATACTCCAATTGTCCATACAGTACATTCAATTGCTTCAGAGTAAGAAGGTAAATTTTATTCCGATTTTTTGGGAGAAAATATATAAATTCCATTCTGAATGTGCCATCATTTAGTTTGTCATTGTTGATTTAACCGATGATGAAACTAAATTTTGCTAAAATTGTCTTTCTAGTTTTATTTTATTTTTTAAAGTTTTGATATTGTGATGGATTGTATCTTCAACTGCATAACATTCAGTAGCATTGGTTGGCATTGCCACTTGGTTCTATAGTGCAAGGGGTGGAATATTCCACACCCAACAGTCTTCATGCTCACTTGTTTTCCTCTGCATCTTCCACTTGTTCAATAGCTACTGATGAAATATTATTAGATGTGGAATATTCCACACCCTCCATTGTAGAACCAAGGCAGTGCCAACCAATGCTATTGAATGTCATCTGTATCAAACTTGAAATTGTCATGATTGAATCAAAATATGAAATTTGTATAATTTTTTAGATATGATGTAAGATAAGTGTGACCAAAACCAACAATGCATTAAAAATCAACACTATGAATTGTTGTTGTTGTCCTTAAATGCAAGTAGAATAGTGTCTAGGTTTTGGATGGAGACCTATAACAAATGTAGTGAGCCAAAAAATGATCTAATTGTTGGATGAATAGGTGCTTTTCTCATTTCTATAGGAATCCAAAAAGTGATTGAGCACATTTTGTTCTCCATGGTGTTACAAGGTTAAAGAGTAACAATAGCATATATTCTCAAAATAAAATAAAATTGTTATGAAAAATGTAGGTGATGGTGAGAAGAGACATTGATATCATACACTCAAAAAGCCTATACTTAGATAAAGGTGTGTTCCCACCTGGCCTTACAATGGCAATGTTAAAGTATTAATCCCTCACTGCCCAAGGTGACCAAAAGTATCCTCACATTCTAATTCAAAGTGCTATAACTTTTGCATCCAATGTCCAAATTCAAAAAAATTTGTTGGCAAATTTGTACTCTCTTCTAGTTTTAGTGGTAAAATTTTCAAATCAAACCAAGATGTATTGATTTTTTGGAAGCCAATCGAAGTTCACAGATTCAATTTGAGTTCACCAAAATGCATTTGATGGCTGCAACTTTGGGGGTTTGTATCTCCTTCATCCAATGTTTGTTTTCAATAAAATTTGTTGGATTATGTTTCCCTTAAAGCAATGACGCTAAATTGTGAGCCTAAAAGCGTGAACTTGAGAGAAGTGAGCGTATGTTTTGTAAGCCTAGAGCATTGACAAAAAAAAAACTTGAAATTTTAGAAGTCAACAAAGTAAATAGAGGAAAAATTCCAAAATTTTATTATTAATCCCTATGACCGTGAACCCATATTTAACTAATTATGGACAAATACACCAAATATAGACAAATTCATAGACTGAAATCACTTAAAAGAAAAAAAGAAAGTGATTAAAAGGAGTCGGCCGCCCACCCACATGGAATGATTTGAAGCTTTCTATGTGTCCAGGTAAAGTGCTTGTCTAGAAAAATAGATTCATGAAACATAATTTGATTATAGTAGAAAACACAACTACTAGAATAATTTAGTTGCAAGGACATTGTGATACTAGAAGAGTTGCCTATGACCGTGCAACAAAAACGAAGGCGATCCCCAAAACAAAGGCTAAAACTCATTTCATTTGATATCCAAACACCAAACAGGAAACAACCCCGAACACGTATCAGTTGGCAGCTGATACCAGAGACGAGAGTAATATATATGCAGCAAAGTATACACAGTACAGCTAACATCAGAAAAGGAAAAGTCAGCATTCCAAGAGCTCAGCAGAAATCAAAGTTGGAAAATCGCTCTCAGAGGAGTTTCAATTATAATAAAAACAAAAAGTTACAGATCCGATGCCATTCACGACTAAAAGAGCAGAAGCCAGACTCCAACGACCAAAAATGTCATAGCTAAAAATGCTCTGCTCACAGACGCTAGCTTTGTCAGCGGGCAGCCGATAGTAAGGCTAAATATCAAGTGTGCCGAATAAAGATATTGCAGACCTGAAGCTACTCCCATCCTGATCCAAAACAAAAAAAGATAAAGTCCACATCCGGTGCCGTTCACAAAAAACAAAACTATGCCCGTAACATCTCGAAAAATACGCAGCAGTGTCCTCCATGTCAGCTGGCAGCCGACACCACCGCCCGACTTCCCCGCCCGGCCAGCAAAGGAATCAGACAACAACCACATAACGAAACTCACTCTATCGGTTGGAAGCCGACATCACAAAAAAGACTTGAGGCGCTAGTCATCTCCCTCCTCGTCAGCATCTCCGTCAATCGTTGCGCCCATGGCCTCCAGATTCGCAATTGCAGCAATAACGGAGGGCTCCGGAATAAGATGAGATGTCGAAGGTCCTTTCTTCGCATGCGAGGGCATTCGGTGCGAGTACATGACAATGTGAACATGAACAACCTGTGGAAGACGAAGTTCCTTATGCCACCTATGGGTCCAGCACTCCCTCGCCACAACCGCTTTTCCCTCCCTCTTAGCCTTCATTGGAGTCCACCTTTCCACCTTGAAAGTACCATAGGATGGCCCTGGAGTCATGACCACACACTCCAGCACCCGCCCAAGCCAAACAGGAAGGTAATTATTGTGACAAGGTCGACAGAGAACAAAGTCACCCAGCAGAACATCCCGAAAGGGGTTGAAGCTCAACTTGGGCTTGTCCTTCGCCGGCCCGCAGTATGGAGCAGGTTCTGGGTCGTCCTCTGGAGTTGTGTCAGGTGGATTATTTGGATCCGCTCCCTCTTCAGTAAACGCAGATTTATGATCTCTTGTCCAGTCAGACAACGGCCAGAACCCCTCCCGAAGCAATGTAGGTGTCGGTGGCAGCGGCAAACAAATTTCAGAGTGAATTCGTTCCCAGTATGCCACACAACCTGCCATTTCCTCTACGTACCGCTTGTTCCTGGCCATTCCCGACTTCCAGAATTCAATGTACTTTGCAATTCCATTCTTGATGAAGGTCTGTTTTTCGTTGCATTCGCTAGCCCTGGCAGCTTCCTTGTCTGCATTTCACTTCCTCGGATTTATGTCCACGTTCTCCCAGAGAGCCTTGAACGGAACAGGGACAGGGTCCCCCATCGGAATTTTCGGGTTCCCATCTTCGTCCGCTACCCACATTTTCACAGGTGGCCCAGAAGGAAGCCACGAAGAATCTGTTGTCTTTTTCTTGTACCTCATCACCGGCCATCCTCGATCAACTCCAGACTCTTCCACGTAGAATTTGAACAGGTGTTTATCCCCAAGTCCCACGATCTTGTTCACACCATCATGATGAAAGCCTTTCAGGTAGGATTTGAAGTCAGCAACCTCCTGAACGAACTCCGGGATGAAGGCTACAGTCTTCTGGGAATCCATGAACGCCTTCATGAGGTCAGCGAGAACGTAAGTGTTTTTCTTTTTGATCAGCTTAGAAAGATAACTGAAGTGCGCATCAATGTCCTCGTCCGTATGACCAACAATGAGAAACCCGACAGTCACTTCCTTGAAGATGCGCCCAGCAGTGAGTAATGAGCAGAATGTCATGAGGAACTGATTTTTGTTGCCTTCGCGGAATTGTCCAGTTGCAAGAACAGCTTCCTCGGAAGTGGAACATGAGGTCGTCCTGGTCCTGGAGCAATTGTGACTCCTTCCGAGGACGCAGGAATGGATGCACTGCATCGTGATTTACCATGCAGCAGAGCTTCAAAGAAGTTGTTCAGCGGTGGCGATGAGAACAGGATCTTGGACTCCCGAACAGGGGGCAGCTCCAGAGCCCGAAAGACCCTGCAGAGCGACGATATTGTGAAATTTGAATCCCCCGGCCACAGCGATGTGGAATAATGAGCATACGCGCCGTCACCATGCCCATGTGTAAGCATACCAGTACACGAGATTGGTATCTGTCCGAGTCCGGCGGTTGCCTTGGTGATGCGCTGCATCCTGGGAATAGCGGTCTTTGTGGTGTCCATCTTGTCATGAATAATGCATAGGAACTTGGACGGATTCCGCACGGACTGTGAAGTCCAACCACCAGACATTCCGAAAAGCGCGCTGGTAATTGAGATGCCGTTCTCTGTCGTCCACGAGGGACTGCCACTCGTCACATCCTCTAGGGTATTTCGCAATGAACTCGACAAGAAAGTCGCATTTTGTACATTTGGAGAAATTGCTTCCAACCGCCTTGACCTTGACGATCTTAAAATGAGCTTTCCGAAGACGGCTAATGGCAGACTGCGAGACCGGCTTCATATTGCAGATTCCATTGACCTAAAAGGCAGAACAATCACTATGAGATACGCTGGAGGGAGAGACAGTTCTATCGGCTGCCAGCCGACAGAAGTAGAGTGCATGGACATACCCAATTACGTAGAATTATAGCAGAACCGCGAGGCGGAGGGTGAATTCAACGCAAGGCAGCTAGAGTAGACAGTGTCGGCTGGCAGTCGACAGAAGCAACGACTTCCTGCAGGATAAGAGAGGAATATGGCGAACACTTACATGATTAACTTGCTCGCGCATGTGATCCCAGTTCATTGCGGAGGGGACTACCTTGAGATTGTCCACGCGCTTATTTCCAACAAGTCTGAACTCGTTTGGCATCTGGTCAGCATTCTCGTTGATGATTGTCGTCAAAGTTGCTTGAGCTTGAATAGTCTGCGGACGTGGTCGCCGAGCCCCCGCGTTTCCATGCGACCCGCTAATGGATCCTCCAGCGGCCGCGGCCTTGTACACATGGTAGGCCGACATGGAGACCCCGTGAATGATATACCAGGTGTTCTCGCAGACGTCAACATTTGCCAGAGTAACAAACTTCTTTCCTGCAATAACACCTGCATGCAGTTGACTATGAACGGCATATGCCGTCTCTCTTCTGGTCTCGAATGTGCAAGCATAGAATTTTCATCGTAGACTCCTGATTTCCTCCCATGGAAAGCTCTGGCAGCATCTAAGCTCGCAGCACTTCTGGGAACTAACCTTCCGTATGTCAAGTTCCGACATCTTCATTTTCAGTTTCGACAAGCTCCCGCAATCCTTCCGAAGTACCTTTCGTCGGACCGACCGGTATGGATTTTTCGGAACTCCCTGCATTCCACCGTCGTCGGACTCATTCATCTCAGCAGCCTCGGAGCAGAGCGTGACAATTTCTGAAAGTAGCTTGCCTCCTAATCTTGTATGGGACAACCTCCAGCGCATGGTTGTCATCTGAAGTTCCTCATGGTCAGAAACGAACATGACACCCACATCCGAATCTCCCAGGACGCCGTCGTCGCAGGCCTCGTTTGGAAGGCAAACCTGGATCATCACCCTTCCGAAGACAGAGAAGTCGTCATTCAAAAGCTCACAGTATTGATTTCTCCAAAGTGGTCTGTCAGGGAATGGAAGAACCGATTGTGTTCCATCAAAGAGGCAGTCGAGGTTTCCACTTCCACTGGTTCCAATAAACGCGTCGAAATCAAATAAGTTCTCGTCAGCGCTAGGATCGGATCCGTCATCGCCATCGCTACTGAAACCATGCACGTTGGGACTCTAATTAGGGGACCCACGGATTTCATTGTCGAACGAGTACATCCTATCTTCTCGATCATCTTCGTCCGATGCGACGACAAGATTCTGATCCCCTGCCGCTTCGCCAACATTAGCGCGGAAGTCATATGAGCTCCCACCACTTTTGCAGTTAACATCCAGAAATGGCTGCTCCAGTCGGTCCAACGGGGTATATGTCGGCTGGCCGCTGACAGTCGAAGGCGACAAATTGGAGGAACCGATAGGCCGGACCTTGTAACCACTCCAGAGAATTTTGTATCCGACATAGAGTTTGAGGGTCATGTAATCTGGAATCTCGCAGTAGGCATTGTGATCCTTAAATTCATCAACGACTTGCAGTAGTCTGACAACCAGGAAGAAGCTATGTGGAACACGGAAGCCTTCCCAGAAACCCTTCGGAGAGAATTCCTCAATTACGCCAACCCCCGCATATTGCAGGTCGGGTCCCACAGTCTGCAGAAGAGCGACCTCCATATTAAGATTAAGTGAAAGGAACTGTTGTATGGGCTTTTCGTCTGTGTTCACTTGTATCGGCTGCCGGCCGACACCAGCGCAAAGAGTCCCTTCCGCTTCCTCATGGGGATAAAGATTGCCCGCCTCCCACACAATAGACCTTCCCGGGCAGTGGTGGAGAAAAAGCAAGTCCCCCTCTGGAAACGGAATCTTCATGTCCAGGTTATCCGGGACATCGAGTACAAGGACACGCACAAGGTAAGGGTCCCGGTTCACAACTTCTTCTACGACAGCCCGCCCAGCATAATAGAATCCTTCCAGGGTTAGAGCAACTACAATACCCTTCCGCAACTTCAGTCTCCCAAAACTGCCATTCTTTGTGAATGCCTCAATGGGACTCGCATCCAAACCGTAGTCAACAGATTCAATCATGATGCAGAGTAGGCGAGAACCCCCTCCAATGAAAGACCGGCCGATGCACTCCGACCCGAATCAACTTATCGGTTGGCAGCCGATACGCATATTACCAACTTGTAGGACGAGCTACAATCCGCAAATAGGCTTCTATTTCTAGCTTCCAACCCGCTACTGCAGATTCTATCGGCGGGCAGCCGACATGAAGCCAACTTATGGGCTGGCAGCCGACAAGACAGACTGTACGGACAAGTTATGTCCCTAGACCACGCAGATCAGTACCTAAATAACACTCGGTAAGCGATATTCCGAATCAAATTCAACAATCTAGGTAGTATGCTTTGACCGAATGACCAAACATTCTCGAGGAGAGCTGTAAATGGACTGACATTGCAAAATTAAAGGAAGTAAGAAGTCACAGACTGAACCCTGACTTGCTGCAAAGTCTCTGACTGTTTTGTAAACAACTGAGCTCAATCTAATGCATTTCACTGTACTCCCGACAACACTGCAATCCACTGCATTCAAGTCATTCACTGTATTGCCCTAAATTCCACTGCATTCCACTCATTCCTGAAGCACCCACCGTGTTCTGACTGAGTCCTCGCAAGTAGCAAATGAAACTGAAAGAAAGAAATGGAGCCCAATTTGGACCTAAGTAAGGAGGAGGGAGAAGCAACTTGGCGCTTGAAATTTGAATCTGGAGAAGGATGAATTCGCTGTGATTACAAAAGGGATAGGTACGTCCGTTTCAGGATCAAGAAACGAAACGTACGCATCTTCTCGTAATGAGTGTTCGTCACTTTGATGTCCTCGGCTCGGAGAGATGTATCGGATTTTGGATGAAAAACAGGGGATGGATGAAAAAAGGGATGAACGCTTAACGAAAGCCATCATTTTGCCTCCCAGTTGGCAGCCGTCACTTCATTCAGGAGGGGGGTATACTCTCCTGGCTCCTCTCATTTTCCCTCATTTCCAACTGCTCACTTGCTCTCTCCCTCTCTCTCCCTCTCTCTCTCCCTCTCTCCCTCTCTCTCCCTCCCTCTCTCCGGCTTGCAGCTGATACGCCGTCGGATCCCTAAGCTCCTGCCTCCCCGCCGATAGGTAATCAGGCGCCGCCGACACAGTTTTTAGGGTAGCCGATACATTTTGAGCCTGAGGAGAGAGAGCATCACTCCCAGTCTACAGGAGCGTCTGGCCAGCCGATAAAAGACTACAGCCAGCACCGATGGCATCCTCAACTCCAGCGAGCGACAGGTACCTTGCCTGCCGTTGTATCGGCTGGCCGCCGATACAATTCCTTCTTTCATGCATTGAAATAGCCTTCTTCAGAGGTTCCTTCATTTGGTAGTGTCGCCCATCTGCACGTTGATCTCTATCTCGGCTGGCAGCCGACATTGTTCCGAGAGACCGTGAACAGCCCGTCCTCGAACTTTGTCGGCTGGCAGCCGATATACCTTGCACATGGATGATTTAGGTACTCGCATGATGTATCGGCTGCCAGCCGACAAAAAGTTAAATCATATTTTCAAAAAATGAATTTTTAATCATTTAATCAATTACATACATTAGTCTGTGACCAGTAGAACTCATCAAGGTCTGTCGGCTGCCAGCCGATAATTGTGTACTTAGCTCAAGGACTTCAATAATGCTGTGCAGAAAACCAATAGTGATGGCCAAACTTCTCGGAGAGCGTATTCCGAACTCGCACATATTGGGCGACGGGTTCATGCCACGCGCAACATGGAACGCAAATCCTGCTATCCAGGAGTGGGGTCTGTGCTGGAGAGAATTTCCGGATCGTCCGGTGGAGATTGCGTGTTCCTTCAAGTTGAAGGAGAACATGATGCCCGGTCACGGAAACGTCTTGTCAGTAGTCGCCGTTGGTGGGGACGTCCACGTGATGATCTGCCTTCATCCGATCGGTAACCCAGAGGGCGACGCAGACTATTTTGCCGTGGAGCTGCCGGTCCACAAGTGCACGGAGGAAGCATGTGGAGACAAGTCAATGTCGAAGGGCATGACATTTGTGGGCAACTCGCCTGCTGATGCTGAGGACCTTGTCATGGGCTGGGAAACTCTGAGCGCGGAAAGGGACCAGGAGAATGCTCTTTGCACTATGGAGAAAGAGAAGGGCAAGAAGAAGGTGCCCGCGTCAAAAAAGCAGTTGGCAAGGACGACGATGGACGACAGTGAAACTGCTATTGTGGAGGCCGGATCGCCAAGCAAACCCAAGAGGAAGGGGAAGGACGATCCCAATAGGGTGATAAAGCTAACGCTGGATGAAGCACTGGTTCGTGGGAATCACCTTACTACGAAGACCAAAGACAACGATGTGACTGCCATCTACCAGGCGCTGGAGGAGGGTTTGCTGCACGCCTTTCCATACAAGAAGCGGAGGCTATCGGGTGTCATTCCCTCAAACAGGCTCCACATTGCTCCCGACAGCCTGAAGTACCGGAAGATCGCAAAGGACCGACTTGGTCAGGTATTCCATCAAAGTCCTCCGTCATTGCCCCTTTCATAATTTATAATGTTCATATCTCATATGTCGGCTGGCAGCCGACATATGCGAACAGCCTTTCTGACCTTCAGATCTCAGATGACTTCAGGTAAAGACCATGTACAAGGGGTATGGGTCAATCAGAAAGAAGCCCGAGATTCACGGCATTTCGTTGAAGCGAGCACCCTTACCAACAGACAATGGGCTGGACGCGGTGATGGACAGTTGTCCGCTTGAGGGGACGAAGGTGATCATCGATGGTGTGTCAGTGGACTGGTGGAAGGCTCCGAATGTGCACTGGTACATCATTGGGGGCCAGCATACCGTCATTGCCTGCCGAGAGTTGGCCGAGCAGTACCCCGACGACTCGCCGGCCAAGATAGATCTCCTCGAGTTCGAGGTGATTTTTGTTTTTAGTAGGGACCCGGCCACACTCGTGCGCGTCTCCAACGCGTTAAACCTGAACATTGCGGAAAAGGTAGCGAAGGAGAACTTCCGGTCCTGCGCGGAGATGGGGAGGGCGGCATGGGTGAAGGCGGGATGTTTGGAGCCGCACCGTGGTGGAGGCAAGCCGTCGACGGACTTCGAGGTATTCATCATTTTCTTCGTTTCTTTTATTAGTAACTATAATCAAGCATGTATCCAATATCCTTTCACAATTGTATCGGCTACCAGCCGATAAGAGTTATGTTGTAAAAAAAATACGAAATGTCCTGCTTGTCGGCTGCTAGCCGATACCCCTTCTTCGTGTTTTCATATTTGGGGATGTGATCTACTCCAGGTAGCGAAGCTCAATGTCATGGCGCATTTTGTGGATGAGAAGGTGAACTCCAAGCTTCCGCTGATCTTCGTGAAGGAGAAGACCTGGGAACTCTGGACGGAGGTGTTTGACGCCTAGGAAAATGGTGAACTTGTTGGCGACGACGGGACTGTTCCAAATTCAGTCGTCAATCGGAAACCCTTGACGCACATCACCAAGACGGATCTTACACCAACACTTGGCCTCTGCGATTCAGACCTTTGTGACCTCGTGGAAGACATTATCGCACTCTGTGTCAGCATAAAGAACACGGCCAAGGCGCGTTCTTCGGGGAAGGTGACTCTGATCGACTGGTGCCGAGATAAGAAGCTCAACCGGGTCGTGATGAACGAGATCATGTGGACCAGGAAGAAGTATCCCCTTCCTTGTAAGGATGCTGCTTGGGTGCCTTACTCAGACAAAGCGTGGCAAGAACTCGCAGACAAGGAGGGCTATTCTCCTGCTGTCATCAGGAACGTGTGGAAGGACGTCAAGAAAATGACGGATGGCAACACCTAGTTGAGCGGGCGCGTCAACCCCATGCATCCGACGACGGATAAGTCAAATGATGGAGTGGCTCCGGGGGTCTTCTTTACGACCTTGTCGAAATACGCCACGATCACAGTGGATCCAGTGGAGGAGAGTGGGTCGGAGTTGATGTACGAATGTCGCCTGGGGGAGACTATTGAGACGGTGGTGAAGTTCGTTCGTGGTGGGGGGGAGCCTTCGTGTCTTCAAATTGAGGACCACAAGCTAGTTGTGTTTTTCAGGTACACCGAGAGTGGGGACCCTTTATCAGTGAACAAGTACGAATTCTTGGATATCACAAGCGCCGCAGAAGCAGAACCGGAAGAAGACAAGGAAGGTGAACCCTCCACTGAAGCAAACATTCCTCTACCAATGCTCCTCATTGGCAACTCGCGCTTTCAGGATTCCCTTGCAATGGCAGCTTATTCTTCGGCATCTTCGTGGTACTTCCACACACTGTACTACCAGCCCTCTCCTCGTGGTGGATTCCTGAGGGGCGAACTGGAGGCGAAGCCAATGGTCACTCTGACCTTGACGTACCCGAAGCCGGAGGACCGATCAACCATCTTCCCGACGTTCAAGAAGTACACCGGGATCCAGAGGCCGCTGGAATGGTACAACCAGGATGGCAAGGGCGAGGTGGATTGGAACGGTGGGATGTGCGGCGTTGGCCACGGGCTTCTGAAACAATTGTTGAAGCCGACACTGAAGTCCAAGGTCTGCACCGTCATAAACGTCTGGGGTGGTAGAAACGTTACCGAGATTGCTCTAGTAAGTCGATCACTCTACTGCTCGTCTTGTCTTTTGCTCAATCTTGTTTTAATTCATTCCTGTCAGCTGGCAGCCGATACGTAACCTAACTGACTGTATTTTGCTGGGTCTCCAGAGGAATGGCCGGCCCGTGCTGGAGTTCGTTCGGGAGGAGAATGGCATATCCCGCGCACATGACCGCGTGAAGGGAATGAACCTGCTCGCTTCTGCTCAGGTGGTTCCTCATCGAGATTCGGTCGAAGTAATCGAATCTGGGAGTGCTGGCGGATCGGGACAAGGGACTCTTACGCCTCCTTCGTCTGCTTCGCAACCTCAGCCTGAGTCAGCATCCATGTCTCCTTGACAGGATATCGCCGGCTCTGCTGATCCTGCTTCCTGTCTGCTAATGGGCACGCCAGTCCCAAGGCGGGCACTCTTCCCAGAACCGGCTTCACAGGATATTTCGTCTAGTGATGAGTCGGACGTGGTAACCCTTGACGGCAGACCGGGGACCCGTCTAACTCAGTCTCCTGCATCGGCTCGAGTTCCAAATCCTCGACCGCTCCCCTCACCTGCAAGAACAACTCAGGAACCTCGAGTGGAGTCGTCACTTGCCGGGGAAGCAGGAGTAGGAGGAGTTGGTGTTACCGGCACGCAGGCTGCCATGATAGTCGACCTCCGTGCTGTCCCGCCTTCTGAGGAGATTGTTAGATCTGGAGCCGGACCCGTTTATCTTGACCCGGCTCTGCCTCATGCCCAGGCGTCAGGACAAGCGATAGCCATGGGAAGACCGGCGACCGCGTCTGATATTCTTGTCGGCGGGCAGCCGATACAAGGGGACGCTTCCCTCGGTGAACCGCGGCGAGGAAGGAGCAAGGGAGCCCCTAGTCGAACTGACTTCGACTTCGGCGGACTCTCTTCGCTTGGGCAGGTCGAAGCCCAAGCGGGACCGCACCGACCTTGAGGGAGACGAAGGCGCGGCGTTCAGGGACACACCCGACGTGGACTTCCCTAACGAAGTGCTGTCACCCGTTGGCTAGGCAGCATCTAAGCAAACACGGTCTGGAGGTTCGTAGGCGATAGACATGTTCCCTGCTATTTGGGGAGTACCTAGAGGAGGTCAATTACAGTTAGTGCTGCCTGGCTCCGACATATTCTATGGGACTTGTCAGTTCAAGCCTTTAGCTGTGCAAACTAGAATATTCATCTAGTATGTCGGCTGCCAGCCGATACTTTGTTGTACTATTTCCCTATTCAATTCCTCGTATTGCATCTCATGTTTTATTCACTTCATCTCTCGTTGCAGATTCTAGTTGTGGAACTTCAGAGCCCTCCAAGAGGAACGTGTCTGAACGCGCAATGGAGAGTGGCCAACCGGCTCTTGACACTATGGCCACCACATCCGCAACTGACGCTCCACAGGTAGCGTCTCCGAAATTGTTTCTTTTCCTCGAGGTACCGGGAACCTTAATGTTCTATAAGCCTACCATTTTGAAGGGAGCTAGTATGACTCAGAGGTCGGTCATAAGAGATCGTCCCGGACTTCAACCTTTTCTAAACTTCTGCCTTAGTCAGGACATCAGGATTATTTTCTGGTCGGATTTGCCTATGGAGAAACTGGAACATCGCCTAGGCAATATTAGATGGAGAGTGCCGGACATTGTAGGGAGGTACCTGGCCTTCGGGCAGGAATACTGTGACATGAGCGCATATCGGGATCCACAGAGTCCCGGAAAGCCAATCTACTTGAAGCTTTTGGCACGGATCCTTTCCTGTGCGCCGGAGTTGTACAACAGCGTAGCCTCGATAAGCAATTCATTGATCGTCGATCATGTTCCTTACAAGAACATTTTGAATCTGCCTTACAATGCGGTTCATCCACCTCCTTGTACAATGTACTCGGAGAACAAGTTGAAGCCCGGGAAACTGCCCTTCCTTGAGTAGTTCATGATCCCGTTCGTGAGGGGCTTGCTATCTTCGGGGCTGTCGGTTCCCGAGTTCTGCGAACTCAATTACAAGGTTGGCCAGCCACGTTGCATGCCGGGTTCGGCTGTGCATAATCGGTACGTTACAGTTGTGCCGAAGTGTCAGAAGGGGTTCGAGGTGCCCTACACGGCGGAAGAGCTAGCAGCTATGGGAATTACCAGTTGAGGACGCCCATCAACCTTTTGGAGGAGGGCGTTTGTTGTATTGGCTGCCAGCCGACATAGAACTGTTAATTAGTGTTTATTCTTTGTATTCCTAGCGAACAATTTGTAGTTTTTTTAGAACTTTTGTAAAAAGTATTTTGATAAGCATTTACCTATAATAAAGGCATTTACGGCCGGGTGTCCGGCTATGTAAGGCGGATATTCGTTTTGCTCTTGAAGCATTCAAATGTTTCCTTCAAGAGTTTGATCGTTCAGGCACGGACACTATAATCAGGTGTTGTGGATTTTGCAGGTGCAGCCGCTGGATCTCCACTACACAGCCTCTGCGACACGTAATGACATAGTCTTGCAGACATTCGAACATGGTTTTGGCGCTGAACTCTGAAGGGACTTTGTCATTACGTGTCGCAGAGGTTGTGTAGTGGAGTTCCACCAGTTGCACCTATAACTCTGCACCACATGATTACAGTGTTGTGCCATACCACCAAGCTCTTTAGGGAAGCGTTTGATGTCTTCTTAGGCAAAAGCGAGCTCTGTCATATATGGCTAGGCATTTCCCATTTTACCTCAGATGTTTTGTGCTCGTATGGCATGGATGATTTGCAGGCTGAATCACTCCTTCTGCCTTAATGTTGCTCTGATTCTCGTTCAGTGTTTGTTGTCAATCCTGCATATCGGCTGCCAGCCAATATCACGTCTAGCAATCTTCTCTGCTCCCTTATCCATGTCTCATGATCTTTTGTCGTCACATTTCTTGTTGTTCAGGGGTCAACCAATGGACAACACTAGTAGAAAATTCAGTGACCAAATTAACAAAAATTCAACACGAAAGTGTTGATTTTTTTGTTGATTTGGACGAGTTAATTTGGGCACTTCTGAACAGAAAAGTGTTAATTTTTTTGTTAATTTTTTTGTTGATTTGGTCATTTACAAATTTTTGAAGAAATCAAATTTCAAATTTCAAATTTCAAATTTCAATGAGGTGGCAGCACCTCATTGGTTCATTTTCAATTTTTTCAAATATTAAAATTTTTCATTAAAATAGTGCCACGTGGCAACCCGCCAATTGGACTACCCGCTTGGAAGCCTGCCAACTAGACTGGCCGCATGGCAGCCCACGTGGCACTATGTGCCAAGCCCAAGGTTCGAACCTTGGACCTCCCACTTGGGAGGCCATGGTTCTGAAACCATTGAGCCACCCATTCATGTTGCATGCACATGAGGGGTACTTCTTGGTACTTATGTACTTCGGACATTGGAAATGCCTCTTTTGTGTAATTTCAGTAGACTTTGAACGCCGTTTTCACATAGTAAATCAATTTTTGTTTCTAAACTTTGAACTAAGAAAAGTTAGAAAATAAAGTAAAGATTCATCTCCAAAAAACGGTTTGTGATTTGGAGCTTTTAATAGAAAGTTATGAATTAAAAACCAAGGCAATGTTTAAAAAAGAATTGGTTTAACATTTTCAAACACTGACTTGGTTTTTTATTCATAACTTTCTTATAAAAGCTCTGAATTACAAACGGATTGTTGGAGGTGAAACTTAGTTTTATTTTGCAACTTTTCTTAGTTCAAAGCTCTTGAAGAAAAGTTATTTTTCTATGCCTGAATGACCTCTGAAGTCTGCTATAGTTTCAAAAATCGACTTGTAACCATTTTTTAACAAAAAAGTGTTGATTTTGAGGTCCCCTTTGTCCAAATCAACAAAAAAGTATTAATTTTTTTGTTCTTTTGGACTTGTGCTACCCGAATCAACAAAATTATTTTGCCCATTTAGTTAACTAGTGCCAAATCAACAGAAAAGTGTGAAAACGGTCAATACAATACCCAAATTGACAAAAACTTGTTGATTTTTTGTTGATTTGGGCACTGATTTTCTACTAGTGCAGCCGCATTCATTCAGGAAATGTGTCGTTCTCTGCGTCACGGGACTGCTTTGTTTTGTAGACCCGAATATCACGGTGGATAAGTGGGACCCTTTCCGAAACGTCGTCAAACGACCAGGGCTCGTCGGAATGTTCTCGACGTTGTTTGAAGAGTTTCACGTGGGGATCTGGTCGAAGATGCCGATGCGAGAGCTTCGTCCATTGTTGGCGCACCTGCTTCCGAAACATATCATTGACAAGTTGGCATTTGTATATGGGAGAGAATTCTGTGTTGATAGTCAAAATTTTCCTTGGTACTACAAGATGCTCGAAACTCTTTTTAAGAAGGGCCCATCGAAGGAATTCTGTTGCGTGGACCAAGTTCTCATGGTGGATGTGTGCCCGCTTTCTTTGCGGAGGACACCTGATCCGGCGTGCTATATTCCGTTGCCATTTGTGGGGGATCTCGACTTTCCCAATGACAGTAGAGTTATTCCAAACATTTCAACGGACATTGTTCCGTTTATATATCCCATGTTCGAGCATGAGTCAGTTTCGGAATATGTGAAAGTCTCCAAAAGGCCGGGCCAGTTACATTATGAAGTCGCACAGGCCGTCAAGTATGGGAAGCCTAATTGGAAGGGATTATTCTGGTAGCTGCTTCTTCCTCTTGTGGGCTGCCAGCCGATAACCTTCTGCAGTTGTCGAGAGGGATGTCATGGACTTCGTCTGCTTCATCGCCTGCATCAACTTCCATCAACTCTATCAACTAAACCAGCTGTTTCGCCTTCATCGCGTTTGTTTCTCTTAAGACTTGTTCTGTGGTTCTTTAGACCCTCTTTAGGATACCAGCTGCCAGCTGATACTCTTCATAGATTTCAGTGTAGCAGTTGTAGTTAGTGTGTGAGGCACTTTTTCAGGGTGTTGCACTTTTTTCAACAGTTGGCGGTCTTAGCCGGTTTTGGTAGTTTAGACAGTTACCTTGTTCAAGGGATGCAATTTTCTGATTGCTGCGAAGTATCGGCTGGAGGCCGACAATGTGCCGAGACTTCTGGTCCGACTTCTTTGCAGCTTTCGTTTCATAGCTGATTTTGTACTCTGTACTTTCCCATTTTCAATATATTATGGAGTTTCATTTTCAGTATTCATTGCGTTCGTTTTCATTCATTGCTTTTTTCAATCAGAACGTGCCCGTGCTACTCTATTGGCGGACGGACGACTTATTTCTGGACTATGGATTTGTCCATAATTAGTTAAATATCAGTTCGTGGAAACTAATCAGCTCGCCCGCTGTACTTGGCTTGGTCCTCTGGAGGGCAACAATTTTAACCCACCTTGAGCCCCAGAAGGGATCTTTTAGTATCGAGAGGGATTTCTTAGGATGACAAAGTTGCGGAAAAAAAATTTGAAAAAAAATAAAAATAAAAAAATAAATATATATATATATATATATATATTTTTTTTCATTTTTTTTTTTTGAAAGTCCCAAACCCCAAACCTGGGAAAGAGTCTCTTGCTACCGAGAGGGGTTTCTCGGGGTTGCAAAGTTGCAAAAAAAAAATTTGAAGAAACAAAAAAAAAAAAAAAAAAAAAAAAAAAAATTGAAATTTTTTTTCGCAACTTTGTGACTCCGAAAGGAGTCCCTTGGTATCGAGAGGGGTTCTCGGGGTCACAAAGTTGCGAAAAAAAAATCTGCAAAAAAAAAAAAAAAAAAAATTATTTTTTGAAAGTCCCAAACTCTGAAACTCCAAATCCCAGGAGGGGGCTCTTGCCACCGAGAGGGGTTTCTTAAAGTCACAAAGTCGCCGAAAAAAATGGAAAAAATAAAAAAAATCTTTTTTTTTGCAGAGTTCCAAACTCCTAACTCCAGAAGGGGTCTCTCGGTACCGAGAGGGGTTTCTTAGGGTCACAAAGTTGCGATTTTTTTTTAAAAACTAGAAAACTAAAAACTAAATAAACAAATTGAGAGTCTCAAACTCCAAACTCCAAAAGGTCTCTCGGTAATAAGAGGGATTCTCAGGGTAATGAAGTTGCAAATTAAAAAAATTTAAAAGAAAAATTTAAAATAAATAGTTTTGAGAGTTCCAATTTCCAAAACCCTCAAGGGGCTTTCGGAAGGTGACGAAGTCTCAACAAAAAAAAAGGTTGAAAAAAAAAATTAATTTTTTTTTGAAGTCCCAACCTCCATACCTCTCAAGGGTCTTCTTTGTGTTGAGAGGGGTCTTTGATTCTCTAGGGGTGATAGAGTTACCACTATTAATTATTTTTTTTAAATGAATAGGATATATAGATTGTGTTTGGAAAACATTTGGAGTGTCTTAACTCTATTTCAAGCCATTTGACATATTTTTTTAAGTTCACTAGCTGTAAAGATCCTCAATTCTTAAACCACGGTCATAGGTCTACACCCTGAAAATCACAAAAAATTGTGCCAAAAATTGAAGGCTCTTGGGCTCTTGGGCTCACGCTCCAAAGCTCACAAAATAGCACTCCCGCCCTTAAAGTCTAGTTTTGTGGTAAAATTTTCATGTCAATCCAAGTTGTTTTGAATGTTTGGGAGCAATTCAAAGTTTAAAACCCTGACATTTTTGGATTACAGTGAACTTTGGTGGCTTGTTTCTTCTTTATACAACAATTGATTTCAATAAAAAAATTGAAAAGTTGTGCATACTAGTCTAGTTTGTGTGGCTAAAATTTCATATCAATTATGAGTGATTGAGAAGCATTTTAGTAGAAGAAGATTCAACCTTAGATGTGTTTTTTGCAACTTTTCTTGCTATTTTTTGACATTTTGAAGTCATTTTGCAAAGACAATGAGTCAATTGAATGATAATTTCTTTTACCAATATGTTTGTCTGATGGTTATGAGTCACTTTACAGTTTAGAGTTTTTTCATTTGAGTAGGTTTAGAAACCAAATTTGACCTCCAAATGTGTTGCTAGGAAAATTTCAGCATCCTTTTTCAACACTAAAACATCATAATCTTACAATCTACGTGGCCAAATGACTCCAAATTTGATTCACACCATCTACAATACGTATACTACGAGATTGTATGGTTGAAATCTCTATACCTTAGTGACATTTAGATCTATAACACTTCAAAAGCAATGATGTTTTTGAAACCAAAAAGGCCTTGGACTTTGCGGGATTAACCCCTAAAGGCCCAAGGCTTTTTTTCTGCCAAAAAACCATCAAAACTGCCATTTCTATAGCAAGGAGTAAAAAAAAATGAAAAATGTTTTTTTTTCACATCTAGCCGTAGGATCTTACACCTAACTAGTATGAGAATGTGTGGAAAAAATTTCAGAATTTTTGACCGCTCAGATTGCAAGATATCTGCGTTTAAAGTGGAAAAAACAAGTATTTCAGCACATTGCGGGACTAGATTTTTTGACTTTAAACATTTTTAACTTAAAATGTTTGCACTACAGAGTTTTGTGCTTCAAATCTTTATAGTGGAGAATTGAGTTGAGAGTCTAGGGAAAAAAAAGTATTCAGAAAAACTTAATTATCATTCCTAAAAAGTTTATTAAGTAGAAGTAGGTACGAGATAGAAGGAAAATCTAAAACATTAATATATTTTAGATGGAATTAAAATACACTAATCCCAATGGTGAGATTGTTCTAGCAAGTAAAATAAACCATAAGAATTTTTTTTTGTTTTTAAATTGCAAAATTAGCATTTAGAAATGCATCCTACAAGTTATTTTTTTCAAGAAGATGCTCTAACTGCCCAAAAAACAAGAATGTCCATAACTATTTCATAACAAATCCAAATGAAATGAATCAAAGCTTTCCAGATAGACAAAAATATAATCTACAAGAAAAAAAATATTTTAAAAAAAAAATCAAATTTTTGCCAAATTTTTCTTGCTGCCCGGATTGCCCAGTTACGAAAAAAAGTAACATATATGGCCATAACTTTTGACTCCTATTTCCAAATGTGTTGAAATTTAGTGCATATGAAAGATATTCCTCGCACCCACCTTCTATTAAAATTTCAGCTTAAAATATGGAAATCTCTAGTCACACGGACCTGCCCAAAATTTCTATACGGCCAAAAAATGCATGCCGGTCCTTTAGGGGTTAAATGAGTTGTAAATTGTAGCACATTCCCACCTAAGTGCTTAGCTATCCAATGAACCTATATGGCAGACAAGGTGGCATGGACTTGACAATGCTACCACAACCATTAACCACTTCTGTTTTGTTGGCCCACCACTATGAAAGTGGTGCGCAATAAGAACTTGGCAATCTTTTGAAAATGAAGATTTCAATATTTAATGGCGGCTTTTATCAAATGAGGCTTTCAATGGCCCATTACATAAGAATAGTGGCCGTTATAGGTAGAAATTAGCAAGACCTGATCTAGAAAAATAAAAAATATTGAAATTGTTCGGCAATCACCTCACATAAATTTGAATGTCACTATTGATGTCAGTGTACGTATGAAGATGTATAGGCAATCTCTTTGTACAAGTGAAAAAATAGGAGGTAAAACAACCCATGTGAAATATGTAAATTAGGATTAATAGAAGTTCAAGTTCTGCTCATACCTAGTTACATCAAAAGTAGGAATTGTGTTCAATGTAGAATTTCAGACCTCATTTTGGCATAGTAGAATAACTTTTTTCAAGAAACTTTCACTGAAAACATTGGAAAATCAAGCTAACTTTCATTTTCATAAATTAGTTTGAGATTTCGAGCCTCCAATCAAAAAGTTAGGGACAAAATTCAGAGAGAGGTTGGGAGGGACATTTTATTTGACATTTTCAAACATCCTCTCTGAATTTTGTTCATAACTTTTTTGGGGGGGCTCAAAATTACCAAAAAAATTTAAGATATGAAATTTAACTTGATTTATCAACTATATTTAGTTCAAAGTTTAAAAAAAAAAGGTATTCTACTATGCATAAATGAGGTATGAAGTTTTACATTGAACACAATTCCTACGTTTTGGCAATAAGTGGTCAAGCTCTCATCTTCAAATTGTCCCACACCCTTTGAGGATTCATGATGGATAATGGATTTTGTTATAAAAACAATCTCTCTACTCAATATTTAGTGGACATGTATTGGCATTGACTTGTATTGAAAACTTTTTCAGCAATTGGATTTTCTTTATAATTAATTTTCTTTGGATTTGGCAAGGTGACTTGTTAATTTTCAAAATCATTCAAAGTTTGAAATTTTGATTGTTTTTTGTTGAGCATGACCTCTAGCTATGGTACTTAGATGAACGGGGGCATGAAGT
Source organism: Pseudisothecium myosuroides (assembly GCA_951799445.1). Classification (NCBI taxonomy): domain Eukaryota; kingdom Viridiplantae; phylum Streptophyta; class Bryopsida; order Hypnales; family Lembophyllaceae; genus Pseudisothecium; species Pseudisothecium myosuroides. The sequence continues at coordinate 52,255,059 of OX637287.1, read as the reverse complement.
CCTTCAAGACGGTTGAAGAAAGTACAAGCCATGTAAGAAGTATACCTAGTTAAGAAACAATTACAACAATTCTAAACCTGAACTCCCGTAAAAAATATTATTTTCTTCTTATACGGAGGTTTTATTTTTTAACACATGGAGTTTGCAAATACCAGGTGGAAATGGGCCTTAAGCATCCAAAATGAAACTTATCAAGCGAGGGTGCTATTTTGTGAGCTTTTGAGCAGGAGCCTGTGAGCTTGTGAGCCTAGAGTTTTAGATTAAAAAAATTTGGAATTTTGAGAGGTGGACCCATGACCGCGGATTACAGAACATTACAATTTGACAGTTTCGATACAAAGATGTCATGCAAAAAGAAGAAATCAGAACTACATAGATAAGTTTAATGAAATACAATAGATAGGGTTTAGGAGTATCCTTGGGCTTAGGTATTGCTAGAAGATCCAGATGCAGAGCTGTCATCAGTGTTTGGTGATTCACCGCTAGACTCTTTAGTGGAATCATCTACAAAAACTAGAACTCATGGATCTACTGTTCGGGTCCTAGAATGTGGGTTAGGGAAATGAGGCTGAGGCTGTCTGGCTGCTGCTTCAGCATAAACTAGCAGCTGAAAACATTTAGGGGGACTGGGGAAGAAGGCTGGATCTGCAAAGAACGGTTGATGTGATGACATCTTCATTTTCACGCCTTGTGTGCAAAAGACCAAGAACTGAATATCAGGAGAAGTTACAAAATGCAACCATATATTCGTGGTCCAGAAGCATAGGGATAAACTTACTTACTAAATCGTGATGTCTTTGCCACACGGTGGATTGGCACAACTTCCTCATCCAAATCAACCATGACAACTTTAGAGCTCTGTGGTGTAGGCTCTAGAATCGCAACGCGGCGGTTTAAAGGAGCAAAGAGGGCCTCGTAAATAGACTTATCCTCCTCCAAGGCCACTATATGCCGCCCAGTAGCCCGACAAGTGTAAATGCTGGCACCTGCAAAGGTTGAAAGATGCCCAAGCAAAAATTATTAGAATTTTGTGGAATAGTGCTAACGAGAATCGCCAATTGTGGGATTATTACAAAAATACAAGACTAACTTGTAGATGCAAAGCAGTCTACGACGACATCACCAGGTAAGGTAGTGCCTTCAATAAGCATCTGCATGAAGGGGCGAGCCTTCTCTCGAGGCCCACGCCAAAGGATATTGCCATTCATGGTCTGATCCTCCTTGTTGCAGAAATTTTGCAAAAGGTCGTCCTTGGCTACATCAACATCTACTGCTGCATGAGCTAGGACGTGCTGGAATGTGAATCGAGAGCTGGATGCGCCAATTGTAGCCTTCACGTATAGGGACATTTTGAATCGCTGTGTCTACACCAAGTTCGAAATTAGTAACCACCACAGAAATCTATTTGGTACATATTTGACATAAAGTCAATTCAAAATATTGACAACTATCCATTGAAGAGGGCTTACCATTCCGGAGGGGTGTACGGGCGATGTCAAGTGCAATCTATTTGTACCCCAATATTCTCTTTCGGATGTAAAGCCAAATGATTCGCAAAATCCCAAGATATAGGACATAATGTCCCGACTAAAAGGGTAGATCACTAGAAGAGCACTAGCGTCGTGTAGGTAGTTATCAGCTAAGTCAAAAACGGATTGCAAACTGTCTACCAAGAACTGGTTCCACTGGGGAATCGACATTGGTGGAATGGAAACATTTGGGACCGGTAAATCCTCTGGGACATCAACAATTATCAAGTCCACGGCTGCCTCGCCGGTCACCACCCCATTAAAAAAGCGTTTTTTGTCCGTAGCATGCTGCATACATGTAAGAGTGTCAAGAACTGTAAGTTTCAGTTAAACATACAACTGCAATCGCTTAAAGAACTGCAGAGGTGCATAAGTTTTGAGAATACACTAACAAGTTCTCAAAGACAAACGAATGTAATGTAAATTGAAAGAGGTACCTTTTCCAGAAGGTTGATGACGTTCTTAAACGCTTGCGTGATAGGGCCATTTTTTGACCTAACCAAACTAGAGACAGAAACATTCAAGACACATAGGTCAACAGAAGTCACCGCACTTAATTCTGGAACCTGAGGAGGAAGGCCATGCAACAAGTGCGACCGAGTGAGCGAGAAGCCTGATGAAGTGTCCTTCATGGCTCCATCACTGGTCGCCTGATCCACCACCGGAGTCTCTGCTTTCCTCTTCTTCCCCTTCTGCTTGCCTTGGGCAACCATTTTGGCCTTCTCTGCATTGCGCTCTCTCTTCTTCACTTCGGTTTCTTCAAGTTTCTTCTTAGCGGTTTCCCACTTCTCCTCCTTCTTTTTGTCGGCTAACTCGCACCTCTTCAATACCTTCTCTCGGGCTTCAGCATCAAGGCTTGTAAGTTCAGGTAACTGCACCTCCACAATAGGGCTATCCGTAATACTTTTACAAAGAGCGGCTTCCTCCGCCGGTACGAAACCGTCAAGACAATCCAAGTACCAGGCGCCGGCTTGAAGATGACCACTGGGCCAATTCTTGTCTTGGGCAGCCGAAAACATATAAGCGTCATTTGATCAATCAAACCATGTGTTGAGAAACGGCGATAAATTAGCCTTCAAAATGGCCTTCTTCGCGTACAATTTGAATTTGAAATACCTAGGCAGAAGTAAATTTCTCTGCGTTAGAGCTTACCATTGAGAATTTCCAAGTGAAAAACAAGGAGTCTCCGAAATGCAATAGAATGTGAAACCAGTGAATCTGGAAGAACTGCAGAAGAAATAACAACCTGTAAATTGTTCTTTTCACAACAAGGGCGGAGTTCTTGAAGTCCTTGAAGGAATCCACCTTCTTAAAAGAGTCGACACCCTTGAAGATTCCGGCATAAGCGTGTGAGCCCCCAATTCGTCACTGGGAACTCACAGTTTTCTTTTTTTTCAATTTTTACAAATTTAAGTATAGTTTTATACACCAAAGCCCAAAAAAGAGTGTAAAACCAAAATAGGTATGTCACGTACCAATATAGCATTTGGCCCCTTATAGGTTGTTTTCCCCAAATAAATTCCATTTCCACTTGTACATAGGTTAAAACGTAGGAATATCGGTAAAAAATAGAATTAAGGGCTAATCTGACCAAAACAGACCAAACCTACGGTACATGTGACATCTTATGGCTAAAATTGGTCCGAGGGAATACCGTTGAGGTCCTAAGTCCATTCCCAGAGATAGGTTTCACTTTCCCCATAGCATCGAAGAAATAGCGGAAACCCCAATTGTTGGCCTACAGAAGTTACAAACTCAAGATTGGCCTGTAAGAGGAATCTACGGATGCAATATGGTGTTCTAGGGTGGAAATCACATTTGGGACTCAATGGCGAAATCGGCTTGCCAAGATTCCCTTGTATGTGAAAGATTCCCTAGTTGCCAAAATTGAAAGGAGAAGGCAGAATTTGATTCTCCTTTGACCTTTGTGCAAAGTAAAAATATGAGCTTGCACATCTTTTGTGGAATTCCATGAGAGGTTCCATAAAAAGTTTCGGAATTTTCTGACTTGCAGAAGATGCCCTTCCGGACGGTCAACCGCCAAAACCTACGATGGGAAATTCCTAGAAATTACCCAGGTTGCGGTAAAATCTCACTAAAAATTATATTAGCTTTTTTTATGCTAATAATATGCCCTACCAAATTTCAAGACATTCCGATAGCTAGAAGTGCCCGTACCGGCGAGATTCCCCGAAAATTGGCAAAATTGAAGTTTACGGTGGAGTTGACTTGCATACCGGGAGCATACGAAATCGGAATGAGGTCAAAGCTAGGTCTTTTCTTACTCCCCCATACCTACTAAAGAACCTAGGCTAGTTACTTTTCTCAGAAAAGTCAACCTCCAAGATTTGGGTTTAGGCCCCGTTTTGGCGTTCAGTTAGCGGTAGGTTATGTTGCGTTTTTTGGAGTTTGGTTAAGGGGTGAGGGTTACTCAAGACTAAAAATGGCCTTCTGAAGCCAACGGCGCAATCGGTTTTCAATTTGGAGTTGATCTCCAAAAGTTAGACATTTGGACCAGTGTAGAAAGTCAAAAATTGAAGATTAGGATGAAAATCTTAGTTGATAAGTTTACGACTTAGGAAAAGAGGGGGGGTGAGCACCCTTGGAAATGTATATAAGGGGTCTCATTTTCCTCTCACAAACACCCCTTGTAGCCATATTTTGGCTCATTTTACACAATTGGGTCCATTTAGTTGGATTTTGGCCGTTTTAGGCCACATTGCCAATTTTGTGTGTTTTTGAAACATTTTTAGCTTCATTGTTGGTGTTTTTGGAGCTCTCTTTGAAGGACATTGGGGTCCCTTCAAAGCTTGCTCTTACTTATCTTGTTGTGGTTTATTGTGGGTTTTATTGCGTGGTTCTTATTACTTGGCACTAATCCTAGAGAACGCCTCCTCCGTACCTTGGCGATGCCGCTTAGAGGGCCCTCTAGTGCCTAATTGTTGTTGCATGGGCTTAAATAGAAACTCCTTAATTGAGAAGTTCCCCTAAGTTTGTGTGTATGTGTTATTTGGCCTTGGTTAGATGCTAGTTTAACTCTTGACGTAGTACTTTGGCTTCCTTTGTCCCCCGGTTCTATTTATTTTCCCTTACACGGCGAAGCTTTGACTTTGCTTCGTTTGAGTTGTCTTAGAAAATTGGAGATTTATCAAAGCACGGCGAAGCTTTGACTTTGCTTCGTTTGAGTTGTCTTAGAAAATTGGAGATTTACCAAAGCACGGCGAAGCTTTGACTTTGCTTCATTTGAGTTGTCTTAGAAAATTGGAGATTTATCAAAGCACGGTGAAGCTTTGACTTTCTTTACTCCAAAAAATCCCCAAAAATTAGAAGCGGTCACTTTTTACTCCAAGTTTAGTTTCCAAAACATTTGTTGTGGAATTGCAAGTTTAGTGTCCAAAAACTAGTGCTTAGCCTCCAAGGTTCACATGTGATTTAGACCTTTAGCCACCCAAAAAAGAAACGAGCCTTGATTTAAAACATTAGAGAAAAGAGATCTCAAGTGGTTTTGAGTTTTAAGAAAATCCAGAAAAGTCACCGAGCTAAGGTCCAGGCAGGGAAGCCCCAAGGTCCAGGCGGGGAAGCCCAAGCCGTACGGGAGACCAAAGTCCAGGCAGGGAGTCCAAGCCCACGGGAGCCCAAAGCCACATAGGAGCCCAAGGCCGCCCGGGAGCCAATAGCCGCCACGTATAAGGGCGTCGGAGGCGGTTCGTGAAGGGAGACTGCTTGTCTGGCTGCCTTGTTCTAGCTGCCTCGTTCTGAACTGCCTTGTTCTGAATTGCCTTGTTCCGAACTGCCTTGCTCCGAACTGCTTGTTCTGGACTGCCTCGTTCTGGCTCCAGGCCGTGAATCAAAATTTGGAAAAAACAAGTTGGGACTCAAAATATTGATACTAGAAAGGCAAACTAACACTACAAGTAAACCGCTTGGTATTCTAAGAAGATAGGAGGAGACATACACTAGTGAAATAGAATTAGCAAGTAGAAGTAGGATTTAGTAGGTAGGAAACAATTAAGAAAAGAAATCTTGGTGCAACGTTTCCATTGCCAAAATTCTCTAAAGTAGCATACTAGCTCTCAAAACTCAAATAAATTAGAATGGAAGAGATGAAGTGACGATTTAGAATTATGAAGTGGCAATTTAGAAGTTGAAGAGGATTTAGGAAGAGATAGGATTAGGTGGAAATCTAGGAAGAACGATTAGAACCATCGAAATTTGGATAGACTAATAATTGACCAAGGAGTTGAAGAGTCAATTATTATTGGAGAGTTGATTTCAATTATTTTAGTTCAAGACTAGTCAACCCTTTGAAGTAGAAATAATTGAATTAGAATAGTATAGAAGAGAAAGAGAGATTAGAAGAAAAAGGAAAGTGAAGTTCAAGAAATTGGCAAACCTTGTACTAAAACCCCTACTTTAAGCCGTGGGCAAAACTACCAACCAATTCCAAAACATGGCAAATGATGGGGAGTTTGAAGGGGTATACGATTACCTAAACAATGACTCCAACTCCGAGGTAAGCTCCTAATTTTAAACCATCCATTCCAATTTCTCAAAAATAGACATTTACAAGTAGGACCGAACTCTAAATTCAATTCAGAGTGTCTAGAATAGGAATATTTCAAGAACCAGGGTAGTAATGTTGTAGAGTCTAGTTGGAGGTTTCCAAAACCATTTCACACTTAGGATTCGGAGCTAAAACGAGTGAGATATGGGCGGATGAAGTTTAGGAGTAATATTGGATGAAATTTAGTACATTTCATCCAAATGAAACAAGAATAGAAACGTAGGTAGAACCATAAATCCAGACTCCAGAAGTGAAACAAAAATTAGAATTCAAGTTGTAGGTTAGTAGAAAACCATGGATGAAGTTTGAAGTACTAATTAGGGGTCAAACTTCATCCATTGATAACTCCTAGTAGGAAGGTCCAATCAGCACGTGTCTTAGCATTTTGGAAAGCTAGAATTAAGACTTATAAAGAAAAATTAATAAAAATCTAAAAATAGTAATCTGCTCAGAGTAGCACCGAGCCACATAAGTAGGATAAAGATCAAATAATTATTAAAAGAGGTAATCAAAGAGAAGAATTAGATTTGGAAATAGGTAGAAAGCACTTATTAAAGTCCAGAACTAGTCTAACTTAGGAGAAATTCTTAATCATTTAGTAGCAAACAACGGATGAATTTTAGGTTAAAATATGGATGAAATAGGATAAAACTCATCCATCCAAGTCCAAACTTAGAATTTAGGTAGAAGTTGGCAATATAGAGTTAGAGTCAAAAACTTGAAGTAAAATAGAATAGGGAAGGGGTCTAAATCCAAGGATGAAGTTTGGATAGATTTATAGAAGCTAGAACTTCATCCATCCATAACTCTTGCTAGGAAGGTCGCATAATGTTGAGTTTTATATTTTTGGAAATGGCATGAAATTCTCTGTCTTTATATGTGGCTAAATTTAGACTGTATCACCTTTCTTTCAAAAATCACCGTGGCCTAGTTGGAACGACCTAATTAGAGTAAAACTTGCAATTTAAGTTAGTTTTTCTTGATTTCTTTAGTTCTTGCAAACTTGTGTATGTTTAGGATTTAGAAAAAATCCATTGCTTGGAAGGCACAATGGATTTATGCTAGGCACCCGTAGAACGAGAATCAAACCTAAAACTTAAGAGCCTGGTTGTGTTCACTTATTTACCAAGGGTGGGTAAATAAGCGCTCACAAAGCATGGTCCCACAATTTCATCCGCCATCCCTCAATGTAGTTAGAAAGTGTTAGAGGCTCAACAGGCACTTCCATATTCACCGGGATGTTGTCGGTCTTAATGATACTATCATATAACTCCAGGGCAGAATCCTCTAACTGTCGAATGAGGTAAACACGGGAAAAATTAGATGTGTGAAACCATATATAAATTTTGTGAATCTACATAATGTAATATATGAAAGATACTTGGATGAATGCATGGTAAAGTGGCTCATTTTTGGCAAAAGTCCAAGTCCAAAAAGTCCTTTCTTGTGAGTAAAATGTTTGGGAGTGAAATGCTTGGGAGTGAATTCTACAAGAAACAAATTCTAAACAAATTCAAAAATTACCTAGCTTTTTGAGCGCCCCTAGACCTTGAAAATCATTATACTTTAGAAAAAAATATTTTTGAAAAAAAAAATATTGGCTATAAGAAAAGGACTTCATAAAATTTAGTGTTTGAACAGTCATTAAAAAGTCCTTTGCCAACATTCAATACATATCTATACAACAAGATTATAGTTTCTTAAAAATTTATTCAAACATCCACTAGAATCATAGTCCTTTGTATGAATTTAAGTACCTAAACCATCTTTAAAAAGTCCTTGAAAAATGTGTTGACAGCAAATTTGTCACACCCATCTTTTTTTAAAAGTCCCCTACACTTTCATGAAATGCTTTAATAAATAATGAACAACATAGATGTATTTAAAGCGGTGCTTTAGTCTCCCAAATGAACTTTTTTTTTAATGTTTAATTTTTTCAATGTACCTTTTAGGCATTTGAAAATTGGTTGTATGCAGTTTTTGACATTGTGACACAATTTTGAGTCCGTCAACCATGCATTCACCCACTTACTGCAGCATACCAAACGGCCTTCGATAGGAAGCTTGCGATTTTGTCATCATTTGCTGGTTTAGGTGGAACGCGACGTGCCTCACGAGTAGGGGCGGAAGAGTTTATTCACTTGAGCCACTTTACCTTGTGCCTTGGTTCTGCATTTGCAGTTGCAATGATTTGGAGCTTGTCTAAGGTCAACTCCTGGACAGCGTATAAGCTCCAATGCCGTTCAATCTGACATGTGGCAAATCAGTATCCTAGACCAAAAAAAACCCACAGGTTTGAAAAGAAACATAAACACGCTATTCCAATTACCTCTTGAAGCCACTCATCTCCTAAAGCCAGACTGGCGACAGCTTGAATCTTATTGAGTTTCTGGATAAGCAATCTCGTTGCTTCTTTTGTTGCGCCTTGCATTGCAGTAGCAATACCATTTGGAGTGACATCCTGAATTGGAGTGTCCTTGTGGTATTTGCGGACAGAAGCATCTGCTGCAGCCGAGATATCTTGCTGAAAAAACAAAGTGAAGGTAAATATCTAGAGAAGTTATCCGGTTACTACATCACACGTTCACCAACTCTTGAGAATTAGAACGGTATACAATTTGAAGGAACAAGAGTGAGAGAGGATCTCACTTGAAAAATAAATGATGTAAACACTTCCATTGGCATGCTGTACCACGTCTTTCGGGTATTTTGGGCACATGCCTTTGCATCCTCAACGCTCAAAAGATTAGTGATTTTCTCTATTGGCATTGTGCCATACTTGCGAACACGGTACAGAGTGTGGACAAGATTTGTTTTGACGTGTGAGTTCTCGGTGTGCCTGATGAAAAAGATATCCTTACACAGTTAGCATCAAATGATAATGGCCAAGGGGAATAATCCAAATGCATGAAGATTGGTTGGAACTCATTGATTTATATCGTGCATGACCTGCATTGCTGCACCAAGTCTCCCTTTAGTATCCAGCAAAATAGAATCAACACGGATGTGCCACTTCAGGTCTGCACTGTGAAGTCGCTCAATATGCCTCATCCATGCAATACGTCGATGGTTACCATCGCAGATAAAGAACTTAACTTCAACCAAGTGCTTGAGCTCTAGATGACTGTAAAGGTAGGAGTTAAATTGATCGTTAACGTCATTCCAAAGTGGATCCCCTCTTCCTTCTCTGCCGAAAATATACCGTTTTGGCCTTCCTCATTCGAAACAGAGACATAGAATACTCAAGCTCCTTTCTCATAGCCATGGATATAATCAGTCTCCAGCTGCACCAAATCACACTCCAAGGTAGGCCTCACCATGGGCATGGGAACCAGACGACATAGAAGAATATCCATCCTAGACAGATGTTTTGGTTCGAATCTCGTACTGGAAATCGTTGATACATAATCCAGCTTCTGGCTTCTCCGGATGTCGTCCTCCCGCAAACTCTTCCCTCCGTCGCCATCCTTTGCGACATCTTGGATCGGCTTGTTTCCAACTCCTACATCAAAAATTGGGGTCTGCTGGGATTCAACTGCATGATCCAGCAATAAGGACATAGAAGACGTTTTCGACTTTTCGTCGATGTGTCGGAAACTATATTCTAATTGGACATGGGCAGACGAGTAAGTGAATGTGTGCATTTCCCTTAAAAACAAAATGGGGAAGAAATTAAACAATTTGAAACATCACACAATCATGGTAAGGATAATAAGCAATTGTGTTTTTTCTTCTCTTTATAATGATGCTCAACTGTAGTTTAGTACTGAATGTCTCATGTGTTAGGACAGAACACTAGGTCACCTATCACACAGTTTGGCAACACCTGAATCTCAGGTGATGTATAATATATCTGTGTAGGAATCAATGGGGAGTCGGGAAGAATGATAACTTCCTCGTCTAAGCTCACTGAAGTACAGCAGGACACTGGAGATAACATATTCCAATCACCCTCGAGATCCTCTAAAAGTGAGTCAAGGTTTACCAACTGTCTCTGAGGATTTGTCTGTCCTAATGCTGTCGGGCTGTCCAGGAGAGGTGTTAGCTCCTCCTCTGAATTAGGAGTCTACAAAACAAACCATTGACGAAATGCATAAGTAAAAATGCATTGCAATGAACTAGTCCCTGCAGGGAGGGAGCCCCGGAATCTTCCACAAAATGTGATCAGAAAATGGGAGGTGGAGATCAGAATTAAAAAAAAACGCGAGCGAGACCCTGCTCTGACCTCCCCTCGCCACCGAAGAGGCCCTGGGGTCAAGCACAGACTGCGATCAAGAAAATGGGGAAGGGGCTTCATCTCCCCTCCCTTAAACTCAGAGATCAAAATTTTTTGAAAAGAACGCGAGTTGGGGCTCCTCGTGAGACTGCTATGGGTACTAAGGGGGCCCTAGGGTCAAGTACAGACTGCGATCAAGAAAACAAGAAGGGGGCTTCATCTCCCCTCCCTTAAACTTAGAGATCAATTTTTTTTTTTAAAACGCGAGCAGGGGCTCCTCGTGAGACTGCTATCGGTATCGAGGTGGCCCCAGGGTCAAGCTCAGACTGCGATCAAAAAAATGGGGAAGGGGCTTCATCTCCCCTCCCCGAACAGAGATTTCAAATTTTTTTGAAACGAACGCAAGCTGGGGCTCCTCGTGAGACTGCTATCGGTACCGAGGTGGCCCTGGGGTCAAGCTAAGACTGCAATCAAAAAAAATGGGGAGGGGGCTTCATCTCCCCTCCCTTGAACTCAGAGATCAAATTTTCTTTAAAAGAATGTGAGCGGGGCTCCTCATGAGACTGCTATCGGTACCAAGTTGGCCCTCGGGTCAAGCTTTGACTGCGATCAAAAAAATGGGGAGGGGTCTTCATCTCCCCTCCCCCAAAACTCGGAGATCAAAATTTTTGAGAAAGAACGCAAGCGGGGCGACTCGTGAAACTGCTATCGATACCGAAAGGGCCCGGAGGTCAAGCTAAGACTGTAATAAAAAAAAATGGGGAGGGGGCTTCATCTCCCCTCCCCGAACAGAGATTTCAAATATTTTAAGAAAGAACGCAATCCTTGGCTCCTCGTGAGACTGCTATCGGTACCGAGGTGGCCCTGGGGTCAAGCACAGACTACGATCAAGAAAACGGGGAGAGGGCTTCATCTCCCCTCCCTTGAACTTGGAGATCATATTTTTTTGAAAAGAACGCGAGTGGGGCTCTTCGTGAGACTGCTATCGGTACCGAGTTGGCCCTCGGGTCAAGCTTTGACTGCGACCAAAAAAAATGGGGAGGGGGCTTCATCTCCCCTCCTCTGAACTCGGAGATCAAAATTTTTGAAAAAGAACGCGAGCGGGGCTCCTCGTGAGACTGCTATCGGTTCCGAGGGGGCCCGGGGGTCAAGCTAAGACTGCAATCAAAAAAAATGGGGAGGGGGCTTCATCTCCCCTCCCCGAATAGAGATTTCAATTTTTTTTTAAAAGAACGCGAGCTGGGGCTCCTTGTGAGACTGCTATCGCTACCGAGGGGGCCCTAGGGTCAAGCACAGACTGCGATCAAGAAAACGGGGAGGGGGCTTCATATCCCCTCCCTTAAACTCAGAGATCACATTTTTTTTAAAAGAACGCGAGCAGGGGCTCCTCGTAAGATTGCTATCGGTACTGAGGTGGCCCCGGGGTCAAGCTCAGACTGCGATCCAAAAAAATGGGGAGGGGGCTTCATCTCCCCTCCCCAAACAGAGATTTCAAATTTTTTTTAAAAGAACGCGAGTTGGGGCTCCTCATGAGACTGCTATTGGTACCAAGGGGGCCCTGGGATCAAGCACAGACTGCGATCAAGAAAACAGGGAGGGGGCTTCATCTCCCTTCCCTTAAACTCAGAGATCAAATTTTTTTTAAAAGAACGCGAGCAGGGGCTCCTTGTGAGACTGCTATCGGTACCGAGGTGGCCCCGGGGTCAAGCTTAGATTGCGATCCAAAAAAATGGGGAGGGGGCTTCATCTCCCCTCCCCGAACAGAGATTTCAAATTTTTAAGAAAAGAACTAGACTTCAAGACATTAGGATTCTAACCTGAAATGTCGACGGCCCTGATTCTGTAGTGGGGATGCTTGCCTCCTCCTTGCGTCCACGCTCTCGACCACTTCTTGTCTCCATTGGATCCAGGTTTTTTGCACTTGTGGATGCTGCGCCAAAGCTCATCTGCAATGCAACCAGAAAACGAAGGTGATAATGACGACGTTCTGTGGTCCAGAGAGCGAATGCCAGAGGATGCGGTTGGGGGTGTTGAAGGAAGTGCGTAGTATGGATTAGATGGCTTATAGGAGCTCCTAGTATAGTCTAACCTTAGTTGGATGTTGTAGGAGCTCATACGATGGGCTGACCTTAGTTAGGAGTTGTTTGTAGTCAAACCAATGTGCATTTAGAGAGGGCAGCCCTTGTAGAGGTGATATAACCCATATGGTTAGTCATGCCACTTGGTGGTAGAGTAGTATAAGAGATCAGCCCTTGCATGGGCTTGATACCCCTTTCCCAACCTTGTTTGTGATACCCCTTCATTGGAATACATTACCTTGGTGTTCTTTTCTTCAAAAGGTTATGGGCCCACTCATGTGAGTTGCTACAAAGAGGTCAGATCTCTTTGCAAGGTGTGTTGGTGGAGAAGTATTGGAGCTTCAAGCAAGTGAAGTTTGGGGTCGTTTTGGAGCATTTTGGAGCATTTTGGATCAAGATCTTGCAAGTTTGTGAGGTATTCTCTTGTTTTGGGTTCCACTTTGTTCTTCTTGGAGGGCTGATTTGGTGCTTCATGGTGTGAGTTGAGAGCTAGGGTTTGATCTAGTCTCAAGGAGGGCTGATTTGTTCATATAGTGCCTTATTTGAGTGATTTGGAGCATTTGTAATTTGATTGGAGAGATTTGGACCACCTAAGATCTGATTGGAGAGACTTGGAGCATTGGAGTGTTCACAAGAGAGATTTGGATCACTTGAGATCTGATTGGAGAGACTTGGAGCATTTGAGGGTTCATAAGAGAGATTTGGATCACTTGAGATCTGATTGGAGAGACTTGGAGCATTGGAGTGTTCACAAGAGAGATTTGGATCACTTGAGATCTGAATGGAGAGACTTGGAGCATTTGAGGGTTCATAAGAGAGATTTGGATCACTTGAGATCTGATTTGAGAGACTAGGAGCATTGGAGTGTTCACAAGAGAGATTTGGATCACTTGAGATCTGATTGGAGAGACTTGGAGCATTTGAGGGTTCACAAGAGAGATTTGGATCACTTGAGATCTGATTGGAGAGACTAGGAGCATTGGAGGGTTCACAAGAGAGTTTTGGATCACTTGGGATCTGATTCGAGAGACTTGGAGCATTTGAGGGTTCACAAGAGAGATTTGGATCACTTGAGATCTGATTGGAGAGACTTGGAGCATTTTTAGTGTTCACAAGAGAGATTTGGATCATTTGAGATCTAATTGGAGAGACTAGGAGCATTGGAGTGTTCACAAGAGAGATTTGGACCACTTAGGGCCAAATTGAGGTTGGTGCGACCACAAGAGGTGTAGTAGAGGGCTGATTGGGACTTCCTTTGGAGTGGGAGTCATTGCACCATGGCTACTAGTGAAGGAGATGGCGTGAGGGTCATTGACAAGTTCAATGGAGACAACTTTGGACTTTGGAAGTTCAAGATGGAGATGATCTTGGCCGAGAAGGACTTGTGGGAGATTGTGGAGGGCACCGAGACACCTCCTTCATCCGATGCCGATGCCGATGTAAAAGCCAAGAAGTCCTATGATAGGAGGGTCAAGAAGGCCTTCTCCGTGATTGCTTGCAATCTTGCAGATAGGCAACTTGCACATGTTCGAGCATGCAAGGGACCAGCAGAAGCATGGCAAGTTCTTTGCAACATCCATGAAACAAAGAGCTTGTCCAACATGCTCTTTCTTCGACGCAAGTTCTTCACCTGCAAGATGCAAGAGGGCGAGGACATGCTGGACCACATCAACAAGGTCAAGGCACTTGCGGACCAACTGGCTTGTTTGGAGGTGCCCGTGACGGATGGAGACATTGTCATGACATTGCTTGAGAGTTTGCCGCCTTCGTATGAGTATCTCATCACCGCTTTGGAGACAAGACCCATGGAGGATCTCACGCTTGCTTTCATTACAGCAAGGTTGATGCATGAGGTGTCCAAGAGGAAGGAGAATGAGACCCAAGACGGAGGGGCAGCTCTTCTCTCACGATATGGCCAAGGAGGGACCTCACAACATCGGAAGGAGACACGCACGTGCTACAATTGTGGGAAGCCCGGTCACCTTGCAAGATATTGTAAGCAGCCCAAGAAGGAGAGTGCTAACAAGGCTAGTGTGAAGGAGGAGGAAGATGAGTTTGCATTTGCGGCTAATGATGGGTATGATAACACCAACATGTTCCATTGGATCATTGACTCGGGTGCTACTCAACACATGACCCCGTATAGGCAAGCTTTCCTCACGTATGAGACTATTAGCAACCGCAAGGTGTTTTTGGGTGACAATGGTGTGGTGGATGCCATTGGCATGGGTTGCATTGTGGTGGAGGTGGAGGTGAAGGGCCAAATGAGGCGAATTCGCATCCAAGATGCATTGCATGTGCCCAAGTTGCATGCCAATTTGCTCTCCGTGAGCAAGCTGGTTTCACAAGATTTGAAGGTGCAATTCAACAACAAGGGTTGTGTTTTGGGTGCACCCAATGGAGAAATGATTGTCACCGCACCGAGAGAAGGCAATTTGTACCAACTCAAGTTCAAAACGGTGAATGGTACCAGCGTGGCGTGTGTGGCACAAGGAGCACTTCACCAACAGTCTTTGGAGCTATGGCACAAGAGATTAGGCCACCTCAATGTGAAGAGTGTGCAGAGCCTTCAAGGCATGGTGGGTGGCATGCAAGTGATAAAGAGCTCGGGCGACCTTACATGTGAGGCTTGCATTGAAGGCAAGCAAGCCAGGAAACCATTTCCAAGTGATGGAGCGACAAGGGCAACTAAGGTATTGGAGATTGTGCACTCCGATGTATGCGGCCCAATGAGGACTACTTCCATGGGTGGCGCAAGGTATTTCTTGACTTTCATTGATGACTTCTCGAGGAAGATTTGGGTGTTCATGCTCAAGTGCAAGAGTGATGTTTTTGAGAGGTTCAAGGCATGGAAGGCCCTTGTGGAGAATGAATCGGGGCGGAAAGTAATGGTGTTGAGATCGGACAACGGAGGGGAATACATGTCCAAGGCCTTTGAGACCTTCATGAGGGACCATGGCATTCAACATCAAACTTTGGCCCCTTATACTCCACAACAAAATGGTGTGGCGGAGCGTGCCAACCGCACACTTGTGGAGATGGCACGGGCCATGTTGCATGCCCAAGGCCTCACGTATGATCTTTCGGCGGAGGCCGTATCGAATGCGGCATACACACGCAATAGGTGTCCCACAATTGCGGTAGCATCTATGACACCACAAGAAGCATGGAGCGGGAAGAGGCCAAACCTTGGTCACATGCGCATTTTTGGATGCGTTGCATATGCCTTGGATTTGAGCCCACAACGCTCTAAGCTTGATGCCAAGGGCACGAAGTGCTTGTTTTTGGGCTATTGTGAGGGCTCCAAAGCCTACCGGCTTATTTGTTTGGAGTCGAAGAAGATTATCAAGAGTCGAGATGTCACCTTCGTTGAGGAGAAGCAAGGGGTGTCTACAACTTTGGAGATGTGTCCAAGTGGGAGCAATGGAGGACTAGAGCTTGAGGTGGACAAATCTCCAACCATCCAGGCTTTGCCGAAAGAGGATGGAGACCAAGAAGAGACACCACCAACACCCAAGGAGAAGTCTACCACATCCTCCAGTTGGGCACCAAGCGAAGATGATGGAAAAGGAGATGTTTCTCAAGAGCCAAGATATCCTACAAGGGAGCGTAGGCCGCTTGGAGAATGGTGGATGAACCACATTTTGCCTCAAGAGCAAGTGGAACATGCCAATGTGGCATATGCAAGAGATCCACGCAATGTTGGGGAAGCCATGAAGAGTCCAGATGCAAGCAAGTGGGAGCAAGCCATGCAAGAGGAGTATGCCTCACTTATGAGCAAAGGTACTTGGGAACTCTCTCCGCTTCCTTCCGATCGTGCAAGTGTTGGATGCAAGTGGGTGTTTTGCACCAAGAGAGACGCCTTGGGCCACATTTTGCGCTACAAGGCAAGATTGGTGGCCAAGGGCTATTCCCAAGTAGAAGGGGTGGACTTCAATGAGACCTTTGCTCCCGTGGCCAAGTTTTGCACCATTCGATGCGTGACGGCGATAGGGGCAGCCATGGACTTGGAGATGCACCAAATGGACGTCATCACGGCGTTTCTCAATCCAAACCTCGAGGAGGTGATCTACATGGACCAGCCAAAGGGCTTTGTTCAAGAAGGCCGAGAACACCTCAAGTGTAAGCTTAAGAAGGCCATCTACGGGTTGAGGCAGTCCGGAAGAGCATGGTACATGGACATTGATGCATTGTTTGCAAGGGAAGGCTACACAAGGAGTGATGCGGACCACTCTCTCTACATCAAGCAAACAAGTGCGTTTCTGGTGATTGTCATTGTCTATGTTGATGACTTGATTATCATGACCAACACCATCAACAAAATGGAGGAGGTGAAGACCATGTTGAAGAGCCAATATGATATGAGTGATCTTGGAGAGCTACACTATTGCCTTGGTGTGGAGTTTACAAGGCAAAGGGCTGCCCGCACCATCACCATGAGCCAAAGCAAGTACATTGGGGAGCTGTTGAAGCGCTTCAACATGGAGGGGTGCAAATCCATTGGCACTCCTCTTGATGTGAAGGAGAAGATGGCCAAGCTCACAGATGAGGAGTTTGAAGGTATCAAGGCAGAAATGCAAGATGTGCCCTACAAAGCCGCGGTGGGGAGCTTGATGTATGCGATGGTGGCCACAAGGCCTGACCTTGCATTTGCCATGAGTGTGGTGAGCCAACATATGTCCAAAAGCGGTCCCAAACATTGGGCAGCGATCAAGAGAATCATGCGGTACCTTCAAGGTACATTGGAGGCAAAATTAGTTCTTGGAGGCAAGAGCCTTGCATTGGTGGGCTTTTGTGATGCCGATTGGGCCGGAGATGCAAGTGATAGGAGGTCGACAACGGGCTATGTGTTTATGCTTGGAGGCGGTGCCATCTCGTGGAATTCCAAGAAACAACCCACCGTTGCCTTGTCTACTACCGAGGCAGAGTACATGGCCATTAGCCAATGCACGAGGGAGGCTATATGGCTAAGGCAACTCATGAGTGATGTTGGACTTGAGCAAGAGAAGAGCACACGTATCATGTGTGACAACCAAGGCGCCATTGCCTTGGTGAAGAATCCAATTCATCACTCTCGGAGCAAACACATTGACATTCAACACCATTTCATTCGTGAGAAAGTTGAAAGTGATGTGATTGAGATGAGGTATGTTCCTACAGAGCGCATGGTGGCAAATGTGCTTACGAAGTCGCTTGGGAAGCCTCGACATGAAGATCTTCGTAAGGAGATGGGTTTGACATTGTTTGTCAACAAACAAAGTGGGAGTGTTGAAGGAAGTGCGTAGTATGGATTAGATGGCTTATAGGAGCTCCTAGTATAGTCTAACCTTAGTTGGATGTTGTAGGAGCTCATACGATGGGCTGACCTTAGTTAGGAGTTGTTTGTAGTCAAACCAATGTGCATTTAGAGAGGGCAGCCCTTGTAGAGGTGATATAACCCATATGGTTAGTCATGCCACTTGGTGGTAGAGTAGTATAAGAGATCAGCCCTTGCATGGGCTTGATACCCCTTTCCCAACCTTGTTTGTGATACCCCTTCATTGGAATACATTACCTTGGTGTTCTTTTCTTCAATAGGTGCGACCACAAGAGGTGTAGTAGAGGGCTGATTGGGACTTCCTTTGGAGTGGGAGTCATTGCACCATGGCTACTAGTGAAGGAGACGGCGTGAGGGTCATTGACAAGTTCAATGGAGACAACTTTGGACTTTGGAAGTTCAAGATGGAGATGATCTTGGCCGAGAAGGACTTGTGGGAGATTGTGGAGGGCACCGAGACACCTCCTTCATCCGATGCCGATGCCGATGTAAAAGCCAAGAAGTCCTATGATAGGAGGGTCAAGAAGGCCTTCTCCGTGATTGCTTGCAATCTTGCAGATAGGCAACTTGCACATGTTTGAGCATGCAAGGGACCAGCAGAAGCATCGCAAGTTCTTTGCAACATCCATGAAACAAAGAGTTTGTCCAACATGCTCTTTCTTCGACGCAAGTTCTTCACCTGCAAGATGCAAGAGGGCGAGGACATGCTGGACCACATCAACAAGGTCAAGGCACTTGCGGACCAACTTGCTTGTTTGGAGGTGCCCGTTGTTTGGCGAGGAGCCCGTTGACAGGTGTCCAGTCAGATCTCAAGTGATCCAAGAGAGATTTGTCCAATCAGATCTCAAGTGATCCAAATCTCAAGTGATCTCAAGTGATCCAAATCCTTCTAATCTGTCCAATCAGATCTCAAGTGATCCAAATCTCTCTTGTGAACACTCCAATGCTCCAAGTCTCTCCAATCAGATCTCAAGTGGTCCAAATCTCTCCAATCAAATTACAAATGCTCCAAATCACTCAAATAAGGCACTATATGAACAAATCAGCCCTCCTTGAGACTAGATCAAACCCTAGCTCTCAACTCACACCATGAAGCACCAAATCAGCCCTCCAAGAAGAACAAAGTGGAACCCAAAACAAGAGAATACCTCACAAACTTGCAAGATCTTGATCCAAAATGCTCCAAAATGCTCCAAAACGACCCCAAACTTCACTTGCTTGAAGCTCCAATACTTCTCCACCAACACACCTTGCAAAGAGATCTGACCTCTTTGTAGCAACTCACATGAGTGGGCCCATAACCTTTTGAAGAAAAGAACACCAAGGTAATGTATTCCAATGAAGGGGTATCACAAACAAGGTTGGGAAAGGGGTATCAAGCCCATGCAAGGGCTGATCTCTTATACTACTCTACCACCAAGTGGCATGACTAACCATATGGGTTATATCACCTCTACAAGGGCTGCCCTCTCTAAATGCACATTGGTTTGACTACAAACAACTCCTAACTAAGGTCAGCCCATCGTATGAGCTCCTACAACATCCAACTAAGGTTAGACTATACTAGGAGCTCCTATAAGCCATCTAATCCATACTACGCACTTCCTTCAACACTCCCACTTTGTTTGTTGACAAACAATGTCAAACCCATCTCCTTACGAAGATCTTCATGTCGAGGCTTCCCAAGCGACTTCGTAAGCACATTTGCCACCATGCGCTCTGTAGGAACATACCTCATCTCAATCACATCACTTTCAACTTTCTCACGAATGAAATGGTGTTGAATGTCAATGTGTTTGCTCCGAGAGTGATGAATTGGATTCTTCACCAAGGCAATGGCGCCTTGGTTGTCACACATGATACGTGTGCTCTTCTCTTGCTCAAGTCCAACATCACTCATGAGTTGCCTTAGCCATATAGCCTCCCTCGTGCATTGGCTAATGGCCATGTACTCTGCCTCGGTAGTAGACAAGGCAACGGTGGGTTGTTTCTTGGAATTCCACGAGATGGCACCGCCTCCAAGCATAAACACATAGCCCGTTGTCGACCTCCTATCACTTGCATCTCCGGCCCAATCGGCATCACAAAAGCCCACCAATGCAAGGCTCTTGCCTCCAAGAACTAATTTTGCCTCCAATGTACCTTGAAGGTACCGCATGATTCTCTTGATCGCTGCCCAATGTTTGGGACCGCTTTTGGACATATGTTGGCTCACCACACTCATGGCAAATGCAAGGTCAGGCCTTGTGGCCACCATCGCATACATCAAGCTCCCCACCGCGGCTTTGTAGGGCACATCTTGCATTTCTGCCTTGATACCTTCAAACTCCTCATCTGTGAGCTTGGCCATCTTCTCCTTCACATCAAGAGGAGTGCCAATGGATTTGCACCCCTCCATGTTGAAGCGCTTCAACAGCTCCCCAATGTACTTGCTTTGGCTCATGGTGATGGTGCGGGCAGCCCTTTGCCTTGTAAACTCCACACCAAGGCAATAGTGTAGCTCTCCAAGATCACTCATATCATATTGGCTCTTCAACATGGTCTTCACCTCCTCCATTTTGTTGGTGGTGTTGGTCATGATGATCAAGTCATCCACATAGACAATGACAATCACCAAATATGCACTTGTTTGCTTGATGTAGAGAGAGTGGTCAGCATCACTCCTTGTGTAGCCTTCCCTTGCAAACAATGCATCAATGTCCATGTACCATGCTCTTCCGGACTGCCTCAACCCGTAGATGGCCTTCTTAAGCTTACACTTGAGGTGTTCTCGGCCTTCTTGAACAAAGCCCTTTGGCTGGTCCATGTAGATCACCTCCTCGAGGTTTGGATTGAGAAACGCCGTGATGACGTCCATTTGGTGCATCTCCAAGTCCATGGCTGCCCCTATCGCCGTCACGCATCGAATGGTGCAAAACTTGGCCACGGGAGCAAAGGTCTCATTGAAGTCCACCCCTTCTACTTGGGAATAGCCCTTGGCCACCAATCTCGCCTTGTAGCGCAAAATGTGGCCCAAGGCGTCTCTCTTGGTGCAAAACACCCACTTGCATCCAACACTTGCACGATCGGAAGGAAGCGGAGAGAGTTCCCAAGTACCTTTGCTCATAAGTGAGGCATACTCCTCTTGCATGGCTTGCTCCCACTTGCTTGCATCTGGACTCTTCATGGCTTCCCCAACATTGCGTGGATCTCTTGCATATGCCACATTGGCATGTTCCACTTGCTCTTGAGGCAAAATGTGGTTCATCCACCATTCTCCAAGCGGCCTACGCTCCCTTGTAGGATATCTTGGCTCTTGAGAAACATCTCCTTCTCCATCATCTTCGCTTGGTGCCCAACTGGAGGATGTGGTAGACTTCTCCTTGGGTGTTGGTGGTGTCTCTTCTTGGTCTCCATCCTCTTTCGGCAAAGCTTGGATGGTTGGAGATTTGTCCACCTCAAGCTCTAGTCCTCCATTGCTCCCACTTGGACACATCTCCAAAGTCGTAGACACCCCTTGCTTCTCCTCAACGAAGGTGACATCTCGACTCTTGATGATCTTCTTCGACTCCAAACACATCAGCCGGTAGGCTTTGGAGCCCTCCCAATAGCCCAAAAACAAGCACTTCGTGCCCTTGGCATCAAGCTTAGAGCGTTGTGGGCTCAGATCCAAGGCATATGCAACGCATCCAAAAATGCGCATGTGACCAAGGTTTGGCCTCTTCCCGCTCCATGCTTCTTGTGGTGTCATAGATGCTACCGCAATTGTGGGACACCTATTGCGTGTGTATGCCACATTCGATACGGCCTCCGCCGAAAGATCATACGTGAGGCCTTGGGCATGCAATATGGCTCGTGCCATCTCCACAAGTGTGCGGTTGGCACGCTCCGCCACACCATTTTGTTGGGGAGTATAAGGGGCCGAAGTTTGATGTTGAATGCCATGGTCCCTCATGAAGGTCTCAAAGGCCTTGGACATGTATTCCCCTCCGTTGTCCGATCTCAACACCATTACTTTCCGCCCCGATTCATTCTCCACAAGGGCCTTCCATGCCTTGAACCTCTCAAAAACATCACTCTTGCACTTGAGCATGAACACCCAAATCTTCCTCGAGAAGTCATCAATGAAAGTCAAGAAATACCTTGCGCCACCCATGGAAGTAGTCCTCATTGGGCCGCATACATCGGAGTGCACAATCTCCAACACCTTAGTTGCCCTTGTCGCTCCATCACTTGGAAATGGTTTCCTGGCTTGCTTGCCTTCAATGCAAGCCTCACATGTAAGGTCGCCCGAGCTCTTTATCACTTGCATGCCACCCACCATACCTTGAAGGCTCTGCACACTCTTCACATTGAGGTGGCCTAATCTCTTGTGCCATAGCTCCAAAGACTGTTGGTGAAGTGCTCCTTGTGCCACACACGCCACGCTGGTACCATTCACCGTTTTGAACTTGAGTTGGTACAAATTGCCTTCTCTCGGTGCGGTGACAATCATTTCTCCATTGGGTGCACCCAAAACACAACCCTTGTTGTTGAATTGCACCTTCAAATCTTGTGAAACCAGCTTGCTCACGGAGAGCAAATTGGCATGCAACTTGGGCACATGCAATGCATCTTGGATGCGAATTCGCCTCATTTGGCCCTTCACCTCCACCTCCACCACAATGCAACCCATGCCAATGGCATCCACCACACCATTGTCACCCAAAAACACCTTGCGGTTGCTAATAGTCTCATACGTGAGGAAAGCTTGCCTATACGGGGTCATGTGTTGAGTAGCACCCGAGTCAATGATCCAATGGAACATGTTGGTGTTATCATACCCATCATTAGCCGCAAATGCAAACTCATCTTCCTCCTCCTTCACACTAGCCTTGTTAGCACTCTCCTTCTTGGGCTGCTTACAATATCTTGCAAGGTGACCGGGCTTCCCACAATTGTAGCACGTGCGTGTCTCCTTCCGATGTTGTGAGGTCCCTCCTTGGCCATATCGTGAGAGAAGAGCTGCCCCTCCGTCTTGGGTCTCATTCTCCTTCCTCTTGGACACCTCATGCATCAACCTTGCTGTAATGAAAGCAAGCGTGAGCTCCTCCATGGGTCTTGTCTCCAAAGCGGTGATGAGATACTCATACGAAGGCGGCAAACTCTCAAGCAATGTCATGACAATGTCTCCATCCGTCACGGGCACCTCCAAACAAGCAAGTTGGTCCGCAAGTGCCTTGACCTTGTTGATGTGGTCCAGCATGTCCTCGCCCTCTTGCATCTTGCAGGTGAAGAACTTGCGTCGAAGAAAGAGCATGTTGGACAAGCTCTTTGTTTCATGGATGTTGCAAAGAACTTGCCATGCTTCTGCTGGTCCCTTGCATGCTCGAACATGTGCAAGTTGCCTATCTGCAAGATTGCAAGCAATCACGGAGAAGGCCTTCTTGACCCTCCTATCATAGGACTTCTTGGCTTTTACATCGGCATCGGCATCGGATGAAGGAGGTGTCTCGGTGCCCTCCACAATCTCCCACAAGTCCTTCTCGGCCAAGATCATCTCCATCTTGAACTTCCAAAGTCCAAAGTTGTCTCCATTGAACTTGTCAATGACCCTCACGCCGTCTCCTTCACTAGTAGCCATGGTGCAATGACTCCCACTCCAAAGGAAGTCCCAATCAGCCCTCTACTACACCTCTTGTGGTCGCACCAACCTCAATTTGACCCTAAGTGGTCCAAATCTCTCTTGTGAACACTCCAATGCTCCTAGTCTCTCCAATTAGATCTCAAATGATCCAAATCTCTCTTGTGAACACTAAAAATGCTCCAAGTCTCTCCAATCAGATCTCAAGTGATCCAAATCTCTCTTGTGAACACTCCAATGCTCCAAGTCTCTCCAATTAGATCTCAAGTGATCCAAATCTCTCTTGTGAACACTCCAATGCTCCAAGTCTCTCCAATCAGATCTCAAGTGATCCAAATCTCAAGTGATCTCAAGTGATCCAAATCCTTCTAATCTGTCCAATCAGATCTCAAGTGATCCAAATCTCTCTTGTGAACACTCCAATGCTCCAAGTCTCTCCAATCAGATCTCAAGTGGTCCAAATCTCTCCATTCAAATTACAAATGCTCCAAATCACTCAAATAAGGCACTATATGAACAAATCAGCCCTCCTTGAGACTAGATCAAACCCTAGCTCTCAACTCACACCATGAAGCACCAAATTAGCCCTCCAAGAAGAACAAAGTGGAACCCAAAACAAGAGAATACCTCACAAACTTGCAAGATCTTGATCCAAAATGCTCCAAAATGCTCCAAAACGACCCCAAACTTCACTTGCTTGAAGCTCCAACTAAGGTTAGACTATACTAGGAGCTCCTATAAGCCATCTAATCCATACTACGCACTTCCTTCAACAGATGTTGCAAAGAACTTGCCATGCTTCTGTTGGTCCCTTGCATGCTCGAACATGTGCAAGTTGCCTATCCGCAAGATTGCAAGCAATCACGGAGAAGGCCTTCTTGACCCTCCTATCATAGGACTTCTTGGCTTTTACATTGGCATTGGCATCGCGTGCAGGAGGTGTCTCGGTGCCCTCCACAATCTCCCAGAAGTCCTTCTCGGCCAAGATCATCTCCATCTTGAACTTCCAAAGTCCAAAGTTGTCTCCATTGAACTTGTCAATAACCCTCACGCCGTCTCCTTCACTAGTAGCCATGGTGAAATGACTCCCACTCCAAAGGAAGTCCCAATCAGCCTTCTACCACACCTCTTGTGGCTGCACCAACTCCAACACAACCCTAGGTGGTTTAAATCTCTCCAGGAACCCCTCCAATGGTTTTCAAATGCACAACCAGCCCTCTTATGGTTGCATGAACTCTACAAGGACATCAAGTGCTCCAAGTCTCTCCAATTAGATCCCAATTGATCCAAATCTCACTTGTGAACACTCCAATGCTCCTAGTCTCTCCAATCAGATCTCAAGTGATCCAAATCTCTCATGTGAACACTCCAATGCTCCTAGTCTCAAGGTCTTCACCAGGCGAGGAGCCTGGGGGAAGGGGTGGCGGCGCGGAGCCGCAAGGTCGGGAGGCAGCGAGGAGCCCGAGGGTTGCTTGTTTGGCGAGGAGCCCGAGGGACAGGTGTCCAGGAGGAGCCCGAGATATAGGTGGCTGCGAGGAGCGTCAATGACTGGAGGCGCTGGGGGTTGACCTAGATCACGGTATCCGGGTTAATGCCAATACCCGGAGATGTTATTTTTTCGTTAACCGCTAGAAGGAATAAATTTTAGCATGTTCGACTTTGTTTTCTTTTTGGTATTTCTTAGTCTCAAGTGGCCTATATGAATCCATATAGAAAATGTTTTCGGAATTATTTTAGAACTTGCATACCTTCCAGAGATTACGACTGTCAAAGAAATAGATTTATGGTTTACTTATAAGTCGAATATGGTGACCGTGTCGTAAAATTACTTCGTCTTCGTCCGCCCCCTCACAATCATGAATCACAAAGTCCAGTTGCATGACACCTCTTGTATCGGATATACGTGATCGCTCCTGGAAGGCATCGACCTCTAGCGCAAGCTCTTCTGCAATTGGTAAAGCACTACGTGCAGCTTTCTCCCTATTCATTTTGGACCGCCTGAGCTCTTTCGATCCACTGAATCTCAGAGAACTACTACTCCTCTTCCTACCCTTTACTCTAGACTTGAGCAGAGGTGATTCTCCTGAATTCGTTGGCATTTGTCTCTTTTGGGAAGCTAATATGAACCATGTTAAACCGAACTGGTCATAATCGATAACGAGAAGATTGCTACCGCTTCACAAAGTAAGAGACTGTGTTCATTCTCTCAGAGAATATTTATATTGATGTGGGGTGACATGCTCATTCACAGTGACCAAAAAATTAAATTTCACATGAGATAAGAAATTTAATAAATTTATCAGTTTCTAAGTAGTTGATCTCTGTGGATTTATTCCTTGAAAGTTCTGAACTTGCCTATGTGTATAGAGGTACGAATTTTCAATTTTGACAACTATTAAATTCCAGAGAGCACTACGAACTAACAAAAAATTCCATCGATTCACATGATCGAGTCAATTGAAATAATTTTGTGGGCGACATTTGAGGCCATTAAGCATTCAAACTACCATTTTGTCATAATTTGGAATTATTGCTCAGAGAGCGCTATAGGCTTCTATAAGATTATGAGATATTCTAATTTCAAAATTTCCTTCTTTTATATCTAACATAGGGGATTTCTGAAGATCTCCTGTAATTATGAGATATCATAGAAATAGTTTTAGGTAAACGGCTTCAGTATTGCCAATTCTTTACACCTGGCGCCATGTAACATTCAGGATGAAAATGCAGTACTACACTAACTTTATACGACCCCTAAATTACTGCCTTAGAATTGCTCACTTATATTGTAGTCATTGGCCACCGTGCTTTCTTTTCTAATTTGCGCTATGGCTTCTATCAGAGCTGACGGTCAGGCGGTGCTTCTTCTTTTGCGTCTAAACTCCGATGGATTGGCCAATGTTTTGAGTGACCTGCTTCATGTCCTTTATGGTTTCAAAGAGTCTTCCATCTATGTCGAGGAAGAGATCCAGTCAGAGTCTGGAAATCTTCTTCAGTCGATTCTCATGCCTAGAATTAGCAATGTGCATGGATATGTCTGGTGTTTACCGGCGGGTTCTTTCAGAGCTTTTGGTTTGAAAGCTGATGTTATGGCCGCCTCTACTGAGATCCTTACCCCCTTGTCTGATGCATCTACTGCACAGGTTAGAGCTGTGAAAGTCGAGTTTGGAGAGCAACCTCTGTTGAAGGAAGTGCGTAGTATGGATTAGATGGCTTATAGGAGCTCCTAGTATAGTCTAACCTTAGTTGGATGTTGTAGGAGCTCAAACGATGGGCTGACCTTAGTTAGGAGTTGTTTGTAGTCAAACCAATGTGCATTTAGAGAGGGCAGCCCTTGTAGAGGTGATATAACCCATATGGTTAGTCATGCCACTTGGTGGTAGAGTAGTATAAGAGATCAGCCCTTGCATTGGCTTGATACCCCTTTCCCAACCTTGTTTGTGATACCCCTTCATTGGAATACATTACCTTGGTGTTCTTTTCTTTAATAGGTTATGGGCCCACTCATGTGAGTTGCTACAAAGAGGTCAGATCTCTTTGCAAGGTGTGTTGGTGGAGAAGTATTGGAGCTTCAAGCAAGTGAAGTTTGGGGTCGTTTTGGAGCATTTTGGAGCATTTTGGATCAAGATCTTGCAAGTTTGTGAGGTATTCTCTTGTTTTGGGTTCCACTTTGTTCTTGGAGGGCTGATTTGGTGCTTCATGGTGTGAGTTGAGAGCTAGGGTTTGATCTAGTCTCAAGGAGGGCTGATTTGTTCATGTAGTGCCTTATTTGAGTGATTTGGAGCATTTGTAATTTGATTGGAGAGATTTGGACCACCTGAGATCTGATTGGAGAGACTTGGAGCATTGGAGTGTTCACAAGAGAGATTTGGATCACTTGAGATCTGATTGGAGAGACTTGGAGCATTTGAGGGTTCATAAGAGAGATTTGGATCACTTGAGATCTGATTGGAGAGACTTGGAGCATTGGAGTGATCACAAGAGAGATTTGGATCACTTGAGATCTTATTGGAGAGACTAGGAGCATTGGAGTGTTCACAAGAGAGATTTGGATCACTTGGGATCTGATTCGAGAGACTAGGAGCATTGGAGTGTTCACAAGAGAGATTTGGATCACTTGAGATCTGATTGGAGAGACTTGGAGCATTGGAGTGTTCACAAGAGAGATTTGGATCACTTGAGATCTTATTGGAGAGACTTGAAGCATTGGAGTGTTCACAAGAGAGATTTGGATCACTTGAGATCTGATTGGAGAGACTTGGAGCATTTGAGGGTTCACAAGAGAGATTTGGATCACTTGAGATCTGATTGGAGAGACTAGGAGCATTGGAGTGTTCACAAGAGAGTTTTGGATCACTTGGGATCTGATTCGAGAGACTTGGAGCATTTGAGGGTTCACAAGAGAGATTTGGATCACTTGAGATCTGATTGGAGAGACTTGGAGCATTTTTAGTGTTCACAAGAGAGAATTGGATCATTTGAGATCTGATTGGAGAGACTAGGAGCATTGGAGTGTTCACAAGAGAGATTTGGACCACTTAGGGTCAAATTGGAGTTGGTGCGACCACAAGAGGTGTAGTAGAGGGCTGATTGGGACTTCCTTTGGAGTGGGAGTCATTTCACCATGGCTACTAGTGAAGGAGACGGCGTGAGGGTCATTGACAAGTTCAATGGAGATAACTTTGGACTTTGGAAGTTCAAGATGGAGATGATCTTGGCTGAGAAGGACTTGTGGGAGATTGTGGAGGGCACCGAGACACCTCCTTCATCCGATGCCGATGCCGATGTAAAAGCCAAGAAGTCCTACGATAGGAGGGTCAAGAAGGCCTTCTCCGTGATTGCTTGCAATCTTGTAGATAGGCAACTTGCACATGTTCGAGCATGCAAGGGACCAGCAGAAGCATGGCAAGTTCTTTGCAACATCCATGAAACAAAGAGCTTGTCCAACATGCTCTTTCTTCGACGCAAGTTCTTCACCTGCAAGATGCAAGAGGGCGAGGACATGCTGGACCACATCAACAAGGTCAAGGCACTTGCGGACCAACTAGCTTGTTTGGAGGTGCCCGTGACGGATGGAGACATTGTCATGACATTGCTTGAGAGTTTGCCGCCTTCGTATGAGTATCTCATCACCGCTTTGGAGACAAGACCCATGGAGGAGCTCACGCTTGCTTTCATTACAGCAAGGTTGATGCATGAGGTGTCCAAGAGGAAGGAGAATGAGACCCAAGACGGAGGGGCAGCTCTTCTCTCACGATATGGCCAAGGAGGGACCTCACAACATCGGAAGGAGACACGCACGTGCTACAATTGTGGGAAGCCCGGTCACCTTGCAAGATATTGTAAGCAACCCAAGAAGGAGAGCGCTAACAAGGCTAGTGTGAAGGAGGAGGAAGATGAGTTTGCATTTGCGGCTAATGATGGCTATGATAACACCAACATGTTCCATTGGATCATTGACTCGGGTGCTACTCAACACATGACCCCGTATAGGCAAGCTTTCCTCACGTATGAGACTATTAGCAACCGCAAGGTGTTTTTGGGTGACAATGGTGTGGTTGATGCCATTGGCATGGGTTGCATTGTGGTGGAGGTGGAGGTGAAGGGCCAAATGAGGCGAATTCGCATCCAAGATGCATTGCATGTGCCCAAGTTGCATGCCAATTTGCTCTCCGTGAGCAAGCTGGTTTCACAAGATTTGAAGGTGCAATTCAACAACAAGGGTTGTGTTTTGGGTGCACTCAATGGAGAAATGATTGTCACCGCACCGAGAGAAGGCAATTTGTACCAACTCAAGTTCAAAACGGTGAATGGTACCAGCGTGGCGTGTGTGGCACAAGGAGCACTTCACCAACAGTCTTTGGAGCTATGGCACAAGAGATTAGGCCACCTCAATGTGAAGAGTGTGCAGAGCCTTCAAGGCATGGTGGGTGGCATGCAAGTGATAAAGAGCTCGGGCGACCTTACATGTGAGGCTTGCATTGAAGGCAAGCAAGCCAGGAAACCATTTCCAAATGATGGAGCGACAAGGGCAACTAAGGTATTGGAGATTGTGCACTCCGATGTATGCGGCCCAATGAGGACTACTTCCATGGGTGGCGCAAGGTATTTCTTGACTTTCATTGATGACTTCTCGAGGAAGATTTGGGTGTTCATGCTCAAGTGCAAGAGTGATGTTTTTGAGAGGTTCAAGGCATGGAAGGCCCTTGTGGAGAATGAATCGGGGCGAAAAGTGATGGTGTTGAGATCGGACAACGGAGGGGAATACATGTCCAAGGCCTTTGAGACCTTCATGAGGGACCATGGCATTCAACATCAAACTTCGGCCCCTTATACTCCACAACAAAATGGTGTGGCGGAGCGTGCCAACCGCACACTTGTGGAGATGGCACGGGCCATGTTGCATGCCCAAGGCCTCACGTATGATCTTTGGGCGGAGGCCGTATCGAATGCGGCATACACACGCAATAGGTGT
Organism: Pseudisothecium myosuroides; assembly: GCA_951799445.1. Lineage (NCBI taxonomy): Eukaryota > Viridiplantae > Streptophyta > Bryopsida > Hypnales > Lembophyllaceae > Pseudisothecium > Pseudisothecium myosuroides. The sequence goes on along the minus strand of OX637287.1, from coordinate 52,225,278 downwards.
CCCACAATTGCGGTAGCATCTATGACACCACAAGAAGCATGGAGCGGGAAGAGGCCAAACCTTGGTCACATGCGCATTTTTGGATGCGTTGCATATGCCTTGGATTTGAGCCCACAACGCTCTAAGCTTGATGCCAAGGGCACTAAGTGCTTGTTTTTGGGCTATTGTGAGGGCTCCAAAGCCTACCGGCTTATGTGTTTGGAGTCGAAGAAGATCATCAAGAGTCGCGATGTCACCTTCGTTGAGGAGAAGCAAGGGGTGTCTACGACTTTGGAGATGTGTCCAAGTGGGAGCAATGGAGGACTAGAGCTTGAGGTGGACAAATCTCCAACCATCCAGGCTTTGCCGAAAGAGGATGGAGACCAAGAAGAGACACCACCAACACCCAAGGAGAAGTCTACCACATCCTCCAGTTGGGCACCAAGCGAAGATGATGGAGAAGGAGATGTTTCTCAAGAGCCAAGATATCCTACAAGGGAGCGTAGGCCGCTTGGAGAATGGTGGATGAACCACATTTTGCCTCAAGAGCAAGTGGAACATGCCAATGTGGCATATGCAAGAGATCCACGCAATGTTGGGGAAGCCATGAAGAGTCCAGATGCAAGCAAGTGGGAGCAAGCCATGCAAGAGGAGTATGCCTCACTTATGAGCAAAGGGACTTGGGAACTCTCTCCGCTTCCTTCCGATCGTGCAAGTGTTGGATGCAAGTGGGTGTTTTGCACCAAGAGAGACGCCTTGGGCCACATTGTACGCTACAAGGCGAGATTGGTGGCCAAGGGGTATTCCCAAGTAGAAGGGGTGGACTTCAATGAGACCTTTGCTCCCGTGGCCAAGTTTTGCACCATTCGATGCGTGACGGCGATAGGGGCAGCCATGGACTTGGAGATGCACCAAATGGACGTCATCACGGCGTTTCTCAATCCAAACCTCAAGGAGGTGATCTACATGGACCAGCCAAAGGGCTTTGTTCAAGAAGGACGAGAACACCTCAAGTGTAAGCTTAAGAAGGCCATCTACGGGTTGAGGCAGTCCGGAAGAGCATGGTACATGGATATTGATGCATTGTTTGCGAGGGAAGGCTACACAAGGAGTGATGCGGACCACTCTCTCTACATCAAGCAAACAAGTGCGTACTTGGTGATTGTCATTGTCTATGTGGATGACTTGATCATCATGACCAACACCATGCGCAAAATGGAGGAGGTGAAGACCATGTTGAAGAGCCAATATGATATGAGTGATCTTGGAGAGCTACACTATTGCCTTGGTGTGGAGTTTACAAGGCAAAGGGCTGCCCGCACCATCACCATGAGCCAAAGCAAGTACATTGGGGAGGTGTTGAAGCGCTTCAACATGGAGGGGTGCAAATCCATTGGCACTCCTCTTGATGTGAAGGAGAAGATGGCCAAGCTCACAGATGAGGAGTTTGAAGGTATCAAGGCAGAAATGCAAGATGTGCCATACAAAGCCGCGGTGGGGAGCTTGATGTATGCGATGGTGGCCACAAGGCCTGACCTTGCATTTGCCATGAGTGTGGTGAGTCAACATATGTCCAAAAGCGGTCCCAAACATTGGGCAGCGGTCAAGAGAATCATGCGGTACCTTCAAGGTACATTGGAGGCGAAATTAGTTCTTGGAGGCAAGAGCCTTGCATTGGTGGGCTTTTGTGATGCCGATTGGGCCGGAGATGCAAGTGATAGGAGGTCGACAACGGGCTATGTGTTTATGCTTGGAGGCGGTGCCATCTCGTGGAATTCCAAGAAACAACCCACTGTTGCCTTGTCTACTACCGAGGCAGAGTACATGGCCATTAGCCAATGCACGAGGGAGGCCATATGGCTAAGGCAACTCATGAGTGATGTTGGACTTGAGCAAGAGAAGAGCACACGTATCATGTGTGACAACCAAGGCGCCATTGCCTTGGTGAAGAATCCAATTCATCACTCTCGGAGCAAACACATTGACATTCAACACCATTTCATTCGTGAGAAAGTTGAAAGTGATGTGATTGAGATGAGGTATGTTCCTACAGAGCGCATGGTGGCAGATGTGCTTACGAAGTCGCTTGGAAAGCCTCGACATGAAGATCTTCGTAAGGAGATGGGTTTGACATTGTTTGTCAACAAACAAAGTGGGAGTGTTGAAGGAAGTGCGTAGTATGGATTAGATGGCTTATAGGAGCTCCTAGTATAGTCTAACCTTAGTTGGATGTTGTAGGAGCTCAAACGATGGGCTGACCTTAGTTAGGAGTTGTTTGTAGTCAAACCAATGTGCATTTAGAGAGGGCAGCCCTTGTAGAGGTGATATAACCCATATGGTTAGTCATGCCACTTGGTGGTAGAGTAGTATAAGAGATCAGCCCTTGCATTGGCTTGATACCCCTTTCCCAACCTTGTTTGTGATACCCCTTCATTGGAATACATTACCTTGGTGTTCTTTTCTTTAATAACCTCACCCGTTTGGTGAAGAGGGTCAAAGTTCTAGAAATCCCATTAACAACCACATCATAAGCCCTGTTGTCGAGTTATCTAGCGATTCAGAGGACGAGACTAGGGATGTCGATCACCGTTTTCCATCGACGTGCTCCGCTGACGGTTTCGCAAAGGCTCCACCGACCCATTCTTCCGGCGGACGAGATAGTAGTGCAGGGAGTTCTATCTTTTCTCGCCCACCACTTTATTCGACTGACCATCAATGTCCTAGTGTCATGCATTGTCTTAAGAGATTAGGGAGTATTCGAGGATGTAGGAACGAGCTGGCTGCCCTTGATTTTGAGGCTATTACATACAAGAAGGTCCAATTTCTCCCCACCAGTTTTGATGGTGATATAGTTTTTGAGCTTCCACCATGTCGGTCATTAGCATCCTGCAGTTCATCAAGAAACATGAGTGGTATGGACAAACGTTACGACGGTCATACTTGGTGTCGTACTATGACCTCAAACATTCACAATGAGTTTGGTCTGAAGTTCAGAAAGTCTACTTGTGCTGGTCACTTGACATGTATGAATGAGGCGTGCGATTATTTGAATCGTTGCTCTAAGAAAAACGAAACTGAGTGGTCCGGTAATACGGGCACTCCTTTCCTTGTAGGATCCATTCCTCCAAAGGAGTCGACAATTGTTTGCAAAGTATGTAAACTTCCACCGACTTGCGTCAATTTCTGTGATGGCCGAATTTACTATGTCGTAGGTTCAGCTGATATGACAAGGGCTTGCATTCATTTGGGCACTCATAACCACCTTGTCGCTGATGGCCTCTGTCGGGATTCCGTTAGCACTATCTCAGGACTCATCGCAAAAGAAGTAGAGAAGACACCTACTGCAAAGCCTCGGCAATAGCTCTTGCTGCTAGCAAAGAGTTCTTAGACACTTTCCTCGTTCACGCAGGTGATGGACCAAAGGAAATGCTGAGAGGCAAGGCACTAGATGACGTTATGGACAAGTTCCAAGTGTTGAGTTTACCGAATGTTAGAAACATCATTGCATCCTTTCGTAGCACTGGAATTGGAGGAGGGGAGATTGATCGTCTACTTGCGATGAAGAAGCAAGCAAAGATGAAGTTCATTCATGACAATGTGTTTCCAGGGCAAGGACAGGATAAGGTGTACCTGTTCAAGATGCTCGTGGACGGCCCTGGGAGCGGTGTCGATCTTGTACGGCGGATGCAACCGGGGGGTGATCTTGCAAACTGTTAGTTAATGTTTGATCACGTTAAGCGTGTCAAGAGCTAGACTACAATTGCATGTCATGTTTATGACTCTAGTTATTGTAAGGTCATGACTATTGCAGTTTGCGATATGCAATCAGAGGACACCGATGGACAAGTGATTATGTGGAGATGTCTCAATAGAGTTATGGAGATAAAATGGCTTACCCAATCCAAATTTCAAGGGATTCATGGCGGACAGCGCTCAAGCCAATTGGAATGCTGTTCGAATTGTCTACGGTTCCGGCGATCCTTCTGTGAAAATGGTGGACCGAGAACGCACCTGCCTCTTTCACTGGGCAACCTCTATGAAGCAAACACACGGAGAGACTTATTAAACAGGAGTTCCAAAACCAACACATCAAACTTTGCAGAGACTACAAAGGCGTAAAGAATGTGGACGAGGCTGAGAGCAGGTACCTTCAAATCAAGGCATGGTGGTACTCCTCCGGTGCTGCAACGGAGGAATCGTTGAGGGAGGTGGAGTTGTGGTTAGCGTTTTGGCATTTCCGATACCGTCAGTGGGGTGGTTTCATGGAAACTGTACGCCCTTTACTTTTCCTCCCACTCTCTTCTATGCAGTGTTCTTTTGGATTTCAGGATGAAATTTTGAGCGTATCTGTGTACCTAATACATCTTTTTCTACTTCTGCAGGATCTATCAACTGATGAGTTGGCAGATATTCCGTCGTGCAATCTCTCTGAAACAGTTCACAATAAGTGGCTTCAGGCATCAAGGAAACGTGGCACGGATTTATATGTTGCGACATGCGATGATTGGGTGAGGGCGTTCATGCAGATGACAAATTACTGCGTGTACCTCAACGGTGGGCCATCTGGATTCGGACCTTCGCGACATGACTTGAAGCTGAAGAGAGCTGTAGCATCCATGGATGGCAAAAAAATCACCGATGCTTTGTGCAGTATGCCTGGTACTGAAGATGTATGCACACGCATTCCACATTTGGAAGGAGAAGAAGTGTTTGGGTCATCAAAACGGAAAATGGACGTACCCATTGGGTCCGAAGGTGATTCTCATCGCCCAGATAAGGTAAATTTCTCTCATCCTCGAATACAATTGAGGTCGACCAAAGTTGCAGTTGCTGGTGTGGAGGAATCCACTCCAAACTTCCCTCATGCAAAGCATGTTCTAGAGACAAATTGTGACCCTTGTGAGTGGCACATAGCCTGAATCTCTGTGAAGTCGAAAAAAAAATGCCATGCTATTCAGTCTCAGACAGAGATGAAGAGCAAAATGACGATAGCTAAGGGCTCTAAGCCCATTGCTGCTCCCACGTATAAAGGTCAGAAGCGCGAGTTCAAAGGTTCAAGAGTGGAGACTGATGAATTCTGGTTTTGTCCGGATGATATCAAGTGTTGCGTGATGGGTCCGAGGAGGTCTCATGTTCTCAGTCGACCAAGAATCCCTGATGTCTGGCCAGTCTTGATTGGAACAGCCCTCTCTTTTGACGAGATTATTCTCTTTGAAGAAGCAGGCTTCCACTTGCAAGAGCAACCTTCTTTGTCTCCACGACGGCTGTTTACCTCCTCAAAACTTTTTGAAGTTGTGGAGTGGACCTACGCCAGACCTCCTCACGCTGACAAGCCTCCATGCATCCGCAATGGAAAAAACATTCGCAAAAGTGAGAAGGCACCCACTGAAGATCACCGGAACCAATGGGAGAGCGCCCGGAATGTTACAGGGAATATCCTTGGAGTGAACATTTTGCCGTATCCTGGACTCGGAGCTGTCATCGCCCTTCAATCAGGAGTCGAACCTCATCACATGGTATATCGAGTCACTATTTCTAATTTCCCAGCTTGCACTTGTTTGTATTTTACTAGTATGGTGTCTGCATCTATTGGGAAGTGAGAGAAATATGTCAATTGCAAACATCTATATTACATTTTTCAATACTTGTGCAAGGTGGAACAGAAGAAGGACAAGTTCATTCATGCACCAAGCTTTAGTATGGATGAGGTCATGAAACTACTAGAAATGGCAGGGATGATGAAGAATACTTCCTGAAATAGTAGTATCAACATCACATATGTTGTTAGTGGATGAATTTAGTACTGTACTCATATATTTGTCGATGTAGAAGCTAAGATTTTCAATCTAGAGGACTACGAATTAAATGTCTACTTCTTTGAAGCACTATACGTGTATCTAAATTTATGTATTTTCACATTCCTTGTTCCTACAAGCTAAGTCTAAGTATTCCAAGCACTATGAGAAATGCATCATTTTAACAAATGAATTTCTCTTATACTTTTGGTTAGACTGAAAATGAATGTTTCTGGATTGAAATTAACTAGCCCAGTATTTGAGTTCCTTGACATTGGCCTAATCCAACTCGGACCAAATTTATCATATAACTTATCTCTGGCATTCTATATTAGGTTCCATAGTTTTGCGCTTTTAAATTTTTTGAGTTTCAACGGTGCGATTTGGAAGAGAATTAACTAGTTTCCCTTCTATATTTTTGGGTGCAACATTGGCAACCTTGTGGGGGGCTCTCGGTGCCGAGAGGGCCCCTTTTGGGTGCCAGTGTTGCAATTTCTCTGGGAACGTGCAGGTGCAGAGGTTCCTGATTGGGAGAAGGGCAACCCTAAACCGTTTTAATTTTTTACTTAAAATCGCTTTGAGGGATCCAATTGTGGCACTCTTGGTGCCAAAATTTCCTATTTGGGATGCCTATCTTGCATTTTCAAAACCAAAATTCATGAATGTTGATTTCTGATTAAGGGAAGGAAGACCTCCTTCCCTACCCATTTTTTTGGTTACGACTGAAGGCATCCTCATGGGGCTCTATCATCGCTGTGCAATATTCTTAAAACGCCTAGTCTCGCAAAAATTAAAAAAATATAGTTGCCTTGACTTTGGCACATCCTATTCTAGTCCACATTCATGGGTCTGCAATCCCTAAACCGCGGTAATAGGTTGACACTAATAGTTCTACAATATCACGTCCACAGTCATAGGTGCACAGTAATAGATCGACCATTATACCTCCACAATAACCAATCCACGGTCATAGATCGACAGTCATAGGTCCACGGTCATAGGTCCGCATGAAATATATTTTCTAAAACCCTATTATTTTTAAGGTGAACCAAAATGTATCCAGATTCTTTACCAAAACTCTCAAAAATGTCCAATATTTTCTTAAAGGATCTGAGGGCTCGCAAAATCTACACTCACCGCTCTCAAGCTTGCGCTTTTAGGCTCACAATTTAGCGTCGTTGCTTATCAAGTGGAGTTTCTACTCCAATTGAAAATTTTGAAAAAATCATAAATCTCAATGTTTTATAGTAAAATGAACTTTGGGCCAATAACCATGGATTGTTGATTTTCTAATTTTTGAGTGACACAATAACTTTGGTTTATACCGTGATGTTATTCACTATAATATACAATTATGATTGATTGATTGTTGAATTTTTTTATTTTTTGAGTATATTTTATATTTTATATCAATTTTCTTCATTTTTTCTTTAAAATTTCACAGTAATTTTCCCTCAAAAATTTGAAAATTTTATAACATATAATTTCATTTGTGAAAAAAAAATTCATTAATATCTAGTTGCAAAATGGCAACAAACAAAGTGATGGATAGAGAAGCTTGAAATTAGTAGTCATGGGCCCATCCTTCTAAACTTAACCCCTAAATGCCCAAGCCTTTTCAAGTGTGTTTTGACTATGAAAAAAGAGCCTAGGCTTATAGTTAACCCCAATGAAGCAAATTATATTTTTTCAAAATCTAACCGTATAGATGTTTAAAGAGCTTGATTATTAGCATGCATACCAATTCTGAGTGCAAAATTGCATAGGAGTTGTGAGATTATAACAAGAGAAATGTATGCTTTCTTTTTTTAGTATGCTGCCCTCCCCACAATGTTTTAAAAATTTGCATATAAAAGTTTTTGGGGATGGGAAGTGACATGAATGACTACAAATAATGTTAGCACACTAAAATGCACTTTCAAAAAACTTAATTTCATATGAAAAGCTATCAAACTTATTACACAATCCACCTTGCAATTGGTGAAATGCAATTTTATTTATAAATATAAATCACAAATAACTCCAAATCAACACTTGCATGTTTAAATTTTCAATGGTGAAAATCATGAAAACACTTTACTCTTTCCATTGGGACCATTTTCAAAGCAAATGGACTTTATTCTACCACTAATGGACATATATGGCTTTGAAGACCTCTCAAAAATCAAATGTTTACCTTTTGCAGTGAAAAATAAAAGTTTTCAATAGTTAACCCTAAAAACTGCCTAATTTTTTTTTTAAACGGTCAAATGAATTTAACTGCCCATACCAAAATGAGCTTGCAATTTCAGATCAACCATATATAGTCGCTCAGGCAGTTAAGGGTTAAGCAAATTCCTATGTAGAAAAGTCAATAGTACCACAAAAAGAGGATTTTGAACAATAGCTTCTTGCAAAAGTGATCAACTAAGTTCCCCCCAAAAAAATGGATGAAAAAATGTCTTTGTCCGTCTTTTGGAGGTGCTAAAAGTCATCTGAAGGTCATTCTTTGGCTTCCTAGACGTTTCAAGGTTAAGTAGGCTCAAGGTGCTTCTTCCACTTTTTACTATAGATTCTTTGTATGGGGGGTAGTATCCAATATACTTTAATTCTAAAACTCAATTTGATTTAACCCTTTGAGGACTACAAATTAGAGTAGATATTAAGATGGAACAAATTATTCATGATAACATAATTTATTGCCTTTAACCTCCAATCTAAATTCATAATCAAAATTCAGATTCATAATTATGAATTTAGATTTGACATGTCAATCAAAGATTGAAAGACTTTTAATCACTACAAATTTTCTAACCCACTTATAACCAAGTATTATAATAGTTCAATCCATGTATACATTATATTGTTTTTTTCTCTTGTATGACCTATAAAAAGTTTATTTTAATCCTGAGAAAATCCAGGCCTTTTTTTCACCAAAAAACATTCAAAACTGCCATTTCTATTACAAAGAGTAAAAAATTGTCAATTTTTTTTCACATCTAACCATAGGATCTTACACCTAAGTGGTATAAGAATGTATAGAAAAAATTTCAAAATTTTTGACTACATAGATTGCAAGATAATTGTGTTTAAAGTGGAAAAAAAACAAGTTTTTAGCACCTTGTATGAGTAGATTTTTTGACTTTGAACCTTCTTAACTTAAATTTTTTGCGCTATAGAGTTTTGAAGTTTAAATCTTTGTGGTGGAGAATTGAGTTGAGAGTCTAGAAAAAACAAACTTAATCTTCATTCTTAAGAAAATTGTTAAGTAGAAGTAGGTACAAGATAGAAGAAAAATTGAATTATTAATATCTCCAAGATGGAATTAAAACGCATTAATTCCAATGGTGAAATTCTTCAAATAGAAAACCAAACCATGTGGAACTTTTCTTTTTGAATATTGTAAAGATTGCATTCAAAAATGAATCCTACAAGTTATTTTTTTTAAGAAGATGTTCTCAATTGACAATTGCCCAAAAAACAAGATTATTCATAAATTTCACATCACTTCTCCAAATGAAATAAATCAAAGCTTTCCTTATAAGCAAAAATAAAATCTATGGGAAAATATTTAATTCAAATTTTTGAAATTTCTTTTGTTGCCTAGTTTTCTTTGTTTTGAGCTTATTTGGGCATAATTTTTGTTCCTAGACACCAATTGAAAAAAAATGATATTCCCATGAAGCCAATCATTTATTCTATTTTCAAAAGAAAATTCAAAAAATCAAGACAAAAATTGAGACCGTAGGTACTAGCCCAAAATCCAGTTTGTCCCTCAAGGAGATAATGGTCCTTTAGGAGTTAAGACCTCATGGTTACAATTTCAAATCTTTATCTGTTTATCTGTTAGAATTTATCAAAGCTTTAATATTATATTTTGTTTAAATATAGTCTAAGAAGCGCATTAAAAACCTTGGGCATTGAATGATTCATTCACCTATCTAATTTCTAAAAAAATAAATTGAAATCCATTGCTTTATTTTTCATAAATAATGATTAATATTGTTTTCATTTTTTTTCATTAATAAAGATTGATTGATGAAATGGTTAATCTAACTAGATGGATTTTACTTATAGGATAAGAGTGTAAAAATTTCATTGAAGTGCCATGATCATTCATTTATACTACTAAATTGCACTTCATGTACACATTAACACATATATTGGAATATAAAGAACTTATGGTTCGTTAAGATGTTAATTGTTTTGTTTTATTATGTTGCATTGCGCTATAGACTTGCATAATTTAAAGGCACATCCAAATGTTCACATAATCATATTTATTAGATGAGATTTCAAGCCTAAACAAGATTGTAAGTTCTTGGACAGTGTAAAACAAACTTGGACAAACCTCCCCAACAAAAAATTCAGCGAATTGCAAGGCATGAATTGCGCAAGACAATTTAATGACATGATTAAAAAAATTGATTTTTTTAAAATAGAAAAAACACACTTTATATATAATGATTGGGAACTTTGTCACATCAAAAAACTAACGTAGTCAAGAAACTGCCGGTTCAAATAATATTAATTAATTTATTATTATCATATTTTTTATATTTTTTAATAAATATTTTTTTGATTATTTAATATTTTGATATTTTGACCAATAGTGTGCTAGTTCATAACTTAATAAACAACCCTGAAACAATCTTTCCATAGCTTCATGTCTCTTCCAATGACAAGACTTCAAAAGGAGATTTGCAAATACTTGAAGGCTTTGTACAATTTCAATCTATAAAGTAGATGATACTAAATGATAGAGTATTTTTGTCATCATGTTCATTTAAGGGACAATTAGAATTATATTATGCTAATAAAGTAAAAAAAGAACGGATGTTATTGAAAATTTGATATGTAATGGGCACATTCACTTCCTTTGCGAGATTGCAAGAATTAAATAAAATTCTAATCAAATGCTAAATTCAAAAGTTATGTTGTCCAAAAATATCTAGAAAGTTTGGAGGGTTTTTGGCTTTTTGCTAAATTCTAAAATTTGTCATGTAGATAATTAACATAATATAGTATGTTAATATTAAAAAAATAAACTACTTCTATCTCAAAAATCTCAATCCAAGAGGAGTCAAAATTGTACTAATCCTGCTAGGAAAGCTTGTTCAAAAAACATTTTTTTATAACTACAAGTGAGCTATTATCTTGATAATTTGCTCTTAAAGTTCTTAAAAAAAATTCTACATATTCCAAGTGTTTGCTTCTATGTTTGTACCATTTGGATTTTAAATAAAAATTTCCTCATTGCACAAGAAATGATTTCAAAAAATGAGTAGTGTATTGCCAATATTCTTGGCCTCCTCTTTATTGCAGGGTGATTTTGAGTGAAATGGGCCTTTTATTTGTTTTGAAATTTTGAATGAGTATATCTAATAAGATATATACAATGGTGTAGAGCAACAATTTTACTCCAAGAGGGCTTGAAGTGTGCTAATCTTGCCTTGCAAGAATTCAAAAAAGTTATGTTTTTCACTTTTAATGTTATAGTCTTTCAATCCACAAAGTCAAATAGAATGGATATTTTTCCACATAGTTCTATAATATTCTTCTATATTAATGCATGGTTGGCGTTTACAAAAAAGTTTTTATTTTCAATTTTGGTCAATGCACTAAAAAGTGACAATTTTTAATAAATTCTCTTGAACGCCCCAGTCCTTTGAGGATTAAAGCTAGTACAAATTACATTGAAACCAACATAGAATTAACACAAAATCATTTTAGCCCAAAATAGATTTGCACTAGTAACTGGAATATAAATCTTAAATGTTTTAGAGTTATAACACAAAATTTATGGCAAAAACACACATGAGTAGTCCTCCTTGCAAACACTCTTTACAAAAAAAATCAATTATGCAAAGTGTGACTCTAAAATGCAACAAATAGTACACGTTTTTTATGCATGCATCTAGAATGACATACAAGTTGTTTTCTAAGGTAGTTGTCTATAAATCTCTTAAATTGTATTGCAAACAAGTTTTTCTTTGTATTATTGAAAACCCCTCACTGAGAACAAAATGTATACTATGAAGACTTTACAAGATTTACTTATAAAATGAGTAATGTACACAAAATAGTGAAATTAGGTTGCCTTAACAATTAGGTTGCCTTACAACTTGAAAGTTACTTTACAAGCCATTACAGTCAACAAATCTTTCTAAAAATAGTTTCATTTGTACACATGCAGGTTCATGAGTCTCAATTACAACAATATCTAATTCAAAAATAATGTATTCTTGTACAATAACCAAAAATATTTATTTAGTGTCAAATGTCGAGAAATTAGTGTGGGGCAACCTAATTTCACTATTTTGTGTAGAAGTTCTGAGCAATTCTTACCAAATCCTTTAGATATTAATAAAATTAAACAACAAATGAAATTGAAGTATAAATTGATTACTTAATATCTTTTAAATCAAATTTGCAAAATTAGAAAATCTTTACATTAAATTTTGAATTTTTTAAAATTATATATATATAAAAAAAACTAAATTTTGAGTTTTTAATTTCTACAATTATGAGGTCAATGTTTGTTCAAGTTTTTTAATATTATCCAAAACTTGTCAAAAAAAGATTGTACATATTAATTGATTAATATAATTTGGAAATATTGCCTAGAATATAATATATTGAATTTAAAAATATTTCAACACTTAATTTTAAAAAATTAAAAAAAATTCCAATAAAAAAATTCATGATAGGTTGAACCAATATGTTCACTAAACTCTAAACTTATGATTCATTATGCAAGTAGTGTATTAATATCTCTACATGTCTTTTTTTCCTTTGAAAGTATTTTATTTGGTTAATTTTGATTAAAAATATAATATTCCCTCTATTTCAAAATAATACCAATGTTTTTTTTGTATTTTACAAAGGAAACACCAGTATTATTTTGAGACAGAGGGAGTATTAAATTCAAAGACTCTAAATTTATGTGAAATTTTTTAGTGATTTTTTTTGTTGAATATATCTCAAAATTGTTGGAAAATTTGTTTAGAAATAACAAATTGAAAGATTATATGGTACAAAGCAAACAAGCAAAAATAAAACACAAACAATTTTGTTACATTGATGTACCAAATTATTGTGCAAGTATGTGAAAAAAAATATTGACATTTGACATGAAATTCTTTTATCAATATCATTTGAACATAGATGCTATGTACTTAAAATTTGACTTTAAAAAATTGTACAAATTGTACTTCCATATTTGGGTGAAAATGGCTCTCAAGTTTCTTCTTTAGTTCAAGGAACCCCTACATCTGCCCATGAAACATATGACCCCAAATATCGACTATATTAGATATTTATAAAATGTGAGATTTATAACATTTATAAAAATTAATATCAAAATTCATCCATTCATTCAATTATTAGATATAGATATAGAATACTTTATATTCTTTAATAAGAATGAGTGAAATGTATGGAACTATGTTTACAAAATATTTTGATTATTTAAGAGAGAATGAGAAATTACATTGATGCATTGAATTTTTATTTATTGGATATAATGATGCATGTTTAATAATATATAAAAGTTTATATTTTAAAATATAAGGTAAAATAGACATTAATCCTTGAAGTCCCAAAGTTCCCTCGGGGGACTCTTGGGATTTGGGGCAGGCTTGTGTGACCTCAATTTTTGACATGAATTTTTGAAACTTCATTGAAAGAAAGGAAATTACATAGCTTTGGGAGAATATAATTTTTATTTCAATTGGTGCTTGGGAGCAAAAAATAGTTTGTCGGGCGACACAAAAAAAATCACAAAAAATTCAATATTCAAAATTCAAATTTTGTATTCAAAGATTATATTTTTGTTTATATAAAAAACTTTGATTCATTACATTTGGATGAGTGATATAAAAGTTATAGAATAGTTTGTTTTACAGACAATTATTGCATCATTCTAAAAAAAAATCTATTCTTTACAATAGAAAGGGCAGTTTTGAGTGTTTTGGATGAAAAAAGGCCTTGAGACTTTTAGGATTAATTGTGTTAAGATTTTAGATTTTTCTACATTTGGATTGAGAGCTTCACTTTAGATGTTTTTATACTACTACCGTATGGAGTAAAAAATTAGAAGCCTTGTACAATGGCAATAATATCTTAACCCAAGAAGGACGTTGCAGACCAAAGTGGTCCAATATATGACTTCATTGTAGAAAAAAGGAATGCACCTATTGGTCCAATAATTGGAGAATTTTGGAGACTACCTTGGTCATGGGGGGTTGCATCCTTCTAAGGTTAAGCTGAACTAAAGAGTATTTAAATAAGTTGAGAATTATTGTCCCAAATTAATACTTTCATTGAATTTTGACCGGTGTTGGAAATATGTGTTTATAGATAGATAGCTTCCATTTCATTCTTTGCATTTAGTAAGAGTAAGTTAGTATCTAAACTAAAATATAAATTAGGCCCTTATGCGGTAGTGATGTGTACCTCAATGCCCCACAAAAGCATGGAATTTTTTTGTCTTCCAGAGGAAATTTATAATCGTAAGTGAGTTCCTCGCCTGCTGCAATTGGACGCTTGGAATAAATCACAACCTTTTTTTGACCTTCGGATGTAATGATCTTGGTATAACAATTGGGCTACAAATTGAATTTTTGAAGTTAGCTTACATCTTCCATTAGTTAGTTAGTTGTACTGGTATGATTTCATGTAGCTTAGTAGGTAAATTGAATTTTGAATTTTTTTTCATAGATATAATGGTGTTAAACACTCATAAGCATAAACAAATCATTGTAGACTATTTTATTATTTATGATTTAGTTTTTTAATGGAAAATAAGAAATCAACTCCCTTGTATATTTAAAAGAATTGAACCCATATTCCTAGAAATTGCTAAGAAATGTGACAAGTGCAATTTTTCACTAAGGTGAACATCATAATTCCAATATTTTTTTGGAAATAAAATTTAAAACTCAAAATTTTATTGTGGGTAGACAGATGATGAATAACATCAAAATAACATTTAAAATCTAAAGCCAAATTTGTATTATTGATTATTACCTCTGACTATAAATTCACATTTATACTTCCATTTATATTTATAATCATGAAATAGTCTTAAACAACATTTCTATAAAAAATTGTGACATTTTAAATTGATTGGTTTTATAAAAAATAATAACTTACATCACAGGAATGGTTTATGAATCTTGCAAGTCCACCCTTGCGTGTAGCATCAACCTATAGAAAATTAAATATACAAAAGATTAAAAATAATTTTTAAATTTTCTTATAACATAGTAAAACAAAATATTTATGTTTTAATCAAATCTATAGACATTTACCACAAGCTCATCATCAACTCGAAACAAATAACTGCTACCAATACCCATAGTTTCATAATGGCGCTCCCTTAAATCTGATACCTATTTTGTACACATACACATATTTCAAAATTTAATTATTGACTTTTATAACTGGTGATTATTATTTTTATCCACAATAATATTTTTTTATGTATTCAAAATGCTTATATGAATGTGCATAATTGCATATATATGTCCATATTATGTGTGTGTACATATACATTTATTATTATTAAGATATGATCTAATTGATATAAAACAAATTATATCAAACAATGTGCATATTAATCTTATTAAAACACTTAAATATGTTAGTGTGTGTTTATATATAGTTATCTCTTTATAAGCTTAAGATAATTACTTGGCGTCGAATGATTTCTCCTACATATTCAATTACAAAATCTTCAGCTTCAATAGATTCTAATGCTAATAAACCCCAATCATGAATCTTACTTCTTTGGAATTTGAGGTGTTTTTTTCGTGCCTATAAATACATTAATTTTCATCTTTATTTTTTATGTTTTATATTTTTTTAATTATTTATTATTTATTTGATAAAATCAAATTTTGATATATCAAAGTACTAATTCAATAAAAATTGGTAAAAATTGGTAAAAAGTTATATTCTAATATTAAAAAAATTAGAAATATCAAAATGTCAGTGTTAAAATTTGAACATTTGAATATTAGATTCATTTTAATTTTTTTCTTCTATTGTATATCTATACAAATTATATGTGAAATTTTGATTAAAATGCTTTTGTTGATTATTTTTTAAAGATTTAAAGTACAATTCATCATTCAAGCACCAATAAATAGAATTGTATCTAAATTTTACAATTTGCAATTCTTTATTACACTAAAATTCCAACTAACTACAAATATGATGAACTTGGTGATCATTTTTGAATGATAACGTACTTTCAATTGATTAAATTTTACTTTGTCTGAGCCTTCTGCTGCAATGACAAGTTTTCGAAAAGTGGCTCGATTTGTACGTGCAGATTGAATACAACTAAGTGCATTTGTACTAGACCAAAATGAAACATCAATACTTTTATTTTCTTGTTTTTTTTGCCATAGTTGTTGTTTAGCACCATTGCGAGTCCACCAACACCATGTCCAAACTGATATAGAACACCTTGCACATCCAAGAGACTTATTTTTTGACGAACTTTTTCTATGTGTTCGTTTACCATGGAAACTAGTGGACATTTTGTATATAGTTTTTGAATTATTTTCATTCCAAATATTTGTCCTTAACGTAGAACTTTCTTTTTTAATATCTTTCAAAGGCCATTTTCGTGGGCGACCACGACCTCTCTTAGTTGGTAGACTAGGCACCATGATTTTATTGCTCATTGATTCGTTTGAATCCTCTTTTTCCACATCTTGGCATCTTGGCAAAAAGGTGTTGTTATTATGATTTACATCTTTAATTGTTGAAAGATCCAATGATTTTTTCCTTATAAAGACATGCTCTATGGTAGGCATTTTTTTAATATCTAAGGCAAGAATGTCCATTACAGCTCTATTTTTTGGTTTTCCATCTCGTCTTGATTTTCCTCTATGCATCCACGTTTCTTCTCCACATAATACATCTTTTTCTTCTTTATTTAAACTTGCATGAGTCGTAGAGCTAGGTTGCAAATCAAAAAAGAAATTTTTCATTTTTTGATTTTCACCAATCTTAGATGAAGAAGCAATTTGTTGAAAACTTTGATCATTACTTAGTAGATGTGTGGAATTAATGTATGAAGCATCTTTGTTTGGAACTAAGTTTTCTGTAGGTGTATAAAAACTTCCATTTGTACTTTCATTCACTCTTCTACAAGGTTTTGGAATTGATGATGATTTATTTTCCACAAGTTTAGAAGGATTATTTTCAAATTGATCCAAAGGCCTATGAAACATAGTACAAGAAATTTTATGATTTTTTGGGGGTCTTCTACACCTTTTGTTAGATTGATAAGTCTTTATTCTTTTTTTCCAATTAATACTTACATTTTGATTTACAACCTTCTTCTCACCCTTTTCAATACACAGTTCTTGACCATCTCTATATGCAATGTCTTTACATTTGGACTTTGGAACTTCACTATTTGTTACATTCCCTTGTGTTTCTTCAATGTCTAACTTTTCAATAGCATCATTTGGTGACTTTTGTTGTTGGTAAGGTAAAATCATAGAACATGCGATGATTTCATTTGTATCAGATAAATTACTTAATCGATAATCAAGATATTCTCCTTTTATTTTTAATTCTTTGCAATCAATTGATGTCTTATGAATGGAAGATTTTTTGGCACCTATAAATAATTTTTTATTTATATGAGTACCTTGGTTTTCATTAACTTCAATATTTTTTTCACATTCAATATACCTTCTTTTTCTAGATAATGTTTGACATTCAATTGACATTACTCGTGAATTATTTTTTAGTTCTTCTTTGCCATGTAAATGTGGAACTTCATCACTATATAATAATTGTTCTAGTGGTTTTAATTGATCTTCAATCTCTGCACCATAAAAAATAAAAATAAATTTAAAATTTTTTTTGAGATGTTATTCAAATATTAAAAATCCACTATTAAATTTTTAGATGAAGAATTTGGAAATTTGGAAATGATTGTATTATTATATTGATTGATTTATAATTTTATATAAATAAATATATTTTAAAAATACAGTTATAAACCAAAAATAAAATACATATTTTTTTCTACCTTTAGCTTCAATAATTTTGGTTTTTTGGGATGTAAATGTTATACCATCTTTTTTAATGTCTAAAAGATTTATCTTTGATGAAACCTATAAAATTTGACTTTGTTTAGTTTCACCATATTAACATCTTAAAGAGATTTATAAGATATTTTTTATTTTTTATTTTATAAAATGATTATATTATTATATTATAAAATGCTAACTTCAATACTTTGATTATTTTATAGGAATCAAGCAAATAATATATAATAAATTTATACAATAATTTATTTAATTAACTATTTTATATGAATTATAAATAAATAAAAATAAATATTACATCATTTTTATTTTTTTATTTTTTTTGTAAATAAACTTTTAGATTGATTTTTAATTAATAAATTTTTTAATGTATATATTTAATGAATAAATTTAAGGTCATAATCCAAAATTTGTATTTTTTTCTAAATTGCATTGTATATATCAAAATGAATATTTAAAATATTTAAAATACCGCATTTGCAGCTTTTGCATTCAAGGTTGATTTATCATAATTCATTAAAGTGGTACTTTGTTGTTTATTTGGTGAAATTGATTGTTTCATCAATATTAATGGAATTTTGGAAATTGAAGATTCTTCATGTAGAATTTGAGTGATAACCATGTCAAGGAGTTCTTTACGAGTAGCATTTAATACAATTGCATGTAGTTTTTGTTGTACAAAATCCAATGCGATCACACGTGGTTCTTTTAAAAGAGAACTATCACATGTACTATTTTCACCACCATGCTCTGAAAAACTATAATTTTGTGGCAAAGATTGTTCAAAAAGTGTGCCTTTGTTTGCAAATATTAAGAGTTTTTCTAAAGGTAAAGGTTCTATCAAACCTCCAATATGAAATATCTGCTAATTGATAAAGAATTAAAATTGATAAAAACTATAATTAAATATTTATAAAATTAGATTCTATTGTATAAATTATTTTTTTACATTAATATATACATTTAATCATAATACCACCAAACTATAATACTCCCTCCATCCCAAAATGATCTTTCGGTTCCTATGTATTTTGTATCCCAAAATGATCTTTGCATCATAACATGGATTCTTGGTGCTTTTTGCATAGTGTCAAGAGAAAAAATGTCAAAAGTCATATGCCTCTACAGTTCTTGTGACCAAGAGCTATAAATGCACCCATCATAGAATATGTAGAAGTTTCAACAATGGTATTTAAAAATAAAACCAATCCAATGGTCTGAAAGATGATTGAGAGGCTCAAACGGCTAAGATGCCTGAACCGCCTTACATAGCTTCCATCATTGTGACATTAGGACCCTCTTATTAGGCGCTCTGCAGCTATAGCTGTAGAAAAAGCACCCGCCTTTCAGGGCAAGTTATACCTCTAGTTTTCCTTTTAATAAACTTTACATTCATTTGTTTTTTAATCAATTTTTCTTGCAATAATGACAAAGGTTTCCTTTGCGGATTTTGTTCATGTGGAAGTCTATTGACGTGGATAGTACAAAATTGCGGGAACACCGTACCATCAAAGCAGGCAATGCGGGAACTACACAAGAGTGGCCAAATGAGTGGCCACCGGTGCTTCTCACAAATGCCCCAAAAACTCCTCTTTTGAATAATTTTAAACTATACTATAAAAACTAAATTGAACCTAAATTTTTTAGTACAATAGGAATGCATCGATCTGTACTTGCAGCAAAAATCAGATTTAAAAAATTGTTATTTTCAAGCTTAATCCAGAACATTTTGTTCAATAGGAAGATCATTTTGGGACGGAGGGAGTATAAGTAAGTATGAAATATGTTTGTAATATTTTATTTCATTACTAAAATCATTGAAAATAACAAACCTTCAAACAACCATAAAGATGTCCAATGTGATACCATTGCCAAAGTTGCCATAAAGAAAATGGTCCTTTTAAACCATGATCTGCTCCTTCATATTCCCACAGAGGCTCCATCCACATCTAAATTAATGCATGTGTTTTGTTAATTGAAATTCAATTATGAATTATAAATTATAAATTTTTATTTTAGTCAAATAATCATCCATCAAATAAATAATATTATAATTGAAAAGTTGGATTGTAATTTAAAAAATAATATTTTATTGTAATCTTAAAAGAATTGAATTGAAGGAAATGCCCATACTTGCCCCTGAAAAATGGTATTGTGGCCTTGATCTCTATTTACTTCTGTTTGTTGGTATTGTTTATCATATGTTTGATGTAAACTTTGGTACCTTGTTCTTCCAAAAGAATTTAAATTCATTATAGGTTGTTCTACATGTCTACTAGAATACATGCATGTTGGTGAAAATTCAGAGTTTTCTAATAGTGAAGGTTGTCTTGTTGGAGCATTAAGAAATCCAAATACATCTCTATCAAGCCATTCCCTTGATTGTTGGTATGCCCCACAAGGTCTATTTGAAGATCTCCATTGTGCTTCATTTGAATGAAGTTTGTAATGGTTATTTAATTTTGCAACTTGACATGGAGAGCCCAGTTTCAAAAACTGAGGATCTTGTTCAATTATAGGGCTTCCACTCATTGAATATGGCCATGCTTTTGTAACTATTGGTATTGGCTCATACGAAAATGGAGTCACGTTTAATTTGTGGGAAGTTAAAATGCTCTTGATGCCTTGTACATAGTCCAAGTTTTGTTCTCTTACCATAGGTTGTTCCAATTGATCAATTAAACATGCAGATAGACAATCATTTTTTTCAATCAACCTTTTTAACATAAATGGCCCTGTATATGTACCTGCATGAATCTGGATAACAAGAGAACATTAATACTTTTGGACTTAAATCATATATATATTTATATGTAGTCTATATACACATACACACAAATTTATATATACAAATATTAATATATAGAACTTTGTATCAATAATGCAATATGAATTTTTAATCAAAGGAAAATATATATTATAGTTACCCTGTATATAGGAAGATCTTGAGGTAAAAAACTAGTTTCTAATCCCTTTTGTAATTGCTCTAATGTATAAATTCCACTCATAGTACTATAACTTGTATGATAGACCCAACCACTTGATGGTTCCACCAATTCTATACATCCTATATTTTTTGAATATAAAATTGGATTGCTTAGCGATTCAAACATTTTATTTGAATTCAAGCTTTGAATTTCTATTCTCTTATGATCAATACAAAGAGATTCTTTTTCTTGATCTATTTCATGGCATTTTGATATTAAAGGAGAGAGTATTCTTACATCATCTTTTTTTTTCCCTTCACATGGATTTTTATATGACCAACATTCAATATTATTTGAAAGTGGTTCAGTTTTAATATTGATTTCATTTTCATTAGATCTTTTATAGAGTTGCGGCAATTTTTCATTTGTAGAACCATTCGTAAAGTTTTGAAAGTTATTTGTAATATCAATTCCCGTTTTCCATTGCACTCCAAGGTCATTTTTCAATACATTATTATTTTCTTTCCATAGTTGTAAATCTTCACTTTGAAATCTTTCAAGAGCTGTTTTTTCTACTTGTTTTTTTTTATTACTTGAATCTATAATAAGATCTTGACCTTTACATCTATCAATGTTTTGATTAAGTAAAGAATTTGTTTCTTGTTTTTTCCACCTTTCACATAAGTTTTCATCTTTATAATAATTTCTCAAATTCCAATGTGAGGGATGTTCTTCACATAAATGAATTTTTCTTTTTCTGCAATCTAATTTTTTAATAATCATCATTTTGTTATAACTAATTAATTTTACAAAAATTAAATTAAATATGGAGAATTGCATAAAATTGAATATTGAATTATAATAATACTAAACCTATCATGAAGTCTTAAACATCTTAGATTGAAAATTTATAGATAATTTTTTTATTCATGTAATTAGATTCAATACATATGTATTGGCTGCAATTGAAAAGATATTTTACTAAATTTAATTTCTAGTGTAAATTTTTTAATTTTTAATTAAATAATAAAATTTAATTATATTCTCATTCTATTTATTTAAAATGTTAAAATGAAATTTCTTCAAAAATATAATTAACTACGTGAGAGTATTTTTTTAAACTTCAAAATATTGGCATTTTCATTCATTTTAACATGTGTTGGCTTCTCTATGTATTGAAATTTATTACTAATAAATGATTCACTCTTGAATGTATATATGTTGCTTTATATTGAAAAATTAACACATAAAATTCTAAAATATTTTCTTATTTCAATATAAGATGTCAATTTGTAAAATATTACCAAAGTTTGGAGGTACAATTATTTTTGCAATAGAAAATTTGGTAGTTGGCAATCCCATATGACCTGAAGTCATATTGAATTACCAAGACTAAGGTAGAACAACTCATTAAGGTCAAAAGATCCATTTTAGACACTAAGGGAATGAGTCCTTTACATGCTTTTTTCAATAAATGAGATTTGGACTACAATCATTGACTTAGGTGATAATATTGGAGTGATTAGTGACTACAATAAGAACTTCTACCTTTTGAGTGTAAATTCATTACATGAAGTAGTTTTTTAAGGCCTTCATGTTGTGGCCATGTTGTGACTGTTTTAGGTGAGTAAGATGAGCATTATAGATACACTTTTTGTTGGTTTTAGGGTAGTCTAAAGACTCTTTTGGGTCATAGTAGGCAACACTATTCAAAAATTCATAAATAATTCATGTTTTGTCAAAAATATATAATTTTAATCTTGCTATTTCTTACACTTATCTTTATATGGGAAAAAATTTAAAAGTTTTAGCAATGGCAGGAAGGCCAACTCCTAATTATGAACATGATGTTTAGAGGTTTATTACTTCCTTTACCCCTTCCAACATTGTTTTTAAAATTCTTTTGCCTCAAATTCTACTATTATAGACATAATTATGGATATTAACGCTTAAAATCCGAAGGCCTTTTTTCCATCAAATTCCACTCAAAATTGCCATTTCTATTGCAAAGTGTAAAAAACTTTAGAATTTGTTTTTTGCATATCCAACTATAGGATCTTGGACTAGACTAGTCTAATAATGTTTAGAAGAAATTTCAAAAACTTTGACCATATAAATTGCAAGATATTTGTATTTGAAGTGAAGAAGATTTTTTTTAACCTTACTAGATTAGATTTTTAAGGCTTTGGATCTTCTTAGCTTCAAATTTTTGCACTAACAATATTGAATTAAAAAAAAAACATGTTGAAGAATTGAGTTGAGAATCTAGTAAAAAAATTAATAAAACACACACTTGATTTGCATTCTTTAAAAAATAATTAAGTACAAATTGGTATGATATAGAAGGAAAAATAATATTTTTAATAGGTCTAAGATGGAATCAAAACACAATAATTCTGATTGTAAGGTTATTCTAGCAAGTGAATTGAACCTTGTCAATTTTTATTTTTAAATTGCAAAAAAATGCGTTAAAAAATGAATCCTATAAGTTATTTTAAGAAAAAACAACTTAAAATGCTCTCAAAACAAGATTGTCTATAATTTCTCATCACCAGTTTTAATAGAATTAAACAAATCTTTGCATTTTGATGAAAATACTCCCTATAAGAAACAAAATTTTGAAAATTATTTTTTGACTTTTTGTAATTCCAGAATTTTGCATTGGAAACATGGTTCTCAACAAATTTCAGCCCACATTTTTTGTTTAGACCAACACGGGTTTCTTCTAGTGTTTTGTATTGCCCAACAAACCCTATTTTGGGCTTAAGGTAGTATAGCTTTTGTTGTTAGTCAGCAATTCAAATAAAAATTATATTCCTCTGTAGCTAATGTGTTTTTCTATCTTTAAAAAAAATCCCAAAAAATAAATTGGGACCATAGGAGCCTATTTGGAATCCATTTTGACCCTCACAGGGACAATGGGACTTTAAAGGGTTAATTTGGTATTTTTGGCTTTCTGATGAGTAATAAATATTATTTTTGTTTTTAGTGCATTATTTAATCTTAAAAATGATGAATAAAATTATATTTTAATTTTAATAAGATATGCTCTAATTTTTTCTTACAATCATGTGAAAGTTGTTTAACATAATTTTAAAAAAATAGGCTTGATGTTACTTCATATTTAACTCCACTTCATATGTTGTGTGCCACCTTGTTATGTTTTAAATACCATGTACAAGTATACATTACATGCTTGGTAATCTTCTTTAAATTCAAAATTCATTACTATAATTTTTATTATAATTTTTAAAAATATATATTATAATTAAAAAAAAGTATACCGTTTCCCTTCAATTGGACCATCAACAATAAGTTTTTTCAATGTTGAACAAACTTCTTGATCAGGTTCTATAAGATGATTTGTAGTATTGTTTGGAATGTTTGAATTTTTTCTCTTTTCATTTGTTTTGAGATCTTGTAAGCAAACATCATATAACACATTCAAATGTTCCATTGTTGTTCCCATTTCTTCATTACTCTCCCCTTCACAAGCCATTATCTCGTCTAAAAAGTCTTGTCCTTCACTTCCAATCGGTGATTCTTGCATTTCTTTTAATCCATGATCTTCGATACTTTCAGCAAATAGGTGGCTTTCTTCTAAATCCAGTTGTTGAATTATATCAACTTGTTGTAAGTCTTGTTGAAGCATTTGCGGAGAAATTTCATCACTTCCATATCCCAACGATCCAGCTTTGCTTTGTCCCTCACCAAATACAAATTCATGTTCATGGCTTGGACTATGAAAAGTGGTATCTAACATTTCTTTGATTGTTGGACCTTCTAAATCATATTGGAATCCATGATTTTCTTCCAAGTTCAGTGGAGATGAAATAAATTGTGGAGTGCATTCATAATTCAGTCCATGGGATGGCATACTTGGTAATTCCATCTCATTTTGCTGGAAACCATCACTCTCTCGCTTCATTTCAACAAAAGTTGGAATTTTGACAACAACATTTTTTTTAATGGGTTTGTTTGTTGCTTCCAACATTTCTTGTAAACTTGGAGTTTCTTCACAAATTCCAAAAGATATGTTTTCTTCAAGATTTGAGCAATCTATATCTTCTTGCTTATAATGATGAGCCTGTGAACATGCAAAATTTTCTCTAGTTAAAGTTGAAGCTGGAGATGTGGAATAAGAAGTCAGAACCTCAGGATTACATAGTTTATTTGCATTTGGTACATCTTTATACATATACACTATTTTTTCTTCGTCCATATTTATTAAATTTGAAGAATTTTTCATATTCCCAAGTTTATTAGTTTTTTGAAGTGATAAATTGGTATTCTTTTCTATCAATTTATAATTATGAAAATCTTTGTGTATATTGTTTTTTATTTTTTGTTGATCAATGCTACCAGATTCACAAATTATATCAGTCACATTTTCATCACTTGCTGATGTTATTACTTTTTCATCTCTAGAATATTCAAATTGAAGCAAGTGTTCTTTTCTTTGAATTATGCTACTTATAGAGCCCTATAAACAAAATTAGTGATTTTTAATTTAAATTCATAATAACTTCTTTCTTCAAATCCATCATATTTTTCATAATTATACAGAATAATTTATTGAAATTTATTTTACTAATTAGACTTCCTAATTTTCAAAAATACATATTGTATCAAATGCAATGGCATACTCTTTTTGTTTCAATTCTTGATTGATCTTCTAGAATGTTAAAATTTGATGTTTCCTCTTTATAATTCCTGTCTAATTTTTCTTTGCCTTGATCATCATCAATTGTTGATGCATACAATTCATGGTTGCTATTTTGAATTGTATCTTGAATTTTATCACTCAAATCTCTATTTCTAATCATTTCATTGCATTTTCTATGATTATCATTATAGAAATCAATAATATTAAAATTCAAGGACTTCAAGTCTTGACCAGTTTTTTTAGTTTTGTTCCAATAATCATGATTTTGCCATTCCACCTTTTGTTTGTTTATATCATGATACATAGAATTTTTACTATTCATTTGTATAACATTCTTTTGAAGATTACCATCTTTTATTTCTATCAATGATTCAGGGTGGTTAAATTTGCAATGGCATAAAAATAGGTCGGAATTATGAAAATGATTTCTTGTCATATCTTCAATACAACTATTCTTTGAACATATGTCACAAAATGATATATTCAAAGTTCGATTCTCATATTTGCTTGTGTTTATTTGAACTTGATGCCTTACTCCATCAATATCAGTTTGTTCATTCATTCTCTACAACAAATAAATCCCCACTAAATATTAAAAAAAAGAAAAGAAAGTGAGATTTGTAAATTCATTCAAATATTAATCATTATAGTAATCAAATTGCTTTCGGAGGATACTTCACTAATATAAATAATATTGCATAAATAATATTTGCGTTCTTACCTGCAATACATTTTCAAGTTCATTAAATGTTGCAAGATTGTTATGCTTACTATTTCCATCTTGTATAGGCCTTGGTGCACCAACTTGATTTGAAAACTTGTGCATATAGACAATCTCTTCACTCTCCTATTAATTCAAAAAGCATAAACTAATTAAATGATTTTATTCATGATTTAAAAACTCAATTGATTTAACATGCATCAAATTCCAAATTGAAATTCAATAGTATTTCAATCATTTAGTATTGTTGTCCAAGAACTTGCCATTGGAATACAACAATTGAAGTTTGAAGTTTAATGCATATTTACAATTTCAAATACTAAACAAATAAAGGGTATGAAATAAAATTTAAAAATTGTGTGCAATTTTTTTTAAATTGTAAAAAAGATTTAAAATTAATGTAACATTATATTATATCTCCACTAATTTATGATGTAAAGAAATAATTTTAAAATAATTTTAAAATTTTCAATCATATGGTGAACATAAAAATATATATATAGTGACAAATAAAACCAAGTATAGATTTGAAACTTTTTCATTCAAATAACCATACCATAAGAATCAATGGAAAAAGTCCAAAAGTAGGTATATGAAAGTTGTAGAGCACAACATACAATACTTTACTATAGAAGTTTGAAGAAAAATTAGTTGTGATTTGAAAGGAAATTAATTTCAAAGTTAGCCATGTTTAAAATTTGATTTTGTGCACCATAATTTGGAATTATTATATATTTTGTTAATTTTCTTTAGAACTCTAAAAAATCTTTATATTTTGTACCTAGGCATGTTGGTATCAGGGCTTTTTTTTTGGACCCGTGTCCCTCCCTCTGGCTTCACTGCAAAGGCCAATTTTTGGAGGGACAGAGCCGCAGTGGTCAGATTTGGCAAAATCTGGTAAAATTTTGCCAGAAAAAAAAGCCCTGGTTGGTATACATCAATTTATTTTTGTAGTACACAAAAATTGAAGGAAGTTGACATTTATAGAATTTAAAATAATCACAATTTGACAAACATGCAAATAGTGTTGGTTCTCACAATATTTGAATTGTTTTTGGAAATGAAAGCATAAAATTGCATTAGCCATTGTAGAGAGAATATAGGGTTGCAATAGGAACCATTGTTGCATCTTAATGTCCTTGCATTTAAAATATTTGTTGCATTGGACAATGCATTCAATTTATATAACAGAGCCATATCATGTGTTTGTAAATTCAAATTTTTTATACAAATATTAGAGTTCATGACACACATGATTGATTGATTATGCTCTCAATTTCAAAAAATTATTCAAATATTGTGAGAACCAACACCATTTGCATGTTTGTCAAATTGTGAATATTTTAAATTCTATAAATGTCAACTTCCTTCAATTTTTGTGTACAACAATTTGAAATGATGTATACCAATATTAGTAGGTATAAAAAGTTTTTTTGGATTTCTAAAAAAATTGACAAAATATAAAGTAATTCCAAATTATGGTGTACAAAATCGAGTTTTAGTCATGGCGATTGGCTAACTTTAAAATTAATTTCCTTTCAAATTACAACTAATTTTTCTTCAAACTTCCAAAGTAATGTGTTATATGTTGTACACTATAGCTTTTGTATACCTATTTTTGGACTTTTTCCATTGATGCTTATGGTATGGTTGTTTGAATGAAAAAATTTCAAAATCTATATTCAATTTTGTTTGTCACTATATTTATATATATATATATATATATATATATATTTATATATATATAAATTGAAATGTTTTGATAAAATGATAGAAACAAACCTTAAAATGCATTGGAAAAATATCAAACTTTATCTCTCTATATAAAAACAATTCATGATTGCAAAAAAGTAGTGGACTTTTGTGTACTATTTCAATGCAATATACTTAGCATCATAGTTTAATTGCACACTTGTTTATACAAGCAAAGTGCATTTGTTGTATGCTTTGTCTTAGTGATTGAATTTTGGATTGAAGAAACTGACTAGCATTGTCATTGTTATTGTTTAAAGTTTGATTCAACTCAAGCAACTGTGATTGAAATTCTTTATTGCCCTCATTTGAGATGTCTTTTTGTTAAAAATATCCAATACCATTTTTGATTATGTGATTTGAATTTTTTTTTGGTGAGGTGTAAAATCTTTAAAATCTAAAAATAAAATCTAAATATTTTTAGTTTATTATAAGTGTGTTTACCAAAATGATATGAAATTTTGGAAAGAAACTGATGTGTTAATTTTAATATCATAATGTAATATAGTAATACAATCCTATTTATTTATATAAAAAAAAGGCATTTATACAATACTTTTTTGAGAATTTCAATTTGAAATGTTATATTAAATAATTTATAAAAGAGCTTGAAACAATATTAAACTTAAACCAATACAATCTTTAAGACCTATTTAGCATTTGTATCCTTTAATAAATTTATTATATTTAACTTTAAAAATGTTGAAATCAAAGTAGATATTAGGATTCATTTTTTTTTTGAATATTAACTTCTTGAAAAGCAATTTTTGCCCTTTGACTCTTTTCACTTTCTTATTCTTCTGATCTAAAACATATACCACCATTGTCAAAGATTTAATTAAAAAGTAATTTACATTATCTAAAAGAATAATATTTTCAACCTTATATTAATATTTGAGGAGGTGACAATTCTTTTTTGAGGTTGTCATAAAAATTAAATGTAAAAAGTAATTAAATCTTTGATTTCACATTAAAAAAAAAATTCAATGTCTAGCTACAATAACAATAATATGAAAGCTTATTTAATTTTTGAATATTAAGATGTCCTTCCATTTTATCAAATAAAATATTAAAAATAACTATTTGATCTTTTTCAAGGCTCTAAAACAAATTACTACATATTATTAATATTTTTATAATAATTTTGATATTAACCATGATTTATTTGACTTTTACAAAGTAGCAATATAGAAGTATTAGTGATGGACATGTAAATACTATTACAATGATTGAATTGTTTTGTGTTAATATAATATCAAATTCTCAAGTTTGAAAGAGATACTGTTGTAAGCTTTTGTTGCATATAGTTTGAAATGTAATGAATGTAATGGATTAGGCCAAAATACACTAAACTTTGATGCACTTTCAAACATGATTTTTTTCCAAAATCAAAAGTCTAGCATTCAAGTTTTGACTAAAAGAAGAATGTTTGATAGTAGAATTTTTCTAAAAGTCATGAAATGTTGTCCTCCACATAATCCATTTTTAGCACCTATAATAGTACTATTTTTTTTCAAAGCCTATTCTAAATTGTCTATTTTCTTTCATTACTTACTTGAGTATTTACTCTAAATTGCTTTTGAATTTCGATACAATTTGTTTTTGTTTTGGAAATGACAACCATGCAAGATTGCATGCAATGTAATCACATTGAGTTGTGTTCCTTCAAAATTGCTTTTTAGTTCCCACCTTGCTATTGTGAGTTGCAAAGATGGAACCTTTACGGATAGAGGTTGTAAAATGAACTCTAAACCTTAATAACAAAACAATTATTCAATGTGATTAGATTGCATGCAATCATACTGTGTTGGTATTTTAAAATGATACAAGTTGAATAATAATTAAAAGGCAATTAAGGATAAGTAATGAAAGATGTTTGTAAAGATTCTTGAAACAAATAATTATATCAAATATGTCTTCTTTTAATATAAACACTCACGTAACCTTACTCGATCAATTAGACCTAGGATTTCCTCTTAAATAACCATATTTACTCTACTTTCAAAAAATAAACTAGGATTTTGAACAAATCCTAAAGAAATCAAGATTATTTTGTAAAATTTTTGTTTTTTTGAATATTGGTAGAAATCTCACTCCAAAAAAAAATTGATGGGTCAAACACAAACATAGATATCTCCAAACCTACCTTGCCATGTGGTACAATCAGGCAGACTCTAGAGCTTTTTTTCATTTGATTTAGCTGAAAGCACTATATTTGGATGTCTATAATTTTTTGATGTCAAATAAAATCTAATAAAATGACTATTTTGGGCATTTTTTTAGAGAAATAACTTTTTTAGGTCTACTTTAACATCAAAATTTTTAGATTTGACATATAAAAAGGGAATTGAAAGTCTACATAGAAACGGATTAAAGGACTTCAGTTTACTTTCAAGTTTTAAATTTAGTCGATTATGGTTATAGAAGCTACTTTCTTTAACCTTACATTTCTTTTTCACAACCACAATTTTAGATGTAACATATAAAAAAGAAACTGAAAGACTTGAGTTCACTTTCAAGACCCTCTTCTTGTGATCAAAGGGAAGCACTGTTTATCTCTTCCTAGCTAATTGTGACTTCCTCTAACTTAGTGTATTAAAAAAAGTTAACCGAAAATAAAAGTGCCAAGCCATACAGTTGGTCAAATAAAGAGAAATGAGCAAAAATAGAGAAAGGAGAGCCAAGACAAATTAAAAGAAGAAATTGCAGGGGAAGGCCCATGTTATTCCATTTAATATAGTCACCGTCCCTACTGCAAGCGAAGGGTGTAGCCAAATACAGTAAAATTGGAACCAGATCCTATCCGAGTTGTGAGGTCAAAGTTGAGTAGTACGCTAAGTCTTCAAAAGAGCTGTATGGCCAAGATCTAAAAAAACATCCATGAGCGCCGTCTAAAATAATTGAGTTGGTCACCTCTCCTGAGCAAAGACAAGGTGATTGCAATCCAACAAAGCTAGAGCGCTGCCTTCCAAATAAGCGTCCATAAGGTGCGAAATTTGTAGAACTTCCTTAGAAGTGGAGAGCCAAAAATGAAATGAACAGTATCTAATCTAAAATGGGGGCTTCAAAATGAAGTGAGAGTTGTGAATATGATACACAATAGACTGAGCATAGTTCCAAATTTCTTGGGATTTTAAATATAAGTGAATCTTATGAATAGGAATCTCACTATCATCAATGTTGCAGCAGATACACCTAGTGTCAATACCTAGTGCGATTTGAGCCTGCCATGAATTAACTACAAGGGCGTTGTGTCAAATGGGCCATATGAATGTCACATCTTTTTGAGGTTGAGCCTTGATCCATATTTTTCTTGAAGCAGGTGAGAAGGTATTCAAAAGTAAGATTGACCACTTAGACAAAATTGTTTGCTTTGGTTGGGCCAACTTTGTAACGAGTTTGCAACCTAAGGAGACAAAATAGTCTGGTAGTGCTTTACTATTAGCCCATCACCAATGTCTTGGATCAAAGTCAAGGTAGTCAATGGCTCTATAAAATAATACGTGAGTAGGACGTTCGACCCTTCTTAATGAAGATAATGTGCACTCTATGAATGATTTATGTGCATTGAGTTCCCTCTGCTGTGTTGGGGAGGAGAGACAATTGTCAAGAACTAGAACCAACAATTGCTTGCGGGGTCTTGCTAAAAATAATAAAAACTGAACATATGGGTATATCAAAGAGAGGAAATGATTACTACCTTGCCATGTGATCTCTGGTAATAGGGCGTTGTCAAGTAGAGAGATGTTTACCTTGAAAAATCACGGGGATCTTGATTGCGACCAAGAATGGCTCAGGAACAAAAAAAGTTGTTGTCAGATATAAATCTTGAATCTTGTTTCTTAAGTCTTCCATACTGCCTTGAAACTGCTTCCCGTTGGCTTGTCTTGTGTGGGCTTTAGGTTGGCTCACGGATCAAGGTAGGGATAAACAACCACAAGATATGGGACAAATAAAACCGACAACATATCATGAGATTTCGTTAGTAATAAGACTTCTAAGATTTCAAACTCAAGATCTACTGGTCATCAACCTAGACTCACCGTGAGAACAAAACAAGTCTTGACCATGTAGGCGAAAAATTCCATTTTGTCGTCACGATGCAAAATAAAGCTAAACAATGGTTTAACCTATATTGTCTGCAATAACAAAGTTTTTAAAGAAAGACAAAGCTACAAGCCACAATACACTAGTCTTCAATGTTTCTTTCAACTTCAACTTCTTGGCTGAATTTTAATTTAGTTCCATCCTTTCATTTAGACTCCAAAGGAAATGAATGATAGCTTTTTGAAAAGCTATTACAATTTTCTATTTTTTCTCCAAATTTCAAATCATTCAAACACTCTGTTCAACTTCTATGGCCATAAAAAATTTTGGCCCTTAGAAATGAGGGTAACAAACCCTTATTCACTTTGACACTCACAATTCACTCATAACAACTTCAAATAGAATGAGAGATAGCTTCATAAAAATCTAACACAATTTTCTATTTTTCTTAAAACTTCAAATCAATTTAATACTCTATCCAACTTCTATAGCCACCCAAAGTTTAAACCTCTAGAATTGAGGGTAGTAAATCCCTCTTTACTTCCACACTTACAACTCACTCATAAGAATTTCAAATAGAACAAATAATAGTTTCATAAAAAGCTAATAAATTTTTTCACTTCTTCTCAAATTTTCATTGGAAACAAAAGGTTTGTCCATCTTTTATAGCCGGCCAAAGTTTCTGCCCTTTCATTTAGAGGCAAGACCTCCTTCCATTCAAATTAGTATAAATCTTGATTCCCAACTTCAATTCAAGCAAGGGAGAATTTTTTGAAATACAATACCATAATATACAATTCCTCTAATTTTTAATCCAAAATTCTCAATATACAATACACTATGTCTCTTCAAACATTTGGACCTTCTCAACCAACAATAAAGAAGAATATGAATAGTGTTTTCTTTATCCTCACACCTTATCTTCCCCTCAACTACACAAGTCAAGTGGACTTTAGCCCATACCTTGACCATAAGGTTACACTACCACCCACTGATCATTAAATTTGACCACACAACTAAATTCACCTCCTTACTTAGAAGATAAATTGTGCCAAAATCATTAGATTCTATATTTTTCTTCTATGACTTTGAACATATAAAGTAAAATATGTAAATCACTAGCATGTCTATTAAATGTCTATTAGAGATAAAAAATCAAAGTTATAAAAAAACATCACTTCATCATCCCGCATAAACTTGAGAATGCGTTTAACAATGGCTGCAACATATTCTGCACAATCCGCCTTAATTAAAATATTGATCGGTCCTTCTAATCAACGTTGATGTCTACAACTCCTCTTTATAGGCCTGACCATACTAAAGTATTGATTGTTGTTTAGACCTTCAAAAAACACCCTTCAAATGTCACTTCTTGGCTGCCGAGCTCAACACATTCAACTTGCAATAAGATCACCAATACTCGAGCGTCACGTTGAAGGTTTCCGTGCTATCGTTGCTCCACACGAGGTTGTTTTGGTAGTTGAGAAGGCTCAGCTTCATCTTGAGGACGCTCATGCGGTGGTGCAAGACTTAGCGACAGAAGAGGTTGATCCGATAGTTGTGACAAAGAAAACTCAAATTTTGATCCCAATTGAAGCTCATCATCTTGAAACTCAGAAAAAATCTTCTAGTTTGACATACTAAGGCCGGCTTTATATTGGACTTGAGGTTGGATGGAAGGCCGCCCGAATTTGCCTTCAATTCGGCCTCAATTCTTCCATCCGGCCTTAGTTAATGTAAAGCCCTTGGGTCGGATTCTAGAGCCTAATTTTCAATCACTAAAAAAAAATTACGTTGGAACCCACTAAACGCTGTGGGATTTGTTTTGTTTAGTTCCTAGTTTTCAACTCAGATTTTTGCGTTGGAATGCATTTCTACATTGGAATTTTGTAGAATTTTGCGTGGAAAACTAGGAACTCAACAAAACCAATCCCACATAGTTTTGTGGGTTCCAACGCAGTTTTCTTTTAGAGAATTCATGTGCTCTCAATTTTTTTCAATGCTCAAGTAAAAAAATATAAAAACAAGCATGATTTCCTTTTTCTTCCTTTCTTTCCTATTTCAAAAAAATTATTATTATTATTTTTTTTCCTTTTTCCTTTTTCTATCTATTTATTTTATTTCAAAAATGAAAAAGAGTTTTTTTGTGAACCTTTAATTTTTTTTTTTCAATTTTTTTCAGTTTTTCAATTTTATTTATTATATAAATAAATGTTTGAAGATTAATTGAGGGTAAACAAAAAAACTTACTACTTCTTGTATCAAATTTTTAAGCCAATAAAGAAAAAAATACTCCAATAACGTTGAAATTAGAGTTGCAACCCTAGAATAATTATCATTTATTTTTATGAGAATTTCAAGAATTTCAAGCATTAAAGAGTTTTGGTTTTTTTGCTATTGGGGTTTGAAATTAATTATATGACTAAACTAAAGAAACATAGATTATATACTCCGTATTATTTTTATTCAATAAACTTGAAATTCTAGTGAGAAAGTGGCTTTATTCACTACAAAAATTTCAGCATTCTATGACTGCATATATGACTACATTTTCAGTCATTGTGGACACATACGATTGCTATAGAATTTTGGATGTTGTAGTCATTGTGGACGAGTCCTTTATACAAATGACTATGTTTTTTATATCACCATTCGTCTTCCTATATGGAGGTTCATTTATAGAATTTTTCTATGTGGCTGCTTATGTGTCCATGACAGCATCTGACGTGGCATATTAAATGTTCTATTATACCTCAGTCATACATATGATTAATATTAATGATTTGTATATGCATGGTAGTTACTTAGTAGTTAATTTTCAATAGAATATAAGTTGTATACTAGTCATTTATTTTGTTGTAGTAGTAGGTGAGTGATACTACAGTTGAAGATGAGTGATATTGTAGTCTTAACTAGTTTTGATTGCGCCATGACCATGAAACACAAAAATGCATCCTTGCAGTCATTGACTAAATAAATTGCACATACAACTAAAACAACAATGATTGCAATGTTTAATGACTAACACAACTTGCACAAAGTCATTTCTTAATTATTTATGTAACTTGTCATGTTGTCAATGACTACAGAATGATAAGATTAGGCTAAGTAGAACTCTATATCCAAATTTCTAACAATAGTGCACCTCCATTAATTGCAAACATGAAGCAGTAGAAGTGCAACATTAATTTCCTCTAAACTTGAAACTCATCAACCTTTATGCTCTATAGTATCAACCCTTCTACAAAATCTTCTAAAGCTCAACATCATGCTAGATTCATCTTCTTTCTTGGAGGCATCTTCTTCCTCAATTTTGGGTTTAAGGTAATTTTCTACACACAAACAAAATCCAAGTT
Organism: Pseudisothecium myosuroides; assembly: GCA_951799445.1. Classification (NCBI taxonomy): domain Eukaryota; kingdom Viridiplantae; phylum Streptophyta; class Bryopsida; order Hypnales; family Lembophyllaceae; genus Pseudisothecium; species Pseudisothecium myosuroides. Next base: position 52,189,976 of record OX637287.1, on the reverse strand, counting down.
AGACAAGGTGCAAATGGATCAAAAATGCAAAGAATATTGAATTCTATTCTTCTGGAATTGAAATAAACAACATATACATAAAACTTAAGTGAATAAAAGCAAAAGCTATGAAATCCAAGACAAATCAACTCACTTTTTTGTATAATAAACTTAAACAAATCCTAATAGAACAAAGGCAAGACTTATGATACACAAGATATATCAACTCATTTTTTTGAATAATAAACTTATAAAAACCCTAAGAGAACCAATGTAAGAGTTGTGATACTCAAGACTAATCAATCCATTGTTTTGAACAATCAACATACACAAACCCTAAGAGACCTAAAGGAAGAGTTGTGATACCTAAGACAAATGAACTCATTGTTTTGAACAATGAACTTCCACTAACCCTAAGAGAACCAAACTAAAGAGCTTTGATACCTAAGAATAATCAACTCATTTTTTTGAACAATCAATTTATACAAACCTTAAGAGAACCAAAGCAAAAGCTGTGATATCCAAGAGAAATAAAACTCATTGTTTTGAACAATCAACTTATACAAATTCTAAGAAAAACAAAGTAAAAGTGGTAATACCTAAGAAGGAGCAACTCACTTCTTTGCAAGGATGGAGCAACGGTAGTGAGATGTAGCAACTACTACTGTGAGAAACAACAAAAACGGCAGTAAGAAGCAACAAATACGGAGGAGAGAAACAACAAACATGGTAGCTTTAAACAACAAATATGGCAACCCTAAACAACAACAACAACAACAGCAGTGATAAGAAACAAGAAACATGGCAACCCTAAACAATAAATGTGGTGATAAAAAACAACAAACACAATGGTGAAAGCAACAAACACAAAAGGCGAGTAGTGGAGGCTCTGTGGAAATATAGGGTTTTATTCATGCTAAAGAGAGAAGCAAAATCTAAGCCGTTTGTTCATACAAGGAACAGATTGAATTACATGATGACACATGGCAACCCTAACTTGGTGTTAGTATGACTTTTCTATAACTAATCTATGATTAATGTACAACTGATCTATAACTGATGAATGATTACTTTATAACTAATTTATAACTAAATGATGACATATGATAAGCATTCATATACCACCTTTTGCAACAATGTACTTACCCTTTTCATACACTCATTGTATGTTGGATTTACTCATTTGTTGTACATTAAATAGATGTGCAATTACAGAGCTCTAGTTGCTACACAGTCATTTAGGACAGTAAGTCATTGTTCAGTTGGTTGTGAAAGACCCTTTTTTCTTGTAGTGATTGTTACACTAGTTAAAATAGTTAATTAATATTGTTTTTTTTGGGAAAATCATCTTTAAATGAAATGCATTCCATTGCTATTTTGGGTAAAAACCCTCAAACCTGCTAGCTCCCACTACTTCCGTGGTTCAAACCTATTTACAAGTGGGTCTTAGGGTTGTTCTAGGGATAAAAGGCTATTTAGTACCAAAGGGCATATTAGTATGTATTATGCCCATTTCGATTTTACACTCTTTTTAGGGCTATGTTATAGCAAGCAAGTATGTTATAGCAAGCATAATCATTATATAATTGTTGCTTTATTTGCAAGTATGAATATTTAAGTGCATTGAGCTGTATCACAATGTGTCCATTTGATCATATGCATTTGACTCATTTGCATTCAAATTTTAGGTGCCACAACAACTTAATGTTTTTGACTGTGGGGTTTATCTACTTCATTATGTTGAACTATTTGCAAAAGAAGCACCTTCACACTTCAAGCTAGACAAAGATCAAGGTTTTTCGTATTTTGTAAGTGTCATTTCAATTTTTTTGTTACCATTGCTCAAAGTTCAATGGATTCTTTTGTCTCATGCATGAAGTTGAATAATGTGTCAGATGACAAGAGATTGGTTTAAGAACATGTGAAGTAACTACAAAACAAATATATATTCGGGAACTTATCAATGGAATATCTTAGGTAACTTTTTTCATCAGCTAAAGTGCATTTAAAAATGTAGCATTTATATATACTCAATAATGAAAGTGTTTGAGTTGATCAGTTTGTGGTGAATTTGTGGACAACAACAAGCAATTCAGAAGTTGGCAGCTTCAAGCAGCCTTCTAGGGTCTTCTAATCAAAGGAGGGTGAGGGGTGAGGGTGAGGGTGGAGCTAGGGTTTTGGGTCTCCCAATTCCGGTAATTCTGGATCCATTCAAGTACGCCCACAGAAAAATTCTCGAAGTTGTCTTTATTGTCTTATCTTAGGAATGAGTTCAAGTTCAAATTTCTATAACAAGTCACTTATGAATCACATTTGTGTGTTTTCCAGGATCAACAATACACAGACAAATATTTGCAATTTGTCATTGCAGAGCTTATCCTTATGCTTGAATTCATGCGACGTTATTTTCCTCAGTTATTGGGATCTCATCAGCAACAAAGACCCATTCAAGTCACATTTGAGCCTATGGATGAAGAAAATCATACTATCCATGCATTTAGATCTGCTTTGCTTCGTATTTTCTTACGGCTCCATTATCATCTTCGAAGTTCTGAACTTTCGGGTATGTGGGTTAAAAATTGCTCTTAGGCTTGGTTCTATGATTTCTTGTGCGAGTATGATGATGATTGGTGGCTTCAGATAATGAAGATGAAATCAGGATTGTTTAATTGGCTTTGCCATGCCCTTGCTCCTAAGATTGAAAAGGTTGATACAAATTATCGCAAGGCATTGCCTGTGCCACTAAAAGTAGGTGCAGTTCTATACAAGCTACTTTGGGCTGCCACGATAAGAGAAGTTATTGAGGGTTTCGAAATTGGGGATTCTACTCTATATGATCTCCTCCATGAAGTTGTTCCAGCAATCATCTCAGTCTTGGGGTGCCATTTATCTTGGGAAGAAGGAAATGCAGCAAAGAAGACCATCTCAGAGAATCTGATACGCTCGGGAATTCCAAATGTACTTGAGCTTATTGACTACACACATGTACGGATTCAAGTACCTAGTGGTGATGGCAAACTTGACTACAGAAATAGGCATGGATACTATTCTATGGTGATGCAAGCCGTAGTCAACTCAGAAGCAAAATTCTTGGATGTTTATATTGGGGAGCCAGGCAGTATGAACAACTGCAAGGTGCTGAGAAAATCATCATTTTATGATCTAGCATCAAAAGGGAGCTTATTGAGAGGTGAGAGTGCTATTTTGCCTAGTGGATATACTATTCCTCCTATCCTACTTGGTGATGCAGTCTATCCAGCCTTGCCTTGGTCGGTTTGTAGTTACAAGCGGCCCACTAATGCACCTACAATGACAAGAGACAAGAAAATTTTCAACCACCAATTATCTTAAGCCCGGATTTATTGCAAGATTGCTTTTGGTCGGCTCAAAGGCACATTTAAAGAAGTAGATTGGAGGTCAAGCATTGACATAGAATTTCTACCTGAAGTCATTCATCCTTATTGTATATTATACAACATACTTATTGATTGTAAGCAATTAGACTTTGATGCCGCATTCAACGAGATGGAGGCCAGGACCTTGCTTAGGGAACAAGACCACTTAAGATATGGTCAGGAACCCATAGTTGATAGACGTGCTACAGATGGTTTGCTCTTGCGAGAGAGGATTCGAGAGCATCTCCTCAACACTTGAAGTCACAAAGACAACTCTCGAAGGTTCTTCTTTAACCATACTATTCATGCTGTTCAGATTTTGTGAGAGCTAGTGGTTTGTTCAAGCTGAATGTCGTATGAATCGTGATCCTGTTAACTGCTGACACAAATTCATTTGAATGTTTTGAACAGGTAACACCTTGCACACTAGTGTGGAGCTGTTCGGTGAAATCGGTGAACAGCACTAGTTGTTGAAGGTCGAAATCTGAGCCATACTTGGGACGCGACCTTTGAGCCAATCACCATGGATCCATTCTACTGATTCCCATACATCAGGAATATTCCCATACAATTCTGAAAGTCATTTGTTACCCTTGAGAACTGACTGTACGATACATTTTTTGGAACCACTCCAAGAATATTACCAGAATGATAGTCACAATAGCAACCACCAACAGGTACACTTTGAAAATGGCTTTGTTGTTGTTTAAAATTTGCTTGAAATAGCGTTTTTCGAATGATGGTTTAACTTCCTCTATTAGGCTTTGTAGTCAATTGTTGATCAACAACCAGGGCTTTGTAGTCAAGCGGTGGTAGTGAGTATCTAGTTATGATGTCAGCCTTAGACTGAGGCTTCTTGCAGTTGATGTTTTTGAAGAATGATTAATTTTTGTTTTTTGTATGGAGGTCAAATTCCTACAGTAGTGATTGTTGAGATTTTGTGATTTTAGGGAGACAACTTGGGGGATCTCGTCGGACATTTCTAGACACACTTTTTTCAACATGGACTAACTTGGTTCGGGTGAGTGGGACGTCATGCTGCGCTGGGCAGGACCATTATGAGATTGGGATTAAGTCCCCCATGATGCAAATCAATTGACAACTTTCCTGGTGTTTTTGGTGTGTCTCATTGATGAGAATCTCATTCGTGCAAGGAGAGGAAATTTTTGATGGAGCCATTAGAGAAGTGAAAGAAAAAACAGGTGTGTGTATGTTAACCCTCAATTCTCCCTTATCTTGATTCTGATATTAATCTGATTATGGCTACGAGGTTTGGAAGTTTCTATTGCAACGAGGTTATTATAATCTATATGACACCATCTGAGCGAAGTTTTATGGATAACATTCTTGAGCTGGTGGAGAGTATGTAGGAACCAAAATGGTAATATTTGTAAGGAATGGTGACTAAAGCTTACCATCAGAAATCTAGTTTCTTATGCAAATCATCACATTTATTGATCCTCCTTGAGGTTGAATCCTCACATATGGTTCGATAAACTCAGACCTCTTAGTAGCAACTCACAAGAGTGGGCTCATAACCTTTTGAAGAAAAGAACACCAAGGTAATGTATTCCAATGAAGGGGGATCACAAACAAGGGTGAGAAAGGGGTACCAAGCCCATGCGAGGGGCTGATCTCTTATACTACTCTACCAACAAGTGCTAGGACTAACTATATGGGTTATATCACCTCTATATTGAAGAAAAGAACATCAAGGTAACGTATTCCAAAGAAGGGGTATCACAAACAAGGGTGAGAAAGGGGTACCAAGCCCATGCGAGGGGCTGATCTCTTATACTACTCTACCACCAAGTGCTATGACTAACCATACGGGTTATATCACCTCTACAAGGGCTGCCCTCTCTAAATGCACATTAGTTTTACTATAAACAACACCTAACTAAGGTCAGCCCAAACTATGAGCTCCTACAACATCTAACTAAGGTCAGCCCATACTAGGAGCTCCTATAAGCCATCTAATCCATACTATGCACTTCCTTCAACACTCCCACTTTGTTTGTTGCCAAACAATGTCAAACCCATCTCCTTACGAAGATCTTCATGTCGAGGCTTCCCAAGCGACTTCGTAAGCACATCCGCCACCATGCGCTCTGTAGGAACATACCTCATCTCAATCACATCACATTCAACTTTTGAAGTTCCCTCCTCTTAATTCCAACTTCCCTACTTGGTAATTTAAAGAATTAAAAGTAGAATGAAGCCTTGCTAGGGAAACAATTTGCTCCAAAGGAATTTTATTTGAATGTTAAATATGTTAGCGTAATTTATGTTGATCTTCCTAGGCCAATCCATATGAAGTAAGTCACCTTCACTCTAGTCTTCCATGCCAACTTTTCTATGAAGTGCAGACAATAATGATCTTATTATTAACAAATAATTTGTTTTATTTGCTTGTATATTTCAGCTCACATTGGAGCCTTGTTATCTTGTGCCATCCTAGTAGCCTCAATCACTTATTACCAGGTGGAAATCAAGGTACACTTTGCTGTGAGCGCTTATTTACCCACCCTTGATAAATAAACGAGCACAACTAGGCTCTCGGTAAATAATCGTTGAATTCGATCTATGGGTGTCTAGCGCCAATCCATTGTGCCTTCTAAGCAATGGATCTTTTTTACGTTCCTAATGTTTGCTAACTTGTATGAAGAAAATGAAACCCTAATTGAAATTATCACGACGGCCTTAGCTAACTCCTTAGCTTAAGAGGGCTAGGTGGTTTAGGAGAGGAGGGAATCTCAGCCTAAGTCTATCTAGTCCAAGTAAAGTATTAGTTAATGCCATTTCTAAAAATGTAAAGTTTGTTTGATTTGGACACTCCTAGAGAAAGTTATGGATAGATGAAGTTTTAGCCCTAGCGGGTGCTTCTAAACTTCATCCACTCTTTCCTATGAGTTCCTAATCCAATTTGACTTGGAACTTGGGCTATGAATCTAAACCCTTGAGTTTAACCTAATTACCAAGCCTTGACTCCAATGGATGAAATCCTCTAGGGTTCATCCATTACTTGTTCCAGACTTCATTCCGACATGACGGTTATGTTTTTTATGTTTTTTTCTTGAGTTTGTTTTAGTTTTGGTTTAGCTTAAGTGTGTTCTATGAGGTTCTAAATCTATAATTAACTTAAACTTAATCCTAAAAGCTCCTAATCTCCCTTCTAATCTTACTTAAGGGGTTGAATTATGGTTACTTAATTTACTATTTTTAGAAGATTAAGATTTGTTCCTTGTGGACCTTGATTTCACCTTCCTAATGTGATTAGTCACCTGAGGATTGGCCTTCCCTAGCGGAAGTTCTCCATGAATGAAGTTTAATCGCTAATCGGTGTTAAAACTTCATCTACAATTTTCGGTTAGTCGTAATTTCGAAATGACTTTCTATTTTTTCTTTGGGGCTCCTAAATTATTCTTCCTTTTAGATTCTATTCCTTGTTCCTCTTGGATGAAATTTGTTAAGTTTCATCCAACATGACTCCCTAACTTCATCTGCTTATAACTTCTTCGTTTTAGCTTGGATTTTGACGTATTTAGGTTTTTGGAAACCCACGGACCTTTACTCTGAGATTCCCTAGTTTAATTTGACCTAATTCCTAACCCTAATAGCCTGACTCTTCCCTAACTCTCGGCCCTCCTTAATAACTGATAATTTTGAAAGTTAAAATGTAAGGAGGGAGTTTAGTAACCACCTCATCTTGGAGATCGCAAATCAAGTCGCTTAGGTTCCCCTCGGTTGCCATCTTGGCGATTTGCTTTTGTTCTTGAAAGGTGTCATTTTGTATTATTATAAAAAGATCCTACCCTTGATCGTCCAGCTATCTTCTTTTCCTTTCCTTCTATCTTTTCCTTCTACACTATTCCTATATGGGCTCTTAATGTCTACCAACTACTTCTAATAATTCCAATGACGCATTCGCTTTTTTCTTCTTACGCGAGGAGCAATTGGTGGCTCACAACGTTTTGTGAGATTTCTTTAATCTACTTCCTATTCATCTTCTCTCCTACTAAACTCCTTCTTTTGTGTCTTCATATTTTTTGTTTTTGTTCTTGGATGTGTGGAGTTTGGTGTGAGTGTTGGAGAAATGGTTGGAGTGGTGTGCATGTAGGTGGTGTAAGTGAGGATTGATTTCTAAGTTCTTCCAAACTCCTCCCTTAATTATCCTTTCTTTGACAAATCTACTTGCCTTGGTTTGATTTAGTTCTACTCTATTCTACCTAATCTTCCTAAGTTTGCTTGGGTCAATACTACTCCTACCCTTTTGATTTGATTCCCTAAGTTTTCTTCCTAACCCTAGTCTACTTAAGCTTTTGGGCCCTCCGTCCCCTTTTTTTTCCTTTAACTTGTCTAGATTAGGAATAATAAAAATAAAATAAAAAAAACGAGCTTGGCCCGGTTGTTGGCTAGCTCGGGCTTGGCTAGTCCTGAGCTTGGTCGCCGGGGTTGGCTGGGCCTAGCCCTTCCTCGGGCTTGATCACCAGGGTTGGAAGGGATCTCTAGAAGACAAGATAATAATTCTTTTAAAAGAACAGAAAAGAGGAGGTTGTTTACTATGGTGAGAAGTACTCTGATACTTGAATAATGACGTTCCCCGAACTCCCTAGGACAACATGCACCTATTTGTGACGCTTACTCAAACCTATGCTAAGTTCTTAATTTTGGATACTAAACTTTGGTAATTTCCAAACTCCTTTTGGAAACTAAACTTTGGATTTTTAAACCCAAGAGGGTTCAAAGCTTTGCCGTTTGATGGGGGTAGGGGGCAACTGGTTACTACAGGGGGTCCAAAGCTTCGCCATTTGGTGACAAAACTAGAGAACCGTACTACTAAAAGGTGCAAAGCTCCGCCATTTGGTGACAAAAACTAGAGGAACAAAATAGACAAGGACCATGAAGCACCACATTAGCACCACATGACTCACGATAAGACACTAGAGGCCCCCCCTAAGCGGCATCGCCAAGGTACGGAGGGGGGCTTCTCTAGGATTAGTACAACAAATAACCCAACGCAATGAGTATTAACAATGAACTCAAGACTTGTACACGTATCTCTATCTTAAATGGACAAGAAAAATATGATCTTTTGCAAGCTTGAAATAACAACAACAACGGGGCAACAAAGGCCATAAAAACACCATGGGGAATGCTGGGACACAAGCGTGGAGCGGGGATTGTTGAGCGGGGAGCAAGGAATGGGGATTATGGAACAGAAACTTGGAGTGGAAAATTTAAAATTTGTGTGGCATTGGAGGAAAAATTGGAGGAAAAAAATGGATGAAAGTAATAAAAATATTGGATGGAAGTGGATGAAAAAAAGGGATGCAAGTCTTTGAAAAAAGTGGATGAAAGTGGATGAAAGAATGGATGAAAAAAGTGGATGAATGTAGGGTACAAGCGGATGGAAAAAGTGGATGAAAGAAGTGAATGAATGTCGGGGATACATGGATGAGAGAAGTGGATGAAAGAAGTGGATGAAAAAAATGGGTGAAACCAGCGGATTATCATATACTTGGAGAACTGACTACTGATTAATAGAAAGCGATTACCATGCATGATAAAAGGTCATTACAAAGGACTTCAAACTCACATGGGGACACAAAAGAAGAAAAAAATTATACGAGAACCTCCATTAGATGTAGGCTTTGGATCTTCTGAGCTGAAGGGCCTATTACCACGGTTGACATCTAAAATGCAGGGCCTATGACCACATGGGATTAGATATTATATACTGTAGGGTTTTGCATAGCCCCATTATTCCAATGTTGGATGTACGATATACGACTTGAGCATTGAATTTCAGGATCTTACTCATACACATCAATTCTCGTGTGCGCCTTTGATTAGGAAATGTGGACATCTAGAATTACGGTCTGGGTCAGCAATGGACCCGCATAGCTTAAGCCAAATGACGATTGCACATGAAGAAACGGGTCAAAACATTGTTTGTAGTGGAAATAAATTGGTTGCAATGGCCCTTTTAGTCTCACTACAACATCATTGACAACAACGTGAGGGAAAGTAACATCTTTTCTATTTCTAGAGAGGACACTCCAATCATTCTAAATGATTCAGTATCCCGCTAAGAAGCACTTGCTTCACCTCATTGTAACTGAAACTCGGAGAATGAATGAACACATCTCCTGCAGATTGCAGATTGCAGATAACAGTGAAAACGAAATACAAATGTTTACAGTTTGCCCACTGTCCACGCTTCCCAAGAGCTTTTGCCTTCATATCTTTAAAGTAAGGGCAAGTGCATTCAGGAAAGGATGAAATCGTCAACATATACTGTTGAGTCCTTGGTTCTACCCCAGATTTTAGGCACACTATACAGTCGAAGCTACGGTGGGGAACCATGGTCACCCGATGAATGCGCGCATTCAACATAAGGGCAGAAGCACAATTGTTTGCCTGCTTTGTAGATGGAGCTTTTGGATTGCGACGAATTACCTTTCCCACTCGAATGCCTGGATGTTCATCAGGCGTTGACGGAATGGAATAAGCGAAAACTAAGTTTACACCTGTATCCCCACCAAACAGCCTCCGTGGTGATATGACTTCGCGTTGTGGGAGTTGAAAACCTGCACCTTCTAATGCCAGAATTTTTGCTGTTGATAAGCTCGTGCCTTTTTTAACAGGCCAAATTGAAGGGATGGGTGGCCTTGACAACACCCATTTCCGTTTTACACAACGTTCGATATCGTCATTGCAAAAAAAGAATTGCATCCGATCATGGTGATTCTTCTTGTAGTTCACCATCATACCTGTATATGTTGGCGCTGCTGTGGGAACATTGTTCTGAACAATGCGAGCGATACATTTCTTCTTGGAGATCGCTTGTTGAGCAAAGCAAGCCTTAGCTGAGGCTTTCGAGCAGTCTTGCAATGTGCCACTGCAATTCATCACAGTCGCTCTCCTGAATAGCCGTTACATGGGAGGAGACATGGTTGCTTTCTTGGCCTAGATTCTCTTCTGTGTCCATTGCATCCTCAATCTCTGCCGGTATCCCTCCCGACATGTCTTCCGCAATCGTGTAAAGATTTTGAGCACTTGCAGTGGCCCTCCAGGATCTTGTTTCGATTCGAGGATGGGAGAAATTCACTTTATCCGGTCTATGTTAATCATGCTCACATCCCAGGGGCATGTTGTTGAAGGAAGCGCGTAGTATGGATTAGATGGCTTATAGCAGCTCCCAGTATAGTCTAACCTTAGTTGGATGTTGTAGGAGCTCATACGATGGGCTGACCTTAGTTAGGAGTTGTTTGTAGTCAAACCAATGTGCATTTAGAGAGGGCAGCCCTTGTGGAGGTAATATAACCCATATGGTTAGTCCTTGGACTTGGTGGTAGAGTAGTATAAGAGATCAGCCCTTACATGGGCTTGATACCCCTTTCCCAACATTGTTTGTGATATCCCTTCATTGGAATACATTACCTTGGTGTTCTTTTCTTCAAAAGGTTATGGGCCCACTCATGTGAGTTGCTACAAAGAGGTCAGATCTCTTTGCAAGGTGTGTTGGTGGAGAAGTATTGGAGCTTCAAGCAAGTGAAGTTTGGGGTCGTTTTGGAGCATTTTGGATCAAGATCTTGCAAGTTTGTGAGGTATTCTCTTGTTTTGGGTTCCACTTTGTTCTTGGAGGGCTGATTTGGTGCTTCATGGTGTGAGTTGAGAGCTAGGGTTTGATCTAGTCTCAAGGAGGGCTGATTTGTTCACATAGTGCCTTATATGAGTGATTTGGAGCATTTGTAATTTGATTGGAGAGATTTGGACCACTTGAGATCTGATTGGAGAGACTTGGAGCATTGGAGTGTTCACAAGAGAGATTTGGATCATTTGGAATCTGATTGGAGAGACTTGGAGCAATGGAGGGTTCACAAGAGAGATTTGGATCATTTGGAATCTGATTGGAGAGACTAGGAGCATTGGAGTGTTCACAAGAGAGATTTGGATCACTTGGGATCTGATTGGAGAGACCTGGAGCATGGGAGTGTTCACAAGAGAGATTTGGATCACTTGAGATCTGATTGGAGAGACTTGGAGCATGGGAGTGTTCACAAGAGAGATTTGGATCACTTGAGATCTGATTGGAGAGACTTGGAGCATTTGAGGGTTCACAAGAGAGATTTGGATCACTTGGGATCTGATTGGAGAGACCTGGAGCATTGGAGTGTTCACAAGAGAGATTTGGATCACTTGGGATCTGATTGGAGAGACTAGGAGCATTGGAGTGTTCACAAGAGAGAGTTGGATCATTTGGGATCTGATTGGAGAGACTTGGAGCATTGGAGTGTTCACAAGTGAGATTTGGATCAGTTGGGATCTTATTGGAGAGACTTGGAGCACTTGATGTCCTTGTAGAGTGTGGAGGGCCTTCAAGGCATGGTGGGTGGCATGCAAGTGATGAAGAGCTTGGGCGACCTTACATGTGAGGCTTGCATTGAAGGCAAGCAAGCCAGGAAATCATTTCCAAGTGATGGAGCGACAAGGGCAACTAAAGTGTTGGAGATTGTGCACTCTGATGTATGCGGCCCAATGAGGACTACTTCCATGGGTGGCGCAAGGTATTTCTTGACTTTCATTGATGACTTCTCGAGGAAGATTTGGGTGTTCATGCTCAAGTGCAAGAGTGATGTTTTTGAGAGGTTCAAGGCATGGAAGGCCCTTGTGGAGAATGAATCGGGGCTGAAAGTGATGGTGTTGAGATCGGACAACGGAGGGGAATACATGTCCAAGGCCTTGGAGACCTTCATGAGGGACCATGGCATTCAACATCAAACTTCGGCCCCTTATACTCCACAACAAAATGGTGTGGCGGAGCGTGCCAACCGCACACTTGTGGAGATGGCACGAGCCATGTTGCATGCCCAAGGCCTCACGTATGATCTTTGGGCGGAGGCCGTATCCAATGCGGCATACACACGCAATAGGTGTCCCACAATTGCGGTAGCATCTATGACACCACAAGAAGCATGGAGCGGGAAGAGGCCAAACCTTGGTCACATGCGCATTTTTGGATGCGTTGCATATGCCTTGGATTTGAGCCCACAACGCTCTAAGCTTGATGCCAAGGGCACTAAGTGCTTGTTTTTGGGCTATTGGGAGGGCTCCAAAGCCTACCGGCTGATGTGTTTGGAGTCGAAGAAGATCATCAAGAGTCGCGATGTCACCTTTGTTGAGGAGAAGCAAGGGATGTCTACGACTTTGGAGATGTGTCCAAGTGGGAGCAATGGAGGACTAGAGCTTGAGGTGGACAAATCTCCAACCATCCAGGCTTTGCCGAAAGAGGATGGAGACCAAGAAGAGACACCACCAACACCCAAGGAGAAGTCTACCACATCCTCCAGTTGGGCACCAAGCGAAGATGATGGAGAAGGAGATGTTTCTCAAGAACCAAGATATCCTACAAGGGAGCGTAGGCCGCTTGGAGAATGGTGGATGAACCACATTTTGCCTCAAGAGCAAGTGGAACATGCCAATGTGGCATATGCAAGAGATCCACGCAATGTTGGGGAAGCCATGAAGAGTCCAGATGCAAGCAAGTGGGAGCAAGCCATGCAAGAGGAGTATGCCTCACTTATGAGCAAAGGTACTTGGGATCTCTCTCCGCTTCCTTCCGATCGGGCAAGTGTTGGATGCAAGTGGGTGTTTTGCACCAAGAGAGATGCCTTGGGCCACATTGTGCGCTACAAGGCGAGATTGGTGGCCAAGGGCTATTCCCAAGTAGAAGGGGTGGACTTCAATGAGACCTTTGTTCCCGTGGCCAAGTTTTGGACCATTTGATGCGTGACGGCGATAGGGGCAGCCATGGACTTGGAGATGCACCAAATGGACGTCATCACGGCGTTTCTCAATCCAAACCTCGAGGAGGTGATCTACATGGACCAACCAAAGGGCTTTGTTCAAGAAGGACGAGAACACCTCAAGTGTAAGCTTAAGAAGGCCATCTACGGGTTGAGGCAGTCCGGAAGAGCATGGTACATGGACATTGATGCATTGTTTGCAAGGGAAGGCTACACAAGGAGTGATGTGGACCACTCTCTCTACATCAAGCAAACAAGTGTGTATTTGGTGATTGTCATTGTCTATGTGGATGACTTGATCATCATGACCAACACCATCAACAAGATGGAGGAGGTGAAGACCATGTTGAAGAGCCAATATGATATGAGTGATCTTGGAGAGCTACACTATTGCCTTGGTGTGGAGTTTACAAGGCAAAGGGCTGCCCGCACCATCACCATGAGCCAAAGCAAGTACATTGGGGAGCTGTTGAAGCGCTTCAACATGGAAGGGTGCAAATCCATTGGCACTCCTCTTGATGTGAAGGAGAAGATGGCCAAGCTCACAGATGAGGAGTTTGAAGGTATCAAGGCAGAAATGCAAGATGTGCCATACAAAGCCGCGGTGGGGAGCTTGATGTATGCGATGGTGGCCACAAGGCCTGACCTTGCATTTGCCATGAGTGTGGTAAGCCAACATATGTCCAAAAGCGGTCCCAAACATTGGGCAGCGGTCAAGAGAATCATGCGGTACCTTCAAGGTACATTGGAGGCAAAATTAGTTCTTGGAGGCAAGAGCCTTGCATTGGTGGGCTTTTGTGATGCCGATTGGGCCGGAGATGCAAGTGATAGGAGGTCGACAACGGGCTATGTGTTTATGCTTGGAGGCGGTGCCATCTCGTGGAATTCCAAGAAACAACCCACCGTTGCCTTGTCTACTACCGAGGCAGAGTACATGGCCATTAGCCAATGCACGAGGGAGGCCATATGGCTAAGGCAACTCATGAGTGATGTTGGACTTGAGCAAGAGAAGAGCACACGTATCATGTGTGACAAGCAAGGTGCCATTGCCTTGGTGAAGAATCCAATTCATCACTCTCGGAGCAAACACATTAACATTCAACACCATTTCATTCGTGAGAAAGTTGAAAGTAATGTGATTGAGATGAGGTATGTTCCTACAGAGCGCATGGTGGCAGATGTGCTTACGAAGTCGCTTGGGAAGCCTCGACATGAAGATCTTCGTAAGGAGATGGGTTTGACATTGTTTGTCAACAAACAAAGTGGGAGTGTTGAAGGAAGCGCGTAGTATGGATTAGATGGCTTATAGGAGCTCCTAGTATAGTCTAACCTTAGTTGGATGTTGTAGGAGCTCATACGATGGGCTGACCTTAGTTAGGAGTTGTTTGTAGTCAAACCAATGTGCATTTAGAGAGGGCAGCCCTTGTGGAGGTAATATAACCCATATGGTTAGTCCTTGGACTTGGTGGTAGAGTAGTATAAGAGATCAGCCCTTGCATGGGCTTGGTACCCCTTTCCCAACCTTGTTTGTGATACCCCTTCATTGGAATACATTACCTTGGTGTTCTTTTCTTCAAAACATGTCTGGCTTTCGTTTTTGTGATCCAAAAACTTCTTCACCCTCCAAATGTGGCTTCCTACTGAAAAAATCGTCTACTCCTGGAATGCTTGCTAGCGCTTCCGTGAGGGCTTTTGGATTTCCAGTTCTAGAAGCTGATCTTTGAGCAACTCGCAACAAGAGCTCTTCCTTCCCGGGTCCCGTCCCAGCTTGGTTTCCTTTCAAGTACTGATAGTACCGTACCATTTGCATGAAGGCCCTCACAAAGTCGTCTATAGTTGCTATATATAAATCGTTCGCACGATTTCCTGATTGTTGGAGCCACTTATTGTGTATTGACTCCGCAAGGTTGCAAGAAGGCATTTCGGCCAACTCAGCATCACTGAGATTCTAGAATTTCAATACACAAGTGACTTGACTATTAGAACACCTCAGCTTAGCGATAGAAATGTACATGTTAAGCGATTAAAAGAAAAATGGGTTATAGAAGTGTAGGTAGGTATCATGGAGAAAAGAAGGTAGAATCACATAATAAAATGTCTTGTAATAGTTGTCAACTGAAGAGCGTGCCAACGCAAGGACAAAAGAATAAGCAGTCTCAAGGTCACTTACTTCATGACATTATAACATAGAACACTGTCCCCCATAAGCGTTTTCAAATTTGAAGAAATGTGACTGCTTAAGAAAGGGGTACAAAATAGAGTAAGAGACACTTACTAGTTGCATGAAGCCGCCCCATTGCCGATATCGAAAATGCCAAAATGAAAGCCATAATTTGAGCCGATGTAGGCCTTCTTGAGTGGTGGCACCGGATGACAGCCACCAAGCTTTTATAGCGAGATAACGGATTTCAGACTCTTCTAGAGACATAGCGTTCTTATATTGCTTGCAGAGATGACGATGTTGATCTTGTAAGTCCCCGCGAATGTCGGCCTTCATATGTTTCTCCATGGACTGTGTCCAATGAAAGAGGCATGTTCTCTCCCGGTCCTCCATGGGGATGCTGACATCTCTCGACCCATAAATTGTCCTGACCGCATTCTAATTTGCTTGTGCACTGTCAACCATGAATCCTTTGAATTGAGTCTTCTCTACACCATGTCTTTCTAGAACAGAATTGAGATTCTTCCAGACGAGAAGCTGCGCTGTACAATCTTCAGATTGCATGTCGCACACGGCGATGGCATTAAACGGCAATACACAGAGTCATATAAATGGCATGCCATAGTCGTCCATTCCTTCACGCGTTTGACATGATCGAACATGACCCACGAATCTTCAAGGTCGCCACCCAGTAGCATGCGTTTCACTAAGTCTACACCACTTCCGGGTCCCACTTCGGACATTTTGAAAACAAATACTTTATCCGCATTTGTCCCTTGACCCGGGAATTTGCTTTCTTGAACAAAAGCCCAACTGCTAGACCCCCTCAACTTTGTAATACTATCTATCACTCCAAATCTTCTCAGATACTTAAAAGAAGTTACCTCGTTCCGTATACTTGGAAAACTGAAGTACTTGCATTTGTCTAGGACCGGAACAAGTTCGTCAAAGTCCAGTGTTTTCGGCGTCGCACCCTCCAATTGGAGTAGTAGGTCACCAAATAGTTCTTTTTGTTGAAGGAAGTGCGTAGTATGGATTAGATGGCTTATAGGAGCTCCTAGTATAGTCTAACCTTAGTTGGATGTTGTAGGAGCTCATACGATGGGCTGACCTTAGTTAGGAGTTGTTTGTAGTCAAACCAATGTGCATTTAGAGAGGGCAGCCCTTGTAGAGGTGATAGAACCCATATGGTTAGTCATGCCACTTGGTGGTAGAGTAGTATAAGAGATCAGCCCTTGCATGGGCTTGATACCCCTTTCCCAACCTTGTTTGTGATACCCCTTCATTGGAATACATTACCTTGGTGTTCTTTTCTTCAAAAGGTTATGGGCCCACTCATGTGAGTTGCTACAAAGAGGTCAGATCTCTTTGCAAGGTGTGTTGGTGGAGAAGTATTGGAGCTTCAAGCAAGTGAAGTTTGGGGTCGTTTTGGAGCATTTTGGATCAAGATCTTGCAAGTTTGTGAGGTATTCTCTTGTTTTGGGTTCCACTTTGTTCTTGGAGGGCTGATTTGGTGCTTCATGGTGTGAGTTGAGAGCTAGGGTTTGATCTAGTCTCAAGGAGGGCTGATCTGTTCATATAGTGCCTTATTTGAGTGATTTGGAGCATTTGTAATTTGATTGGAGAGATTTGGACCACTTGAGATCTGATTGGAGAGACTTGGAGCATTGGAGTGTTCACAAGAGAGATTTGGATCACTTGAGATCTGATTGGAGAGACTTGGAGCATTTGAGGGTTCATAAGAGAGATTTGGATCACTTGAGATCTGATTAGAGAGACTAGGAGCATTGGAGTGTTCACAAGAGAGATTTGGATCACTTGACATCTGATTTGAGAAACTTGGAGCATTTGAGGGTTCAGAAGAGAGATTTGGATCACTTGAGATCTTATTGGAGAGACTTGGAGCATTGGAGTGTTCACAAGAGAGATTTGGATCACTTGAGATCTCATTGGAGAGACTTGGAGCATTGGAGTGTTCACAAGAGAGATTTGGATCACTTGCGATCTTATTGGAGAGACTTGGAGCATTGGAGTGTTCACAAGAGAGATTTGGATCACTTGAGATCTGATTCGAGAGACTTGGAGCATTCGAGGGTTCACAAGAGAGATTTGGATCACTTGAGATCTGATTGGAGAGACTAGGAGCATTGGAGTGTTCACAAGAGAGTTTTGGATCACTTGGGATCTGATTCGAGAGACTTGGAGCATTTGAGGGTTCACAAGAGAGATTTGGATCACTTGAGATCTGATTGGAGAGACTTGGAGCATTTTTAGTGTTCACAAGAGAGATTTGGATCACTTGAGATCTGATTGGAGAGACTAGGAGCATTGGAGTGTTCACAAGAGAGATTTGGACCACTTAGGGCCAAATTGAGGTTGGTGCGACCACAAGAGGTGTAGTAGAGGGCTGATTGGGACTTCCTTTGGAGTGGGAATCATTTCACCATGGCTACTAGTGAAGGAGATGGCGTGAGGGTCATTGACAAGTTCAATGGAGACAACTTTGGACTTTGGAAGTTCAAGATGGAGATGATCTTGGCCGAGAAGGACTTGTGGGAGATTGTGGAGGGCACCGAGACACCTCCTTCATCCGATGCCGATGCCGATGTAAAAGCCAAGAAGTCCTATGATAGGAGGGTCAAGAAGGCCTTCTCCGTGATTGCTTGCAATCTTGCAGATAGGCAACTTGCACATGTTCGAGCATGCAAGGGACCAGCAGAAGCATGGCAAGTTCTTTGCAACATCCATGAAACAAAGAGCTTGTCCAACATGCTCTTTCTTCGACGCAAGTTCTTCACCTGCAAGATGCAAGAGGGCGAGGACATGCTGGACCACATCAACAAGGTCAAGGCACTTGCGGACCAACTTGCTTGTTTGGAGGTGCCCGTGACGGATGGAGACATTGTCATGACATTGCTTGAGAGTTTGCCGCCTTCGTATGAGTATCTCATCACCGCTTTGGAGACAAGACCCATGGAGGAGCTCACGCTTGCTTTCATTACAGCAAGGTTGATGCATGAGGTGTCCAAGAGGAAGGAGAATGAGACCCAAGACGGAGGGGCAGCTCTTCTCTCACGATATGGCCAAGGAGGGACCTCACAACATCGGAAGGAGACACGCACGTGCTACAATTGTGGGAAGCCCGGTCACCTTGCAAGATATTGTAAGCAGCCCAAGAAGGAGAGTGCTAACAAGGCTAGTGTGAAGGAGGAGGAAGATGAGTTTGCATTTGCGGCTAATGATGGGTATGATAACACCAACATGTTCCATTGGATCATTGACTCGGGTGCTACTCAACACATGACCCCGTATAGGCAAGCTTTCCTCACGTATGAGACTATTAGCAACCGCAAGGTGTTTTTGGGTGACAATGGTGTGGTGGATGCCATTGGCATGGGTTGCATTGTGGTGGAGGTGGAGGTGAAGGGCCAAATGAGGCGAATTCGCATCCAAGATGCATTGCATGTGCCCAAGTTGCATGCCAATTTGCTCTCCGTGAGCAAGTTGGTGTCACAAGATTTGAAGGTGCAATTCAACAACAAGGGTTGTGTTTTGGGTGCACCCAATGGAGAAATGATTGTCACCGCACCGAGAGAAGGCAATTTGTACCAACTCAAGTTCAAAACGGTGAATGGTACCAGCGTGGCGTGTGTGGCACAAGGAGCACTTCACCAACAGTCTTTGGAGCTATGGCACAAGAGATTAGGCCACCTCAATGTGAAGAGTGTGGAGAGCCTTCAAGGCATGGTGGGTGGCATGCAAGTGATGAAGAGCTCGGGCGACCTTACATGTGAGGCTTGCATTGAAGGTAAGCAAGCCAGGAAACCATTTCCAAATGATGGAGCGACAAGGGCAATTAAGGTGTTGGAGATTGTGCACTCCGATGTATGCGGCCCAATGAGGACTACTTCCATGGGTGGCGCAAGGTATTTCTTGACTTTCATTGATGACTTCTCGAGGAAGATTTGGGTGTTCATGCCCAAGTGCAAGAGTGATGTTTTTGAGAAGTTCAAGGCATGGAAGGCCCTTGTGGAGAATGAATCGGGGCGAAAAGTGATGGTGTTGAGATCGGACAACGGAGGGGAATACATGTCCAAGGCCTTGGAGACCTTCATGAGGGACCATGGCATTCAACATCAAACTTCGGCCCCTTATACTCCACAACAAAATGGTGTGGCAGAGCGTGCCAACCGCACACTTGTGGAGATGGCACGAGCCATATTGCATGCCCAAGGCCTCACGTATGATCTTTGGGCGGAGGCCGTATCGAATGCGGCATACACACGCAATAGGTGTCCCACAATTGCGGTAGCATCTATGACACCACAAGAAGCATGGAGCGGGAAGAGGCCAAACCTTGGTCACATGCGCATTTTTGGATGCGTTGCATATGCCTTGGATTTGAGCCCACAACGCTCTAAGCTTGATGCCAAGGGCACTAAGTGCTTGTTTTTGGGCTATTGCGAGGGCTCCAAAGCCTACCGGCTGATGTGTTTGGAGTCGAAGAAGATCATCAAGAGTCGAGATGTCACCTTCGTTGAGGAGAAGCAAGGGATGTCTACGACTTTGGAGATGTGTCCAAGTGGGAGCAATGGAGGACTAGAGCTTGAGGTGGACAAATCTCCAACCATCCAGGCTTTGCCGAAAGAGGATGGAGACCAAGAAGAGACACCACCAACACCCAAGGAGAAGTCTACCACATCCTCCAGTTGGGCACCAAGCGAAGATGATGGAGAAGGAGATGTTTCTCAAGAACCAAGATATCCTACAAGGGAGCGTAGGCCGCTTGGAGAATGGTGGATGAACCACATTTTGCCTCAAGAGCAAGTGGAACATGCCAATGTGGCATATGCAAGAGATCCACGCAATGTTGGGGAAGCCATGAAGAGTCCAGATGCAAGCAAGTGGGAGCAAGCCATGCAAGAGGAGTATGCCTCACTTATGAGCAAAGGTACTTGGGATCTCTCTCCGCTTCCTTCCGATCGGGCAAGTGTTGGATGCAAGTGGGTGTTTTGCACCAAGAGAGATGCCTTGGGCCACATTGTGCGCTACAAGGCGAGATTGGTGGCCAAGGGCTATTCCCAAGTAGAAGGGGTGGACTTCAATGAGACCTTTGTTCCCGTGGCCAAGTTTTGGACCATTTGATGCGTGACGGCGATAGGGGCAGCCATGGACTTGGAGATGCACCAAATGGACGTCATCACGACGTTTCTCAATCCAAACCTCGAGGAGGTGATCTACATGGACCAACCAAAGGGCTTTGTTCAAGAAGGACGAGAACACCTCAAGTGTAAGCTTAAGAAGGCCATCTACGGGTTGAGGCAGTCCGGAAGAGCATGGTACATGGACATTGATGCATTGTTTGCAAGGGAAGGCTACACAAGGAGTGATGTGGACCACTCTCTCTACATCAAGCAAACAAGTGTGTATTTGGTGATTGTCATTGTCTATGTGGATGACTTGATCATCATGACCAACACCATGCGCAAAATGGAGGAGGTGAAGACCATGTTGAAGAGCCAATATGATATGAGTGATCTTGGAGAGCTACACTATTGCCTTGGTGTGGAGTTTACAAGGCAAAGGGCTGCCCGCACCATCACCATGAGCCAAAGCAAGTACATTGGGGAGCTGTTGAAGCGCTTCAACATGGAAGGGTGCAAATCCATTGGTACTCCTCTTGATGTGAAGGAGAAGATGGCCAAGCTCACAGATGAGGAGTTTGAAGGTATCAAGGCAGAAATGCAAGATGTGCCATACAAAGCCGCGGTGGGGAGCTTGATGTATGCGATGGTGGCCACAAGGCCTGACCTTGCATTTGCCATGAGTGTGGTGAGTCAACATATGTCCAAAAGCGGTCCCAAACATTGGGCAGCGGTCAAGAGAATCATGCGGTACCTTCAAGGTACATTGGAGGCAAAATTAGTTCTTGGAGGCAAGAGCCTTGCATTGGTGGGCTTTTGTGATGCCGATTGGGCCGGAGATGCAAGTGATAGGAGGTCGACAACGGGCTATGTGTTTATGCTTGGAGGCGGTGCCATCTCGTGGAATTCCAAGAAACAACCCACCGTTGCCTTGTCTACTACCGAGGCAGAGTACATGGCCATTAGCCAATGCACGAGGGAGGCCATATGGCTAAGGCAACTCATGAGTGATGTTGGACTTGAGCAAGAGAAGAGCACACATATCATGTGTGACAAGCAAGGTGCCATTGCCTTGGTGAAGAATCCAATTCATCACTCTCGGAGCAAACACATTGACATTCAACACCATTTCATTCGTGAGAAAGTTGAAAGTGATGTGATTGAGATGAGGTATGTTCCTACAGAGCACATGGTGGCAGATGTGCTTACAAAGTCGCTTGGGAAGCCTCGACATGAAGATCTTCGTAAGGAAATGGGTTTGACATTGTTTGTCAACAAACAAAGTGGGAGTGTTGAAGGAAGCGCGTAGTATGGATTAGATGGCTTATAGGAGCTCCTAGTATAGTCTAACCTTAGTTGGATGTTGTAGGAGCTCATACGATGGGCTGACCTTAGTTAAGAGTTGTTTGTAGTCAAACCAATGTGCATTTAGAGAGGGCAGCCCTTGTGGAGGTAATATAACCCATATGGTTAGTCCTTGGACTTGGTGGTAGAGTAGTATAAGAGATCAGCCCTTGCATGGGCTTGGTACCCCTTTCCCAACCTTGTTTGTGATACCCCTTCATTGGAATACATTACCTTGGTGTTCTTTTCTTCAAAAGGAGTACTCAAGTACAAGAAGATATCCGGAACCAGGTTGGTCCGGATCTTGACGGACTACTCCAAGAAGGTAGAATTGGTGATGGTGGAAGCACGAGAAGCAGCAAATCGGATGGAGGTGAGCAGTCGAAAGCTGAGCGGAGCGACGTTGTCAAGGTCGTTCCATCTTTCCGATCTTTCGATGCCAGGGTCTTTTCCGAACGTGGGCATTCAGACGGAAGGGAAGGATCGGACTCTCCAGTCAAAGAAGAGTGGGAGGAAACTCGCAAACGCCATCAGCTTAGATTCGTCACCGGATCTCCCAGAATGTGAAACCGGGGAGCGGAACCGGAATCTGACGGACGTCTTCGAATAGCTGGGAACATCCAGGAGTCCCACACTGAACCAGGGACAGGATCAAAGTATGGATCTGACCCCGGATCAGGGTGCGGATCAAGTTCTAGATCAGAGCGTGGACCAAGGCGGAGACCAAGTTATGGACGAAGGAACGGATCAAGGAGTAGATCCGGTTGTGATAGGATAGGTAGGATTTTAGTTTTGTAAATATTTGTTAGGATGGACCGGACCGGATTTGATCCGGTGTATCTAGTCTGGATCGGATGTTCTCCGGTTTGATCGGCTCGGTAAGGACCGAAAGTTTCGCGCGGACTTTCTGGGTCCCCTTTTTGTTGACTTTGAGTTTTAAAGTGTATATAAGTCAGTCTCTGCGAAGGAGACTGAGAGTCTTTTCTTTGGAGTTTTCTTGCATTTTCTATTAGTTTCTTGTTGTACGTCTCTCCCGCGCGTGGCAAGGTTGTTTGGTGAGGAGTTAGGAAGATGCATGCAGATTCTAGAGTGATTTTTCCCCTTGGTGTTATTGTTTTACTCTTATGTGCAAGTGAGTGGGTATTCTAAGTGTTGGGAGTGGATTTCAGTTCCTCAGCACTTCTACAGTTCAGGATTCCGGACGAGAAAGCCGTTGTTAGGCTAGGCGGATAGGGAAGGAGTCCTTAGTCGCGCTAGAGCTCCTGGATAGGAAATCCGGTTGAGTGTCCGATCTCCCGTGAGGTCTCGCTGCCCTAGTTGGTACACGGAAGGACTTTAGTTGATGTTGGAACGGACGGATTCACTTGTAACCACCTAACTTCGCACGGAGGGAACTTGGCATCAAGGTCGTTGTAGTATGAGAGGATCGTACGGGGGGTCTTTGTGTGACCTGCAAACCGGATCGCTATCCGGTTGGCTGTGAGAGATCAAACCGGATCCGAGCTAGTGTAGGAAGTAGTGGATTAGAGAAGTGGGTCTCCAGCCACTATAAGTCACGGAAGGAGTGGCCGGCCTGCCACTCTCAAAAGCAAGCGGCGAACCCTCTGATGGTGAAACAGAGGCTAAACTAAACCGGATTGGAGTGCGAGTACGTGTGAGCGGACCGGAACGGATTGGTCCAGAGGAGTGCCAAGATTGGAAGTTAGAAGATCCTGGGTCGTGGTAGTTTTACGGGACCGGATAGCTAGACAGACCGGAAGAGGTAGAGAGAGGTCTGGTCGTAGTTTTCCGTGTGTTGGTGTTTCCGGTTTTAGATCTAGGACCGGAAAGTAGAAATTGGAGACTGACAGGAGCTTAAGTTGGGAATAGAGCTAGACACTTCACAAAATCTCGTGGGTTCGATCTTTAGAGTCATTTTGTTATGCTTTAGAGTGGTTTTTGGGAGTATAACAGGGAATTTACTTACTCTGTGCTGCGACAGTAGTCTAATTATTTTGAAGCCCTTAATGGAGAATGAATAAGTGCACCACTCAATGGAAGTGAGTGAAAATCATTGTTTTGTTTCCAATATTCGTTGTTGTTTGGGAGAAGATATGAATAATAATTATAGCAAAAAAAGAATTTCATTTGCAATACAGTCGAAAAATGAATCTTCAAAAATTGACAACAAAATGTGTTTTATTATGAAGTATTTTGGAGCATGAAAACACATATTTACAAATAGTATATATACTACAACGCATTATACTAATTTTTTAAGACTTGTTAATATATTTTTGTACTATATTAGAAGTACAATATATATAAAATGAAGTCATTCTGCAACTTTCTTATCCATGTGTGCAAGGATTTTGAGAAAGGATGCCATTGAATTGTCCCTTCTCTGTGTTTTTTTATCTCAATCCATAATAGGTTTTAGTAACTTACCAGTAGTCAAACCAAAACCTCTTGCCAACATGGTAGGTCCGCGATTTCTTAGACGTCGTACTAAACGTGCTTATGTTTTTTTCAATGTCTTCCAAAAAATTCCCGTCACATGTAACATGAACTCATCTTGCTTGTAACATTCACACATTTTCTGGAACATTCAACTGAATTCTACCTCCTATGGTCGCAATTCCATCTTCCATTTTTTGTTCTAAAGAACATTCTTGTTCAATGCTAACGTCCAAAAAAATAAGAGCTTCTACTAGTGGAAGGGATCTCTAAGGTCTATTTATATAAATTTGGATGTTATAATTGAATGAGGTGTGCTATAGTTATTTTCTAGGGTCCAATTTGGGCCATTTTGAGCCCCAATTTGCACATTTGAGTTAAATTTTGGCATATAAATTGCTCCAATCTACTTGAGTGCTTGTGAGCGTTTTATCTCCGAACTTGAGATAGAACAAGCACAATTTGGTTCTTTATGTATTTGATATAGAATTCCTAATTGGTGTCTAGGCGTTGTCCAATTGTCCTTCCAAGCAATGGACAAATTGTACTTTGTGCTAAATCCTAATGACTTTGCAAATAAACTGAATACAAAAGAATCTCAAAAGTTAGAAGTTCAAGCCAGTTTTGGCAAATGTAGGCCAAAACTTTGGTCTTCTAAAGAAAAGCTAATCAAACTTAGATTCTAAGTAAATTAACCCCTAAAGGACCGGCATGCGTTTTTTGGCAATATAAAATTTTTGGGCAGGTACGTATGACTAGAGATTTCCATATTTTTAGCTAAAATTTTAATAGAAGATGGGCGCAAGGAATATCTTTCATATGCACTAAATTACATGACATTTCGAAATAGGAGTCAAAAGTTGTGGCCAAATATGCTACTTTTTTTCGTAACTGGGCAACCTGGGCAGATTAGAAAAAATCACTTTTTTTCAAAAATAAAAATTTGAAATTGATTTTCTAGAATTTTATATACGTGGAAAGCTTTGAATCATTCCATTTTGACCAATGAGTCAAAAATTATGAGGGTTTTTAGTTTGCGAGCAGTTATGGATTCTTATTCTGAAATAAACTTTGAAGTTGTATATTTAACTCAATTTTTAATATTTTTTGAAAAAAAAAATTCATAGGATGTAGATTATTTATTACAACATTACAACCATTGGGATTGACATTTTTCAATTCCATGATTAAATTCTTAACAATTTAGTATTTTGGATCATTCTCTATTTTTTTCTATTTACTATTTTTTTGGTATATGTTGTGCAATTCGAAATGATTTGAAATTTTTTAAGCATGTAGCCAACTTGTTTAGAAAAAAGAATTCAAAGGAAGCACCACCATTTTGGACATTGTTTCATACAAATGTGACCTTTTGAGCCCTGTTTTTCGCAAGGACAAAAAAGAATTTTTGCCAATTCAAATGCTAATATCTTCCAATCCACATAGTAGAAAATTCTGAATTTTTTTTTCACATCTTCTAAAACCAGTTTACTATATAAGATCCTCTGGTTACATGTGTCTAAAAAGTTTTTTTGCAAGAATTTGGTACTTGTACTAAAAATGGCAGTTTTGAGTGTTTCAATGTTAACATAGTCATGGAACTTTAGGGGTTAAGCTGTAGAGCATCTTATGCCCTTTCCAAAATGACAAAACGCGTTCCAATTGGAGTTTCCTACTAAAAATTATCTATGGATGAAGTTTCTCTTAAAACTATCCTAAACTTCAATCATCAATTTCTACTAATTTATTGACCTAAACTCACTTTTGATTTTGTTCCTTATTTTAAGTTAGTTCTAATTCCTACATGTTCAAATTCACTTAAATTAGATAGATAATTACTACTTTCATCCTATTCTAAGAGCAAGCTTCATCCTACATTATCTTCTTTAATTTTGACATACTTTCTAAGTCTAAAGTAGTTCTAAAATCCTCTAAAGATTTTCTAAAAAATTATGACTTCTAATTGTTCCTTGGTTGTTTTCATAAGATTCTAATTGACTACTGCATCTTACTAGCAAGTTTGTCACATCATTGCTAAATATTTATTAAAAATAGGAAAACAATGTTCGGCAAAAAAATAGTATTAATGATATTTTCAATCTTTTTCATCTTAAATAAATGATGATTTTTGCATTCGTTCAAATAGCCATCAAAAATTCATGGATGTTTCTTCCTAAATTCATCCAAAGATGGTGGCTAATACAATATTTTCCTAAACTTGTCCAAATCTTGTTTTGTCCTCAATTCACTTTTAGTTGTGTTTTGTTAGAGATTTATTCCTTCTTTTCTTGTGCCAATCTTTGTGATGATGAGTTCAAATAGCAAGGCAAAATACTTTAAATTATATGCCTTATATCATCAACAAAGAGGAGATGGAGCATTTGGAGAGATATTTTGCAACAGTCAATAGCAAATTGGAGATGGAGCATGCATTGCGGAAAGAAGTTGTAAAACAACTAGTTGGAAGACCTATGAAGCAAATAGAGGTTGTATTATTGACTCTAAAAGTGGAGCCTAAAGAACGACCATCTAAGAAGGCAAAAGTTAGAGGATCCTACACTAATTGGGTTTTGCCAACATTCTGGAAGCCAATCTATACTGCTGTGACATAACACAAATATCTCATCTACTTGAATTACTTCTAAGCACAAGTTACTAGGACAAACTTACAACATTTATGATAAGCTTTTTAGAAGCTCTATATATGAGTGGTTTATAAATGAAGGTGTGTTAAGAGAAGGGTACAAGCAATATATTATAAACAACTCTTTTTCTTTTACTGGTGGCACACAACATGCTTACATCTTCTCACAATTTCCTAAATGGGAGAAGGAAATTATCAACATGCTTCAAGGCTACCGCGACACAAGACAACCCTTCTATGCAACAACGATGTGGCGGTTGATTTCAACAGTACTTCTCAAATGTGTTCCATGTTTACCATGTTTGCAAATGAGAGTGCCACTGGATTTAGATTTCACTCCATTGGACTTGCAAATTTATTTGTAGCAAATTAAATTGGAGCTATAGAAGAGGAATAGATACAACTTGAAAGTTATTAAAGGATTAAGAATTCCAAGGACTTTGAATGGCGCAAAGAGTAACATTTCTCATTATGGCGTATTCCATATCAAGCGAGATGTTTGTCAACACAGATCAAAACGACATACATCTTGTTCCAACAAGAAGATAGCCATGGACTTGGAGCTGCACCAGATGGACGTCATCACGACATTTCTCAATCCAAACCTAGAGGAGATGATCTACATGGACTAGCCAAAGGGCTTTGTTCAACAAGGCCGAGAACACCTCAAGTGTAACAGATACAACTTGAAAGTTATTAAACGATTAAGAATTCCAAGGACTTTGAATGGCGCAAAGAGTAACATTTCTCATTAAGGCGTATTCCATATCAAGCGAGATGTTTGTCAACACAGATCAAAACGACATACATCTTGTTCCAACAAGAAGATAGCCATGGACTTGGAGTTGCACCAGATGGACGTCATCACGACATTTCTCAATCCAAACCTAGAGGAGATGATCTACATGGACCAGCCAAAGGACTTTGTTCAACAAGGCCGAGAACACCTCAAGTGTAAGCTCAAGAAGGCCATCTACCTCAAGAAGGCCATCTACGAGGCAATCCGGAAGAGTGTGGTACATGGACGTTAATGCATTGTTTGCAAGGGAGGGCTACACAAGGAGTCATGTGGACCACTATCTCTACATTAAGCAAACAAGTACGTATTTTGTGATTGTCATGGTCTATGTGGATGACTTGATCATCATGACAAGCACCATGACCAAAATGGAGGAGGTTAAGACCATGTTGAAGAGCCAATATGATATGAGTGATCATAAAGAGCTACACTATTGCCTTGGTGTGGAGTTTTTACAAGGCAAAGGTTTGCGTGCACCATCACCATGAGCCAAAGCAAGTACATTGGGGAGGTGTTGAAGCGCTTCAACATGGGGGGATGCAAATCCATTGGCACTCCTCTTGATGTGAAGGAAAAGATGGCAAAGCTCACAGATGAGGGGTATGAAGGTGTCAAAGCAAAAATGCAAGATGTGCCACACAAAGCCGCGGTGGGGAGCTTGATGTATACGATGGTGGCCACAAGGCCTGACCTTGCATTTGCCATGATTGTGGTGAGCCAACATATGTCCAAAAGCGGTCCCAAACATTGGGTGGCGGTCAAGAGAATCATGCGGTACCTCCAAGGTACATTTGAGGCAAAATTGGTCCTCGGAGGCAAGAGCCTTGCATTGGTGGGCTTTTGTGATGCCGATTGGACCGGAGATGCAAGTGATAGGAGGTCGACAACGGGCTATGTGTTTATGCTTGGAGACGGTGCCATCTCATGGAATTCCAAGAAACAACCTACCGTTGCCATGTCTACTACTAAGGCAGAGTACATGGCCATTAGCCAATGCACAAGGGAGGCTATATGGCTAAGGCAACTCATGAGTGATATTGGACTTGAGCAAGAGAAGAGTACACGTATCATGTGTGACAACCAAGGCGCCATTGCCTTGGTGAAGAATCCAATTCATCACACTCGGAGCAAACACATTGACATTCAACACCATTTCATTCGTGAGAAAGTTGAAAGTGATGTGATTAAGATGAGGTATATTCCTATAGAGCGTATGGTGGCGGATGTGCTTACCAAATTACTTGTAAAGCCTCAACATGAAGATTTGTGTAAGGAAATGGGTTTGACATTGTTTGGCGACAAACAAAGTGGGAGTGTTGAAGGAAGTCCGTAGTATGGTTTAGATGGTTTATAGGAGCTTCTAGTATATGCTAACCTTAGTTGGATGTTGTAGGAGCTCATACCTTGCGGTTGCTAATAGTCTCATACGTGAGGAAAGCTTGCCTATACGGGGTCATGTGTTGAGTAGCACCCGAGTCAATGATCCAATGGAACATGTTGGTGTTATCATACCCATCATTAGCCGCAAATGCAAACTCATCTTCCTCCTCCTTCACACTAGCCTTGTTAGCACTCTCCTTCTTGGGCTGCTTACAATATCTTGCAAGGTGACCGGGCTTCCCACAATTGTAGCACGTGCGTGTCTCCTTCCGATGTTGTGAGGTCCCTCCTTGGCCATATCGTGAGAGAAGAGCTGCCCCTCCGTCTTGGGTCTCATTCTCCTTCCTCTTGGACACCTCATGCATCAACCTTGCTGTAATGAAAGCAAGCGTGAGCTCCTCCATGGGTCTTGTCTCCAAAGCGGTGATGAGATACTCATACGAAGGCGGCAAACTCTCAAGCAATGTCATGACAATGTCTCCATCCGTCACGGGCACCTCCAAACAAGCAAGTTGGTCCGCAAGTGCCTTGACCTTGTTGATGTGGTCTAGCATGTCCTCGCCCTCTTGCATCTTGCAGGTGAAGAACTTGCGTCGAAGAAAGAGCATGTTGGACAAGCTCTTTGTTTCATGGATGTTGCAAAGAACTTGCCATGCTTCTGCTGGTCCCTTGCATGCTCGAACATGTGCAAGTTGCCTATCTGCAAGATTGCAAGCAATCACGGAGAAGGCCTTTTTGACCCTCCTATCATAGGACTTCTTGGCTTTTACATCGGCATCGGCATCGGATGAAGGAGGTGTCTCGGTGCCCTCCACAATCTCCCACAAGTCCTTCTCGGCCAAGATCATCTCCATCTTGAACTTCCAAAGTCCAAAGTTGTCTCCATTGAACTTGTCAATGACCCTCACGCCGTCTCCTTCACTAGTAGCCATGGTGCAATGACTCCCACTCCAAAGGAAGTCCCAATCAGCCCTCTACTACACCTCTTCTGGTCACACCAACTCCAATTTGACCCTAAGTGGTCCAAAACTCTCTTGTGAACACTAAAAATGCTCCTAGTCTCTCCAATCAGATCTCAAATGATCCAAATCTCTCTTGTGAACACTAAAAATGCTCCAAGTCTCTCCAATCAGATCTCAAGTGATCCAAATCTCTCTTGTGAACCCTCAAATGCTCCAAGTCTCTCGAATCAGATCCCTAGTGATCCAAATCTCTCTTGTGAACACTCCAATGCTCCTAGTCTCTCCAATCAGATCTCAAGTGATAAAAATCTCTCTTGTGAACACTCCAATGCTCCAAGTCTCTCCAATCAGATCTCAAATGCTCCAAATTACTCAAATAAGGCACTATATGAACAAATCAGCCCTCCTTGAGACTAGATCAAACCCTAGCTCTCAACTCACACCATGAAGCACCAAATCAGCCCTCCAAGAACAAAGTGGAACCCAAACAAGAGAATACCTCACAAACTTGCAAGATCTTGATCCAAAATGCTCCAAAATGCTCCAAAACGACCCCAAACTTCACTTTCTTGAAGCTCCAATACTTCTCCACCAACACACCTTGCAAAGAGATCTGACCTCTTTGTAGCAACTCACATGAGTGGGCCCATAACCTATTGAAGAAAAGAACACCAAGGTAATGTATTCCAATGAAGGGGTATCACAAACAAGGTTGGGAAAGGGGTATCAAGCCCATGCAAGGGCTGATCTCTTATACTATTCTACCACCAAGTGGCATGACTAACCATATGGGTTATATCACCTCTACAAGGGCTTCCCTCTCTAAATGCACATTGGTTTGACTACAAACAACTCCTAACTAAGGTCAGCCCATCGTATGAGCTCCTACAACATCCAACTAAGGTTAGACTATACTAGGAGCTCCTATAAGCCATCTAATCCATACTACGCATTTCCTTCAACACTCCCACTTTGTTTGTTGACAAACAATGTCAAACCCATCTCCTTACGAAGATCTTCATGTCGAGGCTTCCCAAGCGACTTCGTAAGCACATCTGCCACCATGCGCTCTGTAGGAACATACCTCATCTCAATCACATCACTTTCAACTTTCTCACGAATGAAATGGTGTTGAATGTCAATGTGTTCACAAGAGAGATTTTGGATCACTTGAGATCTGATTGGAGAGACTAGGAGCATTGGAGTGTTCACAAGAGAGATTTGGATCACTTGAGATCTGATTGGAGAGACTTGGAGCATTGGAGTGTTCACAAGAGAGATTTGGATCACTTGAGATCTTAATGGAGAGACTTGGAGCATTGGAGTGTTCACAAGAGAGATTTGGATCACATGAGATCTGATTAGAGAGACTTGGAGCATTGGAGTGTTCACAAGAGAGATTTGGATCACTTGAGATCTGATTGGAGAGACTTGGAGCATTGGAGTGTTCACAAGAGAGATTTGGATCACTTGAGATCTGATTGGAGAGACTTGGAGCATTTGAGGGTTCAGAAGAGAGATTCGGATCACTTGAGATCTGATTGGAGAGACTTGGAGCATTGGAGTGTTCACAAGAGAGATTCGGATCACTTGAGATCTGATTGGAGAGACTAGGAGCATTGGAGTGTTCACAAGAGAGATTTGGATCACTTGGAATCTTATTGGAGAGACTTGGAGCATTAGAGTGTTCACAAGAGAGATTTGGATCACTTGAGATCTGATTGGAGAGACTTGGAGCATTGGAGTGTTCACAAGAGAGATTTGGATCACTTGAGATCTGATTGGAGAGACTTGGAGCATTGGAGTGTTCACAAGAGAGATTTGGATCACTTGAGATCTGATTGGAGAGACTTGGAGCATTGGAGTGTTCACAAGAGAGATTTGGATCACTTGCGATCTTATTGGAGAGACTTGGAGCATTGGAGTGTTCACAAGAGAGATTTGGATCACATGAGATCTGATTGGAGAGACTTGGAGCATTGGAGTGTTCACAAGAGAGATTTGGATCACTTGGGATCTGATTGGAGAGACTTGGAGCATTGGAGTGTTCACAAGAGAGATTTGGATCACTTGGGATCTGATTCGAGAGACTTGGAGCATTTGAGGGTTCACAAGAGAGATTTGGATCACTTGAGATCTGATTGGAGAGACTTGGAGCATTTTTAGTGTTCACAAGAGAGATTTGGATCATTTGAGATCTTATTGGAGAGACTAGGAGCATTTTTAGTGTTCACAAGAGAGTTTTGGACCACTTAGGGTGAAATTGGAGTTGGTGTGACCACAAGAGGTGTAGTAGAGGGCTGATTGGGACTTCCTTTGGAGTGGGAGTCATTTCACCATGGCTACTAGTGAAGGAGACGGCGTGAGGGTCATTGACAAGTTCAATGGAGATAACTTTGGACTTTGGAAGTTCAAGATGGAGATGATCTTGGCCGAGAAGGACTTGTGGGAGATTGTGGAGGGCACGGATACACCTCCTTCATCCGATGCCGATGCCGATGTAAAAGCCAAGAAGTCCTATGATAGGA
Source organism: Pseudisothecium myosuroides (assembly GCA_951799445.1). Lineage (NCBI taxonomy): Eukaryota > Viridiplantae > Streptophyta > Bryopsida > Hypnales > Lembophyllaceae > Pseudisothecium > Pseudisothecium myosuroides. The sequence continues at coordinate 52,157,392 of OX637287.1, read as the reverse complement.
GGGTCAAGAAGGCCTTCTCCGTGATTGCTTGCAATCTTGCAGATAGGCAACTTGCACATGTTCGAGCATGCAAGGGACCAGCAGAGGCATGGCAAGTTCTTTGCAACATCCATGAAACAAAGAGCTTGTCCAACATGCTCTTTCTTCGACGCAAGTTCTTCACCTGCAAGATGCAAGAGGGCGAGGACATGCTAGACCACATCAACAAGGTCAAGGCACTTGCGGACCAACTGGCTTGTTTGGAGGTGCCCGTGACGGATGGAGATATTGTCATGACATTGCTTGAGAGTTTGCCGCCTTCGTATGAGTATCTCATCACCGCTTTGGAGACAAGACCCATGGAGGAGCTCACGCTTGCTTTCATTACAGCAAGGTTGATGCATGAGGTGTCCAAGAGGAAGGAGAATGAGACCCAAGACGGAGGGGCAGCTCTTCTCTCACGATATGGCCAAGGAGGGACCTCACAACATCGGAAGGAGACACGCACGTGCTACAATTGTGGGAAGCCCGGTCACCTTGCAAGATATTGTAAGCAGCCCAAGAAGGAGAGTGCTAACAAGGCTAGTGTGAAGGAGGAGGAAGATGAGTTTGCATTTGCGGCTAATGATGGGTATGATAACACCAACATGTTCCATTGGATCATTGACTCGGGTGCTACTCAACACATGACCCCGCATAGGCAAGCTTTCCTCACGTATGAGACTCTTAGCAACCGCAAGGTGTATTTGGGTGACAATGGTGTGGTGGATGCCATTGGCATGGGTTGCATTGTGGTGGAGGTGGAGGTGAAGGGCCAAATGAGGCGAATTCGCATCCAAGATGCATTGCATGTGCCGAAGTTGTATGCCAATTTGCTCTCCGTGAGCAAGTTGGTGTCACAAGATTTGAAGGTGCAATTCAACAACAAGGGTTGTGTTTTGGGTGCACCCAATGGAGAAATGATTGTCACCGCACCGAGAGAAGGCAATTTGTACCAACTCAAGTTCAAAACGGTGAATGGTACCAACGTGGCGTGTGTGGCACAAGGAGCACTTCACCAACAATCATTGGAGCTATGGCACAAGAGATTGGGCCACCTCAATGTGAAGAGTGTGCAGAGCCTTCAAGGCATGGTGGGTGGCATGCAAGTGATAAAGAGCTCGGGCGACCTTACATGTGAGGCTTGCATTGAAGGCAAGCAAGCCAGGAAACCATTTCCAAGTGATGGAGCGACAAGGGCAACTAAGGTGTTGGAGATTGTGCATTTCGATGTATGCGGCCCAATGAGGACTACTTCCATGGGTGGCGCAAGGTATTTCTTGACTTTCATTGATGACTTCTCGAGGAAGATTTGGGTGTTCATGCTCAAGTGCAAGAGTGATGTTTTTGAGAGGTTCAAGGCATGGAAGGCCCTTGTGGAGAATGAATCGGGGCGAAAAGTGATGGTGTTGAGATCGGACAACGGAGGGGAATACATGTCCAAGGCCTTTGAGACCTTCATGAGGGACCATGGCATTCAACATCAAACTTCGGCCCCTTATACTCCACAACAAAATGGTGTGGCGGAGCGTGCCAACCGCACACTTGTGGAGATGGCACGAGCCATGTTGCATGCCCAAGGCCTCACGTATGATCTTTGGGCGGAGGCCGTATCCAATGCGGCATACACACGCAATAGGTGTCCCACAATTGCGGTAGCATCTATGACACCACAAGAAGCATGGAGCGGGAAGAGGCCAAACCTTGGTCACATGCGCATTTTTGGATGCGTTGCATATGCCTTGGATTTGAGCCCACAACGCTCTAAGCTTGATGCCAAGGGCACTAAGTGCTTGTTTTTGGGCTATTGCGAGGGCTCCAAAGCCTACCGGCTGATGTGTTTGGAGTCGAAGAAGATCATCAAGAGTCGAGATGTCACCTTCGTTGAGGAGAAGCAAGGGATGTCTACGACTTTGGAGATGTGTCCAAGTGGGAGCAATGGAGGACTAGAGCTTGAGGTGGACAAATCTCCAACCATCCAGGCTTTGCCGAAAGAGGATGGAGACCAAGAAGAGACACCACCAACACCCAAGGAGAAGTCTACCACATCCTCCAGTTGGGCACCAAGCGAAGATGATGGAGAAGGAAATGTTTCTCAAGAGCCAAGATATCCTACAAGGGAACGTAGGCCGCTTGGAGAATGGTGGATGAACCACATTTTGCCTCAAGAGCAAGTGGACCATGCCAATGTGGCATATGCAAGAGATCCACGCAATGTTGGGGAAGCCATGAAGAGTCTAGATGCAAGCAAGTGGGAGCAAGCCATGCAAGAGGAGTATGCCTCACTTATGAGCAAAGGTACTTGGGAACTCTCTCTGCTTCCTTCCGATCGTGCAAGTGTTGGATGCAAGTGGGTGTTTTGCACCAAGAGAGACGCCTGGGCCACATTGTGCGCTACAAGGCGAGATTGGTGGCCAAGGGGTATTCCCAAGTAGAAGGGGTGGACTTCAATGAGACCTTTGCTCCCGTGGCCAAGTTTTGCACCATTCGATGCGTGACGGCGATAGGGGCAGCCATGGACTTGGAGATGCACCAAATGGACGTCATCACGGCGTTTCTCAATCCAAACCTGGAGGAGGTGATCTACATGGACCAACCAAAGGGCTTTGTTCAAGAAGGCCGAGAACACCTCAAGTGTAAGCTTAAGAAGGCCATCTACGGGTTGAGGCAGTCCGGAAGAGCATGGTACATGGACATTGATGCATTGTTTGCAAGGGAAGGCTACACAAGAAGTGATGCTGACCACTCTCTCTACATCAAGCAAACAAGTGCATATTTGGTGATTGTCATTGTCTATGTGGATGACTTGATCATCATGACCAACACCACCAACAAAATGGAGGAGGTGAAGACCATGTTGAAGAGCCAATATGATATGAGTGATCTTGGAGAGCTACACTATTGCCTTGGTGTGGAGTTTACAAGGCAAAGGGCTGCCCGCACCATCACCATGAGCCAAAGCAAGTACATTGGGGAGCTGTTGAAGCGCTTCAACATGGAGGGGTGCAAATCCATTGGCACTCCTCTTGATGTGAAGGAGAAGATGGCCAAGCTCACAGATGAGGAGTTTGAAGGTATCAAGGCAGAAATGCAAGATGTGCCATACAAAGCCGCGGTGGGGAGCTTGATGTATGCGATGGTGGCCACAAGGCCTGACCTTGCATTTGCCATGAGTGTGGTGAGCCAACATATGTCCAAAAGCGGTCCCAAACATTGGGCAGCGGTCAAGAGAATCATTCGATACCTTCAAGGTACATTGGAGGCGAAATTAGTTTTTGGAGGCAAGAACCTTGCATTGGTGGGCTTTTGTGATGCCGATTGGGCCGGAGATGCAAGTGATAGGAGGTCGACAACGGGCTATGTGTTTATGCTTGGAGGCGGTGCCATCTCGTGGAATTCCAAGAAACAACCCACCGTTGCCTTGTCTACTACCGAGGCAGAGTACATGGCCATTAGCCAATGCACGAGGGAGGCCATATGGCTAAGGCAACTCATGAGTGATGTTGGACTTGAGCAAGAGCAGAGCACACGTATCATGTGTGACAACCAAGGCGCCATTGCCTTGGTGAAGAATCCAATTCATCACTCTCGGAGCAAACACATTGACATTCAACACCATTTCATTCGTGAGAAAGTTGAAAGTGATGTGATTGAGATGAGGTATGTTCCTACAGAGCGCATGGTGGCAGATGTGCTTACGAAGTCGCTTGGGAAGCCTCGACATGAAGATCTTCGTAAGGAGATGGGTTTGACATTGTTTGTCAACAAACAAAGTGGGAGTGTTGAAGGAAGCGCGTAGTGTGGATTAGATGGCTTATAGGAGCTCCTAGTATAGTCTAACCTTAGTTGGATGTTGTAGGAGCTCATACGATGGGCTGACCTTAGTTAGGAGTTGTTTGTAGTCAAACCAATGTGCATTTAGAGAGGGCAGCCCTTGTAGAGGTGATATAACCCATATGGTTAATCATGCCACTTGGTGGTAGAGTAGTATAAGAGATCAGCCCTTGCATGGGCTTGATACCCCTTTCCCAACCTTGTTTGTGATACCCCTTCATTGGAATACATTACCTTGGTGTTCTTTTCTTCAATAGAGTATAAGGGGCCGAAGTTTGATGTTGAATGCCATGGTCCCTCATGAAGGTCTCAAAGGCCTTGGACATGTATTCCCCTCCGTTGTCCGATCTCAACACCATCACTTTCCGCCCCGATTCATTCTCCACAAGGGCCTTCCATGCCTTGAACCTCTCAAAAACATCACTCTTGCACTTGAGCATGAACACCCAAATCTTCCTCGAGAAGTCATCAATGAAAGTCAAGAAATACCTTGCGCCACCCATGGAAGTAGTCCTCATTGGGCCGCATACATCGGAGTGCACAATCTCCAACACCTTAGTTGCCCTTGTCGCTCCATCACTTGGAAATGGTTTCCTCGCTTGCTTCCCTTCAATGCAAGCCTCACATGTAAGGTCGCCCGAGCTCTTTATCACTTGCATGCCACCCACCATGCCTTGAAGGCTCTGCACACTCTTCACATTGAGGTGGCCCAATCTCTTGTGCCATAGTTCCAATGACTGTTGGTGAAGTGCTCCTTGTGCCACACACGCCACGTTGGTACCATTCACCGTTTTGAACTTGAGTTGGTACAAATTGCCTTCTCTCGGTGCGGTGACAATCATTTCTCCATTGGGTGCACCCAAAACACAACCCTTGTTGTTGAATTGCACCTTCAAATCTTGTGACACCAACTTGCTCACGGAGAGCAAATTGGCATGCAACTTGGGCACATGCAATGCATCTTGGATGCGAATTCGCCTCATTTGGCCCTTCACCTCCACCTCCACCACAATGCAACCCATGCCAATGGCATCCACCACACCATTGTCACCCAAAAACACCTTGCGGTTGCTAATAGTCTCATACGTGAGGAAAGCTTGCCTATACGGGGTCATGTGTTGAGTAGCACCCGAGTCAATGATCCAATGGAACATGTTGGTGTTATCATACCCATCATTAGCCGCAAATGCAAACTCATCTTCCTCCTCCTTCACACTAGCCTTGTTAGCACTCTCCTTCTTGGGCTGCTTACAATATCTTGCAAGGTGACCGGGCTTCCCACAATTGTAGCACGTGCGTGTCTCCTTCCGATGTTGTGAGGTCCCTCCTTGGCCATATCGTGAGAGAAGAGCTGCCCCTCCGTCTTGGGTCTCATTCTCCTTCCTCTTGGACACCTCATGCATCAACCTTGCTGTAATGAAAGCAAGCGTGAGCTCCTCCATGGGTCTTGTCTCCAAAGCGGTGATGAGATACTCATACGAAGGCGGCAAACTCTCAAGCAATGTCATGACAATGTCTCCATCCGTCACGGGCACCTCCAAACAAGCAAGTTGGTCCGCAAGTGCCTTGACCTTGTTGATGTGGTCCAGCATGTCCTCGCCCTCTTGCATCTTGCAGGTGAAGAACTTGCGTCGAAGAAAGAGCATGTTGGACAAGCTCTTTGTTTCATGGATGTTGCAAAGAACTTGCCATGCTTCTGCTGGTCCCTTGCATGCTCGAACATGTGCAAGTTGCCTATCTGCAAGTTTGCAAGCAATCATGGAGAAGGCCTTCTTGACCCTCCTATCATAGGACTTCTTGGCTTTTACATCGGCATCGGCATCGGATGAAGGAGGTGTCTCGGTGCCCTCCACAATCTCCCACAAGTCCTTCTCGGCCAAGATCATTTCCATCTTGAACTTCCAAAGTCCAAAGTTGTCTCCATTGAACTTGTCAATGACCCTCACGCCGTCTCCTTTACTAGTAGCCATGGTGAAATGACTCCCACTCCAAAGGAAGTCCCAATCAGCCTTCTACCACACCTCTTGTGGCTGCACCAACTCCAATACAACCCTAGGTGGTTTATATCTCTCCAAGAAACCCTCCAATGGTTTCCAAATGCACAACCAGCCCTCTTATGGTTGCATAAACTCTACAAGGACATCAAGTGCTCCAAGTCTCTCCAATCAGATCCCAACTGATCCAATTCTCACTTGTGAACACTCCAATGCTCGAAGTCTCTCCAATCAGATCTCAAGTGATCCAAATCTCTTTTGTGAACACTCCAATGCTCCAAGTCTCTCCAATCAAATCTCAAGTGATCCAAATCTCTCTTGTGAACACTCCAATGCTCCTAGTCTCTCCAATCAGATCTCAAGTGATCCAAATCTCTCTTGTGAACCCTGAAATGCTCCAAGTCTCTCGAATCAGATCTCAAGTGATCCAAATCTCTCTTGTGAACACTCGAATGCTCCAAGTCTCTCCAATAAGATCCCAAGTAATCCAAATCTCTCTTGTGAACACTCCAATGCTCCAAGTCTCTCCAATAAGATCTCAAGTGATCCAAATCTCTCTTGTGAACACTCCAATGCTCCAAGTCTCTCCAATCAGATCTCAAATGATCCAAATCTCTTTTGTGAACACTCCAATGCTCCAAGTCTCTCAAATTAGATCTCAAGTGATCCAAATCTCTCTTGTGAACACTCCAATGCTCCTAGTCTCTCAAATCAGATCTCAAGTGATCCAAATTTCACTTGTGAACACTCCAATGCTCCTAGTCTCTCCAATCAGATCTCAAGTGATCCAAATCTCTCTTGTGAACCCTCGAATGCTCCAAGTCTCTCAAATCAGATCTCAAGTGATCCAAATCTCTCTTGTGAACACTCCAATGCTCCAAGTCTCTCCAATCAGATCTCAAGTGATCCAAATCTCACTTGTGAACACTCCAATGCTCCTAGTCTCTCCAATCAGATCTCAAGTGATCCAAATCTCTCTTGTGAACCCTCGAATGCTCCAAGTCTCTCAAATCAGATCTCAAGTGATCCAAATCTCTCTTGTGAACACTCCAATGCTCCTAGTCTCTCCAATCAGATCTCAAGTGATCCAAATCTCTCTTGTGAACCCTCAAATGCTCCAAGTCTCTCGAATTAGATCTCAAGTGATCCAAATCTCTCTTGTGAACACTCCAATGCTCCAAGTCTCTCCAATAAGATCCCAAGTGATCCAAATCTCTCTTGTGAACACTCCAATGCTCCAAGTCTCTCCATTAAGATCTCAAGTGATCCAAATCTCTCTTGTGAACACTCCAATGCTCCAAGTCTCTCGAATTAGATCTCAAGTGATCCAAATCTCTCTTGTGAACACTCTAATGCTCCTAGTCTCTCCAATCAGATTCCAAATGATCCAAATCTCTCTTGTGAACCCTCAAATGCTCCAAGTCTCTCGAATCAGATCTCAAGTGGTTCAAATCTCTCCAATCAAATTACAAATGCTCCAAATCACTCAAATAAGGCACTATATGAACAAATCAGCCCTCCTTGAGACTAGATCAAACCCTAGCTCTCAACTCACACCATGAAGCACCAAATCAGCCCTCCAAGAACAAAGTGGAACCCAAAACAAGAGAATACCTCACAAACTTGCAAGATCTTGATCCAAAATGCTCCAAAACGACCCTGAACTTCACTTGCTTGAAGCTCCAATACTTCTCCACCAACACACCTTGCAAAGAGATCTGACCTCTTTGTAGCAACTCACATGAGTGGGCCCATAACCTTTTGAAGAAAAGAACACCAAGGTAATGTATTCCAATGAAGGGGTATCACAAGCAAGGTTGGGAAAGGGGTACCAAGCCCATGCAAGGGCTGATCTCTTATACTACTCTACCACCAAGGCCAAGGACTAACCATATGGGTTATATTACCTCCACAAGGGCTGCCCTCTCTAAATGCACATTGGTTTGACTACAAACAACTCTTAACTAAGGTCAGCCCATCGTATGAGCTCCTACAACATCCAACTAAGGTTAGACTATACTAGGAGCTCCTATAAGCCATCTAATCCATACTACGTGCTTCCTTCAACAACTCCCTCGTCAAACAGCTTTGCCTTGGTGGCGGCCTCTCCGGTTTCCCCAAAAGTGGCCTTCACGTCCTCAGCTACTTTTTGGGTAGCCTCCGCCATCTCACGAGTGGTGGTCATGTCCTCCTTGAGGAGTAAAAGTTCCGTCTTCAACGCATCGACTTCCTCCTGAAGTCGTCGTATCTCCGCTTCTTGCTTCCGGATCTCATCCGGGCTGGAGATGTATTCTGCAACCACTACCGCGAGGTTGCTATTCGTTGGTGCGCCCACCAGCTCATTGATCTGGGTCAGAACCAACTTCTTGACCGCCCAGTCTGCTCGCACATCGCTGAGGATGTCGATCAGTTGTTTGAATGGATCCTTCGGATCCGATCCGGAAGGATCCGGTCCTTCATATTCCGGTCTCTTCCCAGGATCGGATGTCTCAGCCGGAGGGGTTGGAGTTCCTCTCCGGTGCGGAGGTATCGTCTTCTGCCGCTTATTCTTCAGCCGGTGTTGCTCCTCCTCTTCTTCTTCTTCCTCGGAATCGGATCCTTCTTCCTGCTCTTCCTTCGATTCCGATTCCCCATACTTCAGGAGTACCTCTTGAGTAGTCCACTCCTTCTCCTCCGTGTTCGTGAGGAGCTGGTTGTGCTTGTAAAGATGGAAGATGTAGGGACTCAGCGATGTCGGCCTACTTCCTCCGATCTTTGGAACCAGACGGCTGACCAGATCGGAAAAGATCCGGGCCCAGTCCACTTTCTGTTTCCCGCTCAGGGCTTCGAAAATCAGATTCTCGATGGCTATCGTTATCCTCGTCGGCTTCTCCGGGTGGATGATCGGAACCAGGAACTGCAAAAGGTTGCGATGCCGGTAGTCCAAATAATCCGCGACCGCATGCCCATCCTTCGAGTCCACGTCGCTCCGGAACTTCCCCCGAGTGTATCCTTCTTTCGAGGTGGTCATCCCGCGACCTCCTGACCGGAAGTCGTATACAGACCTCCACATCTCTTCCGTCCAACTGCCCGAAATTCCGCGGATGGTCTTATCGAACTAATTCGAGAGTTTTCCCAACAGCTCTCGAATCATCCGTTCCTCTCTAAACCCCCAAGGTTTATCTATCAGTCCCCTGCAACCCATCATGGCGAGATCCTCCATGAGGTTGTCCTTTTCCTTCTCTCCTGAAGGAATGATCGGACACACCTTCCGGAGTTTAACTTCTACTGCGGAGGAACTAGACGGTCCTACTCTACTCTTGCGAAGCTGAGGCATGGACACGCGCTTGTGCTAAACCGGAATCTCACCGAGACTACCTTTCTCTCTCCTAGCCGCACGTCCCGTTTCTCACCTTCGCTCTTCCGATCTCAACCGAAATACCACTAATCCTGTAGCACACTCTAACGCACTGCGCACTCTAACACACTAACACGCACACACACACTCACAAAACAAGAAAGCAAAGCGCTGGAGAGGAGGCTTAAATACGCACAGAGAGAACTCTTTCCAGCAATCGAAGTTTGAAAAAGAGTGGCAACTGGACTAGTCAGCCTATTTATAGTCTGATCTGTCATCATGACCAAATCCGTTCCTGACCTAATCCGATCCAACTCAGATCCACTCCAACTCAGAGCCGGGTTAGATTCCGTTCGAATCCGGATTAGTCACTTCTTCCATTCCGTAGTTAATTTATGGTTTTCCGTTACCTATTGCTTGAATCCGGATCCCAGATCACGGTTTCCGTTCCAAGATTTAGATAACTTACAAAAAACCAAAAATTCACACTGCGACAACTGCAAATATATTAGAAGACATTGCACTCTTCATGTTATAACTATGTTCAATATTTCTAGCAAATTGAGATTTTGTCTAATTTCATTATTTTATTAATAAAAAATTATCTTGACAATGTAATAAAATAATAGCATTATAAAAGTAGGTGTTCACCTTCTACTATTCCATCAATAGCATTTAAACCCAAAATGCAAAAGGCACCACATTTTGGTGTTGACAAAACTTTGAAGTGAATGAAATCCTAAAGTAATTACTGTTTAACCCCTAAAGGACCAAGCTTCATTTTTTGGCAGCATAGCAATTTTGGGCAGCTCACTACAAATGGAAATTTTATTTATTTTATTTGAAATTTTTACTCTAGATGGGGATGAGGTTTTCTTTTAAGGCCCAACAATTTTTATAACTTTTGACTACATAGGTGAAAAATTATTGCATGCTCTGTAGTTTGTTCCTCAACTTGGGCAATCCAAGCAAATTCAAAAAAATCACTTTTTTCATAAATAATAATTTGAAATTGGTTTCATAGATTTGTATATACATAGAAAGCTTTGAATCATTCCTTTTTGATTAATGAGATGAAAGATATGGGAAGTTTTAGTTTGCGGGCAATTATGGATTCTCTATTCTAAAATAAACTTTGAAGTCCTTTATTTTATTCAATTTTTAATATTTAAAAAATATATATCATAGGCTGTAGCGTGTTTATACAACATTACAACCATTGGGATTGGCATTTCTCAATTCTATAAATAAATTCTTAACAATTTTGTATTTTGAATCGGTCTCCATTTTGGACATTTTTTCATAAAAATGTGACCTTGTGAAGTGCAGCTGCCCTGTTTTTTGCAAGGCCAAAAAAAGGGTTTCTGCCACTTTAAACGCTAATATCTTGCAATCCACATGGAGGAAATTTCTAAAAAAATTCACATCTTCTCAAACCATTATACTACAAGATCCAATGATTACATGTGTCCAAAAATGTTTTTTTTCTAAAATTTGGTACTTGTACTAAAAATGGCAATTTTAGAGCATTTTTGATGAATACATAGTCAAAGAACTTTAAAAGTTAATTAGTTTTATTTTAAGAATGATGTATTCTTGATGTGTAAGCTCAGCATTGGACATTTGATTTTGATAATGAATGATTATAATTTTTCAATTCAACATTTTGTGCAAAAGCGTCCACTGCAAAATTTCATTTTCTATTATTAAGGGCTCTTTAAAATAAGCATCAAAGACAATATATCTTAGAGGAAAAATCACTTGTTTTCATAAGATGTATAGTGCATATAAAAAAATTGAGGAAATTCTTAGAGCTCATAGTTTTGCTTGGGACCAACGCTATTTCTTTAAATGGCACTTGACGTGGCATTTCATTGATATGGCATCCAATGAGGATGAAGTGGCATGCCATGTCAACACACTTTGATGCCATCTAAGAATTTTAACACTATTTTTGTAGATATCAATTGAGACGTCAACTGCAACGTCTTCTAAGACATCCAAATGTTTTTTGTGATGTCAACTAAGATGTCGTCTAAGACGTCCACATGTTTTTTGTAATATCAACTAACACATACATCAACTAAGACGTCTAGATGTTTTCACAGAAAATACAGTCTCTAAGTTTTACATATCCCATATGCTTTGTCTTCCCTCTTACCATCCCACTTGTATAAACAGCTTGTTTCGTCATATCAACATACTTGTAATAAGTGGCTTTTCAAGCCACTTATACACAATTGCCAATATGGTGTATTATATATAATGTATACAATGTATAGAATGTATTGTATATGGCCTATTTTATATTGTGTATGGTATACAATGTATTCTATATGATGTATTTTGTATGGCTTATTTTGTATGGTGCATTATGTATGGCGTATATCTAAGCTAACGTTTTAAAAAATGTCTCAAAAAACGTCTAGAAGTCTAAGTGGACGTCGCTGAAAATAGTATTAAAATTCTTCTAGACATCTACGTTGATATTGTTGAAAACATTATTAATCTTTTCAAATGGCGTGATATGAGCTGTGACGTTAAGTGCCACAACATCACCGCCGTCATGTAAAAAAAATTTGTTTTGAAAAATCACGAGGATTCTGACTACGACTGGGAATAGTTTGCTATAGAGTTCAGTCAAATCTTCTAGACTTCAATCTACGATCTTCATTCTTCAATTTTTAAACTCCTTCCCGTTGGCCTATTATGTAGTGGCTCTATAAGAGTCAAGGTAAGGGTAGGTGATAAGAACCTACCACTAGAAGAAAATTGCATTTAACTTGTCAAAAACTGCATTTTACTTGTCAAATTTGTGTTGTATTTGACAAAAACTGCGTTGTACTCAACAAAAAGTGTGGGCCTGTGGGGTGGATTTTGTTGAGTTCTCCCTTCATAACACAAAATTCTGCGTTCCACCGTTTCAATACAAAATTTGACAAGTAAAACGCAGAATTTTGTATTAGAATGTAAAATTCTACGTTATGAAGGAAGAATTCAACAAAATCCACCCCACACTTTTTGTTGAGTACAACGCAGTTTTTGTCAAATACAACGTAGTTTTCTTTTAGTGTACGGTCTTGGACGAGTAAAACGGGACGGCCAAACTATGAGCTAATCCTCCGAAAAATTGGCTTTGAAACCTCAAACTTACAGTGACCAGCAAGCGAGCCTCACCAATGGGTACGATATAAAAAATCAATCATATAGGTGATCAATTCCACTTCGTCGCTACAAACACAAAACGGAACTAATACTAAATCACCACATAGTCTGCAACAAAGTTTACAATGCAGAAATGAGAAACAACGAGCTTCCCAAACTGGCTAGGAACAAAATAAAGACAACGAGTCTCCAAAGTCGACTAGCAATAACAAGCCACAAGTCATAATATACAAATTTTCATGTCTTTATGTCTTCATATCTTCAACTCTTCAAACCTTGAAGTCTTCAAGAAATGTAGAATATAACTTGAAATCAAAACTTTAGTCTAACTATATTCTTTGATCTATTGCCAAAAATGACTCCAAGTTCCAAATGCTAAAAGCAATAGCAATTTAAAAAGCTATTGAGATAATTTAATACCCCTCAAAATTTCAAATTGAACTAAGATATTGTCTAAGAGTTATGAACAAGTAAAGTCTCGATTTTCTCTTTTGAAAGGCAGTAGACCTCTTCTATCTCAAAATTCTAGATTTTCTTCAATTTTAGTTCAAATCTCAAATATAATAACTTCTTAGAAAGTTAAATTCACAAACTAACTTCTCCTCAAATTTCAAATTGAACTAAAATATTGTCCAAGAGTTATAGACAAGCAAAATCTCGGCCTTCTCTTTTGAAAGGCAGCAGACCTCTCCTTCCTTAGTACTCCATAATTCTTTCCATACTTCTTCAAATCTCAAATGTAATAGCTTTTTAAAAAGATAACATCACTAACTAAAGTTATGAGCCTCGAAAATCTCAGTTATTTTAGTTGGGTAGCCACAAACTCCGTTATCTTTGAGCTCTTATAACTATCTCAATGCAAACTCAAATCAAGCTTATAAACTCATTTTGAAAAGGCAATCTTGCAAAGAATTACTCTTTTAAATCTTCTTGCAAAATCATTGGTACAAAAGAAGATATTATCAATCAAAATTTGGTTTCAAATCCTTTTTTTCTCCCACACACCTCATAATAAAATTCGGATTCATATCCTCTCTTTCCTCTCCATACAAACACCCCTCAAAACAAAGTAGAAGATGCTGACCTATCTTCTAGATCCCTAAGATAGGAGGAATCACCCATGATATATCACATAAGCCTCCTTACCCCCCTCACTGGCCCTAAAAAAAAACCAAAGGTGAATTCCTATTCATTTTCTAAAACCAATGAACTCCAAAGGTCTAAACTAGTAAGCATATCACTTTTATTATTTTATCTTTCAACTTTGAACACAAAAACAACAACAAAAATTTAAATTAGCTGAAGAACTCCAATCCAAAATAAACGGAGGTAAAAATTGAAGTCAAAGAAGAACGCTACTCCATCTGCAAGAACTTCAAGATGCACGTTCGGCCTTTGATAAAGGATTCACCGGCCCTTTCAATCAACGTTGATGGCTAGTGCCTTCTCTGTCTGGCCTCATCATACAAAAATATTGGTCTTGATTCAGGTCCTCGTAACTTGCCTCAAAGGTCATATCTTGGATGCCTTGCTCAACACATCCTATTTGAAGTAGAATTACCAAAGCACAAGCGTCTTTATCAAGATTTTCATGCCAACATTGCTCCACACAATGTTTTTTCAGTGGACGAGAAGATCCAGCTTCATCTTGTGGATGGTATGGCAAGGGCGAAGAAATCGCCGGCTGAGATGGTTGAATTGGCAACTGTGACAAAGAAAGCTCTAATTCCACCTCTAGATCTTGCGACTCCATAAAAACCCTCTAAATTGACATTGCAAAGTCGAACTTCAAAACTAGGTATAGATTCTATAAAATCGGGAAGAGCACTCCAAACTACTGAAATTTGTCAAAGGTTTTTGTCCTTTTAACATCTCTATTGACAACAAGCGTCGGCTTGAAGCCACTCGACGCGTCATCTTGAAGCTTTCTTCTCTAAATTCTTAGAACCTCTTCAAAATACAAAATAAATATATATTTTAAATAATGTACAAATGTACAACACGACACCGCGTCAGACGTAAAAATCTCATGTGGCACTATCTGCTTGCGTGGTGCTTACATGGCTGTCACATGACACACTTGTGACATTCCTCTAAAAACAAGACACATTTTTTTAGATTTCTTTGTATTTTTTGCATGTCAAACTTAACAGATTTTTCTAGACATTCATGGTAGACATGCCTGACGTTGGACTAAATATTTATCTATGTTTGGAGGCTTGCTAGAAAAGACGCGATTTTCTTCTAGTGTTCATCATTACTCCATGGTTTTATTATCAAGATATTCCCAAATTATTCAAACAATTTCAAATAGAGCACCAAGGTTGTGAATTCCTAAGCATACATTACTTGTGACAATATTTTTCTTCAAGCTATTTAGATTGGCCACATTCACTTGTAAATTCATAGCATACACAAATACATTAAAATCACTACCGTTCCATGAACAATTTCATACATTCTTGGTTCCTAGGTGGATGAAAATATAACAATATTTTTGATTGAAATTTTAGTAAATAATTCATTTTTTAAGGTTTGCTAACCATAGAAGAACCTAAGGCAATACCACAATTCCTGAATAATTTGTGCATCCTCTAGGTGAGATTTTCATACCATAAATTCCTAGACAATTGTATGTATCCTCATAGGTTTACAAATCCAAGAGAAGAAAGGAAAGAAGATTACAAATCATTGCTACCATGGCAACAAACCACCTCTCACTAGAATGGCCACTCCATCATTGTCTTTACTCCAAATTTTGCAAGCTTTAGCTTTATGTAAAGCTAACTTATCAAGCTCCATCCTTTCCAAATTTTTAGCTTCTTTTGCTTCACAATTCTTTCAATTACATTCACTAATGTTGGCAGTCCCATTTGGAGGCAACAATTGACCCCTCCAATCCAAGTCGGTTGTTCCATCTTTGTCCTTGCTCTGCATTTGTCGAGCCTTAGCCTTTTGGACAGCTAACTTGCTAAGTTATGTCTTTCAAAAAAAACTCACATTTTTCCGCTCCACCATTCTTCCAATATTGTTCACCAAAGTTGGTAGTCTATCTTGGAGTGCACAATTGACTTCTTAATTCTTACCCTCATCTCTCCTCAAAACCCTAATAATTTCTCACTCATTTTTCTTACAAATAGGTGAACCTAATCAAAAAATTATTCTAACATTGTTCCTAGCCTTCACCTAGTTTTTAACAAATCATACCCATAAACGACCATAATCCTAAAACCTTGTCAGAAACATCATAGATACAAAACACATACAAAAAACAAAAAAAAGGCTTGAAACTCTAATTTTCATATATTCAACCTAATTAATGGTCTGATGTTCATTCCTACTTTCATCCTACAATAATTTGTTGTCAATATTCTAATTTTTTGTAAAATATACTAAATTTACTAAAAAAACATTAATTTATTACAAATATAGCAGATCAGTGTAAAATGCGCTAATTTATTACAAATGCACTAAATTAGTGTAAATAGGCTAAAATAGTGAAAAATGTGTAAAATTAGTGTTAACCCTACTAATTTATTATAAATTGTGCTAAATTACTATTAAACCCTCTAAAATATGGTAAACCCTCTATTTCAATGTTTTTATCCTATTTTAGTGTTTCAATCACTACTTTAGTGTTCTAATAATAGTTTTAATTTTACAAACTTCTTTTGTGTTTTTTTGTCTTTATTATTTTTTGTGGATTTTTTTGTGGTTTTAAATTATTTTTACTTTCATTTCCTTTTCTTTTTTTTTTTAATTTTTTTTTTTTTTTTTTAATTTTTGGTTTGCAATTTAATTCTAATTGAATTTTCTATCTATAATATTTTGCATTAATTTTACTTTTGTATTTTTGTATTTTTGATCTTTTTGATTTCTTGTATTATTCTAATCTCATTTTTATTTATTTAATAGTATTTTGATTTTGATTTTACTTTTGTATTTTTTTTATATTTTCTATTTTTCTATTTTTACTTTAGTCCTATGTCAATTCTTTTGAGTAGTATTTTGTTTTTCATTTTATATCCATTTTATACCATTGGACCAATTTGGATATTTTTATCAAATTTTTATTTATTTAATAGTATTTTGATTTTGATTTTACTTTTGTATTTTTTTGATATTTTCTATTTTTCTATTTTTACTTTAGTCCTATGTCAATTCTTTTGAGTAGTATTTTGTTTTTCATTTTATATCCATTTTATACCGTTGGACCAATTTGGATACTTTTATCAAATTTTCCTTGAAGTCTTTTTCATGTTAAGACCCATTTTTTCCCTAGACTTTTCCTCTCATTTTTTGCTAATTGCGTTTGTTAAATTTTGTTCTTACCCCCCAAAGTTCTTATTACTATCTAACAAAAAATTCCAGCAATTGTGGTTTGATCCAAATTACTAATACTTTTGGATTTGCAAATTCCCGCACATTGTTTATATTTTCCGTTTTCTAATTTGTGAGCTACTATAGTGGTTCACATCTACTATCTAGAAAGCTCCTCAAGAATCTTTTAGGTTATTTTTTAGAGAATTTTCTACTACTTTGAGAAGGTTGTAAGGTATGTGTTTGTTACAAGTGATATCTTGAAATGTCTCATTGTGCTTTGCCCACACACAAAGTCTACAAATGGTGCTACAAGCATGTTTTAATCTACAACTCCTTTATTTTGGAGGTATTTCTTTTCAACAAGAAGATTAAAAATTATCAAAGAATTAGATCAAGTAAGAGCCATGTCATTCTAAATGAGATATATTATTGACAAAATAGGCCAACTCTAATAGTAAAGAGAGAAGGTCACAAAAACAAGCCATTTGAGGGACTAATTTTTTTAATAGATACAATTCAAATGACCAACATGTAAAAATTCAATGTATCTGCCATTTCTATTACAAAGAACAAAAAATTAATTAATTAATTAATTTTTTTATATATATCTAATTATAAAATCTTGTATTAGACTATCATAAAAATATATGGAAGAAATTTAATAAACTGAGATTGTGTAGATTGCAAGATATTTGCATTCAAAATAATAAAAACAAATATTTATACACCTTGCCTGACTAGATTTTTTGGTTTTGAAACTTTTTAATTTAAAATTTTTGCACTATTGATTTTAAATTTCTAATTTTTTTTGTTGAAAAATGGAGTTGAAAGTCTAAGATAAAAAATTCAAAAAACACACACTTAATTTTCATCCATTAAAAAATTGTTGAATAGAAGTAGGTTCAAGATTGAAGAAAAATCTAAACCATTAATAGCTTTAAGATGGAATTGAACACATTAATCTCAACCATGAAATTATTCTAACAAGAGATCTTAATCTTGAGAATTTTTTTTTAAAATTGTGAACATTGAGTTTATGATGAATCTTTCAAGAAAATGTTTTGATTGCCCCAAAACTAAGATTGTCCATAACATTTTGATAACAAATCCAAATGAAATGAATCAAAGCTTTCCATCAATTTCATGTAGATAAAAATATAATCTATGAGAAAAAAAAATTATTTTTTATTTAAAGTTTTTTATTGCCCGTCGAGCTAAAATTTGGAATTATTATGCCATAACTTGTAATTTCGGGTACCAATTTGAAATGAAATTATATTCCCCCAAAGCTCATGTAATTTTCTATGTTCACCAAAAATTTCAAAAAATTACGACAAATATTGAGACTATTAGAGCCTCCTTAAAATCCATTTTGTCCCCCAAAGGGACAATGGGACTTTAGGGGTTAACTCATTAGAAGTTTATTGAAGGGATCAACAATTGATAAGATTTCTTTTTTATTATATGTAGGAATGTACTATAGATTTATGGAATAAACCCTAAATTCCCAAGTCCTTTTTTTGTCAAAAATTGCTTGAAACTATTGAATCTAGTGCAAAGAGTAACTTTCAAAATTTCAATTTTTTTAATATATAGCTATAGGATCTTTTAATAGAATAGCATGAAAATTTGTAGAATTTTCTTCAAAAACTTTGACTGCACAAATTGCAAGATGTTTACACTCAAAGAAAAAAAAATTGGCATTGTAGCAAACAAGTTAATATTAAGACTTTAAATCCTCTCAATTTAAATAGTGCATTTTAAAATTTGAATAAAAATTATTTTATCATGTAAAATTGGCTTTAAAATCTTTAAAAAAATTCAAAATAAAAACTTGATTTTTTCATTCTTTAAGAAATTGTTAAGTACAAATAGGTATGAGATAGAGGGAAAAACAAAATTGTCAATAGCTCAAAGATAAAATTGAAATGCGTTAATACCAATGGTAAAATTATTTTAATAGTCAAACTTAACCTTGTAGAACCTTTATATTCATTGATCTCAAAAACAAATCCAATATATTATATTTTCAAGAAGATGCTCTCATTGCCCGCAAAACAAGATGCTCCCTAACTTTTTCATCACTTATCTAAATGGAACAAATCAATGCTTTCTATATAGGTAAATTTGTAATCTATGAGAAACAAAATTTTAAATTTATATTTGTATTTTTTAATAGTGATTTTTAAATTTAAATTACAAATTTATTTATTTTTATCATTCTAGCTTTCAAATTCAAGTTTTTGTGGATTTCTTTTGTTGCTCAATGAGTTGAAATTTGTGCTTGGAATGCCACTAATTGAAATAAAAATTACATTCCTAGAGAGCTAATGTATTTTTCTATTTTTAAAAAAAGTTTTAAGAAATTATGCTAGAATTTGAGATTATAGTCCAAACCTACCTAAACTTTCATTTGTTCCTTCAAGGAGACAATGGGACTTTAAATAATTGTTAATATTTTAAAAAATCTAGATGTTGCAATTGCCATCTAAAATATATCATAATCTATTTTATTATAAACTTGTAAATTTATTACTTGATTTATTACTTGAACTTTGCTAGATCTAGATTGATTTTCATTTTATTTCATATTGTTCTAAATTATTTATAAAATCAAATACTATCTATCATGACCTTTGTCACAATTTTTGATGGATGAATGCATTGAGGGATGAAAGAATTCATGATGATTGTATCATGACCTTTGTCATGACCTTTGATGGATGAATGCATCGATGGATGTAAGAATTCATGATGAAATGTGAACTAGTAGACAAGCAAAGATTGCTTATAGATAGATATCTCCGCATGGTGGATTATTGCACTAGAGTTAGACAATTCCACTTGGATGACAAGTACGTTGTCTAGTGCACTGGAGGGTGGATGCATGGTTTGGTGTCTCAATAATCGTGTCACACGGTTGATTTCAAGGAGGAGTATGTATTCCAAAGTGAATATCACACAAAGTACTATAGTTTTTAATGCTAATTTTGGATAAAATACATAATAACTTGTTAAGAAGACATCTTTGTATTATTTTTGCCAACCAATGTCTATCAACATTGATTCATGGACTCTTAAAGATAAATATATGGACTGTCACAACAATTTTTTTTTTACATATGGACTTTTTTTGAAACATAAACACATAGAAATGGTGTATAGTGACTAATGTAAGAGTAAATGAAAACATTCTTTATCTAAAAATGAATTCTTTGGTGCCAACATCATTGTATTTCATATGGTTATGGACTTTTACAGAGTAAAAATTAGGTCCAATTTTCAAAAGTCATTTTCATATGGATTTTTTTTTTATTGTTTTTCTTTTTATTGCAAAGTATTTTTGAAGTTCTAAGTGGGCTTGTTTTCCAAATAAAAAATTGAATTTTTTAAAACGGTTTCAAAAACCCATTTAGCCTAAAATTCATAAAAGCCTTCTTTAGATGGTTGATTATGGAATCAACTAGTGACAATAGTGAGACACCAAACCATGCATTCACCCTGGAGTTAGATAGCTCCTAGATAAAGACAAGTGTGTTGAAACTTGTAGTTAGACAACTACAAGTAGACGATCAAGATTTAGATAAGATATGAATTCATACTTAGAATACTTCTAAATATAATTTAGACTTTTACTTTAGTGAATGGTTCTACACTGAATAGAGGTATTAAGGGAACCAAAAAATTAAAGGGACTTATTGTGGAAAACTATAGATGTTTGAAACATGATGTATAGGCCTTGAACACTTCAATAACTATTGATGTACAACAAAGGTAGATGTTTATATAGTGTAAAATGTCAATTAATTAGTATGGATCCCCTTAAGACCCCTATTCAATATAGATAGAACGAAGAAAAGGAAGCTAAAGGTAGAAAAGAAGTCCTAGTCTATCTTAAAGACTAATAGTCTTCTATTGATAGTCTCTATTATATAAGAATGATGGAACTTTGTGAAAAGATGCTTTGGGGAGATTGATCTCTCTCTATGGTCGGATGGTTTGAGTTCCTTCTGAAAATGTTCTTGTAAATAAGTATATTTTTATATTCTTATCTGAAGTCCATTATTTGTTGTTTGAAGTTACAACTTATAGGAGATTTGTAATACTATTTATTGTTTAATACGATATAGAACTAAGACTCTAAAAATATTAATATTACTTCTAGATGGCAAAATGTCTTTGAAAAGTTTCTAATATTTAAAAATGAATTCTACATGGGATAATTTATGAAGATTTTTTAAAGTAAAAGTCTACTACTAGGGCTCCACTACTCTCCATGCTATTAGTAATGACCAATTAAAGATTTAGGAACCCAATTTTTAGCTCAAGAGACTTTGACAATGTTCATATTTTGTTTATATTCATATTAGATATTTAAGTCTTTTTACGCAAATGGTTGAAATTATGGTCGATGGTGCCAGCTTTTGAAAACGTTTTGTGAAACTCCCTTTGTCAATGAAGTTTAGCTCATGTTCCCTCATCATAGAGACAACATATATATTAATGTTTTAGGTAGGATATGAAACGCAATGTCCATGGCATACACTATTGAGATTACTATATTTTGAATAGGACTATGCTACCTATGTAGAGTAATTTAGCCATGAAAATGCTCTTTTTTAAATTTCAATCTAATTATTGAAATGACGCTTTACAAGTTTAGTTTCTACTGGAACATGAAAAATTGAAAAATTTCCAAGCATAGATAGATCTACAATTTTTTATTAATCTCTAAAGTCCCAATTGTTCCCTCAGGGTACATTTTATAGTTTGGGCAAGATCTTGTGATCTCAATTTTTGGGGCAATTGCTTGAAATTTTTTTGAAAATAAAAAAATAGATAACCTTTTTGAAAATTTAATTTTTCTTTTCAGTTGATGACCCTAAACAAAAGTAGTCAAGAATGGGCAACAACCAAATTTAAAATTTAAAATTTTGCTTTTAATAGATTCTATTTTGTCTATATGAAAGAACTTAGTTCATTCCATTTGGATTAGTGATGAGAAAGCATCTTGTAGAAAAATAACATACTAGATTCAATTTTGAGCTCAATTTTCACAATTTTCCAAAAAAAATTCCCACATTCATGATTAGCTTTGATTAATAGAATAATCTTACCATTCGGATTAACTCATTTCAATTCAATCTTTGAGCTATTATTGATTTAATTTTTCTTTGTACCTCATATCTATTCCTATTTAATATTTATTTAAAGAATGGAATCACATTATTTTTTTTGAATCTTTTTTCCTACACTTTCAACTCAATTTTTCATAATAAAAATATTTTTATGCAAAATCTAAAGTGCAAAAATTAAATTAAAAGTATTCAAAGTTTTTAAGAACTAGTTTGCTACAATGCCAAGAAACATGTTCACTTCATTTTAAACAACAATATCATGTTAGAGTTTTTGAAATTTATTCCACACATTTTCATACTAGTCTATTGATTCTATTGCAAATTCCTATGGTTAGATATGAAAAAATATGATTTTTAATTTTTTTTGCTCTTTGTATTAGAAATGGCAGTTTTTTGGGTATTTTTTTGATGAAATAAGGCCTTGAGACTTTAGAGGATTTTTTTTTAAAAAAAATTGAAGAGCAAATTCATGTCAAAACCAATTTTTTTAGAGAAATGGAATGCTTGAGTATCACAAAACAAGAGCAATTAGATCAGCAAGAGAAAAATAAGATTGCATGTAGCATTGCCAGTCTACACTCTCTGAAGAAACTGAAAAGAAGTTACAACTTGATCTACATTCTCTCTCCCTTGTCACACAAAATTCTCACCACAATACATTCAAAACCTTCAAACAATACTGAAAAAAACAAAACAAAGTCTTGAATCACACACTTATACTTTAGATCTAGCAAATCCATTTAAAATGCCAAAAAACTCAAGGAAGAACAAATGATCAACACTAATTAATTTTGCCCAATTCTTGAATTAGAGAGATCTATTCCCTTTACATCTCCCAACTATGAGTGCCAATTTTTAAAAGCCGAATTAAAAAAACAAAAACCCAAGCACTCCAAAAAGTTGGAGCTATGGCAAACATAGTGATGGCGAGTGGCAATTGTGACCAAAATCAAAATTAAGAAGCTCTACTAGGCAAGAGCATCTCCTTAATTTGAGCACGCAAAATAGAAAGGAGGGCCTTCAATGATTGCCTTATTTGTATGAGCATCCCACCTTGATTGTATTGCAACCCTAGTTTTCTGAGCCTCCTCGACTGCGCAATGGTATGTAATCTACATGGTATAAATTAAGTATTAATCATACCGCCAAAAATTCCAAATGCTTATTTGGTCAATTCTAGGTTCATGGTTTAGGAAAAAACAAATTCTTGTATAAAAATCCTCATAAATCAATTTTTTTAAGGATTTAAGCATAGATTGGTGTGAGCTCCCAATTTGTCACTTGGGACTCATAGTTGGGTTTTGGGGTGTTTTTTTTACAATTTAAATTAAATTTTATATGTAAAAAATCTATAAAAAAGTGCATATTAGATATATTACATGCCAATAATATTTTTGGTACAAAATAGATTAAAATACCTAAAATAATCCAAAATCCTATTTGTGAATAAGCTTGACCTCCCAAATTAGTAGAAGTTGTAAGTTCTTTGTGTATATTATCCAAAATGCCTAAACCTATAGCGCATGTGACAAATTTTGGCTAAAATGATCTAGTGAGATCCCTAAGTTAACTCTCAAAGATAGATTTCAGTTTTCTAGTTGATTCCCAAAAATAGTAGAAATCCCAATTGTTAGCCCGAAAGTAATACAAACTCAAGACGGATTAGTAAAGAGCATTTATAGTAGATGAAAGGTATTCTAGGTTTAAAATCGTGCTATAAATTCAATGGCAAAATTGGTTTGCCAAAATTCCCTTCTATGTAAAAGATTATTCATGGAATTCCATGAGATGTTACATAAAAATTTCCGGAATTTTTTACTTTCAAAAAATCCTTTTCCGGATGGTCAACCGCTCAAACCTATGATGAAAAATTCCTAGAAATTATTCATGTTGCGATAAAATTTCACAAAAAATTAATAAAAAATTTTATGCTCAAAAACGCTCTGACAAGTTTCAAAACATTTAATCATCCAGAGGTACCTAAAGTAGTAAAATTCTTCAATTCCAACAAATTTGGAGATTTATCATGGAATTGATCGACGTTCCGGGAGCATACAAAATTAGAATGAGGTCAAAATAAGGTCTTTTCTTAATCCCTTGTACCTCCAAAGAGCCTAGATTAGCTCTTTCTTTAGAAAAGATAAACTCGAGTAGTTGAATTTTTAACTTGTTTCTGTTTTAAGTTGACGTTGGATTTTTGTAATTTTTCTACAATGGAAAAGAGGAAGGGCATTAGCTAGATTAAAGATGTTCTTCTGAAGACAATGACACAATTCATTTGTGATTTGGAGTCTTTCTTCAAAAGATAGATTTTTGGAACAATGTAGGAAGTAGAAAATCCTATAGATTAGGATAAAAATCTTATGTGATAGGATTACCATTATGAAATTGAGAGGGAGGGGTGTCCTAGGGATGGTACTTAGGGGCGCTCTTCTCCTTCTCAACCCACTTTTTGTTGACATTTTGTCTCCTTGGAATCCATTATAGTGGATTTTTTAGTCTTTGAAACAAAACTTGCCAAATGGTTGTTTTGGGAGCAATTCGCTCTATCATTCTTGTTTTTGAAGCAAATTTTGAAGGATATTGGGATCCCTTCAAATCTTGCATACTATTGTGCATTTATTGATGTTGTTTTATACTAATTCTAGTATTTTAAGTTTATTGAATTAACTTGTACTAACCTTAAAGACTAGACCCCCTCCAACCTTCATCACAAAGTTCACAACCTGTGGATTGTCAACAATTATCATGTAGTTATTGTTGTTTCATGGGTGCGCACGTTAGTTTACAACTTATTGCATCATTACGATGCACACAATTACTGCAAAGAATTGGCACTATTTTGTAATCAGTATTAACTATGTGGCTTCTATACATTAATCACAAGTGCGCAAAAGACACAAATTATGCACAAAAATTTATATTCTTTATCGTGCATTTTCTATATGTTGAAGTACAAGGAAAATTCATGAAAACAATGTCATTGTTGTCATTATTGCAATAACGCTTATTAAATGGTATCAATGTTCAATTGTTGATCACCATTCCAATTAATAATAGCTCTAAACTAAATTTCTTGCATTTTATTTGTCAACACTTGATTAGTATACATTCTAATAAATTCTAGTTTATATTTTAGTAATTGTACCAAATGATTGAATTAAATCCATCATTACTATAGGCCACACATTTTAGCTTAAACTAAAACCATCAATAGGCCACCAAGAAACTTGATAGCATAGTGAAAGAATCACTTCATTGTAACTTGAATTGATTACATTAGTAGGCCACCAAGGAACTTGATAGCGTAGTGAAGGAATCATTTTATTGGCAGTTGGTGAGAGTGGAGGGTGAAGAGGTCTTCTTTATACTAAAATTCATTCAATGAACACTCAAAGGATATGGGATAACTTGAAGATGAGAGCTTGACCGCTCATTGTCAACTTGTTTTGAAAATATATAAATTGTGTTCAAAGTAGAAATTTAGACTTCAATTTGGCATAGTAGAGTGCATTTTTTTTAAAACTTTGAACTAATAAAAGTTGTTAAATGAATCTAGCTTTCATCTCTAAAAATCCGTTTGAGATTTAGAGCCTCCAATCAAAAGTTATGGACAAAATTCAAAGGCAATGTTTGAAAATGTCCGAAAAATGCCCCTTCCAACCTGTCTCTGAACTTTGTCCATAACTTTTGAATGAAGGCTCTAAATCTCAAACGGATTTTTGGAGATGAAATCTATCTTAATTTACCAACTTTTTTAGTTCAAAGTTTTTAAAAAAAAGTTATTCTACTATGCCTAAATCAGGTCTGAATTTCTACTTTGAACACAATTCCTGCTTTTCAATTGACTTAGTATTGAAATTGTGAAAAATAAAAAAATGAAATGTTAGTACAATAACTATGCACGAACATGCTGTTGTGTGATTATTGCACTAAATTTATATGTCTTAAAAAAGTACTAATGCTGCACGAAGTTAATTGCCCATCACTAAACCACTGAAGTCATACATATTTCGTTATGAATAGTTATCGTGCAATTTTAGCACTTCAAACTCAAATATGAATGACATGCCTAAACTGCATGGTATTAATGAATGTCATTATCGCGTTGTAACAATGTTTCCAAATGAACAAATGTAACACAAAAACAATGCTCTACGATAATTGTACGATTACTGTTGACAATTTGTGATAGAGGAACTTTGTGATGCTGGGGATGCCATTCATCTCGAACCTCATGTATGACTAGATGTTAGTTTTTGTCGTACGGATTCCGTTGGTTCATATAAACATACGGATTACGTGGACTTTGGAGTGTCCCATTTGCACGTAAATGACATCCATTATGACAATTTGTATATCATGTCTCTTCCGTGTATATTACCATTGTTTTAACTCCTAAATGCCCAAGGCCTGTTTTGAGGCTCTTGGAATTTGCTCATAATTGAACAAAAAGTCAACATTTTGATAAGTTGAATCAATTTTTTTTAAATTGTAACCGTACAAATTCAAACTAGACATGTTAGAGATCATATAGGAAAAGAAAACACAACAATATCATTTAAGGATTGAAAGATTATAATGTTTGATCATTAGGGTGTTAAAACTATGAAAATCTTTGAGCTCTCTTTTTGCATGTCAAATCTAAAAAGTTCAAGACCAAAATAATATGAGGTTGAAGGGCCTAACAAATATAACCCCAGTCAATTTATGACTTCTCAAAATCTACTCTACAATTTTTTTAAATGAATTTCTATTGTGATTTTTTCTCCAAGATCTAGTGTATTTGAGACTCATTTCCAAGAGCCCTCAACACTACAAAAGTCAAGATTGCAATGGGTACCTTTGCACAAAATCTTGAATAGAAAAATCATAATCATTCATTTTCAAAATCGGATTTTTGATGCTAAAACTAGACTTCAAAAATAATCTTTCAAAAATATAAACTACTAAAAATAGCAATTTGATAAGGTTTTATTTAACTTAGGGGTTAATGGCGCATGGAAACCGTGTCTATCCAATTCTGTGCGGATTCCATGTCTAAATAATGCTTGACAAAACCGTCATGAATTACATATTGAATCAACTTGTCCAGAATCCGTGCGATATGAATACTAATTGAAGGCTTGGCACAAAATCCATGTAATTCCACCATGATAATCCTTGGTCCTAAAATCTTGTTATGGAATTTGTGTGATATTTTTGCTAATGAATATAGTTTCATTGTTAACATGGCATATCAACTTGTTAGTTTCAAAAAAAAATTCTCAAAAAAATGAAAGGAAAGTTGTAAATTATTTTGGGGAAAAAAAATAGTTTTTAACATTGCTAAAAACATCTGAAACTTGCTTTGAAAAAAGAACTGAACCTAACTATCATGATTTCGTCAAAAAAAAAAATTTCAAAATTTTTACGAACAATTTTCTAGATATACATAAAAGCTTGCATGCCCTACTGCAAAAGAAAATTGGAATTGTTTTTTTTACATTCCAAAAAATATTCAAAGTCCAATGTGAAAAAACCCAACTTTTAGATACAAAAATGTTTGTGTGATCTACATCTCAAAACTCCTATATGATTGAATGTCAATTTTTGTCGTATGAATTCCGTTGGTTCATATACATGTATGGATTACGTGGGCTTTGGAATGTCTCATTCACAAGTAAACATCAACCATTATGACAATATGTATATCATGTCTCTTTTTTGTATATTACCATCATATTAATGACTTACAAAAATCGTGTGTAACCAATTCCGTGCGGATTCCGTGTCTAAATAATGCTTGACAAAATTGTCACAAATTACATATTGAATCAATTTGTACAGAATCCATATGATATAAACACTAATTAAAGGTTTGGCACGAAATCCGTGTAAATTTGCCAACATCACAAAGTTTAGACCCTAGGGTTTATCATGTGGTTATCGTTGTTTCATGGGTTTGCACGTTAATTACAATTTATTGCATCATTACAATGCATTACTTCGCATTGTTATCGCATAATTACAGTCAATGCATTACTTGCAATTGCATCGAAGTAATGCATCGTAATGATGCGATAAATTGTAATTAACGTGCGAACTCATAAAACAACAATAACCACATGATAATTGTTGACAAACCGTAGGGTCTAAGTTTTGTGATGATGGTAGTCCTTGGTGCTAAAATCTTGTTATGGAATTTTTGTGATATTTTTGGCATCACTAATGATTTTTTTATTTAACTTAAATTATTCACAATTCCATATTATTTACAGTTAGCACACTTTGGAGGCCATTTGGACATAGTAAAACAACTTTTTTCAAAAAACTTTGAACAATACAAGTTGGGATTTTAAGTTAACTTTCATTTCCAAAAATCTGATTGACATTTTGTGCCTCCAATCAAAAGTTATAGGCAAAGTTTAGAGAGGGTTTGGAAGGGACATTTTTCTTGACATTTTCAAACACCTTCTCTGAATTTTGTCCATAACTTTTGATTAGAGGCTCCAAATCTCAAACGGATTTTTAGAGATGAAAGTTAATTTGATTTTACAATTATTTTTAGTTAAATTTTTTTTGAATAAATTTTTTTCATTATGTCCAAATAATCATAAAGTTTAGAAGCTGCAGTTTGTCAACAATTATCATGTGGTTATTGTTGTTTCATGGGTTCACACGTTAATATATAATTTAGCACATCATTGCAATGTAGTACTTTACTTGCAATTGAAAGTAATGCATCGTAACGATGCGATAAATTATAAAGTAATGCATCGCAACAATGCGATAAATTTAAATTGTCATGCAAACCCATGAAACAATAATAACCACACAATATCTCTTGATAAACTATAGGCTCTAAACTTTGTGATGTCGGCTGCCTGCATGGTGGGATACTTAGGTGTCTTGCCTGCGTGGTGGGCATTTTTTTTCAATTAAATTTTTATATTGCCCCAAAAATGCGGGCAACAAAAAAATTTAATTGAAAAAATATTTTTTTTTATTTTTTTATTTTTTTCCTTTTTTTTGATTTGTCCAGAATAACTTTTATTCCACGAAGAAAATACACAAATACATTGGTGTACAAAAGTGTCAAATCTACAAAATTTTAATGCATGGTTCAATGATACGGAAGTGACACGACTTCCATTCATATCAATCTAATACATCAAACACACAGAAGTCATAGGTGTTTTTAACGCTCGGAATCCGTGCGGTAATAGTACGTAGGTATGAACTCATGACTTCCATACGACTTTTGTTGAAAAATTGTTCTTCCTCAAGTTTGAGGTGTTTGTAGGGGACCTTCTGGTGTATGTTGCGTTAAGTTTGCATACTCCTTGGTGAAAAATCCTTAATTTAGAATTCTTCTAAAAGTTGTGTATTTGTTGTACTAATAATGTGATGTTGATGTTGATGTTATTATGGTTGAACTAACATGTTGGTGTACAAACTTTCCCTTAGCCAAATCTTAGCCAAATCTTGTCTATTACTTCTTTGTACCTCTAGCATGTCAAAGCTTTATCTCCCTAAGCTCCCTAGTAAGTTGATTATATTACTAGAATCCTTTGGTGAAATTTTGACTTCCCAAGCTCCTTAGTATTTTGGTTAAGTATTAGAAGCTTTTAAAATGGTGAAGCTTTGATATCCCAATTCCTTAGTATTTTGGTTAATTACTAGAAGCTATTAAACGGCAAAGCTTTGACTATCCATGCTAAATAAAAATTGTTTGTCTAGAATTTAATCCTCAAAGTTGCCAAACTCAAGCCTTAGTTGTTTAGAGTTTAAACCTTCCAATGGCTTAAAAACTCAACCCTTTAGTTGTTATAGAAAAAAAATTTAGAATCAATATCCAAAAATTAGATGTGTAGAACCAGTTTCCCAAAACTTAAACACCCAGTCTAGACTATAAAGCCTTGGGCCACAGTTTAAACATGTAACCATAAGGGCTGACCCTACAGATCAGACGGGTGAGATCAGGTACGACTTTGCAAAATCAAACAGATGAGATTAAGCACGTTCCCGCAGAATCCGACAGATGAAAACAAAGGGGCAACTCCGCAACATTGGACACATGAGATTAACGGTAGACCCCACAAGATCAGACAGATGACATCAAACTGGTCCACAAAAAAGTTGGTTGCATCACGTGGTGGCTTGCCCTAATCTGGGTTGGTCCAAGGAACCAAAAGCTAGGTCCAAAACATGAGGTCTCATACAAAAACTACATGTTGGGTCTAAAACAAGATTGGAGTATATTCTCACTCCTTTGCAATTAGACTTAGAACTCTTAAAACATTAGGAGAGATTTGAGGGCAAGGGAGGGCCATTTCAAGCCTGTTTTCCTTACTTATTCCCTTGTTCTGAACTAGCAATAATGCTGTCAAAAAAAATTCAAAAAAATTCAAAAAATTCAAAAAAAAAATTCAAAAAATTTGACGTGGCACTTTCTCAACCACGTCAGACTGCACATGTGGCAAAATTCCTAGGCTGGAAACGAGCTAGAAACTTGTAGTCTTCTTTTGACCTCAAATGTCTTCTAATGATTTAGTCTACAAAAAAAATAGGAGGAGTGGAGATTCCCAAAACCATAAACAAAATATAGTAGATGGTTGTAATTCCGACCCGCTTCTTCAAACCGTCCCTAAAAAATGCCATGTAATGAACAATAAGCGGTTTGAAAATGGAAAAGTCATGGTGGTCTCTGAATGGATTGTCACTAATGTCAAACTGGTTTAAGCTTCGGCAAAGATTGCTTAATTCATCCAAAATGGACAGAATATGAGCTATAGTAGGTTCATTTGTATGATAGTGGACATGTCTGCACTGACTTTTAAGAAATGGAAATTAGTAGGAGAATTGCCTTGATACGGATGATGACGAATCCAAAATAATTTTCGACTACATAATGGAACCACTTTAAGAAATCCCTGTTTTAGGTGACGAGCCCTAATTTTTTATGACGGATTTTAGGTGATGTCAATGTTGACAATCCAAAAATTTTATGTCAACAAAAATGTCCAACGTAACATCAATTTGACATAAAAACATTGGTTTGTCAATATTGATGTTACGTCGTACATTTTTATTGGCATAAAAATTTGGGGTTGTCAACATTGACATCACCTAAAATCCGTCATAAAAAATTAGGGCTTGTCACCTAAAATGGGGGTTTCTTATAGTGAACTGAAATAGGGATTGCAGTCTGCTTTTACAACCATGGGCCAACACATTTTAACAAACAAAATGACAGCTTTCAAGAATTTAAGAGCCCACATTTACATTAAAGAATCTTCTTGCACCATTACGTAATGAATTGCAATAGTCATTTGTGGTGGAAACCAAAGAATGGAATGGCAAAGTATTATCTTCAAAGTTACAAACAATAGACTTACAATCTTGCTAATTTATTGGATTTTAAATTGGAGGAGCATCTCTATTTTGTTGATCACATTTTATAGAATGGAAGTGTCCAAAATTGCATGAATTTGCAATCGGTTTTCCAAGTTGAGCGGCTGAAGCTCCACATAAACTGCTCACATAACTATGTTAGCGAAGGCTTAGTAGAAATTGTCACTTTAGTTGAAATTACATTTCACCTTCGTTTAGATATCTTAGAAAGGAAGTTGTCGATAATGCAATCAGTGATTTCTGCTCCGTTGTTAACAATGGTGCATAGACTAATCTGTCACTCAGCTGTTGCAAGGCCAAATGATGGATAATTTCGAGGCAGATTTTGACGAGGGCTCTGAAAAGAGTTACAATATAGACAACAGAGAATATCGACCACCTCAAAGTTGGGGGTCCAGTCAGTCCAACTACAACGACCGTTACTTACTTCAGCATAAAAGAAGAAACTAATGACATTAGAGGAATTTTCAACCCTTCGGAGGGCTGCTCCGAAGTGACAAACCAAGCTATTAAAAAGCTTGGTCTGTCACTCCAGAAAACTGCCGCAGTGAGTAGTCAATTTTCGCGATTTTTTTTTTTTAATAATTTTTTTAAGATTAAATTTTAAAATTAAAAAAAAAATTACTCGTAAAACTCAGTTCCTGCGCCATTGCCACTACAATTTCAGGTGGGTGGGAATAGGGGAAAAACAAATTTTTTAGCAAAAAAAAAGCAAATTTCAGGGTACCTCGGAGGGTTGTGGAGTAGCCCTCCGAAGGCCTGAAATTTTTCTCTAATGAGGAGGAGGCTTTTGATGGCTTCGACCGGTTAGTGCAAGGAATCGATGAAGAAATTGACGAACTCAAGAAGGTGGCCCCACCAAATGAAGACATTGGCATATTATGGCAATGACACTTCCTACATACTGGACAAAAGTCGTAGGGTAGTAGAAAGATCAACTAACGATGCAAGGACGTTATCAAAATCGACAACAATGAAAGTCACAACGAAGGGCAACTGGATCAGCCCAATTGAAAGAGTGAAGAAGAAGGGCAAACGTAGGCAAAGCAATGATTCGACCATCCTCCTTGACCACAACACAATAAAAGACGAAGAAGAGTCCCTGCATAGTGGTCGCAGCCAACAAAGATCCGCGGGGTTCATACCTACGTGGTAGAATGAAAACGACCAGCTCTTGACGGGAAGAAACAATGCAAAAGCAAGACCTTTTGCGATAGTGCATGACGACGTAGCAGTGACAAGCTTGATGGCAACTCGAGGGAATGGCATGAAGTTCCTTGACAGCGGAGAAGAGGGCTTCTACAACTCCGATGATGTCGCTGGTAGGAGGAAGGCTGTATCGGCAACATGACAAAGGGTTTGAAATAGCAATACAGATCCACAAATAGCGAAGGTACCTCACAATTTCCCTACGTTATTAAAAAAGAGAGTAAAAATAAAAAATAAAAAATGGGAACTAGACATAGGCAAAGCTCTAGCAAGCTTTAGAGGACGTTGATGATGGCATTCCTTTAAAAACTGCAGCAAGGAATCATGGGATTCCCATTATTTCTTCTAGAGGGCATGTTTTGGGGACTACATTGACTAGGAGAAGGGGGAAAAAGGAAGTACTAAGTGAAGAAGAAGAAAACAAAGTGGTCATATACCTTCTAGAAATGCAAAAACGAGGTTTATCTCTTCATATGGGCCAACTTAGAGCCAAGGTGCACCTCTTTACACAAACAAGACTCATACCATTCAAAGATAGAATTCCAGGCTAGAGATGGATTAGATGTTTTCTAAATAGACATCTTGAGCTAACTTTGAGAAAAACAAGACCTTTAGAACAAAACCGAGCTATAGCCTTGTCACCAAAAATGTCAAAAGCTTCTATGACAATCTATCCACTCTATATGACAAACATGAATGTGGGCCTCATTATATTTGGAACTGCGATGAATCGGGTGTCTAAGCAGGAAAGGATTGCAGTGGGTTTGTCATAGCTAAGAGAGGTACTAAAAATGTTCATAAGATAATTCTAGACAATAGAGAATGGCTTTCAGTTCTAGCATGCATAAATGCTAAAGGAGAGAAATTGCCTGACTTCTACATTTTTAAAGGAAAAAGACATAAGTACAATTACTTCTTTAAAACAAGTGAAAAGAGTGCAATAATGACAATGCAACCGAAGGCCTGGATGACGCATTTGTTGTTTAAAAAGTGGATAAAATATTTTATAAAGAATGTTTGAGACAAGTATGAAATACTCCTACAAATCGTCACCTTTTGATACTAGATGGTCATACATCACATGTTACATTAGAGGTTGTCAAGATTGCAATGTTAACTGGTTTAGATCTTTTGACATTTCCAAGTCATACCTCTCATGAATTCCAACCATTAGACGTTACTTGTTTCAAGCCATTTAAAGTAGTTTTTTTAGAGCCTATTGTGACAAATGGACTATTGAGCATATTAGAAAAGCTTCTGCTAAAGAAGACTTTGGTGCATGGGTTGCTTTTGCACTTCCACTACAAGAGAAAGGGGTGTTTTAAGTGAGTTTTTAAGTAGTGTCCTAGACACATGATTTCAAGTAATGACCTTTAAGGAGATTTTTAGCAAAATTTGACTTAAAACACATGTTTTTAAGTCAAATTTTGCTAAAAATCTCCTTAAAGGTCATTACTTAAAATCATGTGTCTAGGACACTACTTAAAAATTCACTTAAAACACCCCTTTCTCTTATAGTGTTCGAAAAGCCCTCACTAAGGATAATATCAAAAAAAGGTTTTAAAACAAGTGGCATTTATCCACTAGACAGGATAGCCATGGATGGGAAAATAGGACCCAATCTTACTTTTACAAGGAAAGATGGAGAGAACAATTGCAATCATGAGAACATAGGTGATGCAAATGCCTCCCACAGAGTCAACAATGAGGCCTGCAACAATGGCAAGTTCAAGAAATCATTAGATGAGATTTCAACCCTGTGGAGGGCTGCGTGTTCCCAGCCTGTGGGAACTGCCGAATTCAGGGCCGCGGCAGCTCGCTGACGTGGCTGAGCGACTACCACATCGGAAAAAAAAAAAAAAAAATTCAAAAAAAAAATGAATTTTTTTTTCTGTTTTTTTTTTCATTTCAAGACTAAAATTTTTTTTTTTTTGAAATTTTTTTGAAATTTTTTTGTCGGGAACAGCCGTTCCCTGAAACTGCGGGTGGACCAGCGTCGGGAACGGGCCTGAAACAGCCCTCCCGACCCCCCCAAACCCATCTAATGATATGAGGAAGATGTCAGTTCCCTCCTTCAATGTGACCAATACTAGGTCAATGTGGGAAGTCAGAATGACAACATGGATGACAACAGTGAAGGAAGAGGAGAAGAGGAAGGACTAGCAACGGAAGAGAATTTTTTTGAACTTCCAAAAATAGTCTTGTCCAATGTGAAGAAAACTCCAAAGAATGGTGAACCTTACATTGATTATTTGAAATCAATCTGGATGACCAAGACGATTGCTTGAACTCTTTGGAACAAATCGCCAATTGGAAGGAAGAAGCTCCACAAGAGAAGAAGAGAAGAAAGTTAGAGGTAGAAAAAAATTAAGTGAGAAAAGAAGCAGAGAAAAGACAGAAAGAGATAGCAAAGATGGAGAGGTAGTCAATGCTAAAATCAAAGAAGATACACAATGAATCCTGGTCAGCAAAGGCTGTGGCTGCCTATGGTGAGAAGTTGCATGCCCTAATCAAAGCTAACACAAGTGTGCAGACTTGAAAATCACCTTACTATGGATTTCCTCCACCAATCTACAAGAAAAATCAGAGAAGAGCCATAGCAAAGAGAGAAGCTAGAAGAAGGGGAGAAAGGATGAATGCAAGAAACACTTGCCGATTTTGTTGTGTTTTGACAATACCCATCATTTTTTTCTGGTACTTTAAAATTAGAAAAAGAATTTTTTTTAAATTAAAAAAATACGGCTAATGTATATACCTTTAAGATGAAGGTAACCACCAAAGGAAATTCATTAAAAAACTCTCTAAGCAAGAGAACTAGAAAAGTGCCAAATCTCAAGAAAATGGATACTTTGATGTTTTAATTAGTTAAAAATAGGAAAAAAAAGGTAAATACATGAAATGAAAATTGGCCACCTGTAAGAACTCTATAAATATGGTCATTAATCCAAAAAAATTCCAAAAAAATATTTTATATGTTACAAAATGCAAGCACAAAAAAATGCATTTTGTGGACTTCCATACCACATACAATTAATTATTTTTAAAATTCCTTTGGGCAATAGCTACAAGTCTTCTAGAAGACCATCTCCTCCAAATCTCAGCTCAAAATTTGTTTTTTGGGTACTAAAAAGTACTAAAAACCTCCAAATTGGTAAGTGTGATATGAAATTGGGGGCTATTTTTGGACAATAAACTATTTTTGAAAATTACAAAAAATTAGGTAAGGTGTATAATAGTCATGAATACCTTACCTATAAATCTTGAGTCATTTGGAGCCAAAAAACTAATCAAAATGCAAGGTGTGATGCAAAATAGTACATGTGTTTCTTGCATTCACCCAAAAGTACTAGTCACTTGCCTCAACTCTTGAAAGTCCCTAAGCCATGGCTATGTGTAAGTTAGAGTCCCTCCTTCTTTCATCAGCATTAGCCGCATTTCGATGGATATAGTGCTCTATAATTTTGGGGGGAAAGCATTCCTCCAATGAACTCGGTCTTCAACCATGACTTCAAATCAGGCAACTTGAATCTACCAACAATACAATTTTTTTAGGAATAGCTAATTGCAAACGGGCTTAGAAGCAAGAAACATGACTTTTTTTAGGGACAACTAAATTGAGAACTAATTACAAACAGACTTGGAAGCAAAAAAAAGAAGGGTGAAGGACTTGAACCAAGTTGTAGGAAAGACGAGGTGGATGAGCGCTAACGCCCACCACCTACCCCTGCATCATGACATTCACGATGGAGTTTTACACATGTAGTTAGGAGGTGAAAAAGACATAATCAAGCTCCACTTGAATGTGAACTTCCAATGACTCTTGAGCATCTACATAAAAACAAAAGTAGGACTAGGATACATGGAAAGAGGCTGTAGCAATGACAATGGAAGAATAGGGCGTGGAAAATGAGGATAAAATGACAAGTAATGCATATGGAGGGCAAATCGACTATCACTTGCAATGGCCAACCTGTGTCTAGGGCTGTAGTGCAAGGTGAAATCAAGGTTGCAGCAGTCTCCCACCATCGTTGAATACTCCTCCGTCACCAACAAGGTCGACCTCACATTGTTGCGGCAGCTCATTGATACATACTGTAGCAAACATCTTCAACAGGAAAAAAAAACACTGCAAAGTTGATCTTTGAGGATGGCAGGTCATCTCCAATCAACACGGCAGGGCTACAACTACGGGCAGACTTAGACAAAAGTGGCGGAAGAGCGCACCAATATTAGCTGAAAAAGATGAAAATTCCCTCTGATAAGCTCCGCTCTTATGCATGGCCTGCACCGCAACGGTTGCCAATGAAAACAAGACGCGAAGCCTAGAACATTCATCCAAAGGAATGAAGATTCTTGTTTCCAGTGGGCGCCAATTTTTCAAACGAGTAGGTTCATGAATTGAGGCATGAGTGTCAATGTGAGAGCAAAACAACTGGTACTTTTGATGACAAGCAGAGTCCATTATTGCTTTGCAGTTGTCTAGTTCCGCACTCTCTCCGGCCCGCCTCTACTTCCTCAGCCTGACACCGCAACTCCTCCCACGTACCTACTTTAGTCGCAGCATAGGGTGCATTTCAGTTTCAAAGTTGTCGCATTTTAGAACCTTATTCATCACTTCCTGCATGTTGCATTGCGATTTTTTAGTAAAGCGATATCTATTTATAGATTACGAGTCTGTCATTTTTGCAAGCCCTACAATCATGAATGGTACCTACGGCACTTTTCTTTGGAAACTTATTACTAATTCATGAAAGCTTTGAAAATTATGGGACCATGCTTGCTTGATTCTACAACCATTTCTCTCTCACTCAAGACTCTGGCAATATTCATTGGTGAATAACAAATCCATCAAATAGACCAAGTAGCGCTTAAAGTGATAATTTCTGAGCACAGTACCTTAGTAGGAAGGAAGAAGTAGAGAGAAGAAAGAAATTGGAATGAGGAAGTGCACAAATTAGAAATTGAAGTACATCTATGACCAAAAATAATAGAATAGGATTAGAATCTAAGATCTATCAAAAATTACAACTTAGCCATACAAACTCAAGATTAAACAATTACTAACTTGAGGATCAAGTAGGGGGACAAGAATTAGCAATAATTGAATTTTTTCTTGGAATTTGATTTATTGTTCTTTTGCAAAGTCAACTAGTAGGCTTCAATAATTGGAAGAAGAAGAGATAGAAGATAGAAGATAAAGATGGAGTTGGAAGAGAAAGGAAGGAAAATCAAAAGAAAATAGAAGAAAGGGAACTAAGAAGAAGGTAGAAAGTAGATTGGAAGTTGAACTCCACAACTTGTACTAAAAACTTCAAAATTAAGCGGTAAGCAAATAATTAAAAAGGGGCAACTAAGATACGAAACGAGGGATGTGCCGAAGGCATTTTCCAACACCTCTTGGATGAGGTTCTTTTCAAGATAAGTGTCTAATTCCACCTTTAAATCCTTTGATTAAAAATCTAAAATTATAGCCAAAGTAGTATTTAGATTCAAACCTTTAAACATAGTTTTTATTTCAATTTAGTTTTAGATCCTTAGAAAAGATTATTGAAGCATTCTCAAAACATATGACACTTAAAAAAAGCAAGATAGGAACAGATGAAGTTCAGAAACAAGAATGGATGAAACTTAGTGAAATTTATCCAAAAAGAACAAGAATGGAAACTTAGAAAGTCATAGAAATCCAAAGTCTAAAAGTTTAATTAGAAATAAATTTCAAGCTATAGGTTAGAAGTAATTAGTAGATGAAGTTTGGAATACCGATTAGCGATCTAACTTTGTCCACTTATAACTTTCACTAGAAAAGTTCAATTTTCAAGTGCCTCAAAATTTTGCATACATAAATTTAAGACCTACAAAGAACAAATTCTAAAGCTTTAAATATAATGAACTATTAGATAAAATTTAGAGTCTTTAAAATAAGATAGATATACATCTAAAATCTTTTAAAGACAATTAAATAGTAGTAAGAATTTAGACTCTAATAGAAAAAAGTTTAGAGGAATCCAAAACTAATTTAAACTTCACAAAACAAATTAAAATCTATAAGCTAGTAAGGGATGAAGTTTGGTGGGGGATTTGAATGAAAGTAGGAAGCTTCAATCCTTTTTTAGTCAAACTTAGAATTTAGACAGTACGCTTTACTTTAAAACCATATCCAATATCCAAAGTCAAATTGAGTTTAGGAATTGAGAGAAATCAATGGATGAAGTTTGATTGCCATTTCAAAAGTCAAACTTCATCCAGCCATAATTTTTTTAGGGAACTCTAATTAAGTCAAATTTTATTATTTCAGAAATTTTATGATTTGATTTACAACTTAGGATAAATATCCCTTGCTTGTAAATTTTTTGCTTCAAAAACACAAAGTTCTTGCTTGGTTTGGCCATTTGGCAAAAGTTTGCCTTGTTTTAAAATTGTTTGTTTATTTTTTTTGTAGTTTGCATCAATTAGGCATATAAAAGGATTTACTGCTTGGAAGGCACAATGGACCACGCTTAGGCACCCACATGAGACATTTTGCAATTCATCTCCAAGGACTTGGTTGTGCTCGTATGAATACCAAGGGTGGATATTGAGATGCTCGCAATTGATATTTTGGAAAATTAGTTCCTCTATTGAAGAGGTTGATTTTTGACATTCAAATTATATTTTCAAAATACTTTGTTTAACCACTAAAATTCAAAAAAACTTAATTTTCATTCTTTAAAAAATTATTAAGTAGAAGTAGGTACAAGATAGAAGGAAAATCTAAAATATTCATATATTTTAGATGGAATTAAAATGCACTAATTCCAATGGTGAGATTGTTCTAACAAGTAAACTAAACCATGCAAAAAAAATATTGAAAAATTTGAAAAATTGCATTCAAAAATGAATCCTACAAGTTATTTTTTTCAAGAAGATGCTTTAACTGCCTGAAAAACAAGAATGTCCATAACTTTCTCATAACAAATCCAAATGAAATGAATCAAAGCTTTCTAGATAGAAAAAAATATAATCTATGATAAAAAAAAAAGTTTAATTCAAATTTTTGAATTTTTTTTGGCTGCTCGGTTGCCCCCCGTCCCCTGTTTTGAGCTTATCTGGTCATAATTGTTGTTTCTGGGCACCAATTGTGAAAAAAAATTATATTTATACAAAGCTTATCATTTTTTCTA
The DNA here is from genome assembly GCA_951799445.1 of Pseudisothecium myosuroides. Lineage (NCBI taxonomy): Eukaryota > Viridiplantae > Streptophyta > Bryopsida > Hypnales > Lembophyllaceae > Pseudisothecium > Pseudisothecium myosuroides. Next base: position 52,117,818 of record OX637287.1, on the reverse strand, counting down.
TCTTCGAAAAAAGTTTCAAAAAATCACGACAAAAATTCAGCCCATAGGTACCTGCTCAAAATCCCATTTGTTCCTGAAAGGGACAACGGTCCTTTAGGGGTTCAAAACCTTGTGAGAAATAGTATCTTTTAAATGATTTAGGAAAAACTCAACTTATAGACATTTCTATTAGGAGCTTGCTTGAACTCATTTTCAATAAATGATGTTGGATATTCTTTTTTAGTAATATGTACAACATTTTTATATAAAAAAAATGACAAATCTTTGTAGTGTATTTTGGCAACTTATACTCTTTTATCTTTATTTGTAATTTTTCCATGAAAGTGTTTTTTTTGAGCTTTAATTCAACTAATTGAATAAAATTTATCAAGTTTAGTTTTTATTCTAATTTAAAATTTTGAAAAATTTCTAAAATAAACTATTACATAGCAATAATTTGAACTTTAGGCTTGTAACCATGGAGTGCTGATTTAGTAATTTTAGGATGATAATATAAAAATAAATTGCACCATGATGTTCTACATTGCGAAATAAACCTATGGGAGAATTTTGAGATTTTTCTAGCATATGTTGCATTTGATATGAACTACCGTACATTGGGGGCAGGGGCAGCGGAAAATAATTCTAAAAATAGATGTCGGAATTTTAGGAAAAATACTTTTTCAACAAAAAAAAATGTATGGTAAAAAAAGAATGTTGGCAAAAATTTCTATTTTTAGCATCTGCCAAACCTTATTTTTCGGGAAAAAAAATAGTCAGCAAAGAAGTGCCGACCCTGGCTCCAATGTACAGTAATGGAAGACAAACAATGACATTTCTAAAAAATAAATATTAAGAACCACAAAAACAGATAGTTGCAAAATGAAGTTTGAAAAAAAGTTAATAACCAACGGTGCTAATATGTGAGCCCAAGAATGCGAGCTTGTGAGCATTGAGCCTACAATATAGGTACCTATAATATAGATACCACACACTATAGAAGGTGTATATATCATAAACACCTATAATATGGGTATTTGTAACATATATACCCTATAATCATAGACGGTTTCTATAGTATATACACCTATAACATAGGTGTGTAGTATTCTAGGCTCATGGGCTCACACTCCTATACTCACATAATAGCAACCCTCGAAGTTGGGATATAAACCCTACATTCTACTTGTTTTTGTAAGTCCCATTCATTGCCTCAAAAAGCTTCCAATTCTCTTAGTTTTTTTAGATTTCTAAATTATTTCACCCTTTGTTTTGAAACACTAGTAGAAAACACTTGAAAAAACCTCTCTAAGTCTATGACTATTTTTAAAAAAGGCCAACCTTTGAAGGTATTGTAAAGTGCAAAAGGGTCACAATATGTCCAATCTACAATATCAGTCTATTTTCTAAACTAGAACCATTCCAAATAAAATTTACACTCCCAAAACATCCTAAACACATACTATATAAGCCGTGCACACACCACTCCAAGCCTAGGTACAAAAAACTATTTTCTTTTAAAAAATAAAAAATCCATCCAATATTTAGTTTTAGCATGTTCTTTCAAGATAGTAAACTACTTTCAAATATATCTTCCTAATGTCGTCAATAACACAATATTGTTATTGTACAAGCTCATTTCTGCAATCTAAATTATTGAAAATAGCAATCAACAAACTATTCACTACCAACTTTATAAATCCACTCATATCTAATAATTCCGTCACGTCCCGCATCATTAATGCAACAAGAGCTGCCTATACACCTATTTCAAGGATTAACGGACCTTTCAACCAACAATTATAACCAATGCTACCTATTAAAGGAGTAATCAAGTCAAAATACTGCTCTATATTCAAACCCTCAAAACATACTTGAAGACTAACCTCCCAAGCTGACCACCTAGTTCAATTATTCAATACAACCAACTTGCTCCAAAATGACTATTAAAGCCCTTGAGTTAATACCAATTTCAAAAATCCTTCAACTCTAATAAAAATTCATCCCAAAATTGCTCAACTTTTATTAAACCTTTGAGGCTAAAAACAACTCTAAAACTTCAACAAAACGCTACTTCAACCTATGCATTTATTAATTGCTTTGTATTATAATATTTTTATAATATAAACATCATTCCACTTGCTAAATCTATAAAATTTCTATGATTGACTCAATCTTCTGTACACATACAATGTACAAGGCCCATTCCTATTTAAAAGCACATTCAAAACATGTTGATAGCATAAATTCTACCCTCTAATAAGAATATGTAGTTCTTGATTCACTTGCCTTTGCCTTGTGGATTCAATCTCATGAACATGAATGAATAAATTCTTCATGCAAATTGATTCCAAAAAGAATCAAAGTTGTTTAATTTTCTAAACTTTAAAAACTTATAATATTGCATTTTTAACAATTGACTATGATTAGTTTGGACCAAAGATACTTTGAAAATTGCATCACGTATGCTAAATGGAGTTGATACAAAATCTAAAGTAACTATATAAAGTTGTGCACTTCTATTGACAAAGAAGACAAAAGTATTGTGCACATTGTTCCTTCTTTTTCAGAATCCTTGAACTCAAAATTTCAAAGAAAAGTCACATTTATTACTGTTTTCAAATTTTGAAGCGCTTATTGGCTAAAGTTTTGGTCTTCACGACCTCTAGCTCTTAGTGTAAAGACAACATTAGTAAATTAGAGGACAAATTTACCTTTGAAAAATCATAAAATAGTCAAATAGACATTTTTGAAAGATGGATTTTATTAAAGACATATTCATAAAAATTATTAAATAAATTACAAATCATACATTATTTGCAAAGCTCTTAGAAAATTTAGGAAGCTAGTTTTTGAATAAATCCATTCACTACCACAATATAAAGTGTTCAAGTAAATTTTTTTAGCATAGTTCTAGCTAAAAGACTTTAAATAATGACCTTTTAGGAGATTTTAAGTAAAAATTTATTAGAAATTCAAGTGTTTCCAATCAAACTTTATTGGAAATCTTCTAAAAGGTCATTACTTAAAGACGTACTATGGTACCAGGTCTATGCTTATAAACTTACTTAATACACCTTCTGTTGTAGTACTAATTTGTTAAACTTTGTAAAGTTAACAAATTATTAAGAAAAATATACATTAAAAAATGTTTATATTATAAAGATGTGCCTTTAAGTCATATGTTTTACAATATCTTCACTATTCTATATGAATTACAAACCAATTTTTAATGTTTCAATTCATATCTCATGAAAAACATCTTTTATGAATCCCTCATTTTGATATAAAATAGATTGAGAATAATCAGATTTTGTCATCTTTCCCGCCAAGAAGCATGATGTTTTTTTTGTTTTTTTCTTATCTTTCAATTTTATGTAGCTTCTTATGTTTCATATATGCAAATAGATATAATTTATAATGCTAGTCTTTTAAAATGATATTTTCAATAATAGAGATCTCACATTACATATACAAAATTAGTATACCCTATTTGGGGGGGATAGTTACTCACAGGAAACAAATCAATTAGTTTTAGATGATTGTTTATTGTATTATATCCCCCCCCCCAAAGTGAATTAGTTAATTCATATTACTAATTGCTTAGTACCACCACACACAAATATTTATATTTTTCAGGAGCAATTTGCCCACCAATCAATATGGGATATATTATAGTGGGATTTTTGTATGTATTTTGTATTTGTATTTCATATACATACATACATACATATATATATATGTATCTATATCCCATATTTCTCATTGTATTCTATATTCGTATCTCACTTCTATATAAGTATATATATCCCATAGTGTCTGTATCTGTATTATTTATTTTTCAAGGTCAATTGTGTTGGAGGGGGGGGGATTCTTGTTTACAAGATCAAAGTTCTCAATTTTCATAGAGAGGGAGGAGTTCGTTAATTGTAACCTGGAGGGGGGGGGGATTCTTGTTTACAAGATCAAAGCTCTCAATTTTCATAGAGAGGGAGGAGTGTGTTAATTGTAACCTGGAGGGGGGGGGAGAATTCTTGTTTACAAGATCAAAGCTCTCAATTTTCACACAGAGGGGGGAGTGTGTTAATTGTAATCTAGACAGGGAGATGCATCATATTAGGAGATAGTTAGTTAGATAAATATAAAAATCTAGTACTTTCCAAAAAAAATTATATTAAAATGGTCACATTAAATACATCCTTTTGAAAAAGGTTTTCAACACTTAATTTCACTATAATGCAAGTGAAAGACCAAAGTTTTTCTTATTTTCAATCATAAAAATCAGAAAGAGATCCTTTGTAAAGATGTTATAAACATGTATCTCTATATATATAGCCTACATTGAAAAATTATAGGCTTGACGTAGGCGCCAACAAATATAAATGAAATATCATTAAAAATTATTAGATAGTTGTTATTAATTAAAATTTAGAAAATATTATTTCTAATATTTTGCATTTAATGCAAGAAATTTATATAATGTATTAGGCTCAATTACATATTGTGATTCATACATAAAAAATTGTCAATAATAGTAGTTTTCAATCCATAAAGATGGAATTTATATCTTATGCATTTTTATTATAATATTATAATATATGTAATATTTAAGAAATAAAATAAAGTGTATCAAATGTAAAAAACTTTAAAAAAAAGGCCCTTCAAAGTTTTATTCCTAGAATTATTATGCAAGAAAAACTTCAAAGCTCGGGAAGGTCATTTAGTGCGCATATTAGAAACCACGTGAAATCCAATATAGGGTACTATATATTTATTTTACCTAAAATTTAAAAATATTATATCTAACATAGAGTGTATATAATTTTATGTAGGGTATTATAACTAATATAGGATTATGTTTAATATCATGTATCAAATTTTACATAGAAAAATACAAGGGGGCAATAATATGTGGGGGTTTGTAATTTTGTAGAGTGAGTACTAATGTCCTTAAAAAAAAGATGGACAAAAAATGACACATTATTTGTTCCAAATTATCCATGAACTTTGGATGACGGGCTCTGATTGCCTCAAGAATTATTAATAAAGTCCTTTGAAATCACTTAGAATTTGAAGAATCTATCATGAATTTTGCTTTAATATACTCTTATTTGTTCACTCCAAATTGTAGATGATTAGTAGTAAGTTGTTTGACACAACTAAAGTACATTGTTTATAATTTGTGAATGTATTTGTTTGGCCATAGTACATTCATCCAAATATATTATACTTTAGTTTTCAATAACCATAAAAAAAATAGTTTGAAAGAGAAGGGATAAGAGAAAAAAGAAGAAAAGGATAAAAAACAGTAATAGGAAAAAAAATCATACAACACGTATTAATTCTAATTTTTAAATCTAATATAGGGGCCAAAAAATTAGACTCAAAAGTGTATTATAAATAATATAAGGTACTATAATAAATGGCAATTTAGAATTACATTTAACAATAAGGTATATTAAATTATAAAATATTAGGTAAATAGCCTTCCATAAAATATCCCCTAGTTCATGTATATACTAAACCTCTAAGCTAAAGACTCCCCAGCGCTTCAAAGGTGTGATAAATTATAAAAAAATAGCTTATATATTTATTTTTTTAAATTTAAAAAAATCAAAATAAAAGTTGAATATAGTTTGTAATTCTAAATCAGTGGTTGTGCACCTAGGCAAATTCTAAAATAAACTTTTCAATTTAGAAATTCCTTGCAGAAGGATATCTACTACATGTGCTTTTGTAATAAACATAATTAAAATAAATAAATAGAAAAATGTCCAAATCATCATGAATTTCCTAAATTTGAAGTCAAAATATCATTTTCAATCCTCAAAATTAAAAATGTCACTTAAAATCAAGGCCATCCCCCTCCATATTTTATTTTAAAATAAAAATAAAAATCATGAAAATATTTAGGACAATTATATTTTTTATAGATTAATAATTTGAAAATTACACAAGAAAAAACATCATATGCCTTATTTACTAGAAAGTAAACAAATTAAACCAATTTTTCTGTCAACTCATCCATCAAAAACACCAATTCTTATTTGAAAAATCCAATAATAACCTAGAAAAAGATTAAAAAAACCCAAGGAAAACCAAGGGAAGACAAGGCAAATAAAACAAAGGTAGAGAACATTGAAAAGAAAAGGAAAGGCTTTAAAAGAATGAAAGGGAGGTGATAAGGTGACAATAGAAGGACTTTATTCAAATCCTTCTAAGGACTTTATTCAAATCTTTTTAAGGACTTTTTATCATAAAAATTTGAATTAATGTAATAAATTCTAAAAGTTTTAGATTAACAACAATTGACTCTATCAAAAGAAATTAATTAATTTTTTATTGTATCTAGTGATCAAGGTTGATAAAAGATATTTCCAAAAATATCTTCATCTTCTTTTTTTTCAAATTTTTTTTCAAATTTTTTTTCAAATTTTTTTATAGGTAAAAAAGAAATATCTCTAATTTAATCCCTAAAGGTCAGAGACTATGTTTTCACCAAAATTGCTCCCAAACTACCATTTCTAATACAAGTACCAAATTTTAGAAAAAAAACATTTTTGGAAAAATGTAACTATAAGATCTTGTAGTACACTAGTTTGAGAAGTTGTAGAAAAATTTCTAGAAATTTCCACTATGTGGATTGCAAGATATAAGCGTTTAAATTGACAAAATTCCTTTTTTTGTCCCTACAAAAATCCGGGCAGTTGCACTTCACAAGGTTACATTTGTATGAAAAAATGTCCAAAGTGGTAGTTAAGGTAGTCTGCTCTTAAAGTGAGCGGCCTTTTCAAATCAATCCTATATTTAGGTCTGAAATGGATATTAGGTGGTCCTTAAATGGACCTCTCAAGCCATTGAGAGAATTGAGTGAAAAACAATATTTATTCCAAGAGCCAATCATTGGCCTTCATTTACTCAAATCTCTTTAGAAGTTGGAAGTGGTCAGATTTTAGAAGACCTAGGGTCACAAATAGGTGCCTACAACATTTAAAAAAAAAATTCATATGTAATTCAAAAATGATTCAAAAAATATGAAACCACTTGTGTTACATTTCGCATCCATTTTTCTTTCTCTGAAAAATGATCCAAAAATATTTTTATTCATAGAAATCTATGAAAAAGGCAAACCAGCCCTTAAATTGTCACTTTTAGAGCATACTACTTTACTCTTTGGATTCATTCTTCAAGGCAAGTTCGCTACATGCTTGAAAATTTTTAGATCATTTGGAACTGTAAAACATATAGAAAAAAAATAGTAAGTAGAAAGAGGTAGAGAATGATTCAAAACACTAATTGTTAAGAATTTAGACATGGAATTGAAAAATGCCAATTCCAATGGTTGTAATGTTGTAATAAACAATCTACATCCTATAGTTTTAATATTTTCCAAAAATATTGAAATGAAATAAACGACTTCAAAGTTTATTTTAGAGAAGAGATTCCATAACTACCCTCAAACTAAGACTCCTCATAACTTTTGACTCATTGATTGAAATGGAATGATTCAAAGCTTCCCGCGTATATATAAATCTAAAGAACCAATTTCAAATTTTTATTTTTAAAAAAAAGTGATTTTTAAAGAATTTTTTTGAGCTGCCCAAGCTGCCCGCCAACCAATGAAAATGACATATCATGCAATAACTTTTTAACCATGTAATCAAAAGTTATGAAAATTGTTGGGCCTTGAAGCTACTCTTTGGGTACATCTTGTGTGAAAATTACAAAGAAAAGAAAAAATCGTTTGTAGTAAGCTATCCAAAATTGCTATGTTGTCAAAAAATAGTGTTTGGTCCTTTAGGGGTTAAAATTTGCTCTAAATTGAACAAAAAACAACATTTTGATAAGTCGTATCAATTTTCTTTGAATTGTAACATACAAATTCAAACTAGACATGTTAGAGGTCACATAAGAAAAGAAAATACAACAATATCACTTTTGGATTGAAAAATTAATAATAATGTTTGATCATGAGAGTGTTAAAATTGTAATTCGATTTGAAGTCTTTCAAATTTGTTTTCACATGTCAAAACAAAAAAATTGGTCATCCAAAATATATGAGGTTAAAGAGCATAACATGCATAATTCTAATCAATTTACAACTTTTCAAAATCTATTGTGGAATTTTTTTAAATGAATTTCTAATGTGATTTTTTCTCCAAGTTCTAATATATTTGAGGCTCATTTCAAAGAGCCTTCAAGACTAGAAAATCAAGATTTGCAATAGACACTGTTGCACAAAATCTTGAATAGAAAAATCATAATCATTCATTTTCAAAAATAGATATTTGATACTAAAAGTAGACTTCAAAAAGTATATTTCAAAAATGTAAACTACTATAACTAGTAATTTGGTAAGCTTTAATTTAACTTGAAAGTATTCTCAACACCAAAATTTGGTGCCTTGGGCAATTACAAGTTAACCAACCTTGGAGACAGTGTGTTTTTTTCTAGCGATTTGGTGCAAAAATTGCACCAAATTTTATGGCCCAGCACCATGCCTATAGAAAAAATGGTACTAAAAAGGTGGAAAATCGCCTGAAAACTTCCAATAAAAAAAAATCATAGATGAAATTGCCAAATTTTGGATAAAACTTGAATTATGGATATGTGATATGTGCTAATGTGATATTTTCTATCCAATATGTGGCTGAATGTTGAAATTTGGAGCACCACTATAACATTCCATATCGCCACTATGGCACTTCATGAAAAATGAAAAAAAAAACCCTGCTTGGAGAGTGCCTTCCCTCCCCAGACTCGAAAGCCCCAAGTCATGGATTCATATACGTTCGGATTGAGGTGCTCTTTGAATGGAACCGAGTTAGGTCTGGGAACGGAATATTTAAGTTAAGGGCCCTCCTCTGCCGTCACTTCAGTGCGTCAGGGGATGCAAGCCCAGGAGCGTCCACCACCTCCACGCCACCAATGCCAGCCAGCAGGGGACTCGTCTTCGTCACCCTGCTCGTCCACACTGGTCACCACCACCACCACCAAGCTGCTAAGTTATGCCAGCAATAGTTTAGTGCTGGGCGCTGGCCTGGACACCCGAGGGTCCACCCTTCCACCCATTCTTCTTCACGCGCACTTGTTGCCTGCTGCACGGATGCAGGTGGTGCGCTGTGCTCTGCTCTGCTCTCCTGTCCTGTTTCTCCATTGCTTTCTTCTTACAGAGAACTTAGAGCTGCTGCCGACCCCGCCTGCTACACCTCGCTCGCTCGTTGCCGAAAGACTGAATGGGCCTTCGCCATAGCCATCTCCCCTCTCCCCTCCATTCCCAGCAGTAGCAGCAGCAGCAGCGGCAGCAGCAGACCGTCTCCTCCCACCCTATTTCATCGTCCCCTGCCTGCCTCCCCCCGACACGTTTCCAGCTTCCGCTCCTCCTCCCGGAAGAAGACTGCAACGAAGCCCGCCCCGGCGTCTGGTCTGCCTGTGGCGCGGCGGTCGATTTCGAGGGGGCCGTGCGCGAGCTAGCCAGGGGTGGGCATCACGCCATCCCGAGCGGGCATGCTAGATGGAATACTATGCGCCAGCCAAAGGGGCGCCTTCCTCCTTTGCAGGCCCTGAAGAATCATCGCCGGCCTCCAACATCGTATCTGGGGGTGCGGCCAGCCTCCCATTCTACGACGACTGGCAGCGCCATGGCCTGGCTGCTCAGCGATCGCCACCTGGGGGCGGCTTGGACGCAGCCGGGGCGGACTCGGCTTCAGAAGGTAGTGCCAATTTCGCGATTTGCTGGGTGGGTGGGGGATAGCCTAGCTAGTGGCGATGCAGGACGTCTAGGCGGGTGGCGCCCGCGGCAAGAGTACGCAACGACGACGCCTGACCGGCTTCCGATGCGCAATTCGGCGTCTGGGTCCGATGCGGTTCGCATCGGTGCGGTGCAATTGGATCGGGAGAGAGCGAATTGGCATCTGGCGGAACTTTGATTTTGCATGTGGGAGCTCAAATTCTGCCCATCGCGGTAGGGAAGCGTCGGATTCCGTTCGCAGAGAGTGTTGGCGGAGCTCCGTCGCGTCAATTGATGAATTGCGTGGTCTTAAAGTGTGTCGACTGTCGATGAGAGTGTCTAGATCTCGTCCCTCGTCGAGGAGGCCAGTGAGCTGCAGCTCGGAGTTTCGTCGTGGGTTCGTCGTCCGCGGCCGATTGCTGCGACGCCCGCGGCTTTCTACCCGTCAATTGTATTGTCGGCTGGTGTAGATCTCTGCGCTGCCCACACAGCAATGTGGGTTGGACTCCGGCTCTGTGATGGTGGCTGGCGCGAGAAGTATCTGCCCAGAGCAATTTTCGAACTGTTTGTCCGTGTCCGACTGTCCACGGCAGGCAGGGTTGAGAATCAATCTTAGGCATGTGGACGATTGTAGCTTTGCAATCGAAATGTCCGAGTGAAAGTGACAGGATTGTACTCGCGCCACGTCTAGCCGCCGTCGTAGGGTAGGAGTGGCGATGGCGTGGTGGTGAGCTGCGATGCATCCAATGCCGGGAATGGGACACTGACGTTGTTGCATCTGCTGGTGTTGGTTTGGGCCGTGGGCGTTGCAGAAGCCGTGTGGCCGACAGCGATGCAGGGGCCGGAGGGCATGGATGGAGGGCAGGGGTCGTACCCCGAACGGCCGGGCGAGCCGGATTGCGTGTACTACATGCGCACGGGATTGTGCGGGTTCGGGATGACTTGCCGGTTCAATCATCCTCCGAATCGCAAACTGGTAGGATTCTGTGCCGTGCCGTGCATAGGTGTGAGTGGCAGGGACGGCGCAGAGACCTAATTCTGTGCAGCGCAGTGGATGAGAATAGTGCCGTGAACAACAGGCGCGTGGTGTTGATGGTGTGCGGTGTGTGTGCAGGCAGCCGCAGTGGCGCGGGGCAAGGGCGAGTATCCCGAAAGGCTGGGTCAGCCAGAATGCCAGGTAAATTACCGGATCCCCGTTGACCAGAGTGCCGGTGGTAGTGAACAGCGGATGCGGCGTGAGCCTGCCGCAGCTTCGTTGTCCAGGGTCTGGGTCGGAGTAGCCTTTCTTCTATTGTGAATGTTGGGGACGACACCTGGGTGGTGGATTCTTGCTCGTGGGGGAGTTGGTCGTGCAATCTGAGTGTGAAGTGCGAATGCTAATAACCACAATAGTAATAAGAAGAATCCCAGGGTGCCTGCCCGCCACTGAGCCATGGCTCCTGAATGGGCGCCATGTCCTCTGATTGCTGCGGAGACAAATGTACATGCCTCCCGTGCGTCATATGCTGAGAATTGAGCTCCTCGATTTTGAAGTGCGGTCCTTTGCAGCAATTGAATTGAGGTTCCGATGCCGAGTCTGCGAGGTTTTCCTCACGGGTCGGTCCAGTAACTAGGGTGGGTGGGTCGGTGGGCGATGCGGATTCGGCGATCGACAGGCGGGCCCCCTTTTCGCCGTGGAGATGCTGCCGCGGCGAAGGAATGAGGAAGGCGGTCGTTGACAGTTGTGTATTGTTGTGCGATGTGTTCAGTATTATTTGAAGACGGGGACCTGCAAGTTTGGAGCGACGTGCAAGTACCATCATCCCCGAGAGAAAGCCGGATCCACCGGTCGTGTACATTTGAATGTGTTAGGTCTTCCATTGAGACAGGTTGGAAGCCCTAAAACTGAATGAGATCTTTTGCTGGGTGGGCTGGCCGCATTCGCTTACGTTGGGGATGTTGTGTGTCTGCACTTGGCCTGCTTGAGTCGTACCGTGGGCTTGAGGGTTGGTCATTGCGTAGGCTAGAAATGCTGAGAACATGTGGAAGGCGTATGAATTGGAGTTGTATGGGTGGAATTGCTGAGCGAAGGGAAGCCTGGAAGGAAGGGCCGAGCCTTTACTAAGAGCCATGTCGTTGTATGAATGTTAAATTGGTGTAGGGGGAGAAGGAGTGTGCGTATTACATGCGGACAGGGTCGTGCAAGTATGGAGTAACCTGTAAATTCCATCATCCACAGCCTGCGACCGTGGGGGCGCTGATGTCGCTGCCACAGTACACGAGTGGTGGCGGTGGTCCATCTTCTGCTGCAGCCCCTCAAGCTTATCCAGCGGGAGTTCCTTCATGGCCTATGCAGAGATCTCCTTATCTGCCTCCTCGCCTCCAGGGCCCTTCGAGTTACGGTCCAGTGATCCCATTACCGCAGGGACTAATGTCGATGCCCGGATGGAACACGTACCAAGTAAGTGGGTCGATGGGACATTGGAATTGAGGGAGGGCGGAAGAGAGTGAGAGTGAGGGTTTTGGATTGCAGTTGGCCGTGGTTGCAAGCGTGTTCTGCTAGTCCGTTCGCAAGGAGCTGCATGCGAGCAGGTTCTGTAGGGACCGTAGTTCCAGCGTTGCGCTCCGTGTGTCGTGATCGGATTCTCCTCCGGGTGGTGTGATGACTGGGGTTGCCTGTCTCCGGCAGGCAGACACTCTGTCAACTCGTACAACTTCGACGGGTTGACCAGATTGACGCGAACTATTCGTTCAACGAGTTCGTAGTTTCACCAATCATCTCCACTTCGCTAAATTTTGATGACGCAGGGGTCGCTGTCGAAATGACAGCTGGAGTGACAGGATAGGCGGTGCTAATAGGGTGGAACAGTGTTTGTACCGTGTCGCGGGCTGGGCTTGTTCAGTATAATGAATGAATGAATGCATTGTTGCCAAACTGTGTGCTTATTGAGATGGGATGTGCGAGCGACGAGCTCGAGCCTGATGGGACGGACCAGCGGACCTGTGTACCCAGTGGACAGGATTACGTGCCGATGAGAGTAGAAGGCTGTCATCGTGCAGTCTAATCGAGGTAGGAGGAGTGGATGTGTTCATACACACCTATGTGTTTGCGGAGCGCTGACAGTGGCGGGTGTGTGGCATGGTGCAGCAAGGACCGGTAGGGCCGCCAGAAGGCCAGCAGCATGGGTACGTGTACGGAGGCGGGCCGCAGGGAGAGCAGATGTCGAGCTATGCGCCGTACATGCAGGGGTCGTCGGCGATGGGTGTCCCGGCTCACCAGACCCAGTCTCTCGGGGGGCAGAAGGACACGCTGTTTCCTGAGCGGCCCGGGCAACCGGAGTGCCAGTACTACATGAAAACTGGGGACTGCAAGTTCGGCACGACGTGCAGATACCACCACCCCAAGGATCGAGCGACGCCTTCGCCGACTTGCCATTTGAGCCCCATCGGCCTTCCTCTGCGCCCTGTAAGTGCCGCGCCTTTTTCCCTGCTTGCTTGGAAGTGGAATGCTGCTGCTGCTGCTGTATTGTGCTGCATTGTGTGGACTGCGATGATGCGGTGGCTAGCTGCTTTGGTGAAGGAGAGGATTCAGTGCTGCTGGGGCTGCCGCTGGGGTGGAGGAAGTTTGACGCTGGTGGGACGGGTGTGTGGTGGATTGCAGGGAGCTCCTCCTTGCTCATTCTACACGCGGTACGGGATCTGCAAATTCGGCCCCACGTGCAAATTCGATCACCCCTTAGTAGGTGGCTTGACTTACAGCCCCTCCGCCTCGTCCCTGTCGGACATGCCTGTGGCTCCGTACCCGATCGGTTCGTCGCCGACGACGCTGGCGCCCTCGTCGTCGTCGGATGCTCCGCTGGAAGGGTCCGTGTCCCTGGAGGCGGTTTCCTACGGGGACGGGCTGAGCGGGCACCCGCGGATGATGCGAGGTAGCATGGATTCGGCGATTGGCAGCTCCTCCGCAGCAGGCAACGCTTCTGCTGCGGGTGGGGGAGTGGGAGTGGGTGCGGGCGGCGGCGCTGGCGTGTCCAGCAATGCCTTGGGGGATAGTGGTGGTAAAAGCTAGGAGACTCTCTCCGTCCCTCTGTCTCTGTCTCTTTTTCTCTCCATCTCTCTTTTCCCGAGCTCAAGGGATCGCCTTGCCTTGCTTGATGGAAACCGGTGGGACTGATCCGGGGGGCTAGCCTGCACGCACCTTGTTGGGTGGGGTCAAAACGTTTGGTTTTGGCTGTGACATCGGTGTGAATAAGGTTGAGCTTGGGCCTGCTTGGAGTAGCTGGGCCTTGGAGGGCAAATCTTGAGGGCTGGTGCGAACTGTAAAGTGGTGCAAGGGTTTGGATCGTGTAGATGACCACTGCTTTCTTCTCTCCTCTTTTTGTGCCTAGTCTTTAGTCTCTAGTCTCTTTCCGTTCCTGAGTTCATTTCTCTCCCGCGATGATGATCTGGTGATATATCTTGAATGCCAGCATTTGCAACCGTTCTGTCGAGTGAAAGGAGGGTCAAGTATTCGCCCTTTGAGTGGTTCGAAGCAGCTTTCAGCATTTCTTCGTCGTTGCAAAGAGGACACAATTGCGCTTTTCTCATTGTAGATAGCCTACGTAGGGTCAAGTTTGTTAGATTCATTGGCCTTAAGCCCTGAAATAACAGCTATCGTGTTGCTCTGCTCCTTGTAGGCTTCGTGGTGCTTTGTTCAGCCTGTTCCTGGCATCATAACCTGCTTTCTGACATGCATTGTCAGCCTTGAGAAATCATATTGATTGAAACAGGGTTCTTGCATGTTCTGGTGGGTACAATTTTGGTTACTCATTTTTTTATAAAATTTGTTGCCCCTGTCGGTTCGATTCATTGTCGCCTTTGGCCACCTTAGCTTCATCTGGACTACCCTGATCTGCTTGCTTTTGTGTTACACTTGTATTATCATCTTTGTTATCAGATTCCTCGTAAATTGTAGGAGGTGAAGGCTCGGTTTCAGACTCTAATTGTTGTGCCCAGTGTGGGATGTGTCCTGCGAGCAATTCAATGTTTCAAATGTTTTGCAATTACCGGAGTCGTACCTGGTTGTGGGATCTGTGAGTCTCGCTCTTGAAAGCCTAAAGCTGGAAGATGGCTGGAGTGTGGCGAAAGATGGCATTGGAGTCATCGACGGTGGTGCAGCTGGACCTGGACCCGGAAGCTGGGACCTTCATGGCCGAGGGAGATGCTGGCTGCGGCAGCAATGATTGAGTAAGCCAATCCACCCAAATTAGGGAGTGAGCGAATATTGATGAAGGGGAGGGCAGCGAGGCCGGGGCCGGGGGCGACGAAGGAAGAGTGGAAGCCGGAGGCAACTGAATGCACTTTCCATGTGGACAGAAGCAGACACGGCGGACTGCGGAGCTCTGGTAGTCTGGTCTATCTGGGGCGGGCCAATTCAAAGCGGCGCTGGCTGCTGGCGTGTTGCATGCGACCTGTCGGTCCGGAAAGTCAAATAGTTTGGGGCGTCTATTAAAAGACTAGCGATTGGGGGGCTGCTGGAGTGCTTGGAGTGCTGGACTGCTGGCAGCAGACAAATGGCACTGCGGAATCATCTGCTTCTGGCCAATGGGGGGCTCAGGCGCTTTCCATGTTCCATCCTGGCCACTGTCGGTTCATGCACTTGTCGTGTGCGTAACTGCGTATGTGCCGTACCAGGCGCATTGATGGGCAGTCTCTCTCCCCAGGAATAATAACTTTTAGCGAAGCAAGCGCTGCCTGTCTGCCCGTTTCTCTTGCTCCTCGGGCTGAGCAGTGGGCTACCCGCTACCGTCGATACCAGCCGCTGGTTCTCCGTCCGGCTGCCCGGTTGACCTCCTCACGGACAGCGCTGGAAGTCTGGAGCACCTCCACCTTCTTCGTCCGTCGCGCAATCGCGCCTGTGTCCCCTGAAGCTGGGAATCTTCTGATGAGCCCCAGGGAGTGGCCGCAGTCACGCACTCACGCCCACGTTCGAATTTCGTTCCCCGCCCTGACGCCCTCCGTCCATTTCGGGAGATTCGGGACAGTAGGTGCTCGCAGCAGCCATCGGGGGGCTCGGATGTCCTTCGCTAGCCAGCTACATATGAAACTCTACCAGGTTTCCGCACCTAAAACAAACATCTTTTCAGACGAGCAATTCAGAACACAATTCAGGAAAAATACCACATCACGATGTTACCAAATGAAAGCAAGTGCATGCAACTGGTTTGAGAATTTTTGGAGTTTGTGTGAGTACTATCCCCTGGTTCCAACTTCGATACTTTTGGTGCCAAATAGTTACTTAACCCCGAAAGGACTGAGGCCTTTTTTCTGCCAAAAAACACTGAAAACTGCCATTTCTGTAGCAAAGAGTTGAAAAAAATTTAAATTGTTTTTTTTTCACATCTAACCGTAGGATCTTACACCTAACTAGTATAAAAAAGTGTGGAAAAAATTTCAGAATTTTTGACCGCATTGATTGCAAGATATCTGCGTTTAAAGTGGAAAAAAACAGTTTTTCAGCACATTGCGGTACTGGAATTTTTGACTTTGAACATTTTTAACTTAAAATTTTTGCACTACAAATATTGAGCTTTAAATGATTATAGTGGAAAATTGAGTTCAGATTCTAGGAAAAAAAAAGAAATACAAAAAAATTCAATTTTCATTCTTAAAAAAATTGTTAAGTAGAAGTAGGTATGAGATAGAAGGAAAATCTAAAATATTAATATCTTTTAGATGGAATTAAAATGCACTAATCCCAATGGTGAGATTGTTCTAGCAAGTAAATTGAACCATGAAAAAAAAAAATTTGAAAAATTTGAAAAATTGCATTCAGAAATGAATCCTACAAGTTAATGCTCTAACTGCCCCCAAAACAAGAATGTCCATAACTTCCTCTTAAAAAAATCCAAATGAAATGAATCAAAGCTTTCCAGATAGACAAAAATATAATCTATGAGGAAAAAAAATTAAAAAAATAAAAATAAAAAATGAAATGAATCAAAGCTTTCCAGATAGACAAAAATATAATCTATGAGGAAAAAAAATTAAAAAAAAAAAAAAAAAATTGTAAATTTTTTTTGCTGCCCCCCGTCCCCTGTTTTGAGCATATTTGGTCATAACTTTTTTTCTTGGGCACCGATTGTGAAAAAATTTATATTCCCATGAAGATAATTAACTTTTCTACCTCCAAAAAAAGTTTCAAAAAATCAAGAGAAAATTTGAGCTTGTAGGTACTTGCCCAAAAACACATTTGTCCCCCGAAGGGACAATGGTCCTTTCGGGGTTAAAACGTAGAAATAAGCTTTGGCACTTCATGCAACCCCTACATAACATTCTGTAGCCTGTGTTGCTATTGCCTCTAGTTTGACGAAATGATGTGGAATATTCCACATCATATCAGTAACTAGAATCAGTTGTCAGAAATTTGGGTAGCCAAGTTGCACTGGGTGTTTAATGCATCATGGCAAATGGGTTGGATGTAAGTAAACATGCTCTAACTACCAGTCCATCTACCATAACTTAATTGTAAACATGTAAGCGCATGTATGTAAAGTAGTCTTCAATTAATTTAATTGAGTAACTTAATTGAGTAACGTCAGAGTATTCTATTAAGAAATATACCATTACTTGAAGATATTAAACATTAATTCATTTGTGCAGGACCATGAGTGTCATAACATTCAAATTTGGATGCGTTTAGATGGATGATGCCTGAAGAGAGGCAAAGGCAGTCTCTCTTCAGGCTACTGAATGTCCTATTGTCCCCAATGGATTTTGGGCAGGCTCCTACGCTCTCAATATTTGTTGTGATTTTATGAATTTTTTTGTGAAGATAGAAAAAATGCATTAGCTTTTTGTAAATGTAATTTTAATTCCAATTGTTGACCGGGAGCAAAAGTTATGACACAGAAAAGCCCTTTTTTTTAAATTCGGCAAACAGGAAAAAACCCTCAAAAAAACTTAAAATAAAATAAAAAATAATTTTTTTCCCTTATAGATTCCATGGAAAGCTTTGATTCATTCTATTTAGATTTGTTATGAAAAAGTTGTGTGTGATCTTGTTTTTTGGGCAATCAAAGCATCTTTTTGAAAAAATAAGATGTAGGATTCATTCTAAACTCAATTTTTACAATTTTCTCCAATAAAGAAGTTTCACAAGGTTAAAATCTCTTGCTAGAACAATCTCACCATTGAGATCAGTGTGTTTCAATTCCATCTTAGAGCTATTAACGGTTTAGTTTTTACTTCAATCTTGAACTTGCTTCTACTTAACAATTTTTTAATGAGTGAAAATTAAGTGTGCTTTTTAAAATAAATAAAAAAATGGACTTGAAATTCAATTCTTCATCATATAAAATTAGAAATTCAAAATCAATAGAGCAAAAATTTTAAGTTAAGAAGGTTCAAAGCCAAAAAATGTAATTGAGCAAGGTGCAAAAAAGTCATTTCCTAGTACACTTAAAATGCAAATATCTTGCAATCTATACAATCAAAGTTTCTAAAATTTCTTTTGCACATTTTTACACTAGTCTAGTATAAGATTGTACGATTAGATATGCAAAAAAATTGTTTTTAAAAGTTTGTACTCTTTGCTATAGAAATGGTTGTTTTGAGTGTTTTTTTAAGAAAAAAAGGCCTTGAGACTTTAGGGGTTAAAATATAATTTTTAAATATTTGGCATTAATTTCTAAGAAATCAAACTATTCAGCATCTATCTCACATAGTTTCAAAAGTTGTTTATGTCGTGCATAGAAATATGAGAAGAAAAGTTCCTTATACAAGTTGGGTAGTAGTAGGTAAAACAACCTATGTGGAATATGTAAATTGGGATTAGTAGGAGCTCAATTCTTTATAGTTAAGTCAAAAGAAAGAATTGTGTTCAAAATAGAATTTTAGATCTCATTTAGGCAAAGAAGAATAATTTTCTTCAAAAAACTTTGAACAAAGTTAATATAGAAAATCAAATTAATTTTCATCTCTCAAAAACTTGTTTGAGAATTTGAGCCTCCAATCAAAAGTTGTGGACAAAGTTCAAAAAAGGGTTGGTAGGGACATTTTCTTTGACATTTTTGACATCTTCCTTGAATTTTGTCTATAACTTTTCTTAAAGGCTCAAAATCACAAACATAATTTGGAGATGAAAGTTAGCTTGATTTTCCAACTTTTTTTAGTTTAAATTTTTTGTAAAAAGTTACTTTACTATGCCAAAATGAGGTCTAAAATTCTACTTTGAACACAATTTTTACGTTTTGATAATGAGCAGTCAAGCTTTTAATCTTCAAATTATCAAATACCCTTTGAGGATTCATGACAAACAATGGATTTCATTGTAAAAAAAACCTCTCTACCCTTCATTCTTAAAAATGTCAATAAATTAATTAGTTAATTTTACCATCAAAAAAATCATAATGGTCAATGGTCAAACGATAGATTGGTAATTGATTTAATGGATTGTTAATGGATTCTTTGAATTTTTGGCAAACCATCTTTACATTTATTTGTAGATTTGGTTGTTTGGTCCTATTATTAACAAAAATATTTGGCACTTTTTTTGGTTAATTGAAGCCAAACTGCCAAAGTTGCTATCCAGGTAGGATATACTACATAGTCGAGGTCACAGAAACACTTATTATTGACACTAGACTACCCTTAATCAGACATCATTGAAATACAAGATGCTTTAACTTTCATTGGTTACTTCAAATAATTGTTTAATTTCTATTGGTTCCTTCAAAAAATTAGTGTTGAATTTTGAACAAACACTTTGTCATATTTGGGTCAATGAGAGGTGGCAAACAACTAGTCTTGCAAAAGGGTGAAGATACCTTATATTTTACAAGTAGAGAGTAGAAGATTTCTAATATATAAAGCATTATAACATGTAACAAATAATATATATTCAACTTTTTGGCTATTAATAATAATATATATTCTAATTTATCAACTTTTTGGATATTCTAACAGATAGTGAGGTATACTTACAAAGGATGTTATAAAGAATTAATAACATTTGTTTAACAAGATCTAGCATTCTTCTTTAAGGATCTAGAAGGGGGTTGGAATTCTATATGGTTTATATGAGATTTTAACACTTATCGAGGTAATAAGTATAGAGGTTCATTTGGAGCCAGGTTTTGGAATCAAATATGTATTCTAGACCTATGTGAGTATTTTGTCCACATCCATAGGATAAACCAAGTACAACTAGGTTCTAATCAATTCAAAAGTCAAATTTCTATAGATGCCTATACGTCATCTAGTTGTGCCTTCCAAGGAACATACAACTTTTTCTTGCTCTATTTTTTGAATTACCTAAATGTAAATTCTAACCAAAGAAATCTCCAATTATTAGTAGCTTGGCTTGGTTTTAAGAGCCAAAATTCTCTTCCTCAAACAATAAACTAATCAAAACAAGATTTCAACTGCACTAAGTTGTAGAGAATCAAATACACTTTGCAAAATACTAAACATGTCTAAAAGAAATATCCCTACTAGAAATTATCAATAGATGAAGTTTTAACTATAAACTTCCCTTTGAAACTTCATCCATCAATATTTTCAAACTATCAATGCAAATTAACTTTGGATTCTAAGATTGAATTTAAGGCTAATTATAATTTCTAAGTCAAATGTTTCACTCAAATTGGTCAACTAAATATAAACTTCATCTAAATCTAAACTAATCTAAGACTAAACTTTATTCTATATTATCTCTTTCAATGTTAATCTATTTTTTAAGTGTGGGTTAGATCTAAAATCTTTAAAATACCATATTTGATATTTGATTTTGACTTTAGAATACTCTTTAGTTGTCTTCAAAAGATTCCAATTAAGTACCTATTAATTCTTTATGGCTTTAAACTTCTGTTGTAGACTTATCGTTTTTTTTAAATTTAGTATTTTTTACTTGTCAAGTATAAAATTACCTTTTAAGAAAGCTAAGATACTTAAAGATTGAACTTTCCTAGTGAAAGTTAAAGACAGATGAAGTTTGCAGTGATCTAAAACTTCATCCACTAATTTTTATTAGCTCAAATTACCAAATTAATTTTTACTTTAAGTTTTGACCTCTGACTTTATTATAGATTCTAATATTATTTTTTAGATTCACTTGAATGAATATAATATTTTTTCATCCATTCTTACTACCAAACTTCATCCAAGCGTAACTTCTTTAATTGTTATCTTTTTTAAATTTTAAGATGTTTTCAGAAACCTCTAAAAATTACCTACTATAATATAAATTCAAAGTTAAAATCTACAATTCTGACTTCTAATTCTACTTTTTAATCCTGTGGAAAGACCAAAATTCAAATAGCAAGGTTAAATTCATACTTCCACGGTGGAAGACACCACAGTGTTGTCCTCTTGGATAATGATTGTGATTGTCTCATAGTCATAGTATCCATCTCCTTTTGTTTTTGATTTTTTGATGATTTTTTGCTTATTGCTTAAAATAAAAAGGATTACAAAAGAAATTGAAAGTCTAAAGCTATGTCTAAGGTTGTCTAATTTAACTATATTTTCTCCCTATTTTTTGTAGTATTCTATTTGAAATTTTTATGGTTTTTCAATAACTATAAGTAACCAAAGTTGTCACCTTTGACCTCTACTAAATTAATAACTACTTGAGAATCAAACTAAACAAGCCTCATAAACTATCTAAGCATCTAATTAATCTAACTAGAATATTTTTTAAAGCCACAAAAGGTTCTAAATCTAAATATCTTAAAATACTTCCTTGGTTAAACTCAAATTAAAGATTCAAACTAGTTTGCTAGTCTTAATTAATGGCACTTGATTCTTCTCATTTCTTCTTCTATTGAAACTCTTAGTTTGAGATTCACTCTTCCAATTGCTTGGTATTGTGGTTGTATTCTTTTCCTTCTTACACTTCTATAATGTTTGAATGGCAATTGTACATCTCTCCTTCTTCTTTTTTAAATTTCCTTGACCTTGACACCCCCACTCCCAATTGAACTACTGACCCTTGTTGTAAGAGTCTTGATCTTTGAACTTAAACATTGGATCCAATTGCAAGAGATTGAACCCTCAAACTCTGAATGCTAGATTGATGTAGAAGCTTGAGTCTCTCGCTTTGAACGCTTGACCCTAACAGGACCTGGTCAGAGCAACTTTCTTCCCAATACTCTACAGTTGGTCTCCAACTGGGAACCAGCTGAGGTACTTGCCTTGCTCCCGGTTCTTTCCTACGACATTATTAGTATAGGCTAGCTGACATTATTTGTATAGTAAAGTGGACTTTTGACTTTTGATTTTAAATAATAAAATTATAATACTGCACTTACATAGGGGTACTCAAAATAGCTGGTATTCTAAAGCTAACTAAATAACTCGTATTCTGAAAGCTACATCACAAAGTTTAGAACATACGGATTGTCAATGAGTTTCGTGTGGTTATTGTTATTTCATGGGTGCTCATGTTAATTTACAATTTATTGCATCGTTATGATGCATACAATTATTGCAAAGAATTGGCACTACTTTGTAATCAATATTAACTATGTGACTTCTATATATTAATCACAATTGCCAAAAGACACAAATTATGCACGGAAATTATTATCTTTGTCGTGCATTTTATGTGCATTGAAGTACATGGAAAATCCATGACAATAATGTCATTGCTATTTGTATTGCAATAACGCTTATTAAATGGTATCAATGTTCCAAAAAGTATTATCAATGTTCAATTGTTGATCACCATTCTAATTAACAATAACTTTTTTCTTAACTAAATTTCTTGCATTTTGGTTGTCAACACCTAATTAGTATACATTTTAATAAATTCTAGTTTACATCTTAATATTTTCACCAAATGATTGAATAGAATCCATTTTTACTGTAGCCATCAAATTTTAGTTTGAACTGAATCCATCAATAGGCCACCAAGAAACTTTGATGGCATAATGAAGGAATCACTTCATTGGCACTTGGTGAGAATGGAGGGAAGAGTGGTCTTTTTATATTGAAATTCATTCAATGAACACTTAAAGGATATGG
Organism: Pseudisothecium myosuroides; assembly: GCA_951799445.1. NCBI lineage: Eukaryota > Viridiplantae > Streptophyta > Bryopsida > Hypnales > Lembophyllaceae > Pseudisothecium > Pseudisothecium myosuroides. Next base: position 52,095,128 of record OX637287.1, on the reverse strand, counting down.
GATAACTTGAAGATGAGAACTTGACTGCTCATTGTCAAAACGTAGGAGTTGTGTTCAAAGTAGAAATTTAGACCTCAGTTTGGCATAGTAGAATAAAAAATTCTAAAATTTGAACTAAAGTTTGAATAACTTTAAACTTAGAACCAAAAATTGCACTGACTTTCATGAAATTGACATTTTTTTTGATGAAATTGAGAAAGAGAATTTATTTATTTATTTTTAGGGCCAATTATATTCATCATGAACTCTAGTCTTCAAACAAAAAAAAATTCTGATCCTAAAAACGCATTATACAATTGTAAAATATAAATTGAATTGTATTCCCCCATTCAACAAATGTTTCAAATGCAAGGGCATTAAGATATAACAATGGTCTATATTGCAACCTATACTCTTTCTACAATGGCTAATGCAATCCCATGCTCGCAATTCCCAAAATAAATTCACATATTGTGAGAACCAACATCATTTGCATGTTTGTCAAATTGTTTATATTTTAATTTCTATAAATGTCAATTTCCTTCAATTTTTGTGTACAACAATCTGAAATGATGTATACCAACATGCCAAGGCACAAAAAAAAATTGGAATTCTAAAAAAATATTGACAAAAGATTTAGTAATTTCAAATCATGGTGAATAAAACCGAGTTTTAGACATGGCTAACTTTGAAGTTATTTTTCTCTCAAAATTTTCCTTCAAATCACAACTAACTTTTCTTCAAACTTCCATAGTAACATGTAGAATGTTGTACACTACAACTTTCATATGTCCACTTTTGGAATTTCTCTATTGATGCTTATAGTATAGTTGTTTGAATGAAAACATTTCAGATTTGTACTCAGTTTTATTAGTGGCTATACATGAATGCAAAAAATGATTTTGATATATCATTTATATTAACTTTACAAATTCATAGCATATTCATATATGTTCAAAAAACTATCAATCTTTTGAAAATTTGTGATTTTCAATTGCCAATGTATTAAGGATAATTTAATGTATTGATTCCACCTCAAATTATACAAAATTGCTTAAAGTAACAAGAATAGGTGCCTCTACTTTAGTCGAAGGGGAAAAAAATATTTGCCAACACTACACAAGTCTCCTAGTTTGCAAGAGCAAAAAGAATCTTTTTCATTCTTTATACAATTTTTTCTATTTATAGAAAAAAATTACTATGCTAAAAAATCTAAAAACTAATGCAATTTTTATTAATAATTTTTTTAAATTTAATATGCATGATGCAATGTAAGTAAGTATAAACCTTCTAAATTAGGCCAATTAGAGATTTTTTTATAGGTCTTGTGAATGAATTTATATACCTTGGATAGATCCACTTTGCAAGGATTTTCTTACACCTCAAATTCCATTTCCATTTTGTGGTGGTAATTTTCAAAGTTCAAAACAATGTAAATTAATATATTGTGACAAAAATTGTTGTACATTAGTGTGCAATTGCAAAGGACTTCAAACTTTTTCATTCTTTTATTTATAAACCTCAAGACCTCAACCTCAAGCCTTCAAATAGACTCTATAGTGATAGAATCACTCAAAAAATAACAAATGGATTCTTATATTTTCATTTTTGTAAATTTTCTTTTCTATTCTTGTGCGTAATTTATTAAGAAATTGTTGTCCAACTAGAATTTATTGGAAATATATTATTTTCAGTGATTTAATAATTTAATAAATTTTAAAATATTTTAAAATATTTTTCCAAAAGATTTCAAATAATATTTTACTATTCCTAGCATTTCTTCCAAATGTAAAAAATTCAAGTGTTCCTTCACTCAACTTTAACTCCCTTAAGGAATAAAGATTAGGATTAGTTCATACATTAAAAATTGTGAAGCTGTATTAAAATGAAACTTACAAGACTAATATATAGAAGGTTTCCAAATGAAAGTTGTAGAATATAATTTAGAAATCATAAACGTACAATTGCACTAGAAAAAAAACTTGTTGAACTCAACACATGCTAGCTAATATTATTTTGTTTCCTATGACAAGAAACATCAAATTCAATTCTTTTTCATAAAATAATGTCAAGAAAATTATTTTTATTTTTTGGAATAGATTCAAGGATAGGAATTTTAATTTGTTGTGAATTTGTTAAAGTATATCTTCTTGAATTTAGAATTCAAATCCTTATCAAGTTGCAAGATCATAGTGCTAGAATTTCAAAAACAAAATTTATTAACTCTTTTCAAATGGTTAAGATTCAACTTTCAAGCTTTTTATTAGAAATTTTGTATTTCCTACAATTTGTGAAAAAATATATTTTTAAGAAATAAATTGAGAGTTTGAGACTAGAAGTATGTAAAAATTCAACAAAAAATTATTTCATATTTATTATTGAAAACTATCTAGTGAATTGAAAAACTATCTAGTGAAAGAGGTATAACAATATATGATTGACAAGAAACAATAAATTATTCATAATTTTGATATTACATAGAAAAGTGTCAATTATGAAGGTGGTAGTGTGTTAATAAGCAATCTATATCCTTTTTTTTAGTTAATTTTGCAAAAATCATTGAAATTTTTGTTCCAGAAAGAGTTTTGGATATTTGACTTGCAAATATAATTTCATATAACATTTATTTTATTAATCAAAATAGAATGGTTTCAAGATTTTTGTATTCTCTTAAACCTTGAAAAATAATAAGTTTAAAAAACTACATTACTTAAGTTGCATGCTTCGCCAATTGAAGAACTATGTAAGATTCATTGAAGTAACTTTTGAATTGTATATAAGAATTGTATAAAATTAAATGATCTTGTAGCTAGCATAAAATCTTATATTTACACTAGATTTCATAAAAACTTGACCAAAATGAAAATGGGCTCGAATTCAATTCAAGTTTCATTTTTGTATTTGGGATATAAAAGAGTAATGTATAAAGATGTGACGTACTTGAAAATAGAGTTGAAATTTTTATAGTTTCTATCTCATCCACCAATTTCTTAAAATATGTATAAAGATGCAACGTTTGGAAATAAATAACCGTCTCATATTATGTCTCTTGGACCCACATCCTATATGTTTTCTTATTCATAAATCTTCGCTATATGAAAATTGAGATGCGGTAGCAATGACTACTTTACTTCACCCTCATACCATAGCGACTCTCTTGTCGGCCATCATTGTTGTATTGGTTGCAATTGAAAATCATTTCCTTCCAAAAGAGTTTCAAACTTCTTTTGAGAGTCTTCCCATGATCCTTCTCAACCATTTGAATTACAATGTTTCTTGGTAACTTTTTGCATAATCTTCTTGGATTTGATAGTTGAATATCTATTTTTATTTCAATTTTTTATTTTGGATAATTATACTCCGAATTAGCTTTTGATGGCCTTATTAATTGATTTTTATATGTGCTTGATAGAAAAAAAAGATTCATACGTTCAATGTCTTATGCTTGGAAAAAAACAACCTATTTGCTTCTAATTTGTACTTTAGATATAAGGTTGCTACAAAATAGCTTGCAAATAGGGATAATTACAATCTAGTAATCTACTTTTTTGAAACCCTATGCAAAGCACTTTTAAGTTTCAAGAAAAATTTAAAATGAAAAAAATTATTTTGGTCACCAATGACATTGGAGCTAATTAAAATGATTATTGTGATTAACACTAGGAGTACACCATAAAATTAAAAACTAAAATAAATTTAAACTTGAGGTATTTTACATCCTTTGACAAAATGAATGAAAATTTAGATTCAAAATGTAGATGCTTGTTTTAAATATGACTAAATGAGTGACAATTGCATTACTTATACAAAATCATAGTTGTTTACACATAAATGACATAATCTATTATTTTTGGTCCATATATGAAAGGTCTCAACAGATACAATGCACAAAGTGGTGAATTTAGTTATTGAGATACTCATATATACCAAGTTTAGACTTGGTCTAAAATGTAATACTTAACAATAGTTCAAAGTGGATTACAAAATTGTGTACCATGTTAGTCCTAGAGGTCCAATTGCCACAACAAGAGACAATGAAGAAGATAGAATGGGACAAAGAGGCGCCACGGTTCTATGAGCTCAAGAATAGAATACAAGAATTTGGTGTCCCACATGATTGGTGTGTAGAAGTAATGCGAGGAAATCACTTCATATCCCCAGACGAAAATGTTGAAATATGTCAAGATCGAATTACTATGCGAGCTGCTCCAATATCAGGTAAGCTAGAATTTCAATTTATTTATACATTTTGCTAGTTTTAAAAAAAAAATCCATTTTAGTTCAACATATTGATTTAAAATCTTCAATCATACCTGATGAAAATGATATTAATCTATAAAATAGAACTAAAAGAAAATGATAATGAATAGATTAATTTGTAAGAAAAAATGTGTATTCTTATCTTGTAGATGATCCAATACTTGAAGAACAACATGAAGATCCACAATTTTCAAGATGGTTGAAGCAATTATTTGAAAAGGTAATTGGACATGTCGGACGAGTATTTTTGTGTGATACTTCAAAGCCAAATGAATTAGTATCTCCCATTGCAATAGAAAGATATGTAGGCACTGCAGGACTTATGGATGATCGAGGTGCCTCTCTTTGTGCTCTGCACACAATTTACGATTCTATTGAAAATCCCTCCCGTTACAAAATCCATATTATATATCCTAATTATCATCAAGGGCAACTTGCATTTGAAGCAAAGGTGAAAAATATGGACAACAATGTAGATATGTGTTTGTTAGAGCCTGCTAAACCTCTAAGAAAACCTTGGATGCCATTAACATATTTAGATCTTGCCACAGATGCAAGGGAAGGTGACTTTGTATATTGTTTCTTTTATCCTAAAGATCCTTCAAAGCACCAAACTATAGAGCTATTTGAAAAAATAATGAAGCCCGACAAGCCAACAAGAATTTGGAGAGCTTCTGCATCTTCATCTACACTAGCTGATCATCCAACAATCATATCAGGTAGTATATGCTTCTCAGAATGGATGCAAGGTGTAGCTTCTTACAATCACCTACCTGATTCCAATGGGGGTCTTCTTGTATCTCGTAGCGGCTGTGTGAAAGGCATTCATGTCAAGGCCTTTTCATGTGGAGAATTGCAAAACTTTCTTCAATCTAAAAATCTTGATGAGATGAAAATTGCTAAAAAGTTGAGCAAAACCATAAACACATATGCTCCATGGGAGACTCTTCCTGTGTTTGTTCCTCCTCATGGATTGGTAAGGATGCTTCAACTTCAAGGAGGGTTTGAGCTACTACAAGCTGCTTTGATGCAAAATAAGGAATTGATAAATGCAGATAAAAATGTAGATTCACAAATGTGTCCAAAGATTACTAAGAGGAAATGCCCCTTCAAGTTAAGAAAGAAATTGTTGCGTGAAAAGAAGCCTAGAAGATGATTGATTCGATAGATTATTTTCATACATATAAATTATCAATTCCTCTATAGATAGTTAGTGAACGCTACAATATGAAAGCTTAACACTTGATTTTATGAATAAAGTGTGATGAGCAACATTTTGTTCTTGGATGGTCAACAAACCATCTTTTATAGGTGTCTTGTACCAAAATAATTTTTGTTTTCTTTATTTTCCATTCTCTTCTAGTAATTGTTCTTTTGTCTACTATTTTTTCTACCATTCTTCTTGCTCTTCATGTCGTTTTTGTTAAAACTAATCCTCTAAAGTCTAAACTACAAAAATGTTATGACATAAAAAATTCACTATTAATACATTGTAGAATTCAATATGTACCTATTAGAGTTCAAATTGTTCTATGACCTACCTTTTCACCTAAAAAATTTATGTACACTTGAATTCTATAAAATACTTGATTGCATATCTATGAAAATGATAGTTTTATAAATTGACCTTTTAGTAGGATAAATAGCTAGCAATGTTGTATTATACATTTCAATACCATCATATAATTATTGTTGTTGTTTGGATCTTAGAAAGAGTTAAGTTTGGCATTCAAAGTGATATTTATTGAACAACATTCAACTAATAAAATGAAGCTTATAGATTCTAACTAGTAAAAGCCAATATTTTACAACTCTTTATATTTTATTTCATTTTCATTATAAAGAATTCAATAAATTATTGAAATCATACTTTTTCTATAAGTTTGATCATTTTCAATTCATCTCTTTAAAAAAAGTAATTAGTATTAATTATCATTTGAAATAATTAAAATTTTATTTAAAAAATTAATAACTTTCTATATTAGATTCATTCAAATAGTATTGAAAAAATTCAAACACCTAAGCCAATCTTGGCTATAAAAATCACCCCAGGCTAAATTCAACTCAAACACTATTGGCTTCAGTATGTAACGTATAAAGTTTTCATTTGCAATAATTATCCTACCAAAACTCCAATTTTCTAGTAATAGATTTTACTCATCTTCAAATAAATTTATTAGAATATTTTGTGATTGTAAGACACCAAATTTTTTAAATGCTTTTTATATTTAATGAAAACTCTATAGATATTCAAAAAAATATGAGCTTGGAATAATTATTTAGGTTGAAGATAATATTAATCAAAAATTAAAATTATTCATTTATAAAGTTCAAATTTTGCAACAATAACAATTATATAAAGAATAAAATTTTCATAAACATTTCATTAGTACTAAATTTTAATTGTAGAGATGAAATTTCTTTTATTGAAAATATTACTAAGTAGAAAATACTGAACAAAAATATGTGCAAAAAAATAATTTTACAAATTTTGAATTTATTTGGCATGTGATATTGAATTTAAAAAATACTCCTTTCAATGAAATTACAAAAATCAAATATAAAAACAAAAACATAATTTGGACATTGGTTCAATTGCTATAATTGGAACATCTACTTATAACACACACATAAATATAAATATATAAAATATGCACCCATTATATAGATATAGATATAGGTATAGATATAAATATATAGATATTATCCCCTAGAGTTCCATGACTATGTTTTCACCAAAAATGCTCAAAAATTGCCAAATTTTTGAAAAAAAGCTATTTTTGACACATTTAAGCATAGGATCTTATAGTATGCTGATTTGAGAACACGTGGTAAAAATTCAAAAAATTTCCATCATTTGGATTGCAAGATATAAGCAATCAAATTCAATGAAATCACTTTCTTGGACCTGCAAAAATATGATAGTTGCACTTTACAAGCTCACTTTTCTATTAAAAAATGTCCAAAATGGTAGTGCTTCTTTGGATTTTTTTTCCTAGAAAAATTGGCTACATGCTTGAAAAATTTTAGATCATTTGAAATTGTAAACATATAGGGAAAAAATAATAAGTAGAAAGAAGTAGAGAATGATTCAAAATAAAAAATTGTTAAGAATTTAGTTACGGAATTGAAAAATGCCAATCCCAATGGTTGCAATGTTGTAATGAACAATCTACATCCTATGATTTTTTTTTTTCCAAAAAAAATTGAAAATTGAGTAAGATAAGGACTTCAAAGTTTATTTTAGAGTAAAGAATCTATAATTGCCCGCAAATTAAAACTCCTCGTAACTTTTGATTCATTGATCGAAATGGAATGATTCAAAGCTTTCCATGTATATATAGCTCTAAAAAATCAATTAAAATTTTTTGTTTCTTAAAAAAGTGATTTTATTTGTCTGGTTTTTATTTGTCTAGTTTGCCCGGTTTGCCCGGCTAAAGAAAAAATAACATATTTGGCCATAACTTTTGACTCATATTTCTAAATGTCATAAAATTTAATGCATATGAAAGATATTCCTTCTCTAACCTTATACTAAAATTTCAACCTAAAATATACAAATCTCTAGTCACATGTACCGGTACAAGATTTTAAGTAATGACCTTTAAGGAGATTTTTAGCAAAATTTTACTTAAAATACATGTGTTTTAAGTAAAATTTTGTTGAAAATCTCCTTAAAGGTCATTACTTAAAAACTTGTGTCTAGGACTATACTTAAAAACTCACTTAAAACACCCCTTTCTCTTGTAGGTACCTGCCCAAAATTTCTAGTGTTGCCAAAAACCGCATGCTGGTCCTTTAGATAGACGTTATAGGATTGAAATGCTCTCTGTACTATTATGGATCAACAATTGAAAATTTTGGAATTTTGGAATGTTAGAGTTCAATATATAAATTATAAAGTTTGAAACATTTGTTTTTTAAATTATTATTTAATATTTATAATTTACAAATATTTTATTTAACCCCTGAATGCCCAAGGCCTGTTTTGAGCCTCTTGGAATTTGCTCTAAATTGAACAAAAAGCAAACATTTTGATAAGTTGAATCAATTTTTTTGAATTGTAACTGTACAAATTCGAACTAGACATGTTAGAGATCACATAGAAAAAGAAAACACAACAATATCATTTAAGGATTGAAAGATTATAATGTTTGATCATCAGGGTGTTAAAACTATGAAAATCTTTGAGCTCTCTTTTTGCATGTCAAATCTAAAAAGTTCAAGACCAAAAAAATATGAGGTTGAAGGGCCTAACAAATATAACCCCAATTAATTTATGACTTCTCAAAATCTACTCTACAATTTTTTTAAATTAATTTCTAGTGTGATTTTTTCTCCAAGATCTAGTGTATTTGAGGCTCATTTCCAAGAGCCCTCAACACTACGGAAAGTCAAGATTGCAATGGGTACCTTTGCACAAACTCTTGAATAGAAAAATCATAATCATTCATTTTCAAAATCGAATTTTTGATGCTAAAACTAGACTTCGAAAAGAATCTTTCAAAAATAAAAACTACTAAAAATAGAAATTTGGTAAGGTTTTATTTAACTTCAAAGTTTCTTTGACACCACATTTGGGTGCCTTGGGCATTTAGGGGTTAAACATTTCTAAAATTTAAAATTATTAATTTATCACTAGTTCTATCAAATTCTATACTAATTCAAAATTTAAAAATTCAAAATTAATTAATTATCTTTTGTCTATAATTTTTTTAATACTATTTAATTTAATTTTTATATTTGTAAGTTAAACTGTTAATAATTTAAAATTTAAAATTTAGATATCTTCATAACTACTAGTGTAGCCCTGTGCCATTGCCACACCCAAAACAAAAGTAAAAGTCATTTAAGAACCCAAAATAACTCAAAAACCCATAACTTTCCCTTCGTAGGTCCAAACGCCATGAAACAAAGCCCATGCACCCCTCCTCGCCCAGGGCTTTCCAACCGTACCAAAAACGTGACAAATTGATACATGGTTCAAAAGATACATGATTTACTAATTTTTAAGATCCAAAAATAACTCAAAAATCCATGCATCCCTCCTCGCCAAGGGCTTTCCGACGGTACCAAGAACGCGACCAAAATCAAAGTAAAAGTAATTTCTTAATTTTTTGATCCATAAATGCTTCGAAATTCAATAACTTCCTCACCGTAACTCCAAACGCAACAAAACCAAGCCCGTGCACCCCTCCCCACCGAGGGCTTTCCAATGGTACCAAGCACGCCGCCGGGGGACGCACGGTCCGGGAGATCTCGACGTGACAAACAAAACAAAACAAACAAAACAAAACAAACAACCTGTCTTAAGGTATGGATTACCAAAGTACACTTTTTCTGGTTCCCTCAGACAACAGCACCATGCAAACAACAATACAATAAAAATAAAATATTTCTTTTTCAAACCTTGATCACTACTCACACAAATTCCAAAACAATGTCTATGTCAAACTTCAATACCATTCCACTAACATAAGCAACAAGCTTCACCAACTCATGAACTTCACCTCTCTATCCCTATTTCTTAGCATTTTCATTTCAATGATTCCAACATTCCATCTCACACATTCCTCAATATTTGTAGCAGCATTTGAATCAAACAAAATACAATACAATTAAGGAAATCTTCAATTCCATATTAATTGTTAAGATTATAGACACAAATTTTAGGGAAAAAAATTTAGTCATGTGACTTTGAAATTTCTATTATTTTTATTTTGGCTTCATTCCATCATTTTGGTCATGACTTCAATTATAATTGTGGTGCCTCAAAGGTGAAGGTTGCAAAGTGGACCCTACATGTATCAATATAGAAACTCCAAGGTCACTTCAAATATTAGCTAAACCAGTTCCAATCTAAAAGACTGTCATTGTGAATTTCTCTTAGACCAATTATTTGATTTTCAATTTTTTTTTTCAAAAGCTTTGAACTTCTAGTACTATATACCCTCCAAATGCAACAAAAAAAAAAGTATTTCATCTGTTTTAAGTAAATTTTGTTGAAAATCTCCTTAAAGGTTATTACTTAAAAATCATATGTCTAGGACTATATTTAAAAACTCACTTAAAACACCCTTTCTCTTGTAGTGCAATGATTTATAGATTAGACGATATCTTATTCCACAAATAAAATTGGATTCAGAATTATTTATTTCCTTCCTACAAACTTTCCCTAAAATCATCCCAAAGTCATAATAACATCATCATTTGCATTTCAAGCTTCAAAGCTCAAGTACATCTACATTAATAACTATTATATTATATAATTTTTATAGCATTTAAATAATATTCAAATATCTTCTTTACATTAATCTTTGAATTTTTTGGCCATTTTGAAGGTGTTTTGTATCTCGATTTTGTAAGTTACAAAGGGTTGAAGCTCAAAGTATGATGAATCATTTTTATGCAAAATTAACCGTAGGATCTTGTTAAAAGCCAAGTCTTTATCATCTCTACAAAGTTTGGTTTCAATCAAAGTCATAGATTGGAAGATTATAATGTAAAAGTGAATGGTACTAAAGTAGAAGTACCTATTTCCGATAATTTAAGGGATTTAGTAGCAAATGATGAGCAATTTAAGGTGCAAGAAATTTTTCCCATGTAAAAAGATAAGAAATATGTGGATTCCCAAATTTTTGTAATTTTATTTCCAAAATCAAAGTCACTATGAATTTTGGGAGCCAAAAGTTGTCCGGGACTAATAGCCAATATCTAGAGTCTTCCAATTTCGATCATCTAAAAAACTGCTTTCCGCTCACTATTTCCTATTTTCTTTTTCATTACTTGGGACATGTGTCATAATCTTATTAGTCCCAACCTTGAAAAAACACATTCCAAGCTTTTTAGCCTTGGTTGGAAATAGTACCTCCTATAGGTTGACTATGGATCATGATCAACTATGGGTGCATTTACCTTACAAGGAAATCAATATTTTGGAGTAGTCGAAATTGTGCTTTGATTGGCTCTTTGGGACACATAACATTTTGAAAAGTTGGCATCCTACGCTCATTCTCAAGGTAACCAAGGTCCACATGCATAGAAACAAGTCTTGTATTTTTAAGACTAAAAATGAGTGAGAAAGTGGTCTTGCAATAGTGACCACTTCATTGTTAAAAATTATGAAAGAAATAGAAGATTTGTCACAAATATGGGGCTAAATTCAAGATCGAACATGGTAGAATGAAGGAACACAAGAAAAGACACACAATAGGAATTTTTTTAATGAAAAACTGCCCAAATCGAAGTGCAAAATGTGTATTTAACCCCTAAAGGACCAAAGAATTGTTTAGATTTTCAAAATTGTGAAGATCTATTATAAAATGCAACTTAGAATGATATTTTAATAATGACTCTCAAACAATAATTGTAAAATATGATTTATAGATCACATCCATACGTACGGTTAGATCAACAATTACTCAAACCAGTATTTTACAATAAAATTTGAAACTAAAAATTGAAAATTCCTTCTAAAATCAATTGTAGATTGAATATTGATGATTCTTATAAGATTTTTTTTCTATGAGTTCAAAATGCTAAGTTCTAATCATAGTGATTTTTAAAGATTTTTATTTTATTTTTTTTATTCAAGTCATTTTTGAAGGGTCATTTTTTGAACTAAAAAAGTTACTTTTTGAGGCTTAACCTATAGATACCCTCTGAATTATAAAATATTTGTAAAGCAAAATCTATATTGTACAAATGTTAAAGAACTAATACAAGAATCTTCAAAAAATTGATGGATGAAAAAATGCATTTTGGTGAATTTGGAATGTGTTTTTATTCATTTGTTGTTCAAAATCTGCACTTATGGTCCTTTAGGGGTTAAATGACTCTTTGTACCCACTAACTAGGCAAAGTGAAAAAAAGGGTTAAGGCAATGCCGCTCCAAGTCTAATTTACTATTGGGCAACTCATAGAAAGTATCATGAACGATCTACCCCTTTAGAATTCCAAGCCACCCGTTGCTTCTAAAAGCGTACCAAAAGTCTCCAACTACCTCTCACACATCCCAAAGGTTGGGCCCAACCCTGCTACTAAGGTAGAGCCATCCATAACCGACCGAATAAATAATTCCGATATGATCTAAAGTTGTGAAGGTAAAACAAATATTTGTCAGAGGTACATCAATAGAAATGACACAGATTGCAAAAAAATAAGTAATTTAATTGCTTGAACTAAATTATTATGAATTTTGGGAGGCAAGAAGTACTCCAAACCCATGGCTAATGTCTAAACTCTTCTAATTCTGATCATTCAAAAACTTTTTTCCTAATCATTATTTCCTACTCCCTTTCTCACAACTTGGAACATATGCCATGTATTTATTAGTTCCAACCTTGAAAAGGAAAAAAAAAAATTCTAAGCTTGGTCAAAAACTGGTCAAAAATACGTGCAACTATAGGTCGAGAATGGATCAATGGTCAAAAGCGGTACAATTTAGACCCTACCTACCTATGAACACATGCCTCCACCTCATTGGCCAAAGTTTCCTAAAGCAATGATTCTTTACTACAATCCCTAGACCACCCATGCTTTGGAAAATTTTGTAAATTCAATAGTGACTCTTCTAAATCTAAAAATACCACTAGATAGGTTGATTCTCTTGAAAATGAGTGCAAGTTCAAGTGACTCTTTACATTCCTAAGTTTAGAAACGGACGTTCTAAAAATGGATCAACCCACTTTGGATCACTGAAAAATTTAAGGATTAAATATCTCATACAAATTATTGTATTATGCTCTTTTAATTGTATATAAATGTTTTACTTGTAATATACCAATTATAACAAACCTTATCACGCTTCCCCAATACGTACTATTTTGTTCCACTTGCTTGTAACTAACCAATATTCTTACATTTACTCGACTACGTACAGAGTGAGTTTTGCAATTGAGTATGTCCACTTCCACTTCTATTCCTAGTAAGGTAAGCACACCTATTATGGAATCACAAAAAATTAGCAGGGAAAAAAAGTCATATCCAAGCACAGGTTGCTCAACATTGCAGGTCGCTTCTAGTATCTAAAAACTGCACCTTCTGAAACAGCAAGAACCCGCCGGACTTAGAAAATACATTTTGATCAGGGTCAATTGAAAATATTCCAAAACTGCTGCATACAAAGACAGTCCAGACCTCAGATGGTTGGAAAATGAATCAGATTTGAACTCGATATGGCTATCTCATATCAACCTGCATATGAGCTTGATTATGGACCCTCCACTTCATCCACCAGTATAGAAGTACTAGGCGTAATACCAATATCTGCCAGCGTCTCCATGTCATTATCCAATGACATAGGCAAAGGTGACTCCTGCACCACAAGCAAGTTCCCAATTACTACATGACATGGCGGATATCTTGACATTCGCTTCATTTACTCATGAAGCTGGAGATCTTGAATTAAATAGCATTCATTTGCCATAAATTACCCATTTCTATCCACAAAATAAAACTCCTGCTGAAAAATTTCTCACCTACATAATTTGACTGGAAAATAGATGAGAAATGTTACCAAGTCTCTGTAATATAGGCGCTGGCATATGCTCTTGAGCTTGAAAAGAGATTCACACACAATCTTCAACCTACCAACCTGAATCTCATAGCACCTCGATGTCAGCACACACAATGTACCTTTGTTGCTTAATTCAATCAAAGATATCAAATGACTAGACCAGAACTTACAATCAAGGCACCAACTTGCGCAGGAACACAACTACGTAATACCGCCAATTCTCACGGACTATATTTCTTCCAAATCAGTATTGTTCGATGGCAAGAATGCAACAGGATTCAACAGAAGCACATGCGGCAGAAAAACTCAAGTGACAAAAAAATCTCGTATTATACAAAGAAAGCAACCAGATAAGGAGTGTGACTGTAGATGGAGCCCTCATATGCAACGAGCACCAAAGCCCAGTAAGTTAACACTGCCTTAGTAACTCGTCACTAATGGATTCAAATTTAGCAAAGCCGACAAAACGGAAAAGCTTGATAAGTTCACAAATATCGCTAAAATTAGGCGTGGGACCTCATCATATACGACTTCTTTATTGTTTGCATGCCCCACTCTCGATATTAGCTAGGTGAAACTAGTATATTCTCTTCAGGATTGACGATTCTTTTCAATAATTCCAAATCGGTGTGACGAAATCAATTTGGCCAAAAGATCAGTTAATTCGTAGCGGCTCTGCACGAACTGCAGTGTATACTACTGAAGTTTGAAATCTTGCTTACAGAAAAATCCCAGAAAAAAGAAGTTCAACAGAGTGATTCCTACCGTGGTTGAGCTTGGGAGCTTCTTCACAATAGGAGCTTTTTCCCCAACTGAAGCAGCTACACACACGAGGTTCACAGCTGGTTGTCCACATACCCCACGTCACGTTACAAGACGGAACAATTATGTGCTCTTTCCAAATATCATAAAAGTCTTACAAAGAATGGTTCTCTTTCAACATTTCAAGCATATGCAAGTATGAGGCCACAAAAAAAATTGTTCACTTTTCCAAAAAGAGGAATTTGGAACTGTACACATCGACAACAAAATAAACTTAAATGACTTCGTCAAACAACTAGGTGGTAATACCTCCATACCCTTCAGGTTCTATTTCACAATTATATCAAGTAAAGTAACACAGATACTGAAATGTGATCTTGGCGAAAAATAGAACTTGTAGATGATTACCGAGCATTTCCGTGAACAGTTACCAAATAATTACGCTTCGGTCATTACTGCCAAAGAAACGATCAAATATAGCATACCATATTTCCGCCGAATCCATGGTACTGTCCACTCAAAACATCATTAATGATTCAAGAATTCAGGGGAAGCACTTACAAAGCAAGGAACTGGACATCTTCTGTGTAGCCCCAAGAGACCCTCCTCTCTGTAGGTCCAATGGGATATCATGCAATACTCGTAGATGTTCAAAGCTGTACATTACCAGGTTAATTCGTTAGTTACTTTGTATTTTGGATGTTGGAAACTCCAGAATTTTCCAATAACCCGTTCCAGAACTTTGCAGAAACAATAGTGCCAATGAATGATCGATCAGTCAACCATAGAAGAAGAAGAAGAAGAAGAAGGGTAACTCCGGTCTGAAAGACCGGCATGAATGAAGCGTCTGTTGGGAATGACTCAAGTCATATATATTACCGGGGATAGCACTTGTAAATGTCACTAACACTAGTCATTTGCATATTCGTAAGCAGTTGTCGCACATATCTGTTTCAAAATGCAGACATTCATTCAAGAGAGGAAAAAGTTAATATCAAAGTACGATAAGTTTACTTTGAAGCATCGACCTCATCGTATGTTCAAGGACAATCGCTAAACGTGGGATAAGCCAGAGTGCAGACAAAAGGAACACGCAAAATGACAGGATTTGAACATCTTCTAGGCGTTACCGAGGAGAATGCTACATTCTTGGTACTTTTCCTCCATGATCCATGCTCTCTTTCATAGTTTACAAACAGACCTAGAAACCCTTCAGGTCTCCACCATCTCAACATATAAAAATACACTTGAAAACAATGAATGAACATCCTAATGCCTCACAAGTCTGTACCTTATTTCAGAATCTCGTCTCTCTCTTGGTCTCACCTACAAAATAGCCAACCCAACGTCTATAAGAAGAGCCATCTGTAACCCTCTCCAAGAAAGCCAAAAACATGAAAAGACGTTCTCTGCTATACGCCCCCAAAGTAAGTCCCATGTGTCCTTATTCTAACATCGTCACAGAACACGTGAAACTTAAAAGTGAATTATTGAGAAATATTCCCAGTAGAAAATCATATATATACATCCAAACATTAAAAATTGGAGATCAAATTGGTGAATCAAACGAATACCTGGCTGCCATTCAAGCTGGTTAGCTTTCCAATACGAGCCACAATCATGAACCGCGCTGCAATTCCTGTGTCAGTAATAAAATTATCTGATAGACGTACCTCCTGCACCAGGAAGGAAACACGAAACTATTAAACCATCTCTTCAAGGCAGGAATACAATCAGATCTTCAGTGGTACGAGCGAAGAAAACATCACTGTGCTCAAATATCTCCCCAATACTTAGAAGAAAGTAGAGACTAAAACCATCATCCACGTTAATTTTTCTTTGGATACAAAGCCAAAGCCAAAGCTAAAGCCAAAGCGTAACTTAATTTTTGGATATTGAAAACAAAAAATATTGCCACAGTAATAAATAGATATCCATACTCTCACAAGCCGGATAATGAGTGTCCCATTTACACGATATAGGAAAAAGTAATTCTGGTAAACATTTCCGTTTGAGATTAGAAAGCAACTGAGAACATCCAAACGACAAAGGAAATAGGAAACGGGTCAAAGCTTTGCTCCCTGCGTCAACAGAACAAATGTGTATTTGAGAATAGGGAAAAGTCCGGATGAAAGGCAGAGACCTGGAGGGATGGAAACCGATCGAGAGCGTCTATTGAGGGCCAGTCTGATATTTGATTTCGACCTGCGCCCCCAAAAAACACCTTTGTAAGGAATTTCTTTTGAGGGTTTCCATACTTCCTAAAAGGACTATTCAAACAATATCTCACATCTTCACCATTTCTTTTTAAGATATTGAAGCTTAAAGACTCTGTACTTTGACTTATAGAAGCATATAGTAGCACGCAATGATAAAGTGCAATAGAACGACATGAATAAGGCATACACACAAGTGTTTGTAAATAAATAAATAACCGAAACGGAAATGGTAAACACAAAGTGAAGCCATAAACACGAACCTAGAAGAAGGCAGCGCAAATGTGGAAAAGGCAGAAGAGACCGATCTTCTTCGTTCATTCCAAGAGCATCATCACTTTTACTTAATGGATCAGGATAAAAGATCTGTCGGAGCTTGTTCCCATTCACATTTAACTGCTCCAAGCTGCATATTAACAAGTCAAAGATATGAACTCCATAAGAACATGTCAACACCCAAATAAACACTAATTTCGTGTTAAATCACATCAGCACAAGCAAGATGATAGTACGCACCTTTTCAATCGAGAAAGCTTTAAGAGCTCATCCCAGCTATCAAACTGGTTCTCATCAAGATTCAGTAATCGAAGGGACTCAAAGCCGTGAACAAAAAGCCCGTCCCGCTTAGAAGATACTGAGTCAACCTACCCAACCAAACTTCAGGTCATCAATGCTGTAAAAAATCCACCACAAGTGGACATAAAACAAATAGCACATTTCCGATAGAGATCATAGGCAAACTACCTCAATCGTTTGCATATCATTGCGACAAAGGGAAAGCTCCTGGATGCAGGAAAGGGATGCTTTCAATACATCCACCTGCGCAGAGAAATATGCCCTTCAATCGATACAATCAATGATGGTATTTTCCAGGTATTCGGAGAACTCAAATAGAGTATAATTACCTGAGAGCAAAGCAATGCTTGCTTGCTCAGCAAGTTTCCTAACATTCTAGAAACTCTAAAAATAAAATTCATACTCCAGAAAACTCCTTTAGCAGAACATCAACATACCTGCCTCCATTTCAAGGAGCAATTGTTGAGGATGAGTGTTGTCAAATTTGAGATTGCGGGTAAAAGGTCTACGGGATGATGAGCTATACGACTGCTGCTGAGGTCTAGCAATTGTAGAGCTGGTAATTCTTCACAGATACGAGCAACCTCCTGCAAAGAGCTTCATAGTCCTTAAATTTGTGGGCACTTTTGACATGTTTTCTTAGATAGATTCCGAATATTTTCCATCTTGGCCTATTCTAAAGGAAAAAGCAGAGTCACATGTAGGTGTCTAACACAATACAAGGTTCAGAATTCGATACTCACATGCCAATCAGGCAGAAGGTTGCCAGTAAGATCAAGTTCATGAATGTCTGCACACTCATAGATACCTTCCTCAGAAACCAATAAAGCACGGCAGAAAACCACACAATGAGCCCCTCCCCCTCTCCCTCCCAAACTCTCTCTCGCCCTCTGGGGATAAACCCCGACAAGCCAAGAAACAGAAAACATGGAAGTGATAAGGCTCAAAATGGGAAGTGGTAGTAAGCGTACTAGGACAGGCGGCCCTGAGTTGTCCGTGAGGTCCAGTAGAGCACACCCCTGCATAGATGAGCGTCGCAACTTGGAGGTTTTCAAGGTGTCTCTGCCGCTCCTCAACCTCCGCCTTTCCGACAAGCTCTACAGAGACCCGCTGCTGGCGTACGGACATCACATACATGTCATCTGCACGTATCCGAGGCAATTCACTTCAATTAAATCCCGAAAATGCACGTGGTGGTTCTTCTACCTTCTCTTAGTGAACACTTTAAAATCCTCTCCGTCCAGCAAACAAAGATATTGAACACAGATCCAGAAGATGCAGCTAAGCTGGATTAGAAAGCGGACCGATAACCATACTTCCACTGAAAACAATGAACAGGATTACTTGTACATTCTTCTGGTTTAGTAGTGATTCACCCTCAATCTCTTCAATCTCTTCTCAACATGAAGAGTCTCCTTGAGAGCGAATGCAGCAAGCCTTCGAAATTGTCGATTCACAAGGAAACAGATCCTAGGCACTGTGCAAGCAGCATGCGAAAAATAGAATTAGATGCAGAAAAAGGTCGCACCTTGATCCGATTCAGGAGCTGTGGCGGTCTTATATCGGAAAGAGAGAGCCTCGAGCAAGGAAACCCCTGCGCTCAAGTTCCTTGGTCTCACAAGAGACCCCGAAACTCCATCTTTCGTCTCAAAGTAGCGCACACCATTCACAGATCCATCATGCCGTCCATGTTCCGCATTATCCCATTCCACTCCTACCCAGGCGCCTTCGTGGCCGTGCACGGGTCCCACGTATTGAACTGTACCCGTCTGAGGTCCCTTCCCCGCATTGATCATACACACTCGCTGACCCACGCGGAAATCCGCATCCTCCTTCATAGCTGTCCGAGGCATTTCAAGAGACAAATCTTCCAAACGGGAGGGAGGGAGGGAGGGAGGGAGGAACTTGTTCGGTTCGAAGAACGCAGCGTAAGCTAGTCCGACAACGTCCTGACAATCTATAGAGTCACATTGCCCGTGTGATGCGATTCCATGAGCGACGCATCATCCAGTGCCACGTGACTTACAACCAGGAAGAAGCCAGGTACGGGACGGCCCAAACACGAACCTCCACCCCAAACGCCTCTGCTTTCGCTGCAGCAGACTAGAGAGCTAATCCAGCAAGCGCCCTCCACGGCGCCATGATAGCTGCACCTCGGACATGGAATCCCGGTCTCCGGCCTCTTCTCCGCCTTGTGGCGTGACAGGAAGAGCACACCAGAGCCTGCTCCTCCAAGGAAGAAGATGGCCATGAAGAGAGCAATGAAGCAAGGACAGTTCAAGGGAGAGAAAGCAAACCCTAACTTTGGCCATTGCAGGAATTATTATTCTCGCCCATTCATCCTTTAGCTTACTTTCATTCATTACTGCAACTGCCCTGTACCGACTTCAGGACGCCACTGCCCTGATTCCCTTCGGATGGCCCGTAGTAGAGCATCCCCACCCGCCTTGCATTTCGGATGACTTTTTCATTGAGGCCTAGCAAAACTGCCCCACCGGGCTTGCATTTTGGATGACTGGTAGCACCAATCGGCCTACAAACTGATTCTGGCTGTTGAAGTAGTAGTTAACTCAGAGTTAGAATAGTAATTAACCCAACTACTTCTATCCAGATGACTGTACTCCCAGTGCTACTACGGGATGACAAACAGTGGATGATTAAAAATAGAACGATCTACTAGTCACCTTGTATAATTAGACACCTAGTCTGAATATATATATACTATCATCTTCTCGGGATGTGGGGTAAAGGTATTCTCTTGTTTATATTTGTGTTGATTGTTATGCTTAGAGCTTGTGCCTTCACCACAGTCTGTGCCTTCACCACACGTTAGTTGTTACTTTTATCTCTCTGTCACAACACGTTATCAGCACGATAGCTAGTCTCTTTTCCTCTGAGTTCAATTGCCTTTTGCCCTTTCTTTTGTTTTTGCAATTAGACTTGTAAGACCATGGCTGCATCAACCTCGAAGAGTCCGCCAGAGAAGAAGAAGGCTCCACGCTTGCAACCGTTGCTATTTGGACCATTGGAGGCTGACGGCAACAACTATATGAGGTGGAACATCGATGCCAAGACACACATGACTGCGGAGGGGTAGGAAGGCACCCTGATTTCTCCAATACCGGAGGGCGTATCAACTGCAACAAAAAGTTGGGCGTTGGTTCTTCTCCAAAGACACTTGGACACTGCACTCCAGGAGCAATACATCCAGGTTGATGATCCGGCAGAACTATGGAAGCAGCTCACAGCCAGGTTCCAACATGAGAAAACTATTTTTCTCCCGCAAGCACGCAACGATTGGGTGGCGCTTCGAGTCTTGGATTTCACCAGCTTGGTTTCCTTCAATGCCGAGCTGCACCGAATAGTTGCTCAACTGCGCATGTGTGGGGAGACTATCACCGAACGGGAGCTAATTGATAAGACTCTCCAAACTTTTCCCTCTGCTTCTGCCTTGTTAGCTCAGCAATATCGCAACATGAGGTTTACAACACACTCGGAACTAATGTCCTACTTGCTACTAGCCGAAAAGGAACAACATGTGCTCTTGAAGAATGAAGAACGCAAACCGGCCAGGGAGGTGAACACCACGGAGCTACCGACCAGGAGACCACGGGGCAACCAGAAGTTGAAGCGACAGCAGCCCAACCGACCATACCCCCCAAAATCAAATGATAAGTCATCTGATCACAACTCTTCTAGCTTCCAATCTAGGTTAGAATCTCGCAATTGCCACAAGTGTGGACGCTCTGGTCACTTGCAACGAAATTGTTGGTCCACCGAATGTAGCAAGTGTGGTCGTTTTGGTCATGCATCTAAGGATTGTCGAACCGGTAAATGTCAAAAGTGTGGTCGATCAGGCCATGTGTCACAAAGTTGTAGGGCCGGTGAGTATATTGTTGAAATGTACAAGGAGCTACAACAGCTTAGGAAGGGTCAAAGAGAGTCTCACTCCCTAGATGCTCCATCTCTAGATGGAACTGACCCCGAAAACTACATGACGATCACGTCAGTTTATAACACATCTAGCAAGTCAGAGGCAAATGAGGACATAGTCCTGATTGATAGTGGATCCACTCACACGATCCTTAGGGATCCAAAGTACTTTGAATTTTCGAGACATGGTTCCGAAGCCTGGCAGACCTGTGAACTGAGCACAGTAGCTGGAAGACGGACTTTAAAGTTCCGTGAGGGCCAGGCACGTGTCACACTGCCTGGAGGCGCCACCCTCATTTGTGACCATGCCATGTATGCGCCGGAGGCTAATCGAAGCCTGATCAGCTTTCGAGACCTCCGGGCAAATGGTATTCATGTCCTGACCTCGATCAAGGACGGTAAGGAGACACTTGACCTTTGGCAAGAGCAAATTTGCCTTGCCACCGCACAATGCGGAGCAAGTGGCCTGTATGAGCTTGTAATCTCCCGTCTGCCTAGCGAACGTAAAACTGTTCCACCTAGTGGAAGCTCTTCATACTCAGTGATCGCTCCAAATAAGACCAGTTTGTGGCATGGACGCATAGGTCACCCAGGAGCTACGATGTTCAAGAGGATGTTACCCCTGCTTACGGGACATGAGGTTTGTACCAGCGATGCAAACAAGGTTGGAGCGTGTGATGCCTGTGTCCAAGGAAAGCTGATTTTAAAGCCTTCACGTTGGAAGTTGCCAAGCGAGCTTCCACCTCCGCTCCAACGACTTCAAGGTGACATCTGTGGCCCCATCACTCCTGCATCAGGACCCTTCAGAAATTTCAGATGCACCAAGCTAGTCCTCTTTCCGCTCCCATGATGGGACGAAGTCGAACTCTGGATGACCCCTACTGTCCTTGCGAGGAGGAGGAGGAGTTTCCTGACAAAACCCGGTACCTCGCAGCAGTAGGAGCTCTCAACCACTTGTCTACATATACTAGGCCTGACATTTCTTTTGCTACAAGTGTCTTAGCTCGTCATAGCCAAAGACCGGCAGCTCGTCATTGGAATGGTGTTAAACATTTGTTCCGATACCTCCGGGGGACAGAAGACTTGGGACTTTGTTATACCAAAAAGAAGACCTCAGATATCACAGGTTATGCTGATGCAGGATTCAAATCCGATGAGAGTACTGGGAAATCACAAACTGGATACATATTTTTGAAGAATAACTCCCCAATTTCGTGGAAGTCAGTGAAGCAAACAGTTACTGCTACTTCCTCAAATCACTCTGAACTTATTGCTTTCCATGAGGCAACCCGGGAAGCAGTATGGTTGAGGAACATAAACAAGATCATCATGGAGCAGTGCGAGATTACTCGAGACTTCAAGCCGATTATCATCTTTGAAGACAACGCTGCATGTATAGCTCAAGTGGCATCTGGTTTTATCAAAACTGACCGCACCAAACACATTCCTCCACATATATTTGTGTTCACTCAAGATCTCATTCAATCCGGGCAAATAGAAGTCAAGAAGATAGAATCAGCACACAACATTGCGGACATGTTGACCAAAGCTCTTCCAGCCTATACTCATAGGAGATTAGTACAAGAGGCCGGCATGCGTTTGTTGCATGAGATAGTTCCTCAGTAGAAGTTACACTCTTTTCTGTCTGTAGGATTTTTCCTAATTTAGGTTTTCATCACAGATCAGTTTTTAATGAGGTAACTATTGATCGAGGAGGAGTGTTGAAGTAGTAGTTAACTCAGAGTTAGAATAGTAATTAACCCAACTACTTCTATCCAGATGACTGTACTCCCAGTGCTACTACGGGATGACAAACAGTGGATGATTAAAAATAGAACGATCTACTAGTCACCTTGTATAATTAGACACCTAGTCTGAATATATATATACTATCATCTTCTCGGGATGTGGGGTAGAGGTATTCTCTTGTTTATATTTGTGTTGATTGTTATGCTTAGAGCTTGTGCCTTCACCACAGTCTGTGCCTTCACCACACGTTAGTTGTTACTTTTATCTCTCTGTCACAACATTGGCTAGCAAATGGGGGTCATTTTGTAGGCGGAGCTTGGCCTGTTAAGAGCCCGTTGCCATTGAGGCTGGACCTCTGATTCCTGGAAGGGGCCAGGACCCAAAGTCGGAGAAGAGCACGGTTCCCGTTGGCCTCCATTGCCAGCTGGACCTCCAGGAACTGGATGCTCTCAAATATTTTTGGAAATGATGAGCCCCTATAGCCAACCTATAGCAGTAACTTGAAGTTGATGGATTGGCAATTCCTGAGAGAAGTGGATTGAGAGAAGTGAGCAAGAAGCTTCTGGATCCATAAACTGAACCCAATTCTGATGGGCGACTTTGTTTTTACCCACAATTGGGAGGGTCCGGCTCACCCTCTAGGGGCCTCCAGCTTTGTGAAGCCTCTTTTCATGGACTGGAGCCTGGAAGGCTGACTGGAGGTCCAGGTTCACCATCCAGGGGCTATGGCAAGCTTTTGGCTGGCCAAGACCTGGCCGTCCAGCCCGGCAATGGCAACGGGCTCTAATAAACCGAGTTGAAGAGCTTACGACATATTGTACAGCGTTAACATCACACCTTCCCTGAAAGTGATTGGGAGTGACACTAAAGTCTACAGTGCATGGGCCCAGGTGCATCGGTCTTCACGCACATCTATAAGAGCTGCATAAATCTGATTGGCAGTTCTTGGCTTGTTAACAAGGCACTGGTGGGGTGGGCCATTCCACCCAGTTTGCAAAAGTGGATGGCCAGGGCATTTCGCCAGCCAAATTCCACCCGCATTTTGCAAGCCGAGTGGGGATGCTCTAAGGTAACTACTGTACTAATGTGCCCTTGTGTTGTTGCCACAATCAAAATAAAAGCAAAGGAACATAGATTACTTGTGGCTAAATATGAATTAGAGCAAATGCAATGTAAAGCTATTTCTCGACACAAAAACCTCCTTAATCAAATACGTTATGAATATTTTTTAAAGTCGTCATTTAATTTCAAAAATAATTTTTTATACACAAAGGAGTGCAAAGGGCTTTGTTGCAATGGGAGAGGTTGCATTCTTGAAGCAAATAAAAAGTGCTATGCACGAAGGAGTGCAAGGGCCTTGCGGTCTCAAGACATTTGGACACATAATGTAAAAGTTACATTTTTTCCAAATTAAAAAGTAATTTAATTTAATTTTCCAATCCATATAAAACTTTGAAATTCAATAACTTTGATTCCAAAGGTCCAAACGCCACGAAACAAAGTCCGTGCACCCCTCCTTACCAAGAGCTTTCAAGTAGTACCAAGAGCGCCGTTGAACGCCTCATGGTTTGTTACATCTCAACATAATAGAAGTACATTTTAGGCAAGAATCTAGACTGTGTAGTTTTAGATAGCAATTGAAATCAAAGGTGCTAGTATGTGAGCATGAAAATGCGAGCATGTGAGCTTTGAGCATATATATAAATAGATATACTACAAACATTGAAAGTGTTTTTTTAATGTAAACACCTATAGTATAGGTACCTATATCATAGTTACACTATAATCATAGAAGGTTTCTATAATATAAACACCTATAATATAGGTGTCTAGTCTTTTAGGCTCATATGCTGATGCTTCTAGACTCACATAATAGCAATCTTCCCTCCTTACCTTACATGTATTAGTGGATGGGCAAACTTTACAAGGAGTGCTACAAGTCCAAGTGAACAATTGTACTTTCATGCAAACCTTGCAGGTGGAGAAGGATACAATAAGAATTTCACATGTATTGATTCCCTCAAGGTTGACCACTCTTGACCAATGGTATTGTTCACCAATATCAGTGAAACATAAAACTCTTGCTTTTCTGCTTACTGATGGTCGGCAAAACAATTGGTAGAGCCTATTCTGTCTTATTACTTCAATTAGCACAGATCACCAGACCGGGCTAGCATATAAGGAGATCCTTTGTAAACACTAGTTTGTCCTATTAGTACATGTAACACAAAATTACCAAAGTCATAGTATTGGTTGAGCTATTTGTAAAACAAATAAGTTAGTGTAATGTACGTTCAATCTTCACACAAATGAATTTTTGAAGTGACACTAGTTTTTTCATTGATATGAATCCCCCTTTTACAAATAGAACAAATTAACTAACTATTAATTAGATATACACAATGACAAAAAAAATTGAGTACAATTTGGAAACGTTTCCATTCAAACAACCATATCATAAGCAAGAATGGACAAAGTCCAAAAGTGGATATACCAAAGTTTTAGCATGTAACATACTACAAGTTAAGATGGAAGTTTGAAGAAAAAATTAGTTGTGATTTGAAAGAAAATCAATTTCAAAATTAGCCATGACTAAAATTCAATTTTGTTCAACATGATTTGGAATTATTTTTTCTTTTGTCAATTTTTTCTTAAAACTCCGAAAAAACTTTTTGTGTCATGCTGATATACATCATTTCACATTGTTGTACACAAAAATTGAAGGAAATTGACATTTATAGAATTTAAAATACCAATAGTTTGACAGACATACAAATGATGTTGGTTCTCACAATGTTTGAATTTTTTTTGGAATTGAGAGCATGGAATAGCATTAGCCATTGTAGAGAGAATGTAGGTTGCAATATGGACCATTATTACATCTTAATGCCCTTGCATTTGAAATATTTGTTGAATTGGACAATGCATTTGATTCATATTTTGTAGCCATATAATGCATTTTTAAATTCAATTTTTCAGTCCTAAGACTAGAGTTTATTAATTATGCAAATAATTGATCCAAAAAAATTCAAAAAAATCAAATTATCATTGTCAATATTGTAGAAAAACTACAAATTTGATGAAGGTCAGTGTAATTTTTGGCAATTTTCAACAATCTTGACAAAGATTTGGACTATCCCAGTCCTCAAGGAGTTAATAGAAATTACCCTATTATCATAAAATGTCACATTTTGCCTTTTGTTTGATATTTTCCATTCTATATTCTAATATGCATTTGAATATTCAACTTGCATTTATTTTGGAATGACAGCAAGGTATAGCTTACCTTATCAAAAAAATCCTATGGTCATATTTAACAAAAAAGTAATGATGATGCAGAATATGGCATTGCTTCAAGGAAGAGTGATTTGAAATTGTTTTTTTGCTTGAAACAACCAAGGACTTTTGGGCGATATTTCACTTGTGACCAGAAGAGAAAGTTTGAATGAAATAGAAGATGAAGCCCATCATGGATTCATTTGATTAGAATTTTGCATTTCATGTTATATTTCATTCAACCTTCTTCTTTTGGTCACAAGTTTTATCTAAAACAATTGCATTACCTTGGATTAGGGCTTTTTTTTCTGGCAAAATTTCGCCAGATTCTGCCAAAACTGACCACTGCGGCTCTGTCCCTCCAAAAATTGGCCTGTGCAGTGAAGCCAGAGGGAGGAACACGGGTCCAAAAAAAAAGCCCTGCCTTGGATGGTGCTCAAAATTAAATTAAAATTGCAACTAGTCTAATGCGTTGCATCCCATTTTTTTTTAATATAACTTTTGAAGTTGAATGAACTCATCATCAACTTTCAAGCTTTGTATTTCTTATTCTATTCAACTAGTGTTTGAAGTAATTGCCAAAAATTGTAAAAATTATAATTTTAAAGGGTTCAAATGTTATAGTTGGCAATCTATATCATTTGTTTTGTTTTCTTCCCTAAAAATATTAACCCCGAAAGGCCCAAGGTCTTTTCTCTGCCAAAAAACACTCAAAACTGCCATTTTTAAAGCAAGGAGTAAAAAAAATTGAAAAATGTTCCTTTTGCACATCTAACCATAGGATCTTACACCTAACTAGTATGAGAATGTGTGGAAATTTTTTTAGAATTTTTGACCACTTAGATTGCAAGATATCTGCATTTAAAGTGAAAAAAACAAGTTATTCAGTACATTGCTCGCCTAGAATTTTTGACTTTAAACATTTTTAACTTAAAATTTTTGCACTACAAAGTTTTGAGCTTTAAATCTTTATAGTGGAGAATTGAATTGAAAGTCTAGGAAAAATTTAAAAATTCAAAAAAAAATTTAATGATAAAAATTAATTATCATTCTTAAAAAATTATTAAGTAGCATTAGAAAGAATTTGGGCCCTCTAAAGGGCCACGAGTTTGCATAAGTTCTCTACAAGTTTTGCGCAATTCCTGACTGCTAGAACTGCACCACCGTAGCAGGGTGACATGGCCGAACTTCGGCCACTTCAAATTTTCAATTTTTTTTTTTTTAATTTCTTAAAATGAGATTTGAATTTTTTTTTTCCCAAAAATAAAATTTTCTGACAACCCATACCACTGTTCACAGCATGGGGACAGATTGGCTGAAACGGCCCTTGCTTGTCCCCAAATCCCTACTAATGAAGTAGATACAAGATAGAAGGAAAATCTAAAATATTCATATATTTTAGATGGAATTAAAATGAACCAATCCCAATAGTGAGATTGTTCTAGCAAGTAAAATAAACCATGCAAAAAAAAAATTTAAAAATTTAAAAAAATTGCATTAAGAAATGAATCCTACAAGTTATTTTTTTCAAGAAGATGCTCTAACTGCCCGAAAAACAAGAATATCCATAACTTTCTCATACAAATCCAAATGAATGGATCAAAACTTTCCAGATAGACAAAAGTATAATCTATGAAAAAAATATAAAAAATACAAAATTCAAATTTTTGCAAATTTTTTTTTGCTGCCCAGGCTGCCCCCCGTCCCCTGTTCTGAGTTTATTTGGTCATAATTGTTGTTCCCAGGCACTGATTGTAAAAAAAATTATATTCTCACAAAGCTTATCAATTTTTCTATCTTTGAAAAAAGTTTTAAAAAATCACAACAAAAGTTCAGCCCGTAGGTACCTGCCCAAAATCCCATTTGTCCCCCAAAGGGACAATGGGCCTTTAGGGGTTAATATATATTTGTATTCATAAAGAACTTTAAATCATATTTTTGTGAAGCAATGGCATAATTGCGAGTAGAATTGAAAGATGTCACATCTTCATATCATCAATATAATAAATTAAAGTAATTCAAAGCTTTTTTGGTACACATTATTTATAAAATCAAATCCAAGTCTTAAATTTAAAAAGAGGCAAAAAAATTTT
The DNA here is from genome assembly GCA_951799445.1 of Pseudisothecium myosuroides. NCBI lineage: Eukaryota > Viridiplantae > Streptophyta > Bryopsida > Hypnales > Lembophyllaceae > Pseudisothecium > Pseudisothecium myosuroides. The sequence continues at coordinate 52,066,767 of OX637287.1, read as the reverse complement.
AGTACCTATATTGCCTAAGATTAAGTCTAAACTAGAGAAACTTTATAATTTCTTCAATGATTATTGTAATCACACAAAACAAAGCTTAATACAAAGAAAATGCCATGAATAGGAGTTGCATTGTATATATAAAAAATACATCAATAATCTAGAGTCATGAGAAGTTTGCCAAAAATGATAAAATCCATTTTGGTTAGTAAAAGATACTTCAAAGAAACCATTGAGATCATGATGATTTTCTCTTGCTCAATATAAGGATCAAGCATAGCATTGGTTTTAGAAGAGTACACTTCTATGTCCATGCACATAACCATAGGCCTTGGAATATCTACATTACCTACATATTATATGGACTTCTAACTGCAAATATATTCTAGACATGTAGAACACATTCCAAAATTAAAACTGGCATCCACTTGCATGTTAATAATTTATCCATCCCACCCCATATTACACCATCAATGATAATAAACATTTCTTTTGTTTTTCTATCATCCTCAATTTCTCATAAACCGTGGTACAATATCCTACTATCAAAATAGACATTTTATACCAATATTTAACCCCTAAAGGTTTTTGACTTTGTTTTCACCAAAACCGCTCCAAAACTGTCATTTCAAGTACAAGTACCAAATTTTAGAAAAAAAATCATTTTGGGACACATGTAACAGTAGGATCTTGTATTACACTGGTTTAAGAAGATGTAGAAAAAAAATTCAAAAACTTCCACCAATGCATGTGGATTGCAAGATATTAGCGTTTGAATTGACAAAAATCCTTATTTTGTCCCTGCAAAAAGATAGGCAGCTGCCATTCACAATGCCACATTTGTATGAATTTTTTTTCTAAAATAGTGGTTATCCTTTGGATTTGTTTTTCAAAGCAAGTTAGCTACATGCTTGAAAATTTTCAAATCATTTGGAATTGTATAACATATAGGAAAAAAACAGTAAGTAGAAATAAGTACATTATGCTTCAAAATACAAAATTGTGAAGAATTTAGTTATGGAATTGAAAAATGCCAATCCCAATGGTTGATTTGTTATAATAAACAATCTACATCCAATATTTTTATTTTTTTTCAAAATATATAAAATTGAGTTGAATAAAGGACTTCAAAGTTTATTTTAGAGTAGAGCTCCTATGATTGCCCTCAAACTAAGACTCTTCATAACTTTCATCTCATTAATCAAAATGGAATGATTCAAAACTTTCCACGTATATATAAATGTATAAACCAATTTCAAATTTTTATTTTTTTAAAAAGTGATTCTTAAAGAATTTTTTTGAGCTGCCCGGACTGCCCACCGGCAAACGCGGAAAATTACATATTATACAATAACTTTTTAGCTACTCTTTGGATACATCTTGTGTAAAAATTTCAAAGAAAAAAAATAAAAATTCTGTTCGTAGTGAGCTACCCAAAATTGCTATGTTGCCAAAAAAATGGTGTTTGGTCCTTTAGGGATTAATTAAAGTTGAGTAATCAAATTCGATAGATGCTAAAAATAAAAATATTCTCTCAAAATCTATATTTTTTTAATATGATTTTCCTAAAATTTTGGCTTTTTTCTAAAAATTATTTTTTGTCGACCCTAATAGTTAGGTACAATATTCATCTTTACACGATGATTGAGAAGTGCTCCAAAATCATATGCTTGTAAAAGTAATACTTGAAAAATCTTTTGTCACCCTTGAGGTATGATCTCGACAAAATGGGTTACGAAAGATTTCAATAGGGCCGGCTTGGAGATAATGAAAATCAAGTGTGCATTTTGATACATAAGTTTGCAATTAGTTGAATGCAATATACAGACTTCACTAGGATTCTCATACAATTTTCAAAGTCTGTAGAATAAACTCATCACCGACTTCTAATCTCCGCATCTTTTATTGTATATCTCCAATGTTTAAATTCATTAGAAAAATTTACTCCCAAAAGTTACAATTAGTTGAGATTGACATAGTGTTTTTTCTTTGACCTCCAATAACCCTAAATGTTTTTTACTATGTTTTTTGGTAAACTGCCATTTCTAACACAAGTAACAAATTTTAGGAAAAAAAATATTTTTTGGACCTATGTAACCATAGAATCTTGTAGTACGTTGGTTTGAGATGATGTAGAAAAAATTTCAGAAATTTTCCCGACCAATGCATGTGGATTGCAAGATATTAGCGTTTGAATTGACAAAAATCATTTTTTGTCCTTGCCAAAAATTGGGCAATTGCACTTCACAAGGTCACATTTATATCAAAAAATGTCTAAAATGGTGGTTACTCTTTGGATTCATTCTTCAACGCAAGTTTGCTACATGCTTGAAAAATTTCAAATCATTTGGAATTGTATAACATATGGGAAAAAATAGTAAATAGAAAGAAGTAGAGAATGATTCAAAATCCTAAATTGTTAAGAATTTGGTTATGAAATTGAAAAATGCCAATCCCAATGGTTGTAATGTTGTAATAAACAATCTACACCCAGTGTTTTATTTTTTTCAAAAATATATAAAATTGAGTTAAATAAAGGACTTCAAAGTTTATTTTAGAGTAGAGATTCCATAACTACCCTCAAACTAAGACTCCTCATAACTTTCATCTCATTAATCAAAATTGAATAAATCCACGTATATATAGATCTAGAAAATCAATTTCAAATTTTGTTTTTTAAAGAATTTTTTTGAGCAGCCCAAGTTGTCTGCTAAGCAATGAAAATGATATATCATACAATAACTTTTTAACCATGTAGTCAAAAGTTATAAAAATTGTTGAGGCTTAAAGCTATTCCTTGGGCACATGTTGTGTGAAAATTAAAATAAAAAGAATAAAAATTGATTTATAGTGAGTTGCCCAAAATTGCTAAGCCGTTGCCAAAAAACAGTGTTTGGGCATTTAGGAGATAAGTAAATGATTTATTAAATTCACTTACTTATTGGAGGTCAAAGGAACAACCAAAAGCATGGAAACTTGAGTTGAATTTAGAGCAATTTAGCTATACTCAATAGGATAATTCTAATATTGTAAAATTTATCCAGCTTGTCTATAGCTCAATACCAATGTTATATCTTGGTATCAACATCACAAAGAGTCACAATAGGCAATAGGGGAGCTTCAACTCCACAAGTTTGTTGAACTCTACATGACAACAAATGAGTGGTTCCATTTACAAACTCACTGAACTTTTTTCTCCATTCAAAATGGTGGATACAAAAGTTGAACGCGTTTGCTAAACTCCTGAGTCTTGACCCCTACTTACTTAAGCTTACTATAATCCTAAAATTGGCTAAGCTTACCATCCATTTCGTAGACTCTAAAGAAGGGCCACAGTGAATTGACCCCTCAATCCTCCAACCAAGCTAAGGGTATATATGAAAAATTGTTGCCTATTTTGTACTTGATTAATTTTGCATTTCTTCACCACTCCTTGCTAATTTGAGGGCTCTCATTCCAAATATGAATTCAAAATTTTCAAATATTTATTATAAATGGAAGATAAAAAAATCCAATGTTTTCTCCAAAGATAAAATCCAAGGAATGAAGGGTCAATTTACCCTGATCCCAAAGAGAAGTGGAGCATTAGGCAAAAAAGAAGAATAAGGTGAATTAAATAAGCAACCTATTTACACTTTCATGTCAATTACGCCTTTTATAATGAAATTGTATACAAAAAATACATAAGGTCTGAATTGAAATTTGGTTGGTAATAGTCATTTTTACTTTAACCATGTAATGATGTAGCAGCCTAAAAGTGTCCAACGGATGGCAATAAATCCTTTTATACAAGACAAAAGTGCATATGTTCATCCTTGGAGTTTTGTGTAAAAAGGGGAAGTCTTGTATAGGAATTTGACCTCCAATGAGTGTTCTTGGGTTTTTTAACCCTTAAAAGACTAGGTGTATGTGAGAATAACTCTTGTTTTCTTGAATAGCTCTTGTAACATGCATAATTCATCATTTGTGTCGAATAATTTTGATGATCACTACCATTGAAATGAAAGAAAATTCATATAGCTTTCCTATGAATAAAAGAGTGATTAAATCGCGCAATTTTTGAAAAATGCCATTGTGGACAAGATTGAAGATAGATGTTTGATTAGACGGTAATTTGTACATATGCTAAAATCAAAATGCTCAAAAGTACTCCAAAAGCTTCTTTTTTTCCACGAGTACATATCATGATGATTTTGATGTGTAATTTTATTCAGATCATTTTGAAGTGTAAAAAAAAAGATATGAGGATTTGAAAAGATGGCCCAAAGCACCTTCTCTATTCTCCAAATTTTGTATAGTCAATCATTTTTTGATTAAATTGCACTGACGAATTCATTACAAAAATCGTCTAGGGTTTCTTTATTGTTCATGGATTGTTAGTGAGATTCACATTCCAAATTTCCTACAAATGTAGTACAGAAGCCATATAGTGGCCTTATGGTTCTTTAGAAGTTAAGCAAGTGATTCACATGGTACCCAAAAGGTTGATTTCTATAGTGACCATCCCAATGTTCCAGGGGTAACTGTATATTGCTCTATTGACCAATAGATGACTTTGAGAGGGTTTGCAAAATGAAATAAATGCATTTTTTCATCCAATTTTTTGTGGGAAGTGCTTCAATTTATTTTTCAAGAATAGTGTTGAATATTACCTCATTGTGGTATTTTTGACTTCTCTACATAAAAAATGCTTGATCCATGGATATCTTCTAGGTCTTAGCTCTTATGTAAATTTGAGCCTTGTTACTTGAAGATCACGAACACACTTTACTCTTTCCATTGGGGCCATTTTCAAAGCAAATGGATAAGTACAATTTTTTAAATCTCAAATCGAGTGAAATTGACAAACTTTGCTCAATACTAGAAAATCAAGTAAAATTAGTAAGCTTTATACTTCCACTAATGGTGCATATATGCCTTTGAAGACCTCTCAAAAAACAAATATTTACTATTTTTTTAGTGAAAAATGAAAGCTTCCACTAGTTAAACTTCAAATTGCATGTAAAATTTTTAGAATGATCAATAGGAATTTAAGTGCCCTCCCTCCCACGAGCTAAAATTTTGGAGCAACCATATATAGTTGCTTAGGCATTTAGGGGTTAAGCTAATGAAATAAACTTAATGAAGTGAGGCTTCTACTCCAATTTGAAAAATTGAAAAATATTTCAAATTGAATATTTGATTGCAATTTAAACTTTGGGTCTAATACCACGGTGTGTTATTTTTCTAATTATAAATATATATGGTAAATATTTTTACTCTATGATATTCCAAACTATTATGTACATGCATGGAGAGAATCTCACATCTTTTGAAAGTATATTTTGCATTTTGAAATGAGTTTTCTTTACATTTTCCTTAAAAAATTCACCGTAATTTCAAAATTTCACCAAAACATCTGAAATTAATACGACTTATTGAAGGCATCTGATTTCATCTCTGATAAATAGGTATACCAAATTTCAATCTTAAATAGTAAAAAATGAACACAAACCATACCGATACAAAATGCAAGGATTTTGAGGTTCAAATCCATGCCACAGTTGAATCCGCAGTCGTAGGCCCATTCTTTTGGAGTTAACCCCTGAAGGACCATAAGGCCACCACGTGGCTTTTGCAACTACATTTGTAAAAAATTGATATGTTAACCTCAATTTGTGAACAACAAAGAGACCCTAGATGATTTTTTCGATGAATCCGTTGGTGCAATCCAATTGAGAAATGGTCAAGTATGCGCTTTTTGGTGAATTTTTTGAGAATAGAGAAGACGCTTTGGGCCGTCACTTCACATACTCATATCTTTTTTTCTACACCTCAAAATTATTTGAAAAAAATCACACATCTACATCATGATGATATGTACCCATGAAAAGAAAGAAATCAGAGTTTTTGGAGCACTTGAGCATTCCCATTTCAGCATTCCCATTTCAGCATACGGTATGTAGAAAGTATATATTGCCTAACCAAACATCTTTCATCAATCTTGTCAACAGTGGAATTTTCTCAAAAATTGTGTGATTTCATCGATTTTTTTTCTATTGGAAAGCTACATAAGTCTTCTTTCATTTCAACGGTGATGATCATCAATTTCATTTCAAATGAGGAATTATACTTGTTGCAAGAGCTAGTCAAGAAAACAAGAGTCACGTCAAGTGGAGCTCAGGAAGACAAGGACAGTCACATGGTGGACATGCAGCCGTCTCTCCCGTTTCCGAGTTCCGACTCTGCCCTCGCATGACATATGTTATTGGCTCCCGCCTGCATGTTTGCTCTCTAACGTAGCTTAGCTTCGCTTTCTCGCCGGCCTTCTTGGCACAGCTCGGCCCTCATGGAGTCGAGCATCATTACGAAATGTAGGGAAGTAGGAACTTCTGTCCTCTTGCTCAAGCAGACAAGGTACCCACGCATGTGCACAGCATGCTCATCCAAGAAATGAGGTTGCCTTACTGATTCGACGTTGGAATATTGGTTACATTGATATGAAGATGCCAAGCATTTTGGTCATGCCAATATTGGAGATCTGCCACTCTGCTCTGAGCATCGGGAGATCGAGCTTGAATTGGATGAGAATTTTATCGCCAGGCCTTTTGAGAAAAGGGCTTAGGACTTCGGAGGAACTGAATTGCGTCTTTTGGTCACACGCTTACGTTGATTCTGAATCACAAATGTTTCTGCCAAAGAAGGCCGCAGCAACTCCATCGTAAGTTATTGCTGGCAGTGGACCGTAGTCGTAACAGATATGCTCCAAAGAAACATTATCCGCCACGAAATGTGAAGTGGAGATTTCAGGTGGGTTTTTTGAGTATTGGGTCTCCATCTGAAAAGTCTTCGGGAAGAATGGTTCATCCCCCAGGATTGCTTCTCTGCCTTTCTGGTTGTCTGAATTCTTTTGGTGTGGGGTTTGAGGGGAGCCCATGGTTGTGATTTCGGAGCACAAGATTTCTTGAAGTTTGCATAGTATTGAATTTAAAAAAATAATGACCCTGCGTAGGGTTGACATCTGGCATCCACAATCCCACATAATTAATTAATGCTCCAGTATCTTGGAATGCACATCTTGGCACTATTCACCACCATCCACCACAAAATAATGCTTGGCGCACATTAATATAACACTCCAATTCAAACTTCCTTTTCCAAATTCTTAGTGAAGATGGACACACAGATTTTTACAGATTGTAAGTACCCGAACCAACTTGGGACACTCAACAGAAACTACTGAAGGTGGAAAACAAAATCAAAATCTGCCAATGCAAGAATAAACTTCAGGAAAAAGAGGAGATGCTACCATTATTGTACATGCATACAAGGTTACAGAATGATGTTCAACAGAGAAATCTGAGGTTCTAATCAGACAGTGACAATTTAATTCTATTTAAAAGAACTGTACACAGCGAGCACTCACTAGACACAGAAGCAACTAACACCACTAACACACCAGTGAGCACACAAATTGCTGTGAAGCAGGCCACAGAAGCGGTATCTGCTAGGTTTCCAGCAGGGACCATCCAATGAAGCTTCTGAAACCCTGTTGCAACCGTTGCATTCCCTGATACAACCCGATTCCAGCTGCAACGGGGAAAATTAACCTCAAATCCGCAGATTAGGCACAAACATGTCGGCCATGCGGACGCGCAATTTGCTGCGTCTGTCTACAGAAAAGGGTCTGCACAAGAACGTCACTTCAGTATGTTACTACATGACGGATAATAATCCAGTAGCAATGCTTAAGCTAACACAGGCAACCCGAAGGCAGCTTCTATCTCCCCCACGCAGAATTCAGCCATATCAGGCTTCCACGTCAAATCAGCTAAAAATTACTGGCCTGCCCTCATAAGTAAGCAGCTTCAACTCCATATAATTTACCTGATAAATTTCCCCAATAGCGACAACCACCTAAAACGTAAAACCTAACAAGAGCGGCAAAAATCTTGCAGGAGCAAAACAAATGACTAGATCCCAAAATCATGCTGAGTATACATATATCTGCTTCTATCAACACTATGAAGGGAAAAAAATATCACCTGCCAGGTAATGAGCATGAATTGGAACCGCCACCTGAGGTTGCAGAATTGACTTCGGGGCAATACTGAAAATGAGATCGACCATGGCAGGTGGACATTCAAAACCACCCAAGACGGACGAAGTGACGGACAGTAGATAAATCAAGGCTGAAGGACAATAAACCTAACAAACAACAGCAATAACAAGGCAATCTATGACCACAAAAGCGAATCGGCCTCGTACTTCTAGGTCCCTCGGCTCATAACAACGAAATTCTCCAACACCGTCTCCAACCAATTAAGGGAATAAGAATCGACACAACCTTAACTGTACAGAACAGTGGCCATGCCGACCTACGAAACATAACGACAATGGAGAAAGAGAAGTAAGACCCGCCAAAGAAAAGCACAAAGCGAGGGCGAGAGAATTGACCATCCAGGTGGTCATGTCCAATACACCAATTTACATGTTGCATCAGCCTTCAAGATATCCGCCAAGAGAGCCCAATCAAAACTTGCTAACACATAAGTCACAGCCAAAACCAAACGTTTTGACCCCACCCAATAAGGTGCGTGCAGGCTAGCCCCCCGGATCAGTCCCACCGGTTTCCATCAAGCAAGGCAAGGCGATCCCTTGAGCTCGGGAAAAGAGAGATGGAGAGAAAAAGAGACAGAGACAGAGGGACGGAGAGAGTCTCCTAGCTTTTACCACCACTATCCCCCAAGGCATTGCTGGACACGCCAGCGCCGCCGCCCGCACCCACTCCCACTCCCCCACCCGCAGCAGAAGCGTTGCCTGCTGCGGAGGAGCTGCCAATCGCCGAATCCATGCTACCTCGCATCATCCGCGGGTGCCCGCTCAGCCCGTCCCCGTAGGAAACCGCCTCCAGGGACACGGACCCTTCCAGCGGAGCATCCGACGACGACGAGGGCGCCAGCGTCGTCGGCGACGAACCGATCGGGTACGGAGCCACAGGCATGTCCGACAGGGACGAGGCGGAGGGGCTGTAAGTCAAGCCACCTACTAAGGGGTGATCGAATTTGCACGTGGGGCCGAATTTGCAGATCCCGTACCGCGTGTAGAATGAGCAAGGAGGAGCTCCCTGCAATCCACCACACACCCGTCCCACCAGCGTCAAACTTCCTCCACCCCAGCGGCAGCCCCAGCAGCACTGAATCCTCTCCTTCACCAAAGCAGCTAGCCACCGCATCATCGCAGTCCACACAATGCAGCACAATACAGCAGCAGCAGCAGCATTCCACTTCCAAGCAAGCAGGGAAAAAGGCGCGGCACTTACAGGGCGCAGAGGAAGGCCGATGGGGCTCAAATGGCAAGTCGGCGAAGGCGTCGCTCGATCCTTGGGGTGGTGGTATCTGCACGTCGTGCCGAACTTGCAGTCCCCAGTTTTCATGTAGTACTGGCACTCCGGTTGCCCGGGCCGCTCAGGAAACAGCGTGTCCTTCTGCCCCCCGAGAGACTGGGTCTGGTGAGCCGGAACACCCATCGCCGACGACCCCTGCATGTACGGCGCATAGCTCGACATCTGCTCTCCCTGCGGCCCGCCTCCGTACACGTACCCATGCTGCTGGCCTTCTGGCGGCCCTACCGGTCCTTGCTGCACCATGCCACACACCCGCCACTGTCAGCGCTCCGCAAACACATAGGTGTGTATGAACACATCCACTCCTCCTACCTCGATTAGACTGCACGATGACAGCCTTCTACTCTCATCGGCACGTAATCCTGTCCACTGGGTACACAGGTCCGCTGGTCCGTCCCATCAGGCTCGAGCTCGTCGCTCGCACATCCCATCTCAATAAGCACACAGTTTGGCAACAATGCATTCATTCATTCATTATACTGAACAAGCCCAGCCCGCGACACGGTACAAACACTGTTCCACCCTATTAGCACCGCCTATCCTGTCACTCCAGCTGTCATTTCGACAGCGACCCCTGCGTCATCAAAATTTAGCGAAGTGGAGATGATTGGTGAAACTACGAACTCGTTGAACGAATAGTTCGCGTCAATCTGGTCAACCCGTCGAAGTTGTACGAGTTGACAGAGTGTCTGCCTGCCGGAGACAGGCAACCCCAGTCATCACACCACCCGGAGGAGAATCCGATCACGACACACGGAGCGCAACGCTGGAACTACGGTCCCTACAGAACCTGCTCGCATGCAGCTCCTTGCGAACGGACTAGCAGAACACGCTTGCAACCACGGCCAACTGCAATCCAAAACCCTCACTCTCACTCTCTTCCGCCCTCCCTCAATTCCAATGTCCCATCGACCCACTTACTTGGTACGTGTTCCATCCGGGCATCGACATTAGTCCCTGCGGTAATGGGATCACTGGACCGTAACTCGAAGGGCCCTGGAGGCGAGGAGGCAGATAAGGAGATCTCTGCATAGGCCATGAAGGAACTCCCGCTGGATAAGCTTGAGGGGCTGCAGCAGAAGATGGACCACCGCCACCACTCGTGTACTGTGGCAGCGACATCAGCGCCCCCACGGTCGCAGGCTGTGGATGATGGAATTTACAGGTTACTCCATACTTGCACGACCCTGTCCGCATGTAATACGCACACTCCTTCTCCCCCTACACCAATTTAACATTCATACAACGACATGGCTCTTAGTAAAGGCTCGGCCCTTCCTTCCAGGCTTCCCTTCGCTCAGCAATTCCACCCATACAACTCCAATTCATACGCCTTCCACATGTTCTCAGCATTTCTAGCCTACGCAATGACCAACCCTCAAGCCCACGGTACGACTCAAGCAGGCCAAGTGCAGACACACAACATCCCCAACGTAAGCGAATGCGGCCAGCCCACCCAGCAAAAGATCTCATTCAGTTTTAGGGCTTCCAACCTGTCTCAATGGAAGACCTAACACATTCAAATGTACACGACCGGTGGATCCGGCTTTCTCTCGGGGATGATGGTACTTGCACGTCGCTCCAAACTTGCAGGTCCCCGTCTTCAAATAATACTGAACACATCGCACAACAATACACAACTGTCAACGACCGCCTTCCTCATTCCTTCGCCGCGGCAGCATCTCCACGGCGAAAAGGGGGCCCGCCTGTCGATCGCCGAATCCGCATCGCCCACCGACCCACCCACCCTAGTTACTGGACCGACCCGTGAGGAAAACCTCGCAGACTCGGCATCGGAACCTCAATTCAATTGCTGCAAAGGACCGCACTTCAAAATCGAGGAGCTCAATTCTCAGCATATGACGCACGGGAGGCATGTACATTTGTCTCCGCAGCAATCAGAGGACATGGCGCCCATTCAGGAGCCATGGCTCAGTGGCGGGCAGGCACCCTGGGATTCTTCTTATTACTATTGTGGTTATTAGCATTCGCACTTCACACTCAGATTGCACGACCAACTCCCCCACGAGCAAGAATCCACCACCCAGGTGTCGTCCCCAACATTCACAATAGAAGAAAGGCTACTCCGACCCAGACCCTGGACAACGAAGCTGCGGCAGGCTCACGCCGCATCCGCTGTTCACTACCACCGGCACTCTGGTCAACGGGGATCCGGTAATTTACCTGGCATTCTGGCTGACCCAGCCTTTCGGGATACTCGCCCTTGCCCCGCGCCACTGCGGCTGCCTGCACACACACCGCACACCATCAACACCACGCGCCTGTTGTTCACGGCACTATTCTCATCCACTGCGCTGCACAGAATTAGGTCTCTGCGCCGTCCCTGCCACTCACACCTATGCACGGCACGGCACAGAATCCTACCAGTTTGCGATTCGGAGGATGATTGAACCGGCAAGTCATCCCGAACCCGCACAATCCCGTGCGCATGTAGTACACGCAATCCGGCTCGCCCGGCCGTTCGGGGTACGACCCCTGCCCTCCATCCATGCCCTCCGGCCCCTGCATCGCTGTCGGCCACACGGCTTCTGCAACGCCCACGGCCCAAACCAACACCAGCAGATGCAACAACGTCAGTGTCCCATTCCCGGCATTGGATGCATCGCAGCTCACCACCACGCCATCGCCACTCCTACCCTACGACGGCGGCTAGACGTGGCGCGAGTACAATCCTGTCACTTTCACTCGGACATTTCGATTGCAAAGCTACAATCGTCCACATGCCTAAGATTGATTCTCAACCCTGCCTGCCGTGGACAGTCGGACACGGACAAACAGTTCGAAAATTGCTCTGGGCAGATACTTCTCGCGCCAGCCACCATCACAGAGCCGGAGTCCAACCCACATTGCTGTGTGGGCAGCGCAGAGATCTACACCAGCCGACAATACAATTGACGGGTAGAAAGCCGCGGGCGTCGCAGCAATCGGCCGCGGACGACGAACCCACGACGAAACTCCGAGCTGCAGCTCACTGGCCTCCTCGACGAGGGACGAGATCTAGACACTCTCATCGACAGTCGACACACTTTAAGACCACGCAATTCATCAATTGACGCGACGGAGCTCCGCCAACACTCTCTGCGAACGGAATCCGACGCTTCCCTACCGCGATGGGCAGAATTTGAGCTCCCACATGCAAAATCAAAGTTCCGCCAGATGCCAATTCGCTCTCTCCCGATCCAATTGCACCGCACCGATGCGAACCGCATCGGACCCAGACGCCGAATTGCGCATCGGAAGCCGGTCAGGCGTCGTCGTTGCGTACTCTTGCCGCGGGCGCCACCCGCCTAGACGTCCTGCATCGCCACTAGCTAGGCTATCCCCCACCCACCCAGCAAATCGCGAAATTGGCACTACCTTCTGAAGCCGAGTCCGCCCCGGCTGCGTCCAAGCCGCCCCCAGGTGGCGATCGCTGAGCAGCCAGGCCATGGCGCTGCCAGTCGTCGTAGAATGGGAGGCTGGCCGCACCCCCAGATACGATGTTGGAGGCCGGCGATGATTCTTCAGGGCCTGCAAAGGAGGAAGGCGCCCCTTTGGCTGGCGCATAGTATTCCATCTAGCATGCCCGCTCGGGATGGCGTGATGCCCACCCCTGGCTAGCTCGCGCACGGCCCCCTCGAAATCGACCGCCGCGCCACAGGCAGACCAGACGCCGGGGCGGGCTTCGTTGCAGTCTTCTTCCGGGAGGAGGAGCGGAAGCTGGAAACGTGTCGGGGGGAGGCAGGCAGGGGACGATGAAATAGGGTGGGAGGAGCAAGGGTGGTGCACTGGTGCTTGGGGGAATGGAGGGGAGGGGAATGGCTATGGCGGATGGTGCTGGACGGAGGCTCATTCAGTAGTCGCGCCTTGCTTGTGAGCGGGCGAGCAAGGGCTGCACCAGACTCGTTGGAGTCGTCTCCTGTCAGAGGACGACGACGACGACGACGACGACGACGACGCTACTCGAGCAGTGACTGAGTAGTCGACTATTCTAATGTAATGTAATGTAGTAAGTGGCGTCCGTCGTGTAGAAGGGCGGGCAGGGGTAGAATCCTCATCACCAGGGAAGTGGCATTGGCCGGTGGCGTTCCTGGGTGCAGACGAGTCTGTGGTCCTGCAGCCACGGGGTTCATTGCTTTGCTTGCTTGGGACAGCAGCAGCAGCATCCCTGCCTGCCCCTTCAGTTGTCTCGCTCTCTTCGCTTCCCTTTCGCTTCCCTGGCTGCCCTGCCTGGCCTTTTCCTTTCCTTGTACCCCACCAACGTCATCCCTGCCTTCAGTTCCCCTCCCAGCCCTTGGTCGGACCGAAAGCTAGGATCCTCGCCCTTCAGTTGCCTTCACTTCCTCCCTGGTCGTCCCGGCACCCTCCCGTCCGTCCTCAGACTACAGTAGTCCGTCACTCAGGCTGGCGGAACTTTCATCCCCTCGGCTGCCTGGCGAACTTGCTGTCGTTCTGCCGGTGGTCCCCGGCCCGGTTTTCTCCCTTGGTCTGGGCGACACCGGTTTGAATCTGCCGGAGCGTTTGACACTGCGGACCATTTGGTTCGATGGATGAATGGTCAAACATTCTTGTTTCATATTGAACAGCAAATGATTTTCATCCATTTTTGGATGTGCAACTTTAGTAATGACTACTAGGACAGTAGGAATACCTTTCTTTAACTCCATGGTCAAGAATTCTTTTCTGGATTCTCATGTTTAACCAAAAAACTTCTTTCTTTGACAAATATCACACACCTAGAAAACCCCCTCTTCTTTCCATACCAAAAAAATGGGGCAAAATCTTGCTTTTCACCATTCTTCATGAGAGTTTGAAATCTTTCATTGGCCACTTATTGTTTACAACAACAATGTAAGGTTAAGTAATGCTTTTTGAATTATCATTGCAACAAAGTAGGGAATTATTAGAGGTACATTTTCATCCCAAAGATTGAGAATAGTTCTTCTTCTATAGCTCACAGAGAAAAGCTACATGTTATTGCTTGACGTATCATATATATTTTTATAAATAATTAGTTGATCAAATATTTTAGAATATTCTTTTATTTACCATTATTTTTGCAAAAATCAATGTAAATCCAATAAGTCTATACACATATAATGACTAAGGCAACAACAATATTTTCCATATTTTCCATATGATCGTTGGCACCCATATCCACGTGTCAAAATTTCCAAGTTGTTAGTCCCCTCCATCTATGAGTGCCCACTTACTACCTAGTGGCAACCAACTTTTCAGTAGCAACCATACTTCTTACCGTTGGTACGTAACACTTCCTAGCCATTGGTGGTCATCTTCCATCCATTGGCATCAACACTTCTTAGTCATTGACAATCAACTTTTACTAAATGTTGGTGTACAACACCTCTTAGCCGTTGGCTCTCATCTCTCATTTATTGATGTCAAGACTTCCTACCATTGGAGCCTAATACTTCTTAGCCATTGGCGATCATCTCTCATTCATTAGTGTCAAGACTTTCTAGCTGTTGGTACTCATCTCCCATTTGTTGGTGTCAAGACATTCTACCATTGAAGCCTAATACCTCCTAGCCGTTGGTGCTCATCTTCTATCGGACATTGGCGTCAAGATTTTTTTATTGTTGGAGCCTAATACATCTAGCCGTTGGTGCTCATCTCCTATCCGGATGTTGGCGTCAAGACTTTTTACTATTGGAACCTAATACTTCCTAGCCGTTGGTGCTCATTTTCCATCTGGACGTTGGCATCAAGACTTTCTACCGTTGAAGCCTAATACTTCGTTGGTGCTCATTTTTCATCCGGACGTTGGCCTCAAGACTTTCTACCGTTGGAGCCTAATAAGTCTTTCTAACCCTTGGCACAAACACTCCTAGCCTAGTGATGCCCAAATTCTAATATAAAATTCTACTTCAAAAGGTCCCTACCATGTCATTTGGTAATAGTACACTATAAATGACCAACAATTTTTTTCCCAAATTCTGAAATCCAAGCCCTAAATCATATTGTTTTGGTTCCATCAATCTATACAATGAACATGTTTGGTAATCCTAATCAATGTAACAAACCAAATCTTGGTTTATGAAGCCAAATTAACAATACATTAGTCTCTGAGAGGCCATAAGAACATTTAACTCTTAAAAGATGTGCGACAATTTGGGCAATGAAATTTGAAAAATAATAATAATACAATTTAAATCAAACAAAAAATTTCAATAATACCAAAGCAATGTGTGGTTAAAATATCAAAAACTTTGAATATGTAGATTGAAAGATTATAGGATTTGAAGATAGAGAATTTTTCTTGACCTTGCTTGATGGGAATCAATAGACTAACTCCTTTTCAGGATTGCATTGAGATATTTGCACAATATGTATTTTTTTCTTGTATAGGTGCATGCTACATCTTGTTGGTTATATACATGCCAAATCTTTTAAATAGGAATTTTGCACATATTGCTTGTAAGTACCCGAATTGCTCAAAAAGCTTTGGTCATTAGGAATTTTGATGCCGGTGCCTAATTGAACACACACACACACACAGATATATATATATGGGAGGCTATTTATTTTTTATCACTTAAGCAATTACACGTATCTATAGGGCGGGTTTCTTTACTAGGGAAATTTTCCCATATGCAGAAATACAATTTGGAAGGGTTCCATAGTTTTTTAGATTTAAAAAGAAATTGTATTACCATGAATTTTCCAGCAAAAGATTCTATTCCTTCCGTACCAAGACAATTGCCTTTGAAAGGTTAAAGATGACATACATATAAGAGAGGTGTATTTTGGTCATCCAATGTTCAAGTTGATAATTTCTTGCGTTTATTTCAAACAATTTTTTAATGCTCTTTCCTATGATTGTATACTTCAATTCTAACCAGTGTTGTGCCGTTGTCACAACCATAATAAAAGTAAAAAATATTTTTTTATTTTTTTATTCATTAAACTTTTGAAATTCAATAACTTTCACACCGTGGTGTGAGAAGTTGCGTTCTTAGTACAAATAGAAAGTTTTATGCACAAAGGAGTGCAAGGCTTTGTTTTGTGATGTTTGAATATGCAATGTGAAAGATAATTTTTCCAAAATAAAAGATGATATCTTTCAATTTTTTTGATTCATAAAAACTTTGAAATTCAATAACTTCCACACTGTTGGTCCAAACGCCACAAAACAAATTATGTGCACCCTTCAGTTGCAAAGAGCTTTCCAATGTTACTAAGAATGCCGCTAGGGGACTTATTGTTTCTTAGATCTTAGAGTATCAATTAAACAAAATAAAAAATAAACAACCTAATTAAGGTATAGATAACAATATACACATCATTGAATTAAGTCATGTTACTTTTATTTATTTATTTGTCCAACGAAGTACGTCAAAAAAACAGTAAACCTATACAGTGCATTTTATACTTTTCGCATTTTTTCTCTAAAACTTGATTTCACATTTAAAATGATTTTTTTAGCTTTTGAGATAAACAAAGAAAATGAAGCTTTTGAAGTGCAATTTCTACTCTCCTTGATAATTTTGAAAAAATCTATACACATAGCATTTTATTAAAGTTTGAAGTTGAAGATCTATGACACATTTTTTCATATAGAATCATGGAACAAAACTACTACCAGTATTTATACTATAATTTTCTATAATGTAATATAAATTATTTTAGAATTTTCAGATTTTTTGAGCATTTGTATTTGTTATAAATTTACTTCACTTTTTTTCTTCAAAAATTCATGATAATTTGAAATTTTCCAAAAAAGTTGAAAATTGTATGACATATATTAAGCATGTGATTTTATCCATGAAAAATAAAACAAAAGTGTTTCACTTATAAATAGCAACAAATTGGAGGATACAAACTACGGGTTTTTTTGAGGTTTGACTATACAATCATTGACTCCATCCTTCAAGGATAAAGGACATTTTAACTTCTATTAGTTATGTTTGAATCTTTCATATATGGGCATCATGTAGCCAATTTATGATGAGTTTCCGCCTTCTTCAAGGCCATGGACAAACTCAAAGCTACTATTCAAAAAATTATCAAACTTTTGAATGCGAAAACTAGAAGTTCAAATTATGATTTAAAACCCAAGGCTTAGATCAATGGATGCATTTCATGGACACAAAGATAATGATATCAAGAAATTCAAATATAGTTGAGTATTTGAGAAGTTTTCAAGTAATGATCCTATGAAAACCAAGCCTCTCGGGCCAAGTTTGTTGTTTAAGGGTTAAATTACAATTTGCAAGAAATTTTCAATGTTGATTTATGTTTAAATACATATATCATAAAATGGAACAAAATTGTTTCCACCTTCATTTTCACCTTCATTTTTTTTATCCACAATGGTTGTCACCAAATGTTATTGACTTTAGCCTTCAAAATTCCTCAAAGTTGAAGTAAAAGTTGCACCATGTATCCCTAAATCCTTGAATGCTTAGGTCAAATATATTTAATAAAAAAAGACTAAATACAAAAAAAATCAAAATTCCTTGGTCATCACACAATTCAGTTTAGCAATTATAGGACTTTAAAGTAGATTCAATAGCATATTCTCTAAAGTTTGATCAAGATCTAGCAGAAGCTTCTACAATCCTAGTGGCAAAGTCAAATCTAATAGAAATGTCTGCAATCATAGTGACAAAACTTTATCATTATGACTATGATTGTTGAACAAGTCAAAATATTATCATATCCACAAAGCCAAATCTAACAAAAATGACTATAACAATGGAGTGATAAAGCATCATCACTATGATTGTTGAACTGGTCACAATATTATTGTGCCTATAGACAATAAAAACACTCATATTTCAAACAATAAATAAGAGAAAAATTCTCCATCAAATTCAGTATGCAACATTATTCCTATGAAAGCCCTCATCCATTGGATTGATGATGAATGTATATAAAAGCATATTGCAGGATTTATATGAAACATTGAAGTACATCCTAGGTGATAAGAAATATAATTAGATTTGTAAGACTTGACATTTAATTTACTAATATTAATACAACACATCTCACATATAGCTCAATTTTTTTTGCAATTTTTTTGCATTTAGTTGGAATAATACTTAATTTATTGTGACTTTCATTTATAAAAGCCAAACTTTGTAAACTTCAACTTTGTAAATCCACCAGTATCAAGGACTTTCAAAAATATGTGCATACTCTTATAAACTTCATTAATAGCAAGGTATGAATATATCAAGTAAAATACATTTATTTAAAAAAAAGTTGACTATGGATATCATGGTGGCAAAAGTTTGTCTTTATAGTTAATTTTTTGAATTTTATTGCAAAATTGTTTCAAAGGCTCATTGTTCAATGATTGGTTTGGTCTATCATTCTATAAAGTTAAGAGATTATAGGGTTCAAAAGTATAAAGGAATATTGTTTTAACGGCAATCAATCCAACTTTAGTTGGTGATGCAAAATTTATTGTTTCTAGAATAACAATCAAATAATTAAGAAGATTTTTAGATTTAATGAAAGATTAATTATACATTGACAGTATGTGATGTTTTAAGTTTTAAACTTAATAGTGGAATTTTTTTTAAATTATTTGGAAATAGAAAATGATTTTGATTTGAGGTACAAACTTTACTTATAGTCTACATTTGTAGTAATAATTTGAAAACATAGTGGCTATGAAGAGTGAGTTTGAAGTAGAAAAAAACTTTCTTTTTACACCATTGCTAGGACATATTATGTAAATTCCACATATGACATGGTCCCTTTGTTTGATTTAATATTGAAATCAAGTCACTTACTTAAGGTAACTTACCTCATTATGGACACAACCTTGGATGAGTCCATTGCAGGCATAATTCTTTTTGTGAAGTATATATCACAAGAATTTTCATGCCAACAACAATAGGCTCATCCAAACTTGTGTCTAGAATGGGGTCAATTACCTTAATAGTCTTTACATAACACATAAGATAACATGTAGGTGACAAGTAGGAGACACCATTAACCATTAATGTCCAAATCTTTTTTTGAATTTTTGCATATATCAGTTATATCTTTGAACAGAAATATTATTTACATTAATTTCATCATATTAGTAATAATGAGTTTGTTTTTAAAGATTCAAGAATTAGTTTGGATGAATGAAAACTTATTTGGATAAAACATCACTACAAATCACTTTCATCTCTCAAAATATGAACTTTGATGTCTTGTGCTTTAAATTTTGACAAATTTACTATTAATATAATATATTTTATAAAAAATCATTTTTATAATGAATTGTCATTCATAGATATTTTGCTTTCTATAATGAATTTTCATTCATATGATAATAAATATCTATGTATCAACATTGCACTTTTGTCACACTTCCATTTTGTGATTTGAGCACTAGATAGCACCAACAACCTGCATTGTTCATTTTATCTAGTCTATGGTTTATTATTTTGTTGCCTAGCTTGTAAAATTCTAGGAATCCAAACTTTAAATCTCATATTGACTAATTATACCTTCAAAGATAAAGGGATAGTCTTGATTATGGTGCGGTTCCCCGGGCAATTGTAGCACACTTTGATTGGCTACAAGACTCTCAATATTAAAACCACCCTCTGGTTAATTTTGTTTTCAGCCCGTGGTTGGAAACAGCAAGTCCTATATTACTAGTATAGAAGGAATAGAATCTTCCGCGAAAAAATTCACAATAATTATTTTTTGTGGAAAAAAAATCTGGAAAGTTATGGGAACCTTCTGCAGTCTATTGCTACACAAGGAAAATTTACCCAACTATGACAACCGCCTTGCAGATACATGAAATTCCTTAAGTGGTCAAGAATGGATTGCTTCCCATATATCCTTATGGAGTTATGGTTTAATCATTGTTGCATTAACTAATATTTTAAAGTAAAATTAGAAGTCTAAAATTCCTTCTAGAATTGATTATAGATTGAATATTTATATTTGTAATGTTTGCAAGAATTTTATTCTTTAAATTCAAAATGTTAAGTTCTAATTATGGTATTTTTACAAGATTTCTATTTTACTTATTTCATTTCAATTGTTTTTGAATGGTCATTTTTTGACTCAAAAATACTTTTTAAAATCAAATACCAATATGCTTTTACCTTTTGAACTAAAAAATATTTCTCAAGAATTATAAAAAAAATTTAGAGCACAAAAATGTAAGAGAATTAACACAAGAATCTATAAACATTTAGTTGGATGAAAACCCCAAGATTCTAAGTGTTTAAATATATTTGCCATCATTTGTTGCTTGAAATTTGAATGTTTGGTCCTTAAGGAATTGCCTACATGTTGTTTAAATGACAATTTATAATTTTATACAAAAGCCTCTTGACGGTGGTTCCAAACTACAAATCTAATACAAAGAATTATTTTTTTGCTACAACAAATTATATTGGTGTAAATTGAAGCACTAATAAGAGTAAGTAGTGATGCCACAAGATGCTCTATCCACATAGCACTTACTTAATTGCTTTCCAAATAAGATTCCAATCAAACCTCTTCACTTGTAGATTTTTTCACTAGCAAGCCTCCTCCCATTAGGTCTAGAGCCAATAAACTTTATATGTTCATCCTAAATAAATTCATTTCAGTAACAAAATATAACATGGTGGGTAATAAAACAAATCCCATTTCTTAAACAAACCTATTAATGTGGATAAAAGAGTCACATCAAATTTTTTTGAGCTTTGATAGACAAATTCATTTATGGATGGATTAATTCATATTTGAATGGGCACTAGTGTGCAAATAAAGATTTATTTAAGATAGATATCTTCAAATGGTGGATTTGTGCACCAAAGTTAGACAGCTCCTACATGAAGACAAGCGCACTAAACAATTCCAAGTGGAGGATCAACATTTGGATAAGATATGAACTTGTGCTTAGAAGAACAAACACTTTTATATTAGCGGATGGTTTAAGATAGAATCAAGAATAAAAAACAAAAAGTAGAAAAGAGGTTCTAGTCTATTTTAAAAATTGATAGTCTTCTACTCCCTCTGTCTCACTAAAAACCTCCAAAAAGCTTCCTCTCGAGGGATTAACTATATTTTTAGTTTTTGTTGCAATGATACATGCATTCTTTAGATCTATGCAAAATCTCCAATTTAGGCGCCGTCGTTTAGGCACCCCAAATCCATGCGGAAAGTATCATATTTGAGCATAGTTTGTGAATGCTACCAGCTTCGTCATTTTTGATGATTTAAAGGTTGATGGCAACAATGGGATTCTAGAAGTATTTTCCCCAACCTATATACCCACAAAAAAAAACTGACCCACTTCATGAACAAATTTTCATAGCGCCCAAGTGGTCATCGAGCCCATCGTCAATACTACTATTTGAGGAAGCACATCAAGTACAAGGTGCCTCTTATGGGCAAGGCCAAGCTTTTTAGAAGAAGAATGCTTGATTGCTTGACTTGCCTCCACGAGGTTGTTCAACACAACCAACACTTACTTGACAATCAAAATCAGTAAACGGAGTTTTTTAGTGGGACAAGAATTGTGCTTGATTTGGAGTTTTTTAGTGAGACAGAGGGAGTATTATATAAAAATGGAGCTTGGAGGTGAGGATATAATCTTTTAGATTTCTCACTCTATGGTTGGGTGGTTTGAGCTCCTTGTGAAAGTCTTGTTTGTTTATATATATATTTAAGGGTTGTAAGAAGTTTGTAACAAATATATACATATAAATAAGGGTTGTAAGAAGTTTGTAACAAGTATATACATATAAATAAGGGTTGTAAGAAGTTTGTAATAGAATTCCTTGAAAGGTTTGTTAATTCCAAGGTGCTTCATTTAAATGCATTTATGGTGTAAATAAATATACATAGAGTTCAAAGTAGGTATATAAGTATTGGTTTTAATATTTTGCTCTTTTAACCAAAAAAAATGGAGGGTATCTAAAGATACCAAGGAAGTGGATGTTATTTCACAAATTTTAGAGTGTCAATTTAAAGTACATGCAAAGATTAATTGTGTTTTTGACCTCTCTAGTGATCATAAATAGGAAGCTACTTGCTTCTCACTTCAAAAAATCATATCTAATTCTAGGTACCTCTAAAAAGTATGGGACAAAGTTTCATCTTCATGAATTCATTTTGTATTGCATTATTAATAATTCATTATGTGACAAAATTCTACTCACATTTTTCTTTCTACCTGCAAGTAACTCCAAGTTTCTAGCCCCTGAGATTGATTTAATTAGCACCCTCTACCTTGGTTGGTTTTGAGTAGGATGTAATGCATTGCAGTTAGAAGAAAGCATAGTGGACACTTAGGGAATGACTCGACTATGAGTTTTTTCAATAAATGAGATTTGGACCACAATTAATGTCTTACTTGACAATAATAGAGTGATTAGTGACCTCATCAGGAACTTCTAACTTTTCAGTGTAATTTCATTATAAGAGGTGACTTTTTTAGGCCTTCCAAGTTAGAAATTATTGTGATTGCTTTAGGTGTGTAAGATGAGCAATATAGATATAGATTTTGTGGTTAGAGGCTCTTTTAGACCATGATGGTATGAACACTTCAAAAATTCATAGCAAATTCATACTTTGCCGAAAAAATATATTCATATGCTCTCCCACTTGTCTTTATGTCAGAAAAAAATGAAAATTTTTCAACAATGGCATGAGGGCAAACTCCTAATTCTGACCACAATGAGCTGTTTTACCTTAACCCCTAAATGCCCGAGGCACCAAATTTTGATGTTGACAAAACTTTGAAGTTAAATAAAACCTTACCACATTGCTATTTTTAGTAATCTATATTTTTGAAAATTTCTTTTTGAAGTCTAGTTTTAGCTTCAAAAGTCCGATTTTGAAAATGATGGATTATGATTTTTCTACTCAAGATTTTGTGCAAGGGTACTCATTGTAATCTTGACTTTCCTTAGTGTTAAGGGCTCTTGGAAATGAGCCTGAAATACACTAAATCTTGGAAAAAAATTCACACTAGAAATTCATTTAAAAAATTGTAGAATAGATTTTGAGAAGGCATAAATTGATTATGGTTATGCATGTTAGGCCCTTTAACCTCATATTTTTTTGGTGACCAACTTTTTAGATTTGATATGTAAAAAAAGATTGAAAGAATTTCTTAGTTTTAACACCCTCATGTTCAAACATTATAATCTTTCAATTCATAAGTGATATTTTTGTGTTTTCTTTCCCTATGTGATCTCCAACATGTCTAGTTTGAATTTGTACGGTTACAATTCAAAAAAAATTGATACAACTTATCAAAATGTTGTCTTTTTTTCAATTTAGAGCAAATTCCTGGAAGCTTAAAACAGGCCTTGGGCATTTAGGGGTTAAGTCAACGAATGCGCACATGGTTGTTCTCATTTGATGGTTTGAGAGTTTGAGGATCTCTCTCCTGGCTCAACTGAAACTGAGGTGATTTCTGTCGCATTGAGCTCACTGGTCTCATTGAGCTCACTGGTATGTTACCGAGTTCTCGAGGGTGCATCACTGTTCTCCTCCTGTCCTCCCCTCGTCCTTCCTCCTTCAAGGTTGCGCAACCTCAGTCGGTTTTACAAATTTTCGTTTCGCGAATGTTTTGCACGGTAGGTGAGCCTGGCGCTCTTTCATTTTCGGCTGATTTTGCATTCGACATCAACCATGAAGCGTGCCAGGAAATCGGACCCTCGGGCTCTTGACGTCAACGGAATGCAGAAAAGGTTCATATCTGAGCTTCCCTGAATTGCCAGGATTCTTGCATGGTCTGCTGTAATCAGGGTTTAATTTGCTTTGAGGTAAAATACTCGCATTAGCGCTTCACGCCCTCTCGTTGACAGTCGGTGAGGTTTTCGTTGCCGGATAAGACGTCCGGCAATGCTTGCTGCGGTATCTGGCACCAATTTCCCGATTAAGTGATATTGCATCTTGATTCTGAAATGTGGTCGCAATACGCGGGGCAGATCATGAGTGCTGTTGTCACTAGACCTGTGAGGCCAGATACTGGCATCTGCCATTGGTCGCAGTACTTCCCCAAATTCAATGCCATAGGTCTTGCAAGTTGGGCCAACATTGCAAACCCTGCCGTAGACGAGTCGCGCTTCAGATAAGGACGAATCCAAATTGCTATACTCGTGTCTTCGATTGAGGCATGTTCAATATTTGGGAATGAAGGTTCTGCAAGATTCTGAGTACAGTTCTGTAGGGTTTGGTTAGCAATTTAGTATCGGTGACTCGGCTCACATCAGGAAGTAGGGCTGGAATGGCTTTCTTGCCATTTGCAGGATTGATCTGAAAGGCACTCTTTTCTGGTTCGTGTATGCTACAGAAAGCAAAAGAAGAAGGGGAAGAAGGGTGGTCGAGTGTATGAAGACGAGGATGATCTAGATGGAGGAGAACTGGATGGAGGAGAACGCCTTCTGGGGAAATTGCTGAAGCTGACTCTGTGGAAGCCATGGATTCGTCTGCCTAGAAGAACAATAAGAAGAAATGGGGACCGAAGAAAGGAGCGTTTAGTGGGTTAGATAGTGAAGCAAGCCCAGCCGTACCTTCTCTTGATGAAGTAGAGAAGGATGAAGTGGAGGAAGTGGAGTCTTTAACGTTTGCGGGCAAAAAGAAAGGGAAGAAGGGGAAAAAGGACATGAAGCCTTCAATAGAAGATCATAGAGTGATCCAGTCTCGAGACCAAATTATGGGTTTAGGATTATCCCTAAAACGTTTGGAGTTCTAATGAGCTACCGCACTTTTTGAAGAATTTGGCACGAGGAACTAGCAGGTCTCCGCACTAGCTTATGAAGCTACAGACTTTTTGTCTTTGCATTACACTTTTTTTTCGTATAGCATAAGTTCATAGATAATTCAAGGAATTTCAATTAGAGATGCTTTGCGTTCGTGTTACATATTGTTTGTCTGCAAATCTGGAATCTCATTTTTTCTTTGGCGACGTATTCTTATTCTTTAATTCTGGTGTTTTCGCTGCACCAATTGTCGCTCTTGCAGAGTCTAGAGGTAAATAAAAGAAGAGGGGAAAAGGAGTGGTCGAACCATTCAAGAAGAAGACGACCTCGATGCCATTCTTGCAGAATTAGAAGGCCCAAGCAGATCTGCCCTTCCTACTGCAGAGGTTATCTCTACTTCTGTATCACCCGTTGCAGCAAAGGAAGCCGGCAGCTCTAGAAAAATATTTGGCTGCTCGAGCCGTTCTTCCTGGGAGAGAAGAAGTTACAGAATCAACTGCTTCAAAGAAGTAAAAGAAAAAGAAAGAGAAGGAAAAGGCTGCAAAAGCTGGAGCAGGTACTGAAGATCACTTAGTGTAAGTTCAAAATGACTTTAGCTCGTGCATGCGTGATTGATTGCATCTGCATTTGGGGCTTTTCTTGTCGCGTGAGTAACTTTGGTGCGCTGGTGGGATCAGTATTTTGTGGCCAGGGAATACATGATTTCTTGTGGTTAACTTGCTTGCGTTACAGCCGATAAACCTGCAGAGGAAATCACAGCCGAGGAGAAAAAAGCGCCTGTCAAAGTAAAGGAAATCAAAAGCAAGGCTTCTGACAAGAAAGTGCTAAAGCATGTGCGAGAGATGCAAGAGCGTCTAGCTCAGGTGAAAGAAGCCGAGGAGAAGAGAATTCAAGGTATGCATCCTTTCCGACAGATGCTTGTGTCAGTTCAAAATGCAGTCTCAACCCAAGACGTCGTTGTAAGAATCTAGCTGATGCTAAACATCTACGCTTGTATCTTGTATGTGAATAATTTGAGCTGAGCATTGCTGAGAAGTATGACAGAAAAAGTTGTTCCGTTTTGATTTTCTTTCTCAAGATGTCGAAGAGTCAGATTTGTTGTTACCTTGACATCTGTCGGAGGAAGAGGAAGACGTCGTAGAGAGGAGGAAGAGCAGCTAAGGCTCGAAGAGTTGGAGCGACAGAAAAAGGAAGCTAAGCGCAGGCGTAAGGAGCGTGAGAAGGAAAAGTTGTTGCAGAAGAAATAGGAAGAAAAGTTGCTGACGGAAAAGGAGGAGACTCGACGATTGACCATCATCCGTGAGCAGTATGGGGTCTCCGCAGACCTAGACAGCCCGATAGGAGAGGAAATATCTACTCCTCAGGAAACCAAAGTATGAACCCAAGAAGTTGCGCAAGCCAACTGGGCAGGCAGTTGATGCGGCTCCTGTCGATGCTAAAGAAGCTGAGATTGTAGAGCCACTAGTTATGGAGCCAGAGCCGGAGCTAAAGCCAGTACCGGAACCAAAACCTGAACCTGAACCCCCAATAGAACTGTTGTAGTGTTGTGCAATTTGATGTGGATGGCAAGAGAGCGTATTAGTTACACACTGCGCTGGTCTGCCTGTCTCAACTGAAGAGCTTTGTCCGGGGGTGCGAGGGGAGGGGTTTACCATGTATAACTTATTGCTAGCGTAGGATGCTAGCGTAGCGTTGAAAACGTGAATAGTCTGAGGCTCTGCGTAATCTTACAATTATAAGGCTTTGAAGAAGAGAAGTGCTGAGGATCTGAGGTCACCGATTTGTTTTATATTGGGTCACGTGGATACAGGTATGGAATATTTTCCGGGCAGGTTTTTTGAAGCAGACGAGTGGTGCGGTGTGCGTCAAGGGCTCTATCATGCATGTGTTGTTTTTTCCGTTTTCGTTTCCTTTGTTATTTCCTTCCAAGTTTACAACTAGGCCTAGGGGAAGCCTTTATATATTACCTCTACGTCACTGAATCAAGTCGTCAGTCGTACTAGGCTCGAGCTCAAGGGATCTGATATGCTATAGTCTCTTGCGATCTGCTTCACCATGCATCCTTCGATGTGTGCGTTTCCCACGTTAGCAGGTATATTATCAAATAATTTGTTTTTGTTGTCAACTCATGCAGGCAAGACCAAGCTGCTTGATTGTTTTCGACGTACAAATGTACAAGAGGGAGATGCTGGTAGTATCGCACAGCAGATAGGAGCTACATGTTTTCCAATGGAGAACATGAAAGAGAGGACCAAAGAGTTGAAATCAGATGCTAAACTTGGGGTTCCTGGTCTCCTTGTTATAGATACTACAGGCCACAAGTCTTTCACGAATCTGAGCGCCCGTGGTTCGAGTCTCTGTTATATTGCCATTCTTGTCATCATGCACGGCTTGGGGCCGCAAACCGTTAAGTTCCTTAATCTTCTGAAAGCACGGCGTACTCCATTTCTGCTTGCCTTGAATAAGGTACGATTTGAAGTTCTGTGGTATTGTTGCAGTTGCTTGTACTCGCCTCGTGTTTTGACCTACCGAACTTAAAGCCTATTAAAGCCTCATCAACGTGTAGACAAGTTTCTGCTCTTTCTACCTTTGTTGGTGTTGCTTGTCTTGGTCATCTAGTCAGTCTGTTTAAGGTTCACAAGTCATTTGTGATTTCTGTCAACAACATGTGGACAGATTGCATGGGTGGAAGATTTGCCCTAATGCACCTATTAAAAATGCTTTCAAAGTACAACCTAAGGAAATAATGGGAGAATTTTGAACATCGAGTTGCTAAAGTAAGTGAATCTATAGAGGGGGGCAGGCATCTTCGTAGGTGCCGGGCAGATGGTTCGTAAACTTTGTTTTGTTTTCTTTTGTTTTACTCGATGAGGGAGGTCTATCTGCTTGATCGAAGAGTGAAGAGAGTTTTGAGATGCCAAATCTTGAGGTTTGGGCCATATTTGTGGAATCTTGACATTTAGATTTATTTTGAAGTGGAAAAACATCTTAATGTTGTTTCTCCTAGTGGTTTCTGGCACGTGTCTTTAGTTTGGATCAAGGAGCCAGAGGTCAGCACTGATGACAAAATTTCTGCGGTGCCGTTGACAAATATCTCGGACTTGTGAATGCTTATTTGTTATCCAGATTTCAACTGAAGGAGCAGAGATTGAATTCTGAGCTATACTACGAGAATGAGGAACGCCGGAGAGTCATTAGCATCATTCCCACTTCTGCTATAAGGTACATCCCTTGGAATCTTGGAGTGCAGTCTCGTCATTGATAAGCACGATTTAGATTCTGCCAAGTGTTAGGTCTGTTTCAAACATGGCTGTGTCGTAGTGAGGAGGGTGTCCCAGATATCTTGACGTTGTTGGTAGAGTTGACACAGAATTTCATGGAGGATAAGTTGATGTACATCAGCAACGTACAGGTGAGTGAAGACTTAAAGTATATATCTATAACATAGATTTGTATGAATACATTATAGATGTCCAAAGGGTCAGAGAGTGAGTTTGATCCTTTCTCTTCATCGGTAGTCCGCATCTTAGGACCTGTGTGCCTTTTATTAAGTTTCATATTTTTCGCACCAGGTTTGTCGGGCTCTTCCATGGCTTCTCGTCCTGGGTATATATACGTGTTGGTATACAGAGTGACCACAGAATGCCATGGGATGTTATTTGATCGTCCTTTGAGACGTTCTGGTAAATTTTATAATTGTGTCTTCGTTATTCATTTTGAGGGATGGCTGTGGTATGCAGGCGACAGTTCTGGAAATTAAAGTGGTCGAAGGTTTAGGGACAACTATCGATGTGGTGTTGGTGATTGTTGTACTCCATGAAGGTGACCAAATAGTTGTCTGCGGCATGCAGGTTTGTCATATACGTCTAATGCCTAGTTAAGCTGTGTTGCTTGTTCTTGCATGTATTTTTTAATTTACGAGCGGGGTCTTGAAGCAAAAAAGCATTTATATTGAATACTTTGTGTCTTGTGAGCCATTGGTGCACTCAGAGTCTAAATTGGATGTTGTTCGATCACTACTGGTCTTCGCTGGATATGTTTCTCATCTTGCTAGGTTTGTCGTCCTGTGTGATCAGGACCCTATTGTTATGAATATCCGAGCACTATTGACCCCGCATCCTATGAAAGAGCTTCGTGTGAAGGTTAGAGCTCCTTTCTATTTCTAGCAATGTTTTGGTGGAACCCATACATCATTTCCAGTTAGCCCTTGCCTTGATGCGTGTTTTTTTCTCAACGTGGAAGTTGTTCTCGATGTCAGGATGCGTGTGGGTGGTTTGTTGTGGATATTTGGATTTTTCCATTGTTTGGATCGATGTACTGCGATGCTATGTGAACCTAACAGCCTTTAATATCTTGTGATCACATCATGGGTTCGTCTGTATATTTACTGACTTGAGATATGATACAGGACTCATCCCAACATCACAAAGAATTGAAGTCAGACCAGGGTTTCAAGATCACAGCGGAGGTAAACGTAGTTTGGACTGTATGAAATGGTGACATATAACTCTGTTGGAGTGGGTTATTTTCTTTTGAAAGTCAAATTGTAAGGAAAGCATCGTGGTTGGGAAGATGACAGTTGGTACTTCGTACATATGTACAAAAATCATTCACGTGCATGTTGCAGTTCTAGATTTGTGCAGGCGATATGCTATCTGATATCGTTCGATCTAAGGATCCTAAGTTGGGTCTACTGATTAACCTCTTCGGTTGGCAACTCTCAAGTGCCCTGGATATGTTGATTTCAGGGGTTGGAGCATGCAATCGCAGATATGCAACTCTGTGGTTGGTCAGAACGTATCAAGAACGTATTTGGCAGAGTCGACAAGAGTGGTGAAGGTGTTTGCGTGCAAGCCTCTACCTTTGGGTCATTGGAAGTTCTCTTGGAGTTCTTGAAGAGCCCGGTTGTCAAGATTCCTATCAGTGTCATTAATATTGGTCCAGTGCACAAAAAGATGTTATGCGTGCTAGTGTCATGTTGGAAAGAAAGCGCAAGGAGTTTGCAACAATCCTGGCTTTTGATGTGAAAGGAACCTCTCGCCTATCTGGGGTTGGGTACTCTCGTTTTTGTTTATTCTGTTCTGATGGTCACGCTCGTCTTCTTGAGGGGTGCTTCTAGCTTCAGGCCTTAAGGCTGAAAACTGGTGGAGCCGATGCCTTGTCAATGTTCTTAGACAGGTCGTTCGGGCCAACTTAGAAACTGTGGAACATCGATGATGTCCTTCCACTTCGTGCTCTGCGAAAGTAATTCATAGACGAGGTTCTATTGTAGGGGTATTCGCGGCGAGGATTAGTAATTGAAAGAACCGTTGCGATGACTGTCAATTCTCTTCTTACAAAATCTGTTTTAACGACAAAGTGGGGTCTCAGGAACATCGTCCTTACTTGGAGATGGGACTGACTTTGCTCATCCTATACCATACATCTGCCTAAGAGTCCTTATCCACATTTGATATCCTCTTGAATCCTCTAACTGAGTTTTTAACTCTGACTGGGTTCGCAGGTAACCACCGAGGCTAAGGAGTTGGCAGAAGAAATGGGCGTCAGCATTTTCACAGCCGATATTATTGACCGCCTATTTGATCAGTTCACAGCATACATGAATTCTGTCAAGGACGAGAAGCGGAAGGATGCCTCTGAGGAAGTCGTCTTTCCTTGTGTTTGAGAATCGTTCGCGGCATCAACCAGAAAGTTATAATCATAGTTGGAGTGGAAGTCCTGGATGGTGTTGCAAAGGTAGTGTGCACACCGCAAACCTTGGTGTTGCAGGATTTGTTTTCGCGGTTGCGGGTTATGGAGAGCTGTTTCCGTTCTTCCTCGTTACTGATGATTACGTGCGTTCCTGATGTGGTCGACATTCTGTGCAGATTGGAACACCTTTTTGTATACCTTCAAGAGATGGCATTGATATCCGCAAGATTGCGTCCATGCAGATCACTCACAAGGTTGTCGATATTGCTAAGAAGGGCCAGGAAGTAGCAATTAAGGCAAGTAAACAATTGTGGAGCTCCAGTGGATTGTTTTGACTTTGTTAAGATTCGCGTAGTAGATTGTGTACACGGTTGTATTTGAGAGGATCCTAACATGGATTGTGTACAACGGTCCTCGAATATTGCTGGTCCAACTTCAAAATGTTGTTGGTCCTGATCTGCTTGATGATTATCGATTCATGTGTATCTACTGCATGATTGGAAAAAGTGATCGTGTAATCAGGTTTTTGAGTTCCTGGGTGGTCATGCAGAGTGTGGGCACCAATGCTGAGGAGAATTCGAGGATGTCTGGCCGTCATTTCGACATAGAAGATGAGTTTTTCAGCCGCATCACCAGCGGATTATCAATCTTCTGAGGAAGAATCTTCTGAGTTGGGAGTTGTACTGGTGCCTAAATTTGCTCGTGAAGCAGATTTGAGCATCAGATGTTCAGAATGGGTGTCTTTGCTCACGAGCTGCTTGCTGAAAACTTTATCCTAATCGTATGGCAGGGCAGACTTGCCTTGAGTCGTTTGCACAGAGTTGTTTTATATGTGTTGTATGTTACTGGCATTTTCCCAAATCATGAGATTTGCTTATCTTCTGTTTTCAATGTGTATGTGCTCTGATGTCTTAACTTGCGAGTGTGCAGGATGGCCTCACCACTAAGGAGTGGAGACTGGTGGTAAAATTGAAGAAGCTATTTGAGATCCCCTAGAAGCAGTTGATCATGTGAAGAGCTCGGGTTGTGTGGAGAACATGAGTTACATGTTCTCAAGTTTTGTAATGGAAGTTGCATGCTCTCTAAGAATTACTTTTGCTGTAGTTCAAGAGTGCAGCGTCAACACCGCAAGGTGTTTCCCTCTTCTAAGTTTAGAAAAGACTACTAGTAAATATGAACCGGGGTTTAATGGACTAGATAGGAAGGAGTCTAATAGACATTGATAGTGATCTTTCATCATTTGAGACCTGCGGAGTGGTCTTACATTTTGAGAATATAAGTCAAGTGGCTCTCTTTTACATCAGTTCATACACTTTTATGGCTCAATCATCAACAATTTGTACTTTGCTCTCCTTCAATTGATCATAAGGTAGAAACACCCAAAAGTGTTCTTGTATCTATTCATGCATCATATATTTCCCTTGAAGTGTCCCTAGACTTTTATTAAAGTGTTCTTGAAAAGTGCCATGAAATTGTCCCCTTTCTTAATTGCAATTGGTTCATTGTTGAATTTTTCGATTTCGCTTCAATTTCAATGGTCTAGAGAGTTGCCACTTCATAAATTCATAGAAATTACATGCCATATCGGAAAAATCTATTTTTTTTTTAAACTCATGATTTTCAATTGATAATACTACTAAAATATTATTTTTAGGAAAAGGTGCTTCCAACTTTACTGAATTGCTTATTTTGACGTTTTTGGGTATTTCTACCGTATATTTTGCATCTAATTTTCTTGTATAGCTAGTTGTGTATTTTTGTGCGTTGGTATGTGGTGGCCTAGTCTAGGTCAAATAATTGTCAATTATTTTATAAGACACTGAGTGTAGGTCGTACTTGAAGTGATGTCAGATTATTTGTGAGCATTAATTGTCTTAGGTTGGGACTTATTGGAAAAATTATAGGTTCATAGAGTCACCAGGGATTGGTGCTGAATTTAGTAGATTTTCATTAGCAAGAAGAAACCTTGCTCATTAAGTTGATTGAAATAAAATATATTTGTTTGTAGGGAGACAATTTGAATGGTACAAGTGTGTAGGACTAAGGTTTGGTCCATTTCTTCACTTTGCAATTAGTTGTCATAAAATTTGAGAATCAAAAGTTAAATAATAGTGTAGAAATGTTACTCCCTCCGTCCCAAAATGATCTTCATGTTAGACAAAATGTTTTAGAATAAGGCTAAAAATAACATTTAAAAAACCGTTTTGTACTACGAGTAGAGTTTGGTGCACTCCTAAATTTTTTGAAACTTTGAGTTTGGGAGCCGTTTTCAAAGTCTAATTTTTAAATATTGAAAACAGTAGAATTTTTTGGGCATTTTCAAAGAGCACCATTGAGCAATTAATTGTTGAGTGTAGGATCGTCATTTTGTGGGCGTGACCTCTCTTGTCATTTCATTTGTCTTTTGATTGATGACTACATGGATGGAGGGGGAACTAGTATACTTGAAGTTGTTTTGTTGGTCCCAAATAGCAATCAAAAGTCGATTCTAACCAATTCACAACGCCACAAGTGCAACATGAAGATCATTTTGGGACAAAAAATTTAGGCCAATAAGGTGTATAAGTCTAATTATGTGTATGTACACATTGAGCAAATAACTTAGAATTGATGGTATTATATGTTTGTCATAGATTATTAGTTAGGGATTGACTTGTTTGTATTTTATTTATTTGTCTTTCTTATTCCTTTACAAAATCCCTCTAAATGAACCCCTATCAATATACTACAATAAAATTGGCAATCTTCCCTAGGGTTGATACCTTTTGAATTGACACATACCTTCACCAAAATTAAGCGTATAAATTGAAATTGATCTTAAACGCTTAGAATTTTATGAAATTGAAAACTACAAAGTGAAATGAAAAACTTCAAGAGTCTACTTTTAAATTATGTAATATGAGCACATTAAAAAGTATTAAAATTTGGAATATTTTGGTTTCTTTTAGCTTAATGCCTATTATTTAATACTACCATACCACCCCGAGCATCAAAATAAACCTCATTTTATGAGGCATTATGGAAATGAAAAAATTGTCTTTAGAGACTCTTTTCTATATACATTGAATTGCAGCAATCTATGTACTAATATTCTATGGCCCATACTCATTTTGGATGTCACTTTACAAACTTTTCATAGATTCTACGTGGAATTTCAATATAGGGAGTTTAGTAGCAAATATATCTTTGATATAAATGCAATGATCCAATTTGATGGTTTCTACTTGGCCACACTTCATATATGTAAGTACCTATGCAGTTATTTAGAGAGCTTACAAAAACTAGTTATAGAATGTTCACAGGAAGTTGACCAAACAACATTATCTACACAAAAGGGTGCAATAGACAAGGCCAAAATCTTCATCTATATTTTTTTATTATCCTTTATTTTGTTTTTATTTGAAAATTTTCAAAATTAAGTTCAAAAAACATCTTTACATTTTTTCCTACCTTCATTACCTGCAAAATAAAACTCTTCATAACTTTCACCTCATTATTTGGAATTGCATAGTTTAAATGTTTTTGAGTAGGTATCAATATAAACAATCTATTTAAATTAGTTACTATTTTCTTAGAATACAATTTTATCTGGATAATTTGATATTGAAATTATAAAAAAAAAATCTAACTTTTGCAAAATTTATCAAAATGATGTGAAACAAAGCTTCACACATAAATTACAACGATTAGCATCCATCCAAAAAATTTCATGACAAAGTCAACAAAGCTTGCCCAAGTTTTTTAGAAGTCCAAAGTAAATTTTTTATTCCTTTAGGAGTTAACATCTTTTTTTTAAACAAATTCAAAAAAAATTGTAGAAATTATATATTGAAGTACATCCAAACTTTGTCCCAAATCCTTAGGCATTAGATTGTTAAGTATTGCCTCATGAAGAAAAATCAAAAGATATTAGAAAGAAGAAGTATCTAACATCATTTACAAAAAATGCATTCAAACAACTTCTCCCAAAATTGGATGAAAGTTTCTTTTCATCCTATAAACCTCTTGAAATCATCCCCACGAGCTACAACATCTTTGTCATAGATGTGACATCTTTGCACTCCATTCAATATCAACCTTCAATTGATCATCAATCAAAGATCAATGCTTTAGCCTAGAAGGTTTCTAGATGTGGTTACCGTATTGTAAGGTAACAAGGCATAGCTTTTAGATTGCCTAGAGTGCAAGTGAAGTACAACTTGCACACCAGGTCAAGCCAACCACCTTTCAATTGCTTGGAGTGCAAGCCAAATAACTTCAGACTAAAGTCACATGCTAATTTACTCAATGAAATAATATAAATAGAAAGTCGAGGGACATGGTTCCTCATTTTTGTTAACACTAGTTGTACCTACTCTTATACTTGTCCTTGCGTATCAATCCAATGTAATTAATTTGTGGATCTCTTGTAGTAGTTTTTATTTTGTACTTATATTATAAACACACTTATTCGAGGAATCCCCTCAATCCTCATCTTGGATTTCCAAAAAATATATTTGCAATGTTCAATCTTCTAGGATGTTTCAAGATTATTTTAATTAAATAAAAAATTTGTCGAAAAATATTTTTAAAAGATAAGAGTTGAATAATTATAGAATTATTATTTTTTAAATTACAAAAGAAATCAAAGGATTTCAAAGAATATTCTAAGATTGGATGAAAGTTTTTTTCATCCTATAGGTCTTTTAAAAGTCTTCCAAAGAACTTGCAACATCTTCTAGGACATTTGAAAGTCACTGTAGCCAAATAACAAATTTGTAAAAATATTCCTAAAAATTGGAATTGAATTAGTAAGAGATCAGTTTTGAAAAAATAAATTACAAAAGAAATCAAAGTATTTCAAGGAACATTCTAAGAGGGAACTCAATTTCTTGAAAAATATTAATTATTTGCCAAAGTTGTAGTGAACTTGTTGTTCACTATACATAACATTATTGATGAATGTTAGGGGCCTCTTTTTTCTCCCTCGATTGAATGAAGCCCTACCAAAATGATTCTTGACTATGTCAATATTATTGACTCAAGATTTAAACTTAAGAGGTCCCAAGGTATCTAGGAAAAAATGATCTCTTGACCTTTGAATGCCCGAGGCACTAAATTTTGGTGTTTAAAAAACTTTTAGGCAATGTTGAAGTCATTGTTTTATTTTTTTTGAGCAAGTTGCGGTATGAAGTCTATTTCCATGATCAATATCTATCTCCAACATATTAGATCTCAAAAAAATTTAAATAAACCTCGATTGCAATCGTGTTTGCAACATAGTGAAAAAGTGAGCCCTAGTATCCTATAAGAGTTAACTATGTCATGGAAGTGGGCATCGGGTTGAGAAATAGGGTCTCCAAAAAATGAGGGAGCTCACTTTGTGAAAGACCACAATCTTAAACTTAGTTAGAGTTCCACCAATGGAACCTTTCCGACATCAAGATTTCCACACCATTGGAAATCAAGGCATTATGTGAATAATGGATTCATACAAATCCATCCTTGAAGTCAATCACCAACTATCTTTGTCAATGATGCCCTATTCCGTGATAAATTGTCATTTAAGAAAATTGAGATGGTTTTATCATTGATTTCAAATACAATGTTTTTATTATGCACTGTGAAATTGATCCACTGTTGAAATTTTCTTTGTACTGAGTATTGTTTCTCCATAAAATGGGATCCAAATGGGGTCCTTAAACTTGGATTGTTTATATTAGATGATAGCTCCTAGACATTTGCAATGCAAACTCATTTCTCAAGTTGATATGATTGATTAAAGAAGGGACTTTACTTCATTTTTGAAAATGAATGATTCTGATTTTTCTATTCAAGATATTGTGCAAGGGTGTCCATTGCAAATCTTGATTTCCTACTGTTGTGGGCTCTTGGAAATGAACCTCAAAATACACTAAATCTTGGAGAAAATATCACATTAGAAATTCATTAAAAAAAATTGTAGAGTAGATTTTAGAAGCCGTAAATTGATCTAGGTTATGCATGTTATGTCCTTTAACATCAAGTTTTTTGGAGGACCAATTTTTAGATTTGACATGTGAAAAGAGGATTGAAAGACTTCAATTCACTTTCGCAATTTTAACACCTTCATAATCAAACATTATAATCTTTCAATCCACAAGTGATATTGTTGTGTTTTCTTTTCCCATGTGATCTCCAACATGTCTAGTGTGAATTTGTCTGGTTGCAATTCCAAAAAAATTGAAAAAACTTTTCAAAATGTTATCTTTTAGTTCAATTTAGAGCAAATTCCAAGAAGCTCGAAAAAGACCTTGGGCATTTCGGGGTTAAGGATTCCAAAATGATCAGACGGATTTGTCAAATTCGATCATCCGTCGGTGGGCAAATGAAGACTCAGAAGTTCGAGCGTTTTTCGTTTGGCCGACCGAACTGGAGCAGATGAGTTCAGTCGTGACATCAGAGAACGTCGTCGACATCAAACCAATTTGGTTCCGAGCATGTTGGGTTGTCTGGAGGTGTGCGCATCGCCACCGACTTTAGCTATCTGGGCAGAATTGTAAGGTGATAGCCAGATTGCACGGGAATCGAACGAAGGGCGCATTTCGACTGTGTAGTCTTCTTTGTCTGGAATCAATGTCAATGTGGGATGCTCCGGAATTGCAGGACCAGCAGGTCCTCTCCCTGGGGCACTGATAGGAATTAATTCCCGCTCATTGTCATGGAGAGGGGCGTGTGATGCAGCAGAAGCCCATTCAGATGGTTGCCTGGGGATTGCGTGCCGCGCAGGCATAGCCAACAGGTGCAGGAGCTGGGCTAGCAGGCTGCCAATTCGTCGAAACCCTAGTTCAGGGACAGGACGGAGTGAGTGAGTGAGTGCATGATCGACTGCGTGAGGGAGGGAGTAAGTAAGCTTCGACTCGAATTGCAACAACAGATAACCTGGTGGCCGTACTTGCGGGAGAGCTGGGCATGGCGATGGCGTCTTCGGCAATGCCGTGCAGTGGCTTCAAACTGGCTCCCGGATTGTTGTCGTCTGTGTCCCCGGCGGCCCCATGCATCTCAACTGCTCTGCCCGCTGCTTCACCCCGAAAACTCGGCTGCT
Organism: Pseudisothecium myosuroides; assembly: GCA_951799445.1. NCBI lineage: Eukaryota > Viridiplantae > Streptophyta > Bryopsida > Hypnales > Lembophyllaceae > Pseudisothecium > Pseudisothecium myosuroides. The sequence continues at coordinate 52,028,951 of OX637287.1, read as the reverse complement.
CCTCCACCACTCTTGTGGTGAGGGCGGCGAAGGATGAGCAAGAAACAACAACGACTCCGCCGCCAGCTCCTGCCTCTGGCAAGGTGGATTTCGACGGCAAGTTGCCTTTGTTTGGTATTTTTCTCCACCTTCAATTCCCTCTCTCTCTCTCTCGTGGCGGCTTTGGGTGATGATCTCTCTCGTGTGCAATAGCATTGTGCAATTTGGCGTTGCAGCTGGGGATGGATGTTGTCATGACATCGTCGAATGGGCGTTCAGAATGACATGTATGTTCGTGTGCCCGTCTGAATTTGCGCAGCTCCGTCGGTGTTCCGTCGGAGGTTTGTTTTGGGCACCATCGGGGGCACGGTGTTAGCGTTGGGGGCTGATTTTCTGGGGAGCACGAGTGCTATCTTATCCTTGAATCCAGAATTCTTTCGTGAATTACGAGCGGACGTTTTGTACCCCATATCGGGTTACAAGCGATGCTTGGAAACCAGCAAGGGCTTCGGTAAGATACAGATTCAGGCTCTGATTCTGATTCTGTCTTGTCGCGTTTCTAATTGTTTATCACAGCGAGTGGAAACGGGTTGAGTCTCGATCGTAAGATATGAAAAAGAATGTACATCTTGAAACGTCGAGGACCTGTGGAGAGGAGACTTTTCTGGTCGATTTGGGTATGATTTAAGTGAGCCATGGATGCATAGGACTGATGCGGAGGCATTGTGTGTTTTCATGCTGTGGGAGGAACAGAATTTATTTTCCCCCAAACGTGGGTGGGGGACCAGACGTTGCTGTACAGGGCAGTGCAGAGAGGCGAGCGTGAGCGTTCTCTGGACCTCCCAGCGCTGCGGCAGCAGCAGCAGCCGCCAATTCGCAAACCAAGACCCACGGAGCCTGTCGTGGCCTTTGGGCCGCCAGGCTCTCTGGGCGAACTCAATGTCAGCGTCATAGTGGCACCGGTGGCGGAGGGCTTCACGTAAGCATGCCATCGCTTGCACCATCTCCTGCTGCATGATGATGCGTACTCTCAGCTGGCGAGGGGGCTCTCGTATGCCAGGATGCAACATGCAATGGACGACGTTTTGCATGTGAGTCATAGTTGTCGCTGGACCAACTAGCTCAGACTGGTGCAAGAGGAGGAATTAATGTTGGTGTATTATTTGTGGGGTGATGGGGTCCGAACAGATTGGAAAAGCTGGGCGGTCCAACGGATGCAGGAATGCTGATATTGAAGCGGTCCATCGCACCAGAAGGGTCGAATAAGGTAGCGCAGCTGGTAGAGGCGGTGGCCAGGCGAGATGCAAGGGGCGTCTTGTATTACACGATGGAGTACACCGTGGAAGGGCCGTCGTTCTTCCGGCACAATGTGGCCGTGTATGCCGTGAGTACCACCGGGGAGCTCTACACCTGCAGTGCGCAATCCCCGCAAGCCCTGTGGTCCACCGTGGAAGCCCAGTTTCGGGTGATCAGTCAGTCTTTCGGACTCCTACCCGACCCCAATCCTGCTTAACTGTGTAGGACTTATAGGTGTGCTCCTCTCTCTGCGTCCCTTGAACAACACTCGTGGCTTCGCATCTAGACCTCACTAGTGTACGCAGTATGACTGACCCTCTCCCTCCGCAGTATGAGGCTGTACACTTCTTCCTGGTGCTAATTTCTTTCGAAATGAAGGCTATGACTAAATGCCGCTTTTGTTTCAGGGGAGTTGCTCGCGCGCTTGACCGTCGTTTTGATGCCAGTGTTCCTCAGGACGAGGATGACAACTTGCCGAACTTGTTGCTGGTGAGTCCCACTTCTTCTCTCTACTCTTCTTTGCCTGAGTTTGGCATGCGTAAGGCAGTTAGTGCCGGCCATCCATTTCGTCCCCGTGAGTTACTATTGGGTGCGGTGAGAGGTGGCAGCTCTAAGCAAAATTACTAGGCCTTGAGGCGTGGTTACTATCCTGGCACTTCACTTGGGACGACTGTAATAATCAATCTTAAGTGAATCGTTACGGAGAGCGGCGAGTCGGGAGTTGTCGTTCCTTGCGTGAGGCAGAGGAGTGTATGGCTGTCGTGACTTATTCCAATAGTGTAGTTATGATAGTGCTAGGAAGCATAGTCTCTATCTGGTTTTATTTGATTGTAGAGGTTTCTGTAAGGCTTAGTCTTGGGCACTGTGCGAATTTGATCCTTCCTAGTGCTTCTGTCGTGATACCCTTCCACTTCTTGTCTATGGGGATGTGTAAAGCTTTCACTTTTTTCTCCTTGACCATATCCCTGACAAATTGCATGTGTATTTTGAAATGCTTGTCTTCGAATGTTCCAGGTTTTTTCTGGATGTTTTGATCGAATTCTGGTTGTCACAATATACTTCGATGTTTTTTTCTGGAGCCCTGATTCTGTGTAGTCCATGAACCCAGATGACTTCTCTGGCGACTTGTACTAGGGTTCTCTATTTTAATTCAGTTAACGATAAGCTAGTACCGTATGCAGGTCTGGTTCTTGCCGGACCTAATTAAAGGGGTTTCACCAGCTTTGATGCCATGCTTTTGTAGACCTTCTCTTTCCCAAATCTTCTCACCAATTGACATCACTGAAGCCTATCATTTTCAGTGACCCTCTCCTTCGTAATACAGACATTGTGCCTTCGACGTATTTCATAGTTTACTAGACTGCTGTGTAGTGAGCCTGCTGTAGTCTGTTCATGTATCTAGATACAAATATTGACGGCAAAGGCTATGTCCGTTCTAATGGTGGTGAAGAATGCTACATTAGTTCCTAGGTGGTTTAGTTTATGGACTTCATTTCTTTCTGCAATATGTGTAGGGCACAATAACTAGTACTAAACTACTCTATCCACCCAATGTTATGGGCTAGCTAGAGGAGAGTAGTAGTGATCAAGGTAGATCCGATGCTGAAAATTTGGATGTGGAGTGGGGATCAAATCAGTCGCTGAGAACAGAGTATGTGAAGCATTGCATTGAGTATGATGTGCATGAGCTGCGCTTGCATAGGTCCGGACCAGTGGATGATAACAGAGCTTATCGTCACAGAGACACAAATGGAATCACGGAATAAGAGCAGAAGATGCACTTGCGCCTTCTCGGTTTCAATTTTGTCACAAAATTTTGTGAATTCGTTCACATGTTATTTGTCACCTTCTATGGCTGTTATCAATAAAGTTGTTTCCTTCGTAATTATCTGTGAGTGACGATTTCAATGCTTACTAGTGTAGCCCTGTGCCGTTGCCACAGCCAAAACAAAAGGAAAAGTCATTTTAAAAACCAAAAATAACTCAAAAACCCAAAACTTTCCCACCGTAGCTCCAAATGCCACGTATCAAAGCCCGTGCACCCCTCCTCGCCGAAGGCTTTCCAACGGTACCAAAAATGTGACAAATTGATATACGGTTCCAAAGATACATAATTTAATATAATTTAGTAATTTTTAAGAACCAAAAATAACTCAAAAATTTATAACTTTCCCACCGTAGGTTGGAATGCCATGACACAAAGCCCATACACCCCTCCTCACCGAGAGCTTTCTGAACATACTACGAATGCGACCAAAACAAAAGTAAAAGTAATTTTCTAATTTTTAGATTCCATAAAAACTTCAAAATTCAACAACTTTCCCACCCTAGGTCCAAACGCCACGAATCAAAACAACGGTACCAAGAACATGATAATTTGACTCACGGTTCAAAAGATACATAATTTAGCATAATTTAGTAATTTTAAGATCCAAAAATAACTCAAAAATCCATAACTTTCCCACTGTACGTCCAAACGCCACAAAACCAAGCCCGTGCACCCCTCCTCGCCGAGGGCTTTCCGATGGTACCAAGTACGCCCCCGGGGGACGCACGGTCCGGGAGATCTCGACGTGACAAACAAAACAAACAACATGTCTTAAGGTATGGATAGTATAGCCCTGTGTTGTTGCCACACCCAAAACAAAAGTAAAAGTCATTTTAAAAACCAAAAATAACTCAAAAAAACCATAACTTTTCCACCGGAGATTCAAATGCCATGTAACCAAGCCCATGCACCCATCCTTGCCTAGAGCTTTCCAACGGTACCAAGAACGCGACCAAAATCAAAGGAGAAGTAATTTAGTAATTTTTTGATCCATAAATACTTTGAAATTCAATAACTTCCTCTTCGTAGGTCGGAAAGCCACAAAACCAAGCCCGTGCACCCCTCCCCGCCGAGGGCTTTCCGATGGTACCAAGATCGCGACAAAAATCAAAGTAAAAGTAATTTCCTAATTTTTTTGATCCATAAATGCTTGGAAATTCAATAACTTCCGCACCGTAACTCCAAACGTGACGAAACCAAGCCCGTGCACCCCTCCCCGCCGAGGGCTTTCCGACGGTACCAAGCACGCCACCGGGGGACGCACGGTCCGGGAGATCTCGACGTGACAAACAAAACAAAACAAACAAACAAACAAACAAACACCCTGTCTTAAGGTATGGACTAGTGTAGCCCTGTGCCGTTGCCACACCCAAAACAAAAGTAAAAGTCATTTTAAGAACCCAAAATAACTCCAAAATCCCATAAAAATCAAAGTAAAAATAATTTCCTAGTGTAGCCCTGTGTCGTTGACACACCCAAAACAAAAGTAAAAGTCATTTTAAAAACCCAAAATAATTCAAAAACCCATAACTTTCATTCTGTAGGTCCAAACGCCACAAAACAAAGCCCATGCACCCCTCCTCGCCGAGGGCTTTCCAACCGTACCAAAAATGTGACAAATTGACACATGGTTCAAAAGATACATGATTTACTAATTTTTAAGATCCAAAAACAACTCAAAAATCCATAACTTTCGCACCGTAGGTCCAAACGCCACGAAACCAAGCCCGTGCACCCCTCCTCGCCGAGAGCTTTCCGACGGTACCAAGAGCGCAACAAAAATCAAAGTAAAAGTAATTTCCTAATTTTTTGACCCATAAATGCTTCAAAATTCAATAACTTCCGCACCTTAACTCCAAACGCAACAAAACCAAGCCCGTGCACCCCTCCTCGCCAAGGGCTTTCCGACGGTACCAAGCACGCCCCCGAGGGACCCACGGTCCGGGAGATCTCGACGTGACAAACAAAACAAAACAAAACAAAACAAACAAACCACCTGTCTTAAGGTATGGATTAGTGTAGCCCTGTGCCGTTGCCACAACTAAAACAAAAGTAAAAGTCATTTAAAAAACCAAAAATAACTCAAAAATCCATAACTTCTCCACCGTAGGTCCAAACACCACAAAACTAAGCCCGTGCACCCCTCCTCGTTGAGGGCTTTCCAAGGGTACCAAGAACGTGACAAATTGACACACCATTCAAAAGATACATAATTTAGTAATTTTTAAGATCCAAAAATAACTCAAAATTCAATAACTTTCCCACCGCAGGTCCAAACGCTACGAAACCAAGCCCGTGCACCCCTCCTCGCCGAGGGCTTTCCGACGGTACCAAGCACGCCCCCGTGGGATGCACGGTCCGGGAGATCTCGACGTGACAAACAAAACAAAACAAAACAAAACAAACATCCTGTCTTAAGGTATGGATCTTCCTCTGTTTTTGTATTCTTTAAGTGGCTATTTTACATCGTACTGTTTTCTATTTACAGTCGTTTTGCTTATCAGCCATCCATTTAGCGGAGGCATGCTTACACATATTACTTGCTAATAATGTAGAGAAGTTCATGTTGTCCAAATGTGACCTGACCTGAAGTAGCTCACCACTACACTAAAAAGGATATTTAGTGTTGGATTACATTTAGTGTAATTACCACCCTACTTGACCCTACACTAAATGTCAATTTTAGGACGATTAGTGTAGTGCTAAACTTCAATGCGCCGCCTTCGCCTTCTCTTCCCTTCTACCTTCCTTTAATAAGTTCTAACACTAAATGTAAACATTTTCAAATTTCAGATTTACCATAGAGTATATTTAATGTTAGAAATTACATTTAATGTTACTTACTTTAGTAGGCTTAATGATATTTAGTGTCATGGTTCGCAAATAGTGTTGCCAACACTAAATACCCTTTTTAGTGTACTGTAGTTAGAATAACCTCACACTATTTTTACCAAAATTACGGTTAGAACGAGAAACAATGATTTATAGCTTAATTTTAGAAACCGTACAAAATATGAATGAAGAATATGAAATATTGCATACTTTGGATTTTAACACATGAAGCTTGCAATTGCGAAAATTTGTTGGAAATCATAACACTTCTGAATAGCTTCTCGGAGGGGGTGGAGCACATTATATTCCCTCAATCCATTTTTGAATTTTTGCACATTTTTGTTTATATCTTTGTACAGAAATATAAGTTACTAGAAATATAAGTTACTATAATTTCATGAAATTGGTCGTTGAGGAAGGTTGTCTTTAAAAGATTTCAAATATTTCATTGGATGAATGAGAAGTTGGTTGCACCAAACAACCTGTGTAAGCCCTCCATTCATCATTCAGAATATGGACATCGAAGCGCTTAAGGATCAAGGCTTTAGATCAAAGGTAACAAAATTTTGTCCAAAGAGTTATATATCCTAGTTTACTCATAAAAACCATTGGTAATTTTGAAATTTAACTTGGCATTCAAATGTCAGAATGTTATTTTATATAATTTTATGTTTTTTCATGCTTTTTGGAAAAACTCAAATTATTGCAATTTTTAAAAGTGCAATGTATAAGGAACATTCCAATAGATCAAATTTTTGGGTTGTAAAAGGCCACGAATTCTTGGGCTGTTGGAAACGTGGGAAAAACACCACATTAGGAGTTTGATGTGGCCAAATTTTGGCCATGTTAGATTAATATTATTTTTTATTTTTTATTTTTTAAAATAATATTTTAATAAAAATTTAAATTTTTTTCAAGTTTTTTTATTTTGGAAAACAGTGGTTGGTTCATATAGATGTCCTCAGAAAGCAACATTCTTCAAATAACCCTAAATATCTCTATCCTAAATATGTCTTTCTTGCTGAAATTTTGGACTTTGGTAGTTGAGTGATTAGAAAAGAGAACATAAGTTATTTGAATGAAAAATCATTAATTTTGAATTAATTATACAATTTTTTAAAGAAAGTGTTATTTTGCTGACTTCTAACTTGGACTTTGATCTTGCTTTTGGAGGGTACAATCAATCGTGGGGAGTTGAGCTTTGGAAAGAAGAAAGCGGTGAGGTAGGAAAAGCCACCAGATGTAGAAAAAGCTTGGATCATAGCATTTTCATAACTGTAAAAATTCATTGTATTTTGGAAGAATGTCGGTAGTTGAGGACATCTATAGCATGGAAAATGGGCTTGAAACAACCCTCTAATGCCTCCAAAAACCATCTAGTGCATGATTGCATCAACTCACTGGATCTTGTGATTTTCTCAAATTTTTAAAATGGATTGGAAAGTACCAAAATTCAAGCACATAATTTATTTCAATTATTGTGAGACACACTAATTGTTTTATATTTCATTTATTAACTGAAACAAGGTTATTCTTCATATTTTAACAACTACTCCCTCTGTCCCACTAAAAACCTCCAAAATCCTTCCCCACGAGGGATTAACTATATTTTTAGTCTTTGTGCCAATGATACATACATTCTAGAACTAATAATCTATTCCCTATATCTATGCAAAATCTCCAACTTAGGCGCCATCGTTTAGGCACCCAGAATCTTTGTGGAAAGTGTCATATTTGAGCATTGTTTAAAAATGCCGCCAACTCATCATTTCTGATGATTTAAAGGTTGGTGGCAACAATGGGATTGTAGAAATGTATGCTCCCAATCCAAATACGGCATCTACGAAACCTAGCCCCTTGTATGAACAAATCTCCATAGTGCCAAAGTGGTCTCCGAATCCATTATCAACACAACTATTTGACGAAGCAATAAGTACAAGATGCCTCATATGGGCAAGGCCAAGCTTGCTAGGAAAGAAATGTTCCTTGATTGCTTGCCGCTTACTCCCACGAGGTCATTCAATTAGCCAACGCTTACTCAGTGGTCAAAATCAAGAAATAGAGGTTTTCAGTGGGACAAAAATTGTACCCCATTTGCAGGTTTTTAGTGGGACAAAGGGAGTAAAAGGCAAAGGAAATATTCCCTTCTTTTTTCAAAGTCACAGAACAATAAAATATAATACATGTTTTCTAGGTGAATAATGCAATATGAAACAATTACATAACCTTAAAGTGTTGGAAGATTCATACTACACGTCTAAAGAATCAAACTATCAATTTGTACAAACAATTCCCTTACTGCAAAGAGTATCTAATTAGAAAAAAGAATCAAATGAATGAAAAAATAGAATTATTCCACAAAGGCAAGCTTTACCATTGTTGCTTAATTTTCAATGTATTGTGTCTTGTACCAATTGAAATAGATTGAGTATTAAAAGTATTGATTGATTTTCCAATTGTACTTCAATACTTAACTTGGTCACATTTAAGATTATGTACCCTTCTTGCTTGCATTCTTATATTCTTCTTTCAAAAAAATTTAATTAAAAAAAAAAAGATTACTTGACTTTTTTTGTGCATAAAAATATATTTTTGGCTCCTCAAAATTTTCTTCTATTCTCTCCAAATCAAATCTCATTTACCATCTACTCTACTCTTCTCTGTATCTTTCTAAGGCCTTCTTGATACTGAGATTGAGAAGCCTCAAAGAAAACCTATATATTAAGTCCATGACTTATCTTTGAGAGACTAGATATTGGAGGTTACAGCCTTCACAGGTAGTATAAAAGTGAGAGGAGAGTACAAAAGTTTCCAATCTACTCTTTTAAGCCCCCTTCTTGAGATGGGCTAGACTTCAATTCTAGGGGACTCAAAAACTTGTAAAGTTTTTTGCCATTGAGGACAAAAGTGTTGTCCATATCAATCTCTCCCTTGGATTTAAATTGTGAGTGTAAAATTACAGTCATTGTTCTTCTCGAATTTGGAAGCTCTCATTGGTTAAAATATTTCTCTCTAGGACTTTTTATTTATATTGTAATTAACCCTTAACCCCTAAAGGCGGAGTCAGTCTATGGCCATATCGTCAAACTTGAAAATCCCTCATTTTGTATCTTCCATCTCTTTGCTATTTATGAGTGGAATTTTTTGGCTTCATTTTTTAGAGATGAAATCACATGTCTAATATTTTTCATAAAAATTTCAAGTTTTTTTATAAATTTCAAATAACCATGAATTTTTGAAGAAAAAATGAAGAAAATTCATGTCAAATGTAAATCATGTTAAAAAAATCTAAAATTTTCAAAATAGAAATACATTATAATTTAGAATGTTTTGATATAAAGAAAATTTATATTTTATTCTATATATAGAAACTTGATAGATCCTTAACTTCAAACTTTACTAAAATGTTTATTTTTCAAATAATTTAAGTAGAATAGAAACTAAACTTTTAAAGCTTCATTTTGTTAGTTTTGCTAAAAAGCAAAAGATGTCTTATCAATGTCAGTTTTTAAGGAAAAAAACTCAGAGTATTGAAATACACTATATAGTGTACCATTCTTTTGATAAACTACCCCATATAAAATTAAAAAAACAACTAAAATGTCTTGAATTTAACTCAATGGTGTAGATAAAATCATCCAATCTTCAATATGTACAAAACTTGGTTGACCATCCAAAGGATTCGAAATGCCCTCGGTGTCTTTCTAAGGTTAAACAACATGCCAAGTCCCTTGGGCTTTGTTTGGAAAGAATTGTTGACAAAAGTGTTTTTTGCATTTTTTTGGAATGTTTCAACCTATTGGACCCACTTCTACAATGAATATAGCTTGCCAAACACCACATTTAGACCGCAAAGTCAAAGCATTATTCTCTATTTCTTTTTGCATGTCCTAAATTTAATAAGTTTGGGCAAACAACAAGACCCACTTTTTTTTGCTTCAAGGAGATTTTTTTATTCTCTCTTGGACTGCCCTCTAGGGAAGGGAATGTTGTTTAATCCTAAAGTGTTGTTGAACAAGAAAGTTGTTCTTTCAATGACTTCACCTAAGTTTGTCATAGGATGGAAGAAAATGTTTTTTATCCAATATTTTTTTGGAAGTTGCTTGAGTACATTTAGAATGAATTGTATTACAAATTCCTTCATTATGATATTATTGACTTTTCTAAAGAAAAAGATGCTTAATCCATGGATCACCCTTGTAGTGTATTTGGACCATTTCTTGCTATTTATTCTTGATGTGAATTTTAGCCATAAACATGATTTTTTTTGCATTTGATTTCAACTAATGAAATGAAGCCTATAAAGTTTAGTTTCTACACCAGTTAGAAATTTTGAAAAATTCATAAATTTCAATATTTTATAGCAATATGAACTTGGGACCTATAACCATGTTTTGTTGATTTTTTTAATTTTAGAGTGACACGGTAACTTTGGTTTATACCGTGATGTTATACACTATAATATATATCTACGGTGAAAATTTCAGATTTTTCAAGTATATTTTGTATTGATATGAATTTTTTTAATTGTTTTCTTTAAAAAAATATAGTAATTTTAAATTTTTTCCAGAAAATTTGAAAATTTTATGACTTGTAGTAGACACATGATTTCATCTCTGAAAAATAAATATAAAATTTTTCATTCAAATCTAGTTGCAAAATGATAGCAAATAGAATGATGGGCACTAAGGCTTGAAATCAATGCTTATGGATTCTTCCTTCCAAGGTTAAGGATTAACCCTATAACAACACGGCGGCCTCAAAATGCCCAATGAATGATAAAAAAAAATTATTCTATGTAAGATTGAAGTGCAGATGTTCATCCTTGGAATTTTGTGAAAATAGGAATGAAGTGTTTCACAATAGTTTGACCTCCAACAAGTGCTCTTGTTTTTTTTAAACAAATGATTATTATGGGACCAAAAATGATATCCATGGTGACTATCCTAACATTCTAAGATTAACCCTGTAAGGACGCTACAATCAAAAAGAGTTTGATGGATGATTTTCCAAATCAATGTAGAATGCACCTACTGGTCCAAAATGAGATCATTTTGACAAAGCACCTTATTGATAAGGTAGACAAATCCATCTCTACCAATTGCCTGCTATTTGGATCACCCTACTTTTATCCCCAATTCTACCACAAAACTCATCCAAATCCGTTTAGTTTTATGACAAAATCAGTGCCTTAATGTTAGGAGGAATAAAGTGTCAGTGCTTTATTGGTGAATACTTAAGTGCTAATAGATACATGGAAGGGTTGTTATGGGTTGTTAATAGGACGTTTATGACTTCACTCTATAGGTGGATTTGTAATTTTAGGGCATACTACTTCAAAAATCACAAAAACTACAATTTCAATCGGAAAATTATAATTCCACTTGGGTTGGATTTGTAAATCAAGCGCACACCTCTGAAAAATATGTGGCCCTCTTGGAGTTGTCCCCAAGATATTCAGATTGCAAATCAGGGTGGGAATAGGCTTTGTCTACCTTAGGTCTCGTGCTCTCGTCCTTTCAGGGTTAAAAAGGCTGTCCCTGAGAGCTTAATCGGTAAGGCAATAAATGAACTCTTTCCAAAGGACGACCACCTTCCATTTGGTTCACGAATGTTGCGAATGCCCCCACCTCGCCCCCACTGCGAATGTCAGAGCCCCAATTGCCCAACAGCAGGTCCCAGGAATCAAATGGAAACCAAAGAAAACGGTCAGATCGTGCCCATCTCTTCTGTTTTACAGACACTTCGCAGAGCTGTGACTGGGCAGTCTGGATATTCCCAATATTTAATATTGGGCCCAAGGCCGGCAGCAGTTCTACCGCCAAACGCTTGTCTCTGACGCTCTGTACGTCCTCCTCTCTCGCACGCGAACTTACCTTACCTCCCCCTCCTCGTGATAAGAGAGCGACCGCCTCCTTGGCTTCATCAGTCGGAGCAATTGAGCTGCGTGAGACCCAGTCTCTTCTCTCGATCTCTTGGGCTTGTTGGAAGGACTTGTCTTGGTCGTTGACGACGCTTTCGTGACTTCAAAGCTGAAAGCTGGCCTGCAGTTGCTCAGTTGTGTGGTAGCTAGGGTCATCCACTTCACATTCTGTTCCACACTTGCTTCGACACTTCCCTCCGCCGGTTCAACGCGGTTTCAGCCTTCCTTACGCGGTGGTCAAGGCAGCAGTAGTGATCTTGGGCTGCATCAATTTCGTGCGATCTTCTCCTTCAGGTATCTTAAGGGCATCACTGACTCTGTTTGAGGCTTTGGTAACTTACTTCCTGTCACTTCCTGTTTTCAGTCTTTTCATTTGTCAGTTGAGTACCTTGGTAGGATATGCTCGTCATGTCCAGTTTCTAGGATCCATGTCCTCTGGTTGAAGATTTTCATGCATTTTTGGAATATACATGTTGTCCAAGTATTGTCCGTACATAACAGTGAGACGTGCGCAGTCTTGTTCAAACTTAAGAAATGAATTTCATTTGATCTCAAAATGTTGTTGAGCCTGAGCGTCTGGGTTTTGTAATTACCTACTTGGTAGGCACCCTGTGTATATTTTATGGTCAGAATGTTCAAGAAGTGTAGATTTCAGGGAATAATGTCCCGTGAACCGAGGTTATATAATTAGTTTATTTTAACAACAGAGTGGACAATGAGTACTAAAAAGAGTCTAAAATGTAGTGCAGAATGCCAAGGGGCACTTCTTTGCGTCGAGTAAACCCAGATTTTCGCTCGTAGTCCAATTTCGCTCCTTGCTTTTGGTGAACTGTTAAGCTGTCCTCCAGATCGAATTTCTGAGCCATGGACAGAATAATATTTAATTTCTGAATTTCTTAATGATGGTGCATCTTTGGTTTGACAGTTTCTTCACTCCTCGCTGAAAATTCATTGTCACGATGGGTTACGGAAACAATCTGAGGCGCCCTTCAGCAGCAGTCCAGAACAGTAACAAAAGGGGCGACGTCTTGAAAGGCATCGTGAAAGAAGTGAAAGACGCCCTCGGCAATTCTACAGCCCAAGGAAAGTAGTGATCGAGAATGGGCCAGAAAAAACGAGCGCTTGTGCTGGACGAAGTAGATCGAGATGGCATCAAAAGAAGAAGATCCTCAAAATTCAGCATGGTCCACCTTCCGTCCGGAGCCCACATGCACATATATCTCATACTGGAATCACAGACTGACTATTGCAGAAGCTAAATTGTAATTCTGTGGATTATCCTGCAAAGATGTACAACAGTTCAGTGTGTAGATACAGTATGGCCGGCATGGCATGCTTAACGCTTCTCACCATCATACAAAGTTGAGATGGCATCAAGCTTCGTGCAGTGACTAGGATCTATATCTGGGAGAGAATGTATAATTAAATCGTATTAGCCAAGAAGGGCTCAAGAAGCTCGTCCGCGTACCGCCACAGGGACGGAAGTCTGTTGTTGTGACTGGTCTCCTAACTAGATGTCTCCGGGGATGACTCCTGTAATTCCATGTAAAGTTTCACTACAGTCAAGATAGTAAGTACCATGCAGCTCCTAGCTCCTCAGCCAGGAGATGAAATCTGAGGTGATCACCGAAGACTGTAGTATCGGTATACCAGGACAAAACTAGAAATCTCCAGAGGCAGTATTCTATGTGACTGTCACCAAAACATCAATAATAATCCTAAGGTAGTGCTCCGCCCAAATCGGACCCAAAGTATGGTTTGGGCCCGGGTTCGGGGATGTAAAATACCGATTTGCACCTGGCTTGTAATAAAATGTAGAGACTATTTTGACTTGAATTGGGGTAACGTTTCAAGGTCAAGATCACTTGGTTTATTATTTACGATGATTGACACTAAGTAAACTAGGTCAAATATGACTGGAAATCGAATGCACTGGCCAGCAGCTTCTAGTGAAGGAAACCGCTCCGAGCCTCTATAGATCCCAACCGCTACAAAATGCATAATTATCTCAGTCGCCTGCAGGGAAACAACTTTCGAAGACTGATCCAGCCTTCAGTTGGTTTGCTGTCATTACAAAAATAACTATTAGGCATCAACTCCCGTACCCCTAGCTAAGTCAGTTTCAACACTTCCGTGTCAAAATACATTCATTTTGAAATTTAGCGTGGCCAATTATTGTTTTTCAAAAGCTTGAGAAATGATTAGTTTTCAAGTTTTTGAGTTTACAAAGAGCTCGAAATAAAGTTTCATTATTTTTCGGATATAGAACAACACATACCGTGTATCAAAATCTGACAATACTTTGAACTTTGCTTAATTTTGCTTATTTACGAGATTGAAGTGCACATGAGATAATTATCAATCAAGCAATCAAGACTGAATCAATAAGTAACTTAGGAAAGAAAGGAACTAACCAATGCCACGTTAACTTAATTTCATACTTCACTGAAAAATCCAACATACGACCTCCAAAAACGATCTTGAACACAATAACACAATGGGCAATTTCATTAAAATGGCAATATTATTTTAAAATGGCATGAAAATAGTTATAAAAGGTCGTTCTAAATCTATATCTATCCTAGATGGTTCAAACTTCAGAGCGGCCATTCTGAAATCTATACCTATCCTAGATGGTGTAAACGGCACATCATCAAAGTGGCACTTGGAATACCGCCATTTTAATGAAATTGCCCATCACAATGCCATCATTTGGAGGATTTTTTCATGTACATGAAAATATTTATTGCTTGTGAATTTGAAACGCAAACACCCAAGGGATTCCTTTTAGTGGGGTCCTCACCCCTTTAATGCCTCTATCCTTTTTTGGATAGATGTATGAATTATACATTATTTATATGAATTTCATCAAATTATTCATGAAGAAAGGTCATCAAATTTTTAAAATTTTAACTTATTTTGGATGAATGAGAAGGTGTTTGGATAGTACATTGACTTAAGGCACTTTCTTCATCATCTAGAAAATGGATGGATGTTAGAGAACTCAAAGAATCACATAGTCTAAGCTTATTGCTTTCGTGAATAAAGCTACTTTTATAATAGATAAGGTTAGCCGTATATATAAGTCAAGTAAATAGATCATTTTTTTTTAATCCTTATCTGGGAATCCATCTTTATAATCATATTTTAGTAACTCTTTTAGGTTTTATACAAACAATTCTTGTATTAGACTAGCATATAAAAGTTCTAAGTAATTTCAAATCAATAGGTTTCATTGGTCAATTTATCTTAAACATAAACATCTCTTGCCCTGTTCAAAATTACAGTGACAAATGCTCATATAAATAGTTGATTCATTTATCACCACTCTATTATAAATTTGAGGTCAAATGATCATCAATCCTATAAAAAGGCAATTTATTAACCTAATTTCTATTTAATATAAAAAATAATTTTACTATAACAATTAGTGAGCTATTTTTTGCCATCTATATGTGGATGGAAAAATTTGGAATTCCCCTACTAAGATAGACCATTATTGATTTTTTTTTAATAGAAAAAGAAGACTTTGAGCAAAATTTTGAAATTGGTGAAAATCTTGTAAAAAAAATTGTATTTTCTAGAGTTGGAAACTTGGAATTGCTTTGAATTTGTCAAGTTTTGTAATGCTTTCACTTCTATCTTTTGGGTGCATAGTGACAAAAGGCACAATTTGCCAATTAATTAATTCATTAAAATTAATTAATTAATTGTATTCGTCAAGTACGTTTTGAACCCCCACCATACTTATATTTTATGGAAAATTGTTGTTATTGCAATTGATATAGGATGTTAGTACTATATCCTTTATGTATATCATATCTGTATATTTATATATACAGTTGGGTACTAAAAGCTTACAAACTACTTTTTTGAGCCATTCAATTTTTTTGTACAATATAGATTATAATTGGTATCTTTTTGGTAAACTTTATTATCATTGCATCCTTACGCAATTCCAATGAAGTATAGTGACAAACATAATTGAATACGAATTGAATACAAAGTGGAAACTTTTTCATTCAAACAACCATACCATAAGCATCAATGAACAAAGTCCAAAAGTGTATACACAAAATTGTAGTGTGCAACATACTGCTCATTGTAATGGAAGCTTGAAGAAAAAATTAGTTGTGATTTGAAAGAAAACTAATTTCAAAGTTAGCCATGTCTAAAACTCAGTTTTATTCAACATGATTTGGAATTATCTTATATTTTGTCAATTTGGAATTCCAAATTTTTTTTCCATGCCTTGACATATTGGTATACATCATTTCAAATTGTTGTATACAAAAATTGAAGGAAATTGACATTTATAGAATTTAAAATATCAATAGTTTGGCAACATGCAAATGATGTTGGTTCTCACAATATTTGAATTTTTTTTGGAATTGAGAACATGGCATAGCATTAGCCATTGTAGAGAGTGTATAGGTTGTAATATAGACCATTGTTAAATCTTAACCCCTAAAGTTCCTTGACTATGTTCTCACCAAAAATGCTCCAAAACTGCCATTTCTAGTACAAGTACCAAAATTTTGAAAAGTATCATTTTTGGACACATGTAACCGTAGGATCTTGTAGTACTCTGGTTTGAGAATATGTGGAAAAAATTTCAGAAATTTCCATCATGTAGATTGGAATATATTAGCATACGTTTCAAGTGGCAAAAGTCCTTTTTTTGGCCCTGCAAAAAAACGGGCAGCTGCACTTCACAAGGTCAGATTATTATGAAAAAATTTCCAAAATGGTTGTGCTTCTTTGGATTCATTCTTCAAAGCAAGTTGGCTACATGCTTGAAAATTTTCAGATTATTTGGAATTGTACAACATATAGGAAAAAAATAGTAAGTAGAAAGAAGTAGAGAATGATTCAAAACACTAAATTGTTAAGAAGTTAATTATGGAATTGAAAAATGCCAATCCCAATGGTTGCAAAGTTGTAATAATCAATCTACATCCTACAATTTTATTTTTTTTGAAAAATATTGAAAATTGAGTGAAATAAATGACTTCAAAGTTTATTTTAGAGTAGACAATCCATAACTGCCTTATATTGCAAACTAAAAATCCTTATAGCATTTGACTAATTGATCGGAATGGAATGATTAAAAGCTTTCCACATATATATAAATCTAATAAACCAATTTCAAATTTTTTATTTTTGAAAAAAGTGTTTTCTTCTAATCTGCTTGGACTACCTGAATTGACCAACAAACAATATATTAGGCCATAACTTTTGACTCGTATTTTCAAATGTCATGAAATTTGGTGCATAAGAAAGATATTCCTTGTCCTCACCTTCTATAAAAATTTCAGCCCAAAATATGCAAATCTCCAATCACACATACCTGCCCAAACTTTCTATGTTGCCAAAAAGGCATGTTGGTCCTTTAGGGGTTAATGCCTTTGCATTTGAAATATTTGTTGAATTGGACAATGCATTTGATTTATATTTTGCAGTTGTATATTGCGTTTTTAAATTCAATTTCTTTTTCCAAAGACTAGAGTTCATGATGCACATAATTGATCCAGAAAATCCCCCCCAAATAAATTATCATTGTCAATTTCTTCGAAAAATTCAAAATTGCCAAAAATTACACTAACCTTCGTTAAATTGGCAGTTTCTTTCGATGAAATTGACAATGATAATTTAATTTTTCTGGGATTTTTTGGATCAATTATGTGCATCATGAACTCTAGTCTCTAGACAAAGAAATTGAATTTAAAAACGCATTATACAACTGCGAAATATAAATCAAATGAATTGTCCAATTCAACAAATATTTCAAATGCAAAGGCATTAAGATGTAACAATGGTCTATATTACAATCTATACACTCTCTACAATGGCTAATGCTATGCCATGTTCTCAATTCCAAAAAAAATTCAAATATTGTGAGAACCAACATCATTTGTATGTTGTCAAACTATTGATATTTTAAATTCTATAAATGTCAATTTCCTTCAATTTTTGTATACAACAATTTGAAATGATGTATACCAATATGTCAAGGCACAAAAGTTTTTTTGGATTTCTAAGAAAAAATTGACAAAATATAAACTAATTCCAAATCATGTTGAATAAAACTGAGTTTTAGACATGGCTAACTTTGAAATTAGTTTTCTTTCAAATCACAACTAATTTTTTCTTCAAGCTTCCGTTACAATGAGTATTATGTCGCACACTACAACTTTTGTGTATACACTTTTGGACTTTGTTCATTGATGCTTATGGTATGGTTGTTTGAATGAAAAAGTTTTCAATTTGTATTCAATTCGTATTCAATTTTGTTGGTCACTATATATCCAAATTTCAGTTTAAAAAAACCAAACTCCATTTTTGATCAATTGTTTCATTTAAAATTCGTGATTTTACATTATCATTGATTGAAAATCATTGGTAATGAAGTTTTAAAATTTGATTGCATAGATATGTAGAAAACATCTATATGCACATCTTTCCTTCTAATAAGCATCTCCAAAAAAGCTTCAAAATTCCCTCTATAGAGATTTCAATGTTGGAGTGACCATATCCAAATTTTGTAAAATAGATATTTTTTATTGTATTTAAATTTTTTATTTGCACCTCACATGGCATCTAATTTTGTACATTTGAGCATGATGGTACAATTATTTTGCCAAAATCAAGTTAAAATATAAAGATATCCATTTCTTCAAAGTTTGGTCATACAACACTTTTCATTGAATTCTTCATTGATCATATTTTGTTACTTAAGGGGGTGTTTTTTAATATAAAAGATGTGTGTATAGATGTTCTCTACGTATCTATGCAATCAAATTAAAAAAAATTCATCACCAATAGTATTTAATAAAATATTATGTAAAGCCACAAAAAATAAAAAATTGATTTAAAAATTCACCAAAAATAAAATTTTGCTTTTTTAAACTGAATTTTGGTAAGCTTAAATGGAATTGGGTAAGAATTGAGTGGTAATTATGCAGGACAGAAAAAATTTACTCTGTATAATATACAAATCTTTGAATGGCTCTAAAAAGCAGTTTGTAAGCTTTCAATAGCCGACTGTATATTGTACTATAAGACTATATTATATATTGTATATCTATATGTATTTATATATTATGTATCATATACTTATATGTATTTCGTATATCATATATTATATTTGTAAATATTATATTCAATATATTGTATCCGTATTATAAATCCTAATTCTATTCAACAACCAAGATTGTTTGTTTGTTGTTTTTTCCCTCCTATTGTTGATCGAAGGCATTAGAGGGGGGGAGGATATTTTTCTATATCAAAATCAACAACTCTAGTTCTTTCAAGGGGGAGGCAAGAAATTGCAGAAAAAAAAGTTGTTCACATCTTTAGTGGATAGGAAAAACCTGCATTTTAGGAATGACTTTGCCTTCATGTTGAACTAAGAATCAATCCAATAGTTCAAATTCACTGTCCGGAAACACAAGCTTGCCTCCCCACTTGTATATTATTTTTTTATTTTTTTAGAGTTAGAATTGCCTTACGTTTATTAAGTTCTATAATGCTTTCACTTCTATGTGAGTAGGAAAAACCTACATTTTAGGAATGACTTTGCCTTAATGTTGAACTAAAAAAACAATTTAATAATTCAAATCCAATGTTCGGAAACAGAGGCTTGCCTCCCCACTAACTTTTACCCAGACTACCCTTTAGCAATTTTTCCTCTAGAAACTAAGGTAGGGACATCTATCAATGATATTTTTTACTGATATACAATTATGATTATCCTATAGCTTCCTAGTAGCTTGGTTAGAAAATAAATATTTAAAGGGGTGCTCGAAGGGGTGCCTTAATTTTTGGAAAATTATTGATCTAGTTTGCTCTTCCCTCCCAAAACAAATAAAATTAAAAATTAAATAATTATATAATATACATATGTGTGTGTGTGTATATATAAGGATTGACTAATTCAAAGAAAATAATTCAACTTGCTCCCTACAATCTTGCATCTCTTCTTTGTAAATATTTGTAAACATACATTGCAAAGTTTATTGCCTTGCCACTTTGACCATTCTAAAGCACAATCTATTACAAATAAAACACATCTCTCACATACAACAAACCCTTGTACACAAGATAGAGATTTTAGGGTTTGGAGGTCAAGACAAAGGTTTAGATAAATGAGGTCACCTTAAATGAAAGTAGTGGCAATGTTCAAAAATTGTAAGAACAACTTGAATGAATGCCTAATTTTTTTTAATTATATTTTAAAATTGAATGATTTTAGTACATTATTTTTTGGGTTGCTTAACTATTTTTTGCATTTTAAATAATTATTAGACATAAACCTATCCAAATTGCTAGAAAGCTATGGTGTTAGATTGGTCAAATTTTTCATATTTTCTTGTTGGCAAATGAAAGGACGTTCTAGCGCACAAAAGAATGCAACATTTGGATACTGTATGCCTATTGAAAGTTATCAAAGAGGTCCAAAAAAATTTGGTTGATGTTCTAAATTCATTTCTTCAACTTAGATACATGCTGATTTTGGAGACGTATGATGCATACTTTCATGCAAACTTTCGGAATTTCTTTTGTCTTTTCGCCAGGCTTGGCCGATTCGGTGTGCACGAAAGTCCAACCACACCGGCAACGAGCAGAGCCGGGCAGCCGGCAAGGAATTCAAACTTTGCTGAATGCCGCGTCCCGTCGTCAGTGTTCTTAAGGAATTAACAGTAACTGGGACGAAGTTCTCAAGATGCGGGGGTTGCGGGCATGGCGTCGATTAAGTAAGTATTAGCAGAATTGAGCAGCCGAGCAGGCCGAGCGCCCGGCGCCACCATGAGTGACTGCCTCAACGTCACCCCGAGCGACGCTTGCACGAAGAATGCGGACGATGGGCAATTTCGTTAAAATGGCGATTTTTTTTTAAATGGCATGAAAACAGTTCAAAACGGCCGTTCTTACCTGTCCTAGATGGTGAAAATGGCACACTGTCAAAGTGGCACTTGGAATACCGCCATTTTAACGAAATTGCCCATGACGGAACTTTCGCCAGACAGTTCGAGGCAGGTGTTGCCGCATCCAACAACTTCACACCAGCCCATCCGTACAGTATAAATCGGAGCTATCCCAGGACTAGTGGGATCAGTTGGAACACACTGGCATTTGCACTTCTTTGCAATTGCACTGCAAGACTGCAGACTGCTACTCCATTACTCTCACCTATCTGGCAGCACTGACCCATCTCGCTCAACTATTCGACACTACAGTAGTTGGTTTAGGTCCTTGTACTCGCGTGTCCTTGAATTCTAGGCATGGCTCCCCCCGCAGCGGCTCTGCAATCCTTGAGTTTAGAAGATCGGTCCGTGCTTATGGAGGAGTCCATTTTCAGCGATGTTGATCAGGTACTGAATTTCGTGGGAAGCTGGTGAGCACATTAATTGTCCGTCAGAGTTGACATTCGATGGATAGCCAATGAACGAAGAAGTCGTCAACTGATTGAGTTTTTTCCGAATGCGTAACCTGTCCAGGAGTTTTTTTGTGTCCGTTCTTGGAATGGCTAGCTTAGCTTGAATTTATGAATGATTTGTGCGGAACAATGCCTGGGTTGTGATCGCAGGTCATCGGCGGGACGGCGCTGGTGGAAGTGGCCAACATTGCCAAGGCCGAAGGTGCGGTGGCGCGAGTGGTGGCGAAATTGGAGAATCTGCAACCGGGTGGCTCTGTGAAAGATCGCATCGGGCTGGGGTACTCGACGCTGCAAGCCACTTGTCTCTGTCTATATTTGGTATTGATCATTTCGTTGTAAGATCGGCACTGGTGGTCCTAGTGGAAACTCTTTAGGTTCAAGTTTCTGATGCACAACCACATGGATAAATTGGACGTCCTGAACGGGTGAGAGGCTGGCCTCATTGTAGGATGATCTTGGATGCTGAGGAGAAGGGGCTTATAACGCCAGGGAAGACCGTGTTGATCGAACCCACGAGCGGAAACACGGGTGTGGCGTTGGCCATGGTGGGACGCAAGAGAGGCTACAAGGTCGTCCTCGTGATGCCCAATTCCATGTCCATGGAACGTCGCATGCTCCTCCGGGCTCTGGATGCCGACCTCGTCCTCACAGGTCAGTGGAGACGACAACGCAATAACAATTCTGTCAAGATTGTGTCTGCTTTGCTTGAAAATGTAATCGACAGAACGTAAGCTAGGTTTGATGTGTTTTGAAGTGAGTTTCGCAACCGTTGGTTCTTTCCACAGAGGCATCGGGTGGGTTTCCGGAAGTTTTGAAGGTCACGGATGAGCTTCTTGCCAAAACCCCCAACTCGCACATGCTTTGCCAATTCAAGAATCCAGCGAATCCGGACACTCACTTTCGCACAACTGGTAAGCTGCCGCCTCCGCCACTGCTTGTCATTCGCCAGAGATGATCAATTGAATGTGATCGACAAGAATTTTCAACAGTTTTTTTTTCTTCCATGCTATTTCAAGGTTAAATCTAGAAAATAAAATTTTATTTTCTTGATGTTCTCTAAAATTTTCTATATAACCTGATGGCACTGTGATGCGTAGAGTCGAAATTTTCGCCAACTCTCGATGACTCGATCGAGCAACGGGCTGATATCTTTTGCGTGTGCATCGGTGTGATGCAGGACCGGAAATCTGGAACGCAACGGCAGGGAAGGTCGACATTTTCGTTTCGGCTGTGGGGACGGGCGGAACCCTTACGGGCACTGGGCGCTACCTCAAAAGCAAAAACCCTGCGGTCCAAATTGTGGCAGTGGAGCCAGCGGAGAGCGCCATCCTTTCAGGTCCGTTAATGGCTTCCTCCAGCAACAGTATTCTTGCAGAACTGCAAGCCCCTAAATCATCTGATATGCGTAGTTCTTTCTGTCGCTAGAGCTACTCAGTAATCACTCTTTAAATTTCTGTTGCAAATGTATGTCACTTCCAGCTCGATGTTGGAGACGTTTTCATGGATTTAGTCTGATGGACGAGGAATGTAGTGCAGGAGGCAAGCCGGGTCCACACAAGATCCAGGGCATCGGAGCAGGATTCGTTCCTGACACTCTGGACGTGACTGTCTTCGACCGAGTGGTAGCAGTGCACAGTGATGAGGCCATGGAAATGGCCCGCAGGCTTCAAGTCGAAGATGGTCTGCTCGTGGGCATCTCCTCGGGTGCTGCTTTTGCTGCGGCTCTCAAGGTGAGCTTACTTTCCTTTCTCCCTCATCATTTCTCTACTAGTCGTCACATTGCATTGATCTTACGGTGCTCTGCTCGGGTTGTATTCCGCTGCGTGTTATCATTCCTGTCTCGGTGCTTACTCTCGTGCGCTCCCGTTTTCGAGCAGATTGCCAAGGAGCCAGCGAATGCCGGGAAGCTCATCGTATTTGTGCTACCCAGTGGAGCGGAGCGATATCTTTCCACGGCCCTCTTTGAGAGTATCAAACACGAGTGCGAGACTATGGCTTGTACCAAGTCCACCGGTGGCCTTGTTCCTTGAGGCCGCAAGGCGTGCATCTTAGACTGCGCATTGATTGAAGTTTTCCATATCTTTGACTGTGGTTCCCAGAATCCCAATCCATTGAAGGTCCATTTTAATGTTCCCGAAAGTTTCTTTTGTTTTGTTCCTCAAGTGGATTATCTTCCAGCTCCGGTGATCTGTAACAGACCTTCAATATAAATTGAGAATGCTCATCAGTAGGCAGCATAGCCAGCACAATACGCTTTTGGAAAAACCAATCTAGTATTGCTCATTTCACTAGCAATGTAGGACGGTCTCTTAGAGAGAAAATACAGCTAGCAAGAGTGCTGCAGTAACTTACACCTGAATGCACTATTGAAGTGATTAAAAAAGCGATACATCCACTATAATTTTGAATCGCCCCATATCCATCTCTTCAATGATACGGTCGCTGAATCTCTGATACAGATCAGGCCTATCTGAATTCTCTATGTCAGCAAGGTAACTTGGAGATCATAAGAACACCAAGCCTACCGGTGTGATCAATGAATGTCCTAAGCTGACTCAGCTTGCCAAAGAATGGAGATACGCATATACAGCATGTTTGATTCGTAGATATACAGATCATCCCACCAAAGGTGAACAAACGAGCTGCACAGCTACCTCTTTCCCACGCAGGCCCCGTCACACTCCCATAGCGTAAGAAATTATTTTCTTCTTTAGGGGACCGAGCAAATGTACTGCATTGAAACCTGCAGAACGAGCTATGTTCAGAGGTCCCAAATCCGTTGCATACATCTTCTGGAATCCATCCAAGATAGCCATCATGGCCATGTTGGTCTTTTTCCGGTCACATTCGTACTCTTCCAATATGTCTGCCTGTATGGATACATTTGGTGTCATAATAGAGTCAGCAAATGACTATGATGAACAGCACGATGACAAGCATCAGGAAGCGAGAATCCAAAACACTAGAATTACTAGAAATTCAAGTATAGCTTGTATCAACGCACCTGTCCAATATCATGACCCATTTCCACTCCTCTTTGCAATACTCGGGACAGTGAAGCAGCATCTCCAAATCCTAGATTGACTCCCTGACCAGCGAGCGGGTGCACTGTATGGGCGGCATCACCAACAAGAGCAACACGATGCCCAGCATACATGCTGGCATGCTTTAAGGACAAAGGAAACGAAAGACGCTCTGTTACACATTCAACGATTCGAGGGGGATCTTGGAACTGCTCCGCTACTGATGGTCCGATGGCTCCAAGCAGGGGTGTGGTAGCTACCATAGTCCCAATCACCTCAGCAATCTTTGATCCTGGTTTTGGACCGAAGTCTTCTATCAACGCTTTGTTTGCTGCTGCTACGAAGTGCTGATTTGACATAGCCTTCAGAGCTTCTGCTGTTTCAGGAGAGGTCGTCCATACTATGTTGCTGTAGGTGTTATTCATAGGCAGCAGTGCGAATGGCCCTGTTGGCAAGAATCTCTGCCACGCAGTGGAATGCTTCGCATCAACCTTTACTGTGCAAATTATGGCTGTTTGATTATAGTCCCACCCACTTGTCTGGAAACCTGCCATTGCTCTTACTGCTGACTTGCCTCCATCTGCTCCGATCTGGCATGCCAATTGTGGATTGACAGGTGATTGACTAAGATTTTCCCTAGTACTCGTAATTCAAAGAAAACGATCAATTACTGAAAAACAGTTTTGAACCAAAGTGTCTCAATATGGACTGAGCTCTCGAATGGGAACTTGGTAACTAATCCAGTTCACACTAGCCATTGAATAGCCATTGAAAACAGTTTTTACAGCTTGCATATCAATTTGCAGAGAAACCTTAACAGTCAAAAAGGGTCACGACGAACAGGACAAAGTTGAAATTAAAAAAACTAAGAAAAACAAGTTGAACCATACTTCTTACCACAAGGCGGGTTCGTAGGCGCCTGCCATCACCAAGCCCAACTTCAGCCAGCTCCTGTCGAGCGTCGGAGTCTGACCCACTTGGAGATGGGAAAAGAGCCGATTTCACTTGTGCCGGACAAATAAAATCAACGGTCCCCGTACTCTGCAGTCCAGCTCATCAGGTTCTTTGTTGAACAATGCAGATCGATTGGGGTAAAATAACATACACAGTCCCAGATAGAAGCGCTGACCTGCAGACAGGAGCGGAGGGCGCCGACCAATACTTTGTTCTCCACAACATACCTGTAGTACGAAATGCAAGACAACCACTATTATCAGAGAAGTCACAAAAATAGAGCAGCTTTATCAAGTGTAGTATACCATAGTTCCTAAACTTGAGGAAAACTTGAAAACTGCGACTAAACTAAGACCAACATCAATGCTCGTGCTCTATACTGCACCTCAGCGACGAAAGAGTTCAATTCAGCTTGTGGTCAAGTTTTGATGACGTGGGGCGTTTTCTACGTATCTTACAAATGTAGTTAGCTTGACCAGAAACGCCTAGGTTCAGGCAATCTTTTGGGTTAGAAAATTTGCGGAGAGAGTCTCGACAGTTAAACAAAACAACAAGAATGCACTTACCCCAGGACGGATGCACCGACGTCATCAGCAGAATAACGGATGTAGCCAAGCCCCTCATAATCCCACACCTGTAGGATCCAGATACGAGACACTTGGAAACGTATGAGAGCCTGGACTAGTCTCATAAAAGGGGCCAATGAAGTGACCAAAATTACTAAAAATCAGTTTAAACCGAAAGTCTTAACCTGCATTGAGTCAAAGGGCGTAGGTCCTGCGGCTTGAACACTTTCCCAAGCTCCTACTTCTGCAAAAAACAATTTCAAAAAGATGCTTATAAACCCTACGGAGTATCCACTAATTGACATGCACGCATTTCACCTGCCCAGCTCGATCATTCGTTGAACCACAAGGACAGGGTATTAAATATCTCAGCACCTAGTTCCATATTTAAAGGAAAAAAAATCCACTAACATGTGAACAGAGATCGGCTTGCAATATATCATGCAAATGAATAAGTTCACATTAAAAGGGAGTTTGATGACGAAACCTCCAAACCGCAAAAAAAATAAGGGGCGCATTGAAATTGAGAAAACCCTTAAACCCCTAATCAGGAAGAGAACTAAAACCTTTCAAGAAACGAACTGTAGCAGGAGTAATCGCACTAACGCGCTGATCTGGAATAGCGCTGGCGTCATGCTTGGGTGAGGCCATGGATTTGGCACCATCAACAATGGCCACCCGCAGATCTCTCGACAATGGTGAGCTCGCTGTAACAAAATCCGAACACAAACAGTTGTAAGGCTGGATGCACCTCGACCGTCATACCAACAAGTACCACATACATACAGACAAGGAACTGCAAATTTTCACCCTCACTGAAACCCTAAAAAGATAATTGGGAAGGATTGGATTGAACTACAGCAAGAACACAAACACAATTGCCCTCGATAAACTTACCAATGCCGCATCCAACTGCTGCACCAACCATGCCTCCACCCACAATAACCACGTCGTATTCATCTTCAGAATTCCCCTGCAATCAACCCAACACAACTGAATTCTCAATTACCCACCGCACATCACACGGTCATGCGATCTTGTATTGAATGAAGTGCTAACAAAATACAAGCTGCCACTCGGAACCAGAATCCTGAGTACCTATAGATTATAACAATCAAAACCTTCGCCAATGTACAACACAACAAAACGAGGAATTACAAAAATAAATCGATCGTGCAGTGTCACAGGCGGTGCCAAGAAAAAATCGGACAAATCACCTTGGACGAGAAAAATGCCGATTGCAGACATCGCAGGGGATCCGAAGAGCGGAAGAGCCTCGTGGCTCTTGCCAAACTCTGCACCGCGCTTCTCATAGTTGCGCCAATCTCCGTAAACTGATGTCACCTACGGCAAACCATGGAACCCCAAAACCCAACTCACCGAAGGAACGCAAATGCCATCAACATCAGCGATGGCACAAATTCCGTGCCAAATTACGATGGAACAGGCCATTGGGCGCAAAATGGGATCCTCATTCGATGGTGACGTCGTCGGTCCTCGGTCCTCGTGTGTCAAGGGTTCTAGCTGGAAATACCTATTAAGGTAAAACAGCCCATCATGGTCAGAATTGCTAGTTTGCCCTCATGCCATGGCTGAATTTTTTTAATTTTTTCTCCACATACAGGCAAGTGTGAGAAATAGCAAAAGCAATTGCAATTATATTTTTTCAACAAAGTATGAATTAGCTATAATTTTTTGAAGTGTTCAGCCCAAAAGAGTCTGTAGACTACCTCAAAACCAACATGCAACTATATCCATAATGCTCACCTTACTCTTCTAAAGCAGTCAAAATATTTTCTAAAGTGAAAGGCCTTAAAAAGTTACTTCCTACAGTGATTTACACTGAAATAGTTGGGTGTTCCTAATGAGGTTACTATTTAATCCATTAGTATTAGGTAAGGCATTGATTGTGGTCCAAAATCTCATAAACTGAGAATAACCATCATGGGGTCATTCTTTAGGTGTCCGCCATGGGTCATTTGACCATGATGGGCTGTTTTACCTTACTACCGTTTGCACATTTTGGAAATTTTGGAGAAAGGTGCATATTGCCTCTCAAACTTTCCAAGCATTGAAAAATCTGAGGAGGCAAAGGTACATCTAAGTGAAATCATGATTTTAGATGAAAAAAGTAATTTTTTAGAATTTCTAAAGTCGTATGTTCATAGGGGTATGAGCAATTGAGCATCCTAAAAGAAATTTGTAATGAAATACTATTGACCTTTGGTCGACAAACATGTATCTTTGAACCATAATGTTATAAACCTGTAAGCTTACAAAACATTGAATCTTTGCACTCATAACATAGAAAAAAATGAAGATTAATTTTAATGGGTCAAACTTCAAAACAATTATGACCCTAAAGAAAAATGAGGTGATGAAATTCAAAAGGCTAAAGACTTAATAAATACATTTTTGGGTGACGAGACACATAAAAAATGACAAACAAGGACAAATTGAATTATTAGATGTCCAAAATAGTTATGTAGCATTTGAAAAGACATACAAATTTTGAACTTTTAGTCATGTGACTTCAAAATTCCATGATTTTAGTAGGGTAGACTCAAATTTTCATGGTTTCATCAATCTGCCATCCCCTTCGATCTCTTTGATTAAGCTTAGTATCCTATCACTCCAGACCCTCCCTCCATGTATCTCTCTTAGCTCATTCATTGTGCTTCAATTTTCCAGCTTGCAATCTCCATCTTCTTCCATCTCACTCGCTTAGTCTATTTTGAAATTGATAATACGCTTGCTACAGCCTCTTTCATCTATTTGCCGCCATATGGACGTCAATGATGTATTTTCACTACCATTAGTATCACATTTTGATTATTCTAATGATTCATCTTGGTTTCTGTTATGGATTTTGGTAGTTTTGCCACAGTCTCTTCAGTTTTGCAGTAGCGATCAATTCATTAATCTGGATCAATCCTAGTCATGGAAGGACTTAGTGAATTTGTAGATGAAGAAGGGGGGATGATATATCGATGGCCATTTCTTTTCCTTCCCACTGGAGGAGGATCTTGTTAGGTGCTGACAAGTTTGAAGATTTAAGGTGATAGTGGCTAAAAATTGATGAAATTCTTGGTTTGCTATGAGTGTGGATCATCAGTGGTTGTATGATTACCCTGTTTTGAATTCAAATTGGTTCGTCTTGTTTGAAAGAGACAGCTTTTTAGTTTTTTTGAAGATGAGATGCATTCAAACGCTCTCCAAGGCTGCGTGTTTGTTCTTGAAGACCTAAAATATTGTGAACAACGATTACAGACATCCTTGTTGACAGAGGATTCTCTTGAAGAGGAAGAATCACTTTAAAGTTTCTTGAAGGTGTATGCCCTCCCCTAATTTCTAAGTCAGTTGGTAGCAACTACAGTTCGCTTCCATTCATGAAGTTAGGGTTTCATCATAGAAGTGGATTCAATACTTCGAGGTGCTCCTACTTTGCCTACAGATTACAGTCGCATTGTCGAAGGCTTCAACCCTAAACATCTATTATATCAATTGGATATTGTCAACTTATTGTGAGGAACTTCCGCATTAAATTGAATTGGAATGTCTTGAGGGTTTCAGATGTTGTCACTTAGGACATATATAATTTTGAGTGAAAATTACGTCCAAATTTTTTGTCACTTTATACTTCACTAAAGTTGATTTGATTTCGTTTTTACGCAAAGACTGGGGTGATAATCAGTTTCAGAAAATCAAAATGGGGGCACCCACCAAAATGCCCACCGGGGTGGTCAAAGGACGTCCAGTGTCAAACCCGGAGATCGAGATGAGGAGGCAGAACAAAAGCAACAAGTTGCGTCCTCTTCTTTCAGTGCATGAGATACACGAGAAGGAGGAACTTCAAAGAGTACGAATTGCTCCCAAGGCAATCGTCCTAGATCCTCCTCAACAGAATCTCATGTATGATTACCGTGTTCATCGTGGTTCTCCCTACATTAATAGCAGGGTAAAAATCTCCCTCAACTTTTCCTTTAGCACAATACGTCGATTGTTGAAGATTTGTCCCTGATAATTCTAATATTTAGGTTTTAGAAGCAACTTTACATTGCAGGAAATGAAACGTTTGTTGAGTGCAAGCATGTTCAAATTACAAGATTCAGAATTGTTCTCAAGAATTCACAAAAATTATCCTCTCAAAGTCCCAGCAAATCTGTTTGGAATGAAAAACGCAGCCAAGCAGCTGGAGATGATAATTGTTGAAAAATATCATTGCTTGTGGTGTTTGCAGCCTGAACCATTACCTCCTCCTCGCAAGCTTAAGCGTAAGAAAGATGGAGATCTTTGTTCAAGAACTCCAACACCTAAACCTGTTAAAGTACGTCCATCTACTTCAACCCCTAAAACAGTTTAGCAATTTCAGTAGCCAATCAATTCTGTGCCTGATGATGTTGCAAAAAGAGGGTACTAGCCCACATATATGTCACTCCCAACAATTGATTCAATTCCAATAATCCTCCATTGGCCACAAATTAGTAGTAAACGTGGCAGATGAACTTCAAATTTTTATCAAAGAAGGGAGAACGTGCTTGTCTTTTGTAGTTGGACTATTACTTGGAAGCATTGCCAAAGCCTGACAGTGAGGCTCCTAATCCTCCCCCACCAAAACGCCCAATTCCTCCCTTTGTTCCATGGCCGAGACTTCCAGAGAGAGAAACACAGGTGTGTCTCTTGACCCATCTTGATCCATAATTCTTCATCATATGGAGTTTCATGCAGTTTGAGAATCGTGTCTGAATACAATTTTTCATTCATGAATGGTAAAATTTTGCACTTTATAAATTTATTCATTTATTCGCATTGAGGAAAATCAAACCTACACCAATCTCACCAATTCTCTTGTTAGTTGGATGGTTACTGTGGCATCCATGACAGATTTGGCCAGGAGACTTGTTCTGGTTCGACGATGACGTGGAGCCGATGCTTGAGCAATTGGTGGGACGTTGTCTTGAGCAGGGCTACATGGAATGCCAAGAGGACCGGACAATTGAAGCGCAACGAGCTCAACAAGTTCGTCTCTTCTTTATTGCTCATTCATTTATATTGGTTTTTGTCTGCCAAAGATTTGCCATCAGGAAGAGTCGCAGTGGATTTCACTAAACGCATTGAATTCTAAACGTCATCCTTATTCCCTTGCACTTAATCTCTTTTCTCTTGGCTCAAAGTATGGAAGGTTAGGTAGCAAGTTCTATTCCATTCTGCTTGAAAACTTCTTCATCCCTCATTCTTTGTCTTGAATGCTACAAGAATTGGGTTTCAGTCAGTTTGTTGAAAGCACAAATTAGAGCACTTAGAGTCACGTCCCCCTTTCACCCACTTTGGGAAGGGGAAGGGGAGAGCGCATGTACAACTGTAACTCCCCATATATACATGTCTTCATTTCTCAATTTACAAGTAACACTCAATTCGGATGTATGGAGCTTTGGAGAGTCGTCCATTTTGATGTTTGCTTTCAGATATTGAGCTTATCCAACTATGATATCTATGACTTCACTGTGTCTTGACTGTGTTTCAGAGGATATACGTAGGCATTCAAATTCGAATCTATTTTGTGTTGGAATTTGAAATGTTTGGTTCCATGACACTGGACAGGAAAACTTTGAGTTCATCAAGATCAATGAGCTTGGTACTTGGCAACATATGCACCTTGCGGAGATTCGTGTTGCAGAAGAGAGAGAAAGATGTATAGAGCAAGAGCAAGTTGCCGAAAGATTAGAGATACTCTTAAAAATCAAGGTTTGTGACTACTTGCTAATGGTCGACTATAACCACAGTTTTCTTCCACTTTGTCAAGATACAAGAATTACTACCTTTGGAGGAACTTCTACACTATTTCATATTCAACTACAATTATTAGTTCACAATTTCTGTTGTTAGAGTGGTTGTTAGATGAGGGCATGAGGAGTCCGTCTCTATTTACCAATTGAAGGCTTCTTTGGGTTGGCAAATTTAAAAGAATAGCTATTTGAAATATTTTGTTTTGGAATTTGGTTGATTTAGGTGGAATCACAAACAATTGCAAACGGCATCTTGAAGAGCCTCAAGATCGAAGTCCTTGATAGTTTGGAAACAAAAGGAATGTTCTACGATCCATTGGAAGAGGAGGTCATACTATCTGACTTCATATTTTTTTTAATATTAAATATGATAGACAATGATTTTGTCCCCGAAATACACCCGTGTTGCATTTAATTGATTATATTCTCTATTTTGAACTGTTGTGTGCAGTTGAAGTCAGTTTTCTTGCCAAAATTCATGAAAGATATGGTAAAGGAGTACAATGAGATTATCAAATACCGCCAGACCGTGAACCTCTTGGTAAGATATTCCCTACTTATACGGCAAGTGTTTATCAAAAATTGTGAGCACTTGCATTTAGTGTCATCCCTAAAGTAATGTTGAGGAGCAAGGTCACTCATATGCAGCAATACTGAAAGAATCATCATTGGGTGTTTTTTCTCAAAGTGTGTGTATGGTCGGTCTGTAACTTTAGAATGAAGAGTGGAGCTACGTTACGGGCATTATCCAATGAATAAGCCTCATGATAATTGCTTTTCTGCTTATGATGCAGGTGGATGAAACTGTGGAGTGTCCAGCATACATGGAGAGGGCAGAGGACGGAATGGAAATCATCCTAGCACGTCTGATTTCCATTCTTGATTCATGGATTTCTTTCGAGGATAATGTAATGATGGAAATGGATGCAGCAGAATTAGCTTCACAAAGAATTATGGAGGGATCTGTCGGGGAGGTGGGCTTGGTGACTGATACATCTAGGACAATTCTTAGTGGTATGATAGAGACCACAAGTGAAGCAAGCAACATGGCCCATACTATTGTTGACAATGTTTTAGGCCAATTCCGAGAAGACGAGCTCTACAAACCTATCTTGGACCAATTCCTTGATGACTCACGTAGTAACGAAGAGTACTAGTGGTCTTCACTCATCGTCGAAGAGAAGTGAGTACCTACTTATTATTTGGGCTTGTGGAAGTTTTGGAGGCCAATCGTTTACGCTCTACCAAGAAGATGGATATTTAAGTGGTGAAATGGAAGAGAATTTGGTTGCATACAAACAATCCAATACATTGAAGTCGCTTAATGAGAGAAAAGAAAGTTGTGTTTAAATTTTGGTTTAAACCTTTTTAAGTCCCAGGAACCACAAACTAGTTTCAAAAACAGAAAGAATTGATAATTTGAGAGGAATTGGAAGTTACAAAATGGTAGTCACTAATTTATTTGATTGAGAATGAATTGGAGCAATCAAATCTAAAAAATACAATTGCATGCAATACTTATGTGCGTTTATACAGGGGGTATGTTTGCCAATCTCTATATAATATATGGAAATACGCGGAAAGAGTTACAAAAGATGCGTCCCTTCAATGTCTTGAATAACATTGGTGGTGTTTTGGGGAGAACCACAAAGATGGGACAATTGGTGATAAAGAAATATGAAATATGATATTGTGTTAGCAATGTTTTCAGAACTTTCAAGCATAATGGTCAAGAATGTACTTTTTTTGAGTCTTTTTTCCATCTTATATTCCCTCCGTCTCCCGAACATCTTCGTATTGGCCTTAATTTGTCCCAAAATGATCTTCCTATTGTACTTTGTGACGTGTGAATTGGTTAGATTTGGCTTCTGATTGCTTTATTGGACCAACAAAACAACTTTAAACAGTAGTTCCCATCCATCTACAAAATCATTTGTCAAAAGACAGATACAATGATCAATGGGGTCAATCAACACTGTTTGTTCTTACTTTTTTCATTTCTTTGAATAAAGATCATCTGATGAAGATGTGGGAGGTGAAACAAAGGGCCACACATGGGCTTGGGCATATACAAAATGCCTACAAAATGATGACCTCACACTCAACAATTAATTGACCACTGGTGATCCTTGAAAATGTCCAAAAAATTCTACTTTTCAATATTCCAAAACTACATTTTGAAAAGGGTTTTGAAACTCAAAGTTTCTTAAATGCTAGGAGTGCACCAAACTCTACTTATAGTGCAAAATGGTTTTTTTAAATGTTATTTTTTGCCTTAATCCTGAATATTTTGTCCAACAAGAACATCGTTTTGTGACAATGGTAGTACGCCCATGTTGACCATTTCTTGTATTAATAAATATGTATTTTCATATATTGAAGTTGTATTTTTTAGTATTGATTGCTTTGTATGAATCATGTTAGCAATGTCTATATAATCCAAAGGTCCTTGAAGTGAATCTTTTATGAGGTTTCTAGTGTTACATGCTTGTATTTGTACATTTTTATATGTTGATGTCAATGTTATACACATAGTTAGGATAATTTAAATTCTTGCAATACCAAAGGTGGATCATCTTAATTTTTGCACACTATTGCTTATCATTCTCCAATTTGGTATGGTTACTTTTTTCACTTCAACTCTTCTATCCTCAATAATCTTCCATCTATTAAAGATTTTGTTTATGTCCTTGTTTTGACTAAAACAATTCTAAGACTAAGGGATAATAAATTCACCTTGCATACTAACATTTTATGATGAACAATTGAAGGGAAAATAATTCACCAACTCCTAGGTAATGTCCAACTTACATAGATAGAGAAGGGAGTTGCTACTACATCAATGAGATTTCAATTCAAATAATTCTTGAAAAGGTGATATTAGCTAATTAATCCCTAATTAGTTTTCTAGATTTGTCATTGATTACAAAATCTATATTTGCACTAACATCTCCGGTTACAACAAAACAAATTTTTTAGGTTTGTCATTGATCACAAAGTCTATATTTGCACTAATATCTCTAGCTACGATAAAACAAATTTTCTTGTTGTACATGGATGGCAACACTAAAGAACAATGATTCTTAGAAGCGGGATACAAATATGCACATCCAAACCCATACTACCTCCACAAAGATGACTAGCCCAAACAAGAACACACACACCTGACAAGAGCCCATTTATTTCCTACAATCATATTTTATTTTAAAAAATAGGACATCTCAACTATGGCTTTTCTAGCTCAACAATTATCTAGAATCAACAATTGCAACCAAAATACTAACAATGTCCTATCTAACAATTTTGAACAAACCCTTCTGTATTTGATATTCAAATCACATACCACTTCAAATTTTGTTATGGACAATATGAGAGATAAGACCTAAATCATTTCTTCTAGCCCATCGAATACCTTCCTGTTTTTTGGCCCTTCAACCACCTACAACATCCAACATTAAGATTTTTTGCATTCAAATACATAATGAAGTATTTTGAGAAATATAGAAACTCCTATTTCACACACATCAACAATATGTTTCCTCTCACGAACGCAAGCATATGCAAAATACCCCTCCCCTTCCTCCAACCTCATTGTCTTCCTATGTTTACACCTATGCACATGCCTAAACATCACCAATTGCTCTTGCAAAGCCAAATTATGCCTAGACAACTTATGCATCCGGGTCGTTGCAAGAAAGAGTGTCCATTTTTGTTCCACTTTGGGTATTTTCGGCTAGTACTCCTAGTACTACGAGCTTTTTGCATATGATTTTTAAAAAATAAAATAAGAATAAGAATAATTAGTATAACACCAAAAATAGCTTACCACCAAAATTTCAGACCTAAAAAAAATCTAGGTCAAAAGTTATTTACAAAAAAGTGTAAGCTGAAAATTTGAAGAAAATACATACTTTGACGTTTTAATTTGTAAAAAATAGGAAAAATAATTTTCAAAAAAACTAAAAATAGAAAATTTGGAAAGACTTCATGATGAAGAGATTTCACCCAAAAAATTATCTTGAAACCATCTTCATTGTTCAGAATTGCGCGCACAAGGGAGCCCTCTTTGCATGGACAAGGAGGACACAAAAATAAATTATTTTTTAATGCCCCTTGGTAGAAACATGACTTTCTACTATGGAAATAGACTATAGAAATTTTAGCTCCAAATCATTAAATTTGGGGACTCCTTACGTAGTAAAAACCCCTAAAATTCAAAACATGACATATTAGTTTAAATGATTTTTAAATATAAAATGATTTTTGAAAATTTCTAAAAAATATAAGATATGATGACACTTAAGACAGACATCTTCAATAAAAATTTCAAATTCATGTGAGTCATGCTACAAAAGTTATTGCAAGTGGAAGCTACAACTTTCTTGTTGTGACAGAAACCTAGTACCACTCTTTCTTGCA
Source organism: Pseudisothecium myosuroides (assembly GCA_951799445.1). Taxonomy (NCBI): domain Eukaryota; kingdom Viridiplantae; phylum Streptophyta; class Bryopsida; order Hypnales; family Lembophyllaceae; genus Pseudisothecium; species Pseudisothecium myosuroides. Next base: position 51,992,906 of record OX637287.1, on the reverse strand, counting down.
ATGACCCATCACCACAAACCCTTACAAACAAAATCCAACTATTACACCACCTCCAAAGATAAAATACAATTTATTGAATTTGTCTACTACAATAACATATTTTCCTTTGACTCTATTAACTTGAAACTTAAAACTGAGTACTGATGTGAAACGTTTTCATTCAAACAACCATACCATAAGCATCAACGGATAAAATCCAAAAGTGTACACATGAAAGTTGTAGAGCACAACATACAACACATTACCATGGAAGTTTGAAGAAAACATTAGTTGTGATTTGAAAGAAAATTAATTCCAAAGTTTGCTATGTCAAAAACTCGGTTTTGTTCAAAATAGTTTGGCTTTACCTTATCTTTTGTCAATTTTTTCTTAAAACTCCCAAAAAACTTTTTATACCTTAGCATGTTGGTATACATCATTTTTGATTGTTGTATACAAAAATTGAAGGAAATTCACATTTATAGAATTAAAAATATTAACAATTTAAAAAACATGCAAATGATGTTGGTTCTCACAAAATTTGAGTTTTTTTTTGTTGAATTGAGAGCATGGGATTGCATTAGCCATGGTAAAGAGAGTATAGGTTGCAAAATAGACCACTTTTATATCTAAATGCCCTTGTATATGAAATATTTGTTGAATTGGGCAATGTGTACAATTTATATTTTACAATTGTATAATGCATTTTTAAATTCAACTTTTGTGTTCAAAGACTAGAGTTAATGATGCATATAATTCATCCAAAAAAATCCAAAAAATTCCATTATCATTGTCTATATCATCCAAAAACTACTAATTTCCAAAAATTACATTGACATTCAGAAAATTAGCAGTTTTTGGATGATATAGACAATGATAATGGAATTTTTTGGATTTTTTTGGATGAATTATATGCATCATTAACTCTAGTCTTTGAACACAAAAGTTGAATTTAAAAATGCATTATACAATTGTAAAATATAAATTGTACACATTGCCCAATTCAACAAATATTTCATATACAAGGGCATTTAGATATAAAAGTGGTCTATTTTGCAACCTATACTCTCTTTACCATGGCTAATGCAATCCCATGCTCTCAATTCAACAAAAAAAAACTCAAATTTTGTGAGAACCAACATCATTTGCATGTTTTTTAAATTGTTAATATTTTTAATTCTATAAATGTGAATTTCCTTCAATTTTTGTATACAACAATCAAAAATGATGTATACCAACATGCTAAGGTATAAAAAGTTTTTTGGGAGTTTTAAGAAAAAATTGACAAAAGATAAGGTAAAGCCAAACTATGTTGAATAAAACCGAGTTTTTGACATAGCAAACTTTGGAATTAATTTTCTTTCAAATCACAACTAATGTTTTCTTCAAACTTCCATGGTAATGTGTTGTATGTTGTGCTCTACAACTTTCATGTGTACACTTTTGGGTTTTATCCATTGATGCTTATGGTATGGTTGTTTGAATGAAAATGTTTCACAAAAGTACTTGGTTTCGTCAGTCACTGTAACAAACACCATATTCTCATCAATAATATTGAGAAACTATGGTTAGGACATACAACTTCTAATATTAATAGTTCTTACAACTAGACTACAAAGAATATCATACATATATTCTTTTATTATTCTTCATGAACATTTAAAAAAACCCAAATTTTTCATTACCTCCATATTAAGTAACACTAATAATATTGCTATCAAATACTCAACCTACATTCACTAGTAGAAAACAAGGTCCTGAATGACTTGTCCAAAATGACTGCAATAGTCATTTTTGTCCACAATGACTACAAAATGACTACAAATCCACAAGTCATTTATAGCCTATTTTCTACTAGTGATTCTATTGTTCTATAGTGAAGTTGGAAATAATCAAACCTTAATTACCTAATCTAACATACCTCCAATGAAAACAAGACTTGCCAACCCATTACACATAAGTTGCTTTAAACAACACCCATATGCAATGAATCTCTTTCCATATCTCTAAGTCCCCCAATAAATTAAACACGTGACCCTTCTCAACTTCTAAAATTAACCATAATAAAATCAAGGTTTGAGAACCTTCTTTCTAATGAAGGTTTGTAATTTAAGTGTCATTCATAATGTCTTCAAGGAATAACTCATAGAACCTTAAATGAACAAACTCTTAATGTATGCCAATCATAGAACATGATTGGAATAAATCTCTACTGTCTATTTTTAAAATTTTATATTTTAAAGCAAATCAAACATTTGAGGTATGAAATAGGATATGCAAAGTTTAAAAGTTGATGATTCATTAGTTCATCTAATTTGAAAAGTTGCATGAAAAATGAAATTAAAAAATATCCCATTAGACTAGCTGAAATTTTGAAAATATAACAAAATATATATATTACATTCCATTTTGAACCACTCCAAGGTATTGGAGTCTTTGTAACTTAATCCATCTTGTGTCCAAAAGAAGTAGATTGAATGAATCAATAGACATTTTTGTGAAAATTCTTTCAATAAATAAAAATTAATTTTGCTAAATAATTTGGTTGCATCTTTTATTTCATTATATCATATAATACATGTTAAAGTTTTATTATACGTGTTATTTATTGGCTTTTTTGTAAAGATTTTAGATAAAAATTTCTATCAAAAATTCAACCAAGTATTTTGTTCATAATTATAATTAAATCTTATATTTCTTGTCATTTTGAAAAAGAATCTACATCATTGGAAAGTATGTCATATATAACATTTTTTCCATTTCAATTCATTTGAAAAATATTAGGAAGTTCTTACATCTATAAAATGTAGTTCATGCTTCTAGATTATTTTATTATATAATATTGAATGATAGTCAATCTATATAAAATATTTGAATGGCTTTTCCATTACTTAAAGAGTAGCATTAATGATGCATCACTAATGGACTATGAGGTAGTATGCTCCTAAAGCGATCATTTAAGCCAACCTAATTCATCATTGACACCACCAAGTACTTTAGACGTTGTATAATTTTTACTAAAAAAATTGGATCAACAATGAAAAAGGGAATCCAACGGCAAAGCAAAATAAATATTTGGGTTGTAGGCAGATATGAAGCCTTTGCAACTTAGCTTTAGTTTAAAATTTCTTTGTAAAAATCATAGTAATTACAAAAATGCTTAAAATAGTATAAAATTTTCAAAAAAAATAGAAATAATAGTAACAAAAATCATGGTGTAATTGATGTATTTATTGAGCTCACACCAAGAATTTTTTTCTAAAAAAACAATCAATTAGAGTCTATGTTGCCCTCTTTCTCTTTGGTGCTATAACTAATGTGACTGTAGGAAGGGTTTGTAATAGGTGGGAGCACCCATTTTTGTTCGTGTTCCTAAATTCATTCCCTACGACAATCCCTAATTCGCTCATCAAGTGCCAATTGTGGTCAAGTGTTCATCATTGCATAGATTCATGTTCACTCTTACATACCAATGTGTGCAACTAGGTTTGTTGCATCTAGCCTGACAAGTTGTCATCATAGCATTAAACATATGGCTTTGGGAATGGGCCACTTGGAGCTCTAAATGGTGTCTTAGCTATAGCAATTAGGTGTTTTTGTGGTTGTCGAAGCTTGGTGCATGTGGGAGCAAATTTTGTGTGAAATTTGTTCAAAAATGGGGCTCCTAAGAATGAGCAATAGGTGCTTTTCGTCTTTGCACTTTGACCAAGCTTTCTGAAAGCAATTTTTAAAATTCAAGAGTTTTTTTTTTGGCATCTCCGATTCTCTCATTTGCTTTCCATTCTCTCCATTTGTTTTCCGCACCAGCTTCATGGTTTGTTCAACAAGGCTTAAATGTACGGGAATGGGTGTTCCCACCTGAACTAGCATTGCCCAAGGATGGAAACCCGTCAAACTAGTACCAATTTGGATGAATCTCATACAAGAATGGACGAACTTACTACTTTGTTGTTTTAGTCAATTGTTTTAAATTGTTTGTTTCTTCTTTTACGGGTTGTTCTAGCCAATTCTGGATTGTTTTGGACCATCTCTAGTCTATTTTGGCCTTCTCTAACCCAATTTCTGGCCTTTGTGCTCTTAGACTGTTTTCAGTTTGTTTTTAGCCTACTTATATGGATAATTTAACCCCTAAACTCCCAAGGCCATTTTTTTGTCAAAAAACACTAAAAACTGCCATTACTGCTACATTCACCCATGAAAGCAAAAAAATGTTTTTTTTAGAATCTAACCTTAGGATCTTGTACTTCACTTGTCTGAGATTATGTGGTAAAAATTTCATCAAATTTGACCGCACGGATTGGAAGATATTAGCATTCAAAGTTGGACAAAAAGTTTTTTTTCAAGAACATGCTTAGCTTGCCTGAAAAACAAGATTGTCCATAACTTTTTCATCACTAGTCCAAATAGAATGAATCAGAGTTTCACATATAGACAAAAATATAATATTTTAGGAAAAAAATTGAAAAAAAATTATTTTGACTTTTTGTGAATTTTTTTGGGCTGCCCGCCGACCTCCGTTTTTGGCTTTTTGTGCCATAACTTTTGCATTTGGGCACCGATTGAAAAAAAAATTATATTCCCAAGAAGCTTATGTATTTTTCTAGCTTCTCAAAAAAATTTAGAAGATTATGATGAATATTGAGGCCGTATGAGCCTACCTGAAGTCGCAATTTGGCTCCCGTAGGGCCAATGGGACTTTAGGGGTTAACATTCAAAATTCAGTCCAAGTGTACAATGGGCCATGACTCAATTCTTTTGGTTTACACCAAATGTTTGGACCACTTCCTACTAAAAAGTCCCTTGTTTCAAGCATGGTACCCCACTTACAATGGTCTCATCCCATGTGTTCATGGGTTGGAGCCCAAAATTTTTAGTGTAAACAGGCCCTAAGATAAGCCTTGTTGTTCAGTTATTACTGTAACTTCCTGTAAGTCATTTCAGTTACGGTCGATCGAGTTCCGTTCCGTTCCGTCTACAATTGGAGACAGGGACAGGGTCCAAATGCCGGCCGTATTGCCGTGCCCTCGTGCCTGGGGCGGAGCCCCAATCCTCGGCCAGCTGGGGCTCGCGGAGACGCTCCCGCCTCGTGGTGTCGTGCGTGCTTGCCCGCCGTGCGTTTCTTTCCTTATTCACACTTCGACTGCTGCGATCGACGGATCCTGCATTCCTGCCATTCCCGGGGGATCGGATGTCGACTCCTAACTTAGGCTCTCTCTGGCTTATTACCGGAAAATGACCCCGTCCCAGGCCGGCGGCAGGCTTCCCTTGCACGAGGACAGAAGGCCGGCAGCCCGGCACAGAATGAACTGAGGAATTGTGAAGTGTGCCCACTTAGAATAATAATACTCACTTAATTCCTTCATTTCCAAGGCTGGCTCGCTCAGTACTGTAGTGGGTGCAGTCTCTAGGCATTTTTTTCTGGCTTCAGTTGTCTGCTTTTCACTTCTCCCTCCTCACCCTGGAACTCCTCCTTTCCCTTGCTTTGTGATCCCCTGAATTGGGCGCTTCCAATCCCACGCTCCCGAGGTCCCCCCTGTCATGAGTGCTCAGGCTTTGTCCACATTGCAGCTTGCCCCGCCCGCGCCCCCGGCGTCCAATGCCGGCTCGTCGCCCGCGTGACACACCAGGCGGGACTGGCCCGCTGGCTATCCAATGTGGCGACGGGATGGAGCACTGCCCTGCCCTGGCTGGGGAGACTGGTTGGGTAGAGTAGAGTAGCTTCGGAAGCTTAGCGGAGCTCAGGCAGCTTCTCAACTGCGGACCCAAGTGATTAGCTGAAGCTTTGCTTAGTGCAGGTGGGGAGTCCGGGGAAGCAGCTGCTTCGTGGGCTCGCATGTTTCCATTGGCACGGTTTGGAGTTCGCTGCTATCTGCGGATGAAGCCTTCGCTGGGAGCTTCTTCAGGGGGGGGGGGGGAGTGGGTCTGATGTGACTCTCATGAGGGGAGTTGTCCGCACGCTCGCGAGTTTTTTTGTGTGCAGGATGGAGGGGTAGTACAATCCCTTTCGGCAGAGACGCGGAGCTGTTGGTTTTCTAGGAGGAGCAGTGGCCTTACAGAACTCTCAGATTCTTGAAACGAATTGGACTTTTAGGGCTAAGAAGATTCATGCCTGAGTCCCTGTTCGGGTTTTCCCTCCACTTTTCACAAAGGTGCTTGTGCACGTCTCTGAATTCAGGATTCATTTTTTGTTTCGAGGAGTTGTCGCCAACCGTTTGCATATCTCTTCCTTCCGAATTATTTTTGCTTTCCATGCACAAAGCCCATGTTGATTTCTCCTGGAGAACGGGTCTCTGATGCGAGCCGGGTGCAAGCGAGGTCTGTAGTCATGGCGTTTCTCCGCTGCCAGTGGTGGGCGGGCAACAGAATTGGAGGTGATGTGAGGGTCTACTAGGATTGCAAGGATTCCCAGGATGCCTTTCAGGTGGAGGGTTGTCATTTTGGATTTCTAGAAAGGTTCACCTTGGGTTCTACATGGTGCGCGAATCCTATATTACTCTAGCTGCGTATAAGGGAGGGTGATATTGAACGGGAGACTGAGGAAGCGACTATGGGAACATTAACTTTGCCACCCTATTTCAATACCCAAGAGGATTGTAAAGATCTCCGTGCCGCTTTCAAAGGTATATCCAGTTGTATGAAGTTTCGCCAATGCATTCTAGGTTTGAAGGGGTGGGATTGGAGAGAGGCTCTTTAGATCTCATCAAGCGTGACATTCGGATGTGGTTGTAACACAGGGCTTGGATGCAATGAGAAGAGGGTTATTGAAATTCTAGGCAGGAGAACGCAGGCGCAGCGGATGGAGATTGCGCAGGCCTATCAGACAGTTTATGGAGAGAGCTTGCATAAACGTCTCAAGCAATCCCTGAGTGGTAAACTTGAGGTCAGATTTTCAACAATTTCTGTAGATGTTAAATGTTAAATCCGGCTGCTTCGGACTGCCTTTCGTTTAGAAGAAAGAGAGAAACCTTTACAGAGAATCCATGGCTTGGATGACACCATTACTTTTCATGTTCTTTTGTAACTAGGCATCGCTGAAGAGGAGGGTCATATGAAAGAAAGTCGTTTTAGAGGATTGCTTTCTCAGTGGGTTATGTGATGGTGTGGATGGATACAGAAATGTATATTGCTTTGGATGATGGATTCGGCTGAGCGCGATGCTATACTTTTGTATGAATTGATGAAAGTGGGAGGACGAAAGGCTGATCGTGCCCTTATTGGGATAGTCTGCACACGGAACTCTGCTCAAATATACTTGATCAAGCAAGCGTACTATACCATGTTTAATCAGACTCTAGAGCACCACATCGATGGTACTGATTCCCATTTCTTGGAGTTCCAGCAAAGGGTAAGCAGTCTTTTTGAACGAGTATTGTCCGGTACTTCAGTATCATTGGCGTCAATCTGGTCCAGGGCAGGCAGCAGTGTTTTATCTAACATCGACAGTGGTTATTGGTAGTCAATATAGCATCTCTTTCATTTTTTCGATTACTTTAACGTCTGCATATGCCTGTTATTGGATCGCATACGTTTTCTTTTTCTACAGAGTCTCATATGCCTGTTTCAATTGTGAAACTTTGATTGCTCTGCAATGTATGGAACCCGTGACTTTCTGCAAATGACTCACAGTGATTGAACCTCGTTGGATGGGTCAGAACAAGTGGGCATTTTGGCGTGGGGGTGAACCTAAGGTGAAAGAGGTTCCTAAGCGATTAACGAGTATTACAAAGGTGAGTTCTCATCTTTCAGATGATGGGCACTTGCTGTGAAAGAAAAAACTGTAGACCAGGCAGTTCTTTGTCGATGTGCATCCTTTGTAGAAATACATTAGCTGTAGAAATATTACCATTAGTGGCTTGAGTTTGTGCCCATCCCTTATCGCCCTCTTCCAAAGCAGAATTGGAGGTAATAATGAAAATAGTTTTCCTTTCGAGTTTCTCAGCTTCTAACCTCACACTTAATCTTGGAGCATGTATTATACAAATCGAAATGTAAAAGATTTGATGAATTCAACAACTTTGTTCAAATTGTAGTCGTAGGATCTTAAACAAGTTGAGTTATGGAAAAAGAAAGCACAACAGTATCTCATATGGATCAAAAGATTACAGTGTTTGATCACAAGGTATTTATAAATTTGGAAGATGTTCCAAGTCTTTCAATCCTCTATTTAGATGTCAAATCTAACATCTTGGCAGGTAAAAACCTAAGATTATAGGAAAGAGCACATATTGCCATTGTCCATTTATCCCATTCCAAAATCTACTCTACAAGTTTTTCAAAAGAATTTGCAATGTGATATTTTCCTCAAATTCCTTTGTTTTTGAGGCTCATTCTCATGAGCTCTTAACTCAAGAGAACTTAATCTTGCAATGGCCCCCTTTGCCTAGAATCTTGAAAAGAAAAAGTATAAATAATCTTTTTTCAAAATAGTTTTAATGCTTAAAATAGACTCCAGTGATGACGTGTCTAAAAGAAAAGACTAATAATAGCAATTTGGTAAGATTTTACTTCACTTCAACGTTTTGGCAACACCAAAATGTGGTGGCTTGGGCATTTAGGGTTAATTGTTTTCGTTCTTTGCCAGTTTAGGTGCTCACTTGGGTTGATTTGGATAATCTGCAGCTTATGTTGGCTCTTGTTCGTGGAAATCGACCTGAGAACACAGCTGTTGACAGACACATCGCTTTGAATGACGCACACCAACTTAATAAGGTGTTCATAGGAAAAGTAAGTAAAGAGGACACTTTGATCCGCATTTTTTGCACCCGGAGTCATCAGCAACTGACTGCCACTTTGAATTACTATCATCAGCACTATGGCCAAGAATTCGAGCAGGTTGGTCTTTCCTTGATCTTTTTCAATTTTCTTGACACTGTCATTCTATACTTCGCTAACATTGTTCGCTATTACTTGTCTATTTTTGAATCTTTGTTGTTGATGAACATTGCATGCTGAATCTCAAGTCTGTGTCTGCAGTCCTTACTTAGGGAGAATTCTGGAGATTTTGAACAAGCGCTGAGATACAGTGTGATGTGTTTCCGCCAACCAGCAAAATTTTATGCTGAGGTACTTACTCAAAATGGAGGCTCTTCTATTTAAGTTTTCTCCAGAGGGGGATTTTGAAAATTTACGTGAACTTTACGGGCATTTGGCCGCATGCTGCCTAGCTAATTTGTTTCTAGTCAAGCACCTGGTCGTTCGTATGTGAGTGGAGGCTCAATATACCGTGTAGCAGTTATATCCTAGATTGCATCATTCTACTTCTCTTGAATACCTTTTTGGCAGCTGATTTGGCTTTGAAACTTGTTGACCCAAATGAGATGATTGATACATGAAGTGTATACGACTATTCTAACTTATTTTTGTATGAGTGGTCTCTCAGGAGCTTTATGCTGCACTAGGAGGAGCAGGAACTGATGATGATGCCCTGATCCGGGTGGTAACAACTCGAGCCGAGGTCGATATGCAATATATCAAGTTGGAGTTTACGAACGAATGTAAGCGATTATTAGAGGAGATGATTGCTAATGACACAGCTGGAAACTACCGATACTTCCTACTCACCCTTGTTGGACCTGGCGACCTAGGTTTGTTTAGCCCAAGGACTTCGAACGGTTCAGCGTCTTTTTACAGTCCTAGATCCAGTGGGTCTCGTCGCCCATCCACTAGCTCACACAATGGCTCAGTAGTCTCTTATTATAGTCGAAGATCAAGTGGTCAGGGTTCGTTCCAGATGTAACACTGCACCCCAGATGTCAAGCATGAAATTGCTTTTCATGTTTGGGGATTAGTCGAATACCCATGTTCAATAGCTTATCCTCTGGAGGAGCTCCCCTCGAGCCTACCGACTCCACTGTACAGTACAGAGGGAGTACCGCATCCAGAGCTGTACAGTACATTGCCATCCTGCTCTTGTCAATGGCTACTTTATACTCACTCCACTGAAGAGTCGAAGACATACTTCACATCAACTTAGTTGCTCTGAATGGGATTCATTTGGTGTCCAAACTAGTCACTGTGAACTGAAACGTATTGGTCTTCCGTGTAACACTATCGCTTTGGTGAATATTTTACTGCGTGGACGCGAGTCATGTCTGGTGTGCTCCGAGTTTCATATAAATAAGTTGAAGAGGTGTATTTTTTCGGTTAAGGTGAACGTCTGTGCATTTTGCATGTACGTTTTATTTTCGATTAGGTTGGCTGCGACTGAATCGGGGGCAGCAGAAGCAACGAGAAAGAGGACGTTTTGTGTTACCTCTTCACGAATTTGTATGGGTGATTGCTACTTGATGTTGGGAGTGGTTAGGACAGTGTTAATAAAAGTGACTTTGAAATCGCTTAACCTGTAAAGGACCGAGGCACATTTCAGGCAGAAATTGTCAACTTTTTAGGGCAGTGAGAAAAAAAAGGAAAAAAACATTTTTTTGAATTTCAACCATACAAATTTGTACTAGACTACTACCCTACATAAAGGTCAGATTTAGACATAAATTAAGTATTTTTTGGGATGTCTAAATTTTTGAAAGATTTCAAGTAAATTTCTGGAATTTTCTAGAATATACCACCTGCCAAATCCCTTTGCACCTGAAAAAGAAACTAATTCAGCACTTCATTGTTGAAGCAGACCTTCACGTATGATACGTGAAAAAAATTCAAAAACTTTGATTGCACAAATTGAAAGATTATAGTGTTTGAATTTAGAAGGAAAAGTTGTTTTCCTAACCGTGCCCAACAAGGCTAATAGATTTTAGTTCCTAAAGTGATATTTTTGCAGTTATTTTTTTGGACACTTGCATATGTTATTTACATACTTGCCAAATTTCAGAAGTAGAAGAGGAGTTTTGCACATGTTGCCTAAAGTTGCCCAAGTTGTTCCAAAAGAAAAAAATTATATTCTCATTACCGAGTTGCATGTTCACACCTTGTGTCAAATTTTGTGAACATCCGACCAAAATTGCATTGACTTCATGTGCGTGCAACTACCCAAGATTTCTTGCTTACTTTGAATAGTCACTTGGTACCTTTAGGTGTTAAAAGAGAAGGCTTATGGGAAATTTGTTGAAATGGCATACAAAATCCACCATTTTTCCATTAAATTCCTTCTTTAGCCCTAAAGTCTAGTACTAGTATGTATAGATTTCAAACCACATGGTCTAAACTGAAAAGCGCCAAGTTTGTGAAATACTACCATTTTAACAAAACATGTACTTTTAAAATATGAGGGTGTAGGCTTTCAAAACTTATAACTAATTCAGCAAGAATCCAAAGAACATGAAACAATTAGGGTTGAGCTCTCATCTTTCTTTCAAGAAAAGTTACTGAAAAATGTTGACAAGAGTCCAGTCCCCGAAAATTGTGATTGGTTGATAAACGATAGCTTTTTATTCCTTCAAGCTTATGTCCAATGACCTTCCCAGTTCTCAAAACCATAACTCTGTGAAGGCGTACAGTTTTATAATTCAGGTAATTAGTACCATGTTCAGTTACAAACTTACAATGCATAAAACGTCAATTTCCGATTAAATTCGCCATATTCCACAAGCCAAAGATTGTGACACATATCTTCACAAATGCCTAATAATTTCAGGCCACAAAATAGGACAGGTATAGATTTTGGTTTCAGGCCGCGCCACAAACGTAACTTCGTGATCCCTCTGGGAGCGGTACATCCAAGCAGAGTGCAGTAATTTAATTTTTGATGGCAAACTGCTGCAAACTACTGTATGTCCTCTGTCGTTCTGACGTGAAAAATGGGCATTACTGAGTCACTTCCTGGAATAAAGAGGAAGTAAGTAGAAACGGTTATCTTGCCTTGCCGATGAGTGGTTAGCCACTTCTGCAACTGGAAACTTTTACATGACATTGGACTTGAGCAATCAAGCATGTCAAGATTTAATGCTAGTACCGGGGCTAGTACTCATCTCTCTTGGGTCGCTCACTACCACATAAGCATAACTCTCTTCTACCCTCTCGATGCTTCTACTTTCTCCAACCAAATCATGACGCAGTCCAAAGTATGAACTGCAAGTATTCTTTATCACATTGCAGCCTTGCAGGGAATGATATCTCGAGATTCTCTAGCAGGCAATCAATAAAACTTGTAAATTGGAAGAGTGATTTCATGTGCACATATGTATATTTCATTACAATATTTAGCAAGTCAAGATGTTCCCCAAAGTAAATGACTAGAGAACAATATTTTATTGTTGTCAAACTCTAGTGAACGTTGAGCAAATTGAGAATAGCCTGCTAAGTCTGCCTGAGCTACGCTGTTCACTAAAGACACCGCACTTGCATGGATTAATAATGTAAGTTATGATATATTATCAGGACTTAATTAGCCCAGTGACTCAGTGAGTGCACAACTGTAGCTGGCTGGGGCAGCAAGCTTCTCCAATTCCTGGACATACAAATCGGTTCCTTTCATAATGAAGGGCACATAGCGATCCGAGCCAGCTTGCGACGGACTGAACCGGAAAGCCCATCTCACACTAGTCTTTCCACCTTCTTCCTGCTTTGCCTGATTTTCCACAACAATTCGAAACTGGAAAATTAAACTCTGGACAAACCAATGCGACAACTTCAACACCTATCAGTAGCTTTCAGTTCACAAATATTTGAGATAACAGAAATTACTTGAGAAAGCAGTAATTACTGGTTATTTGCTACCAGATTTGCTGCTTTCTCAAATATTTGTGAAATCGTTCTCACAAATCGTATTTAATCGTGCCTAAATAATTCAAGTTGGCTAACCTTTTCAAATGAAGACTAATGTACACATTATCCAACATTACACATGATTGAATAAGTTGGGCACCCTCTACATACTCTAATTAAATCTGTATCCAATGTAAATTAAGACAATAATACATGGCGCGCAAACTCATGGTTGCGCTGCAAGAAAGTCGAGCAGAGGAGACAGAAGTCACAGAACTTCTTATGTACATGGTCAGGTTAGGCACTTAGGCAAACTTGAAGACCATTCAAACAAACAGACTGCGCATAGACCTTTATGCTGCCCGGGCATCAACACCGCGTGTTTTTTAACTAAAGCCAAGAAGCAAGCAACTCAATAAGCATGTGCGAAGCCAGTCGGCGGAAATCCATTGTTCGTTCGAAGAACGAAGAAAATCTGTAATTCGAAAGACTCTGGCACGCAAATCGATATGCCGATCGAGGAAGAATCACGATGGAGAGGCCAAAAAATTTAGATGGAGCAGTAAGCCAGTAACTAGCTAGGGAGAGCATACATATATTTAATTTACAGCGTAACTTCCGACCAAGCGAAGGACGGATGTAATTGAACTTACACTCTATCGATCAGAAACGGCAGAGTAGATACGAGTGGAAGAAATGCAGACGACCCAGTGATCGATGGAAAAATGGAACCCACTCACTCACTCACTCACACTCTTACTCACTCACTCGAAGGGTAGGAGACTAATTAAGTTAAAAAGGGATGGAGGGTAGTGCACAAGCATGCAATCAATGGTTGCAACCCGTGTCAATTCCACAGGGGAAATCTAAGACTTCCATTACTGGAATTTTTGAAGGTTACGTTTCCATAGTCAATGTCCAGTGATTTCAGAATCGGATACACCAGGATACACTAGTAATGGAATTTGGACCCTGAAGAGCAGGACACTTAATTGTCCCATTTCCATACTGGATTCATCTCTCCAGTGTTTCAATTCGTACCTGGAAGGTGGAGTAGTACCCGGGGTCGACGCCGGTGTTATTCTCCAGAAACTCGTACGAGAAGACGTGCTCTTCAGGGTTGATCTCCACCAATTTCTGCTTCGCCCACTGCGCACTGTCCGTGTCCGTGCGACCCGGCAGGTTGGTCACCTTGCGCGTGCACCCCGCCACGCGATTCTCGCCCTCCACGGGCTCGATGGTGAGCAGGTTGGGGAAGCTCAGGAAGTCGGAAGCCACGGCCCAAACCTGCTCCAGCGGCGCACAAATGGTCTTCTCCACCACGCCGTTCCAGCAGGACGCCGGTACTGCGGCGACGACGTCCTCAAAGGCTGCCGATTCCACCGCTGCCGCTGCCATTCTAGCAGTTCTTCAAAGGTACGTAAGTCGATCTCACGACGGACAAAGCTCTCGGAGTTACGTGACGCCGGCCGAGGGAATCGATCGATACCAATTACTGGACGAAGATGTGGATTCTGAGAACAATCAACTGAAGCACGATCGATCGACCTCTGGCTGGGACTGCCGATCGAGAAGGTCGTCACGACTCGATCTCGATCTCTGAGAACGTAAGAATGCGAGAGCGAGGCGAATGTTGTGTTCCCCCGTGTCTTGCATTCTGGATTTATATCCTAGCTGGTTGGAAGTGACGATGATGATCGAGGAGGCGACAGGGGCTTTGCTCGTGGTACGGACCTGGTGGGACCCCTGTGGACAAATTCCACGGTGGATCGGACGACTTTAAGTTCACCATCGGGTGCTGTGCATCGGGCAGTTGCTGGATTGGATACATGAGTGATCGAGGTTGTATGGTGCAGCCTCGCTAAACTAGTTACTTTGCTTGCGCCTGCAACCTTGCGTCTGAATTGTTAATTACACTACTCGACGATCGAGAGAATAATTATACCTTAGACATTCGAATCTAATTTAGGTAAGCCCCGGACGTTCGTATGTACTGCGGAGTATCTAGGTGCACCTGCCCGCTGGACCCACTTCGATCGAATCATAGTGCCCTGGACAAACATCCTCTCGGGGCTGGGACTGAAATCAATGCGTTCAGTTGTCTCCAGAAATCTCGGTTACCACCGATTTCGATATTGGGATGCGCTTTCCAGTGGTTCCATCAGGATCTCAGTGGCCACGTTTGTTGTCACTATCGAGGGGAGCGCGCAAGAGTTACAGGGTCCAGATCGAGGTAACAACATTTCGGCAATTGAAACGCCGGGTTCATATCATAATCCCGTCAGTAACTTACACCACTGATAATTCACTAGTACTGTTGTTCTGCCTTGATCGAGAAGTAATTAAATTCCAGTGCATGTATTCGCTGACGATAGAACGAAATTACTGTGCGCTGATAGCTAGTTTACAGTCTGAATCTGTGAGCGAGTACTTCACACACATTCACGGCTATGCGAGCGCTTTCAGTTACGGTGCTCCAGCAGGAAGCTTGGCTAGCTCAAATGGCATTCACACTGGACCCCTTGACCGGCCTACTCACTCAGTAACGGACGGTTTGCAAGGGGTCCTTTGATGACAGCTGGTTTTCAATTCCGTGTTGGAGGCACTAGCTGATTAATTCAATGTCTCAGTAGAAAATTATTTTATGGAGCACGCACAGCTAGCTAGTCGATATGGTCATATTCGTTGGAGTGGGGTGTTCAGAGCAGCGAAATTGTGACATTCAAGAGCTCTGAAAAGTAAGACTGGTATTGAGGTTCCAGAAGGGCGTCCTGAAAAGAGCTACTTTTTCGAAATTCCAAAATTGATAGATTCATTTGCTTATTAATTGCCAGCTTGGATGTCTTGGAGAACATGAAAATCTTTGAACCTGAGAAGCTGTGACCAGCAGGTGTTTGTCGGGATTATCTGTCACATATTGACCTTGATCTGACAAGCATCTTGGCTCTCCCTAAGTTAAGATCTCCGAGCATGCAGTAGTTCGAATCCCCATAAGTTGGATTTGGAACGTTTTTATACAACTTAGATATCAAGATTTAGTGGGAAAATCAATCCCACGTCTGTGAATGCATGTCTGCTAATCTGCTATCGGCTCCCTCTTCACGCATCATGTGAGATATACTGTATCTGCACAGGAAAATACAAAATGACCATCTTTGGAATTTTAGAAGGATTCCGTAGTCAATGTCCAGTGATGATAGAATAAAATCAGTACACTAGGATTGGAATTTGAACATGAAAAGGCATTTGTCAAATTTCAGTACTGAATTTCTCATTGTTTCTCCTAATCAAAATTTCATTAAAAAATGGGAGTTTTCCACAAACTTGGCACTTCCACGTTTTACGTTTAGACAGTGAAGTTCTGAAATCTGTACTAGTCCTAGACTTTAGAGCTAAAGAAGGAAATGAATGAAAAAATGGCGTATGAAATACCGCCATTTTAACAAAATTTCCCATTCCTTAGCTACAATAGTTTACCAAACGTCAATTTTGTATTGTATGTACAGTCAAAAATTGTCATATATCTTCACAAAGGTCTAATTCCAGGCCACACAAAAAACTAGGACAGTTATAGATTTTTAATTAAGGCCGCGCGTCCTAAACCGCACCAAAGTAACGGAATATGATCGCCAATTTAACGAAATTGACGTTCCATTTATTTTCCTGAATCTGTTCGCTCAGTCTCCTCTTATGAAACGTCAATGTCGTTGAATTGGGCGCTATCACAATGTTTTAGGAACCTGTCCTAATGCCTAGACCGTTTTTAATAGAAACCTGATTAGGCCGGATTAGTAAATTTTCCTGGATGGCATAATGGCAAAGACTGAGACTTGAAGTACTAGCTAGAAAGTAACCGGACGATCGATTTCACTTTAATTTGTACCTGAGACTTGGCCTACAGGGCATTCCAACTCGTCCTCCGCTAGCTCAGTGTTATTATTCCTCCAGTACAGTGCAGCTTGCAACTGAGACACAGTCAATTAATCCGCCCTTCCCTTCCTGACGAGGCCTGGCCCCCGTGGTGAAAAGGGAATTGAACGACCTCCACTTTCTTCCTCTTCAGTCAGAGCATGCTCGCTTGCCGATCCCACGAAGCAGACCACATCCGGCTCCATCAGACCACCACAGCACGCATGACGCTCACGTTTGTCTCTTTGCTTGGTCATTAGATGGACTGAATGAAACCGCAGGGCCCGGCCCGGGAGATTATTACTTCTTTTGTCAATAATATCCTTCATTTTTTTCGCTTTGCCAGTGAGGTCCCGGATTGAGTCCGACCCTTTTCAATCGAACTGACTCCGTCACAGTTGTCTCATATTCAGATCTAGCGCGCGCTCTAGCTAGCCTGGCTGGCACTTGGAACTACTAATTAACACTGTCTACATGTAGTCATTCTCGAGCTGGCGGGCACCACTAACATACACGTCTAGTCATACATTTAGCTGGCCCGGCCAGTTAGGGATCGATTCTGAGATTCTCCACACCAACCTGAATCCATCAGTCAGTACGTCAGCATGGTCCCACCGATCGAACAATTGGAGAACAAGGAGAGCGCAGCTACTGTACGTGAATATTGTCAAGATACATATAGGAATAATGTCGAGGTGAATTAGTCATCCGTGCCAGCTGATGGTTACTATTTTGCCACGCTAGCTAGCTTCGAAGGGACTCCAAAAGTTTATGGTGCTAACTTTTGCTGGAGAAGAAAGTCAGACCGAAGAGTACATTGTTGGATACTTGGACCCACTGCCCTGGCCTGGGTTTGTTCCGTGCTATGCTAGCTCCTATTCCGCTCCGACCCTGGGAGCAATCCAGGGGGGATTCAGGTGGGAGATCACAGTGCCATTCCGTTCCACCGCAGCAGTACTCCGTTTCTTGAGTCAGGCCAGTTGAATTTGCTATCATGACTTGAATTGGAACGTACCAGGCCGGTGCTGTGCTAGTTAGACATTGTGCAGGACTTAAATCTCTTTCCAGGGCAAGCATTCACGTACTCGATTAGGTGAATAGTACAGAGTACGTGGAAATGTGCTGGAGCCAGAAGAGGGAAGAGCGGGCCACAGAGCAGTAGGTATCATTTCAATTCTCGGTCTAAACAAACGTAAGTACTTGCTGCATGCCTGGCTAGCCATATAGATCGATCATCCCGTGGATCGATGTTGAAGTTGAGGTTTCGATAGGCACGGCCTTGACTCTACACAAGGCACATTATCCACTGTCAGTCAGTAGTCGCCCTCCTTGTCCCCTGGGGGCCTGAGGGAACTGCACCTTCAGCGGACAGCTGCCAGTGGCGTGCGAAATGTCACGGTTGGCAAGGCTAGAGTTAATGCATTGGCAATCGCAACAGAAGACTGGTCGACCTGGCCTGGGACCGCAGGAATGAAATGCGTCCAATGCCGAAGCAGCCACTGTAAAGCCATCCCGGTCAAGCTAGGCGTACAGTACGTACGTACACTGAATTCTTCACTTTGCCTACAATAGCTTGAATGATTTGCTGAACTCCATGCTAGCGCCTGGACTGGCCGTGTCCACGTACCTTCAGAGCTGGTGCCCAAAGATGGCAGAGTATAATATGTCTAATTTGAATTGCATATCAATTACTGGAGGTTCGCCCTGTTCGGCAGTGAGAGACTTAGGGTCATATTATATTTTGTAACATTTCATCGCGATTCAGTGATGTCCGTCACGATTGCTGGGCCTTTAACAAATCCACCACAGGAAGTTCAGGCCGGACGGCACCCAAGGATTACCACCCACACGTTATTGCCGTCCCAAGCTAGATTCCCTTGTGGGTTTTGAGCTATTCAGCTGTTGGCAATGCCCCACTATGGCCATGGCCGGTATTCAGAAAGTGCAATAGGAAGCTCCAAAGCGGATACATGGGACGGCTAAGTTATAAAAATGGTCAAAGTACTCCCGGACATTCCTTCCAGCAAGAGCAAAGTTCAAATTTGAAGTCAAATAAAAGCCACATCATGGGTACCATGGGTACTTGAAGCGAGTGGCTCACGTCAAATCTGTGACCTTAAAATAGCCTATTTTGTGTCCATGGATCATTGTAATAAGGGAGCTACACGTTCGGGGTTCCCTCATCAGTAAAATTGGTGGTAATGCCGAGAGTCCACTTAGAGAGGTTCTACTGTATTTGAAGTTGAAGGATATTGTTCCAATTCTAATAGTTAGTAGTTTTTTTTACAAAAGTAATGAGGCAGATCGAGGTTGCACGAGCTCAGGTGATTTCCCATTTGATTTTAATGTTATTTTGCAATTGAGTTTAATCCCTAAATGACCCAATCACACTATGTTTCACTTCTTGGTGCGTAACACCGTGTAGTTTTGAATACAGACTGAATTGCATGCACAGTTAGAATGGAATGTTCCGTTTCAGATTCTTACTGTAGCAAGGTGAAATAATTTTAAAGGCCCTGTAGAATTTTTGGATTTTTGGACATTGTTGCGAAATGCCAAGAAAAGTTGTACCTGTCTGTTGCCTTCAGTTAAATACCAAACATGAAGAAATTACCTGAATGAGTTGATTTTTATATTAATGTGCATACACGTCCTACACTTGCTTGTGCTTCTAGACAGATACTTGTGAACTAGCAAACCCTTGCGACTTCATGGAAGTATTTAATTGTTTCCAGCTCCAAATATACCCAAGCACTGCATACTCTGTAATTACTAACAAAACGATCTGAGTATATACTGGAGTACAAGAATGTGTGGAACTCGACTGATCAAGGATGGAAAGCCCGGGCGTTCAATCAATTCCCTTGTGGACCAATCCAATGAATGGAAGGTGCGTCCAATATCTAACTCACTTCGAAGGTGGACTTGGCCATGCAAAGCAGTTCTCCAATCGGGCTGCTCGAACTTGTGTAAGACAGAGCGGGTGGGTTTACAGTACATCCCAAAATCGAATTCAATGGCCCTACAATCAAAGACCGACTTCGTGTCCTGTACTGACATCACAATACACCTGTAGAAACTTTTTGGGGACCCTGCCATAGATTCCACCATGGGAGTGCAAATAATTTCCTTGGTTCTCAAGAAATCGGAAAACAGGAATGCCATCAGTTTTGTCGTTGACAATTTTGAGCTATTGATATGATAGGTACAGTGAAACCTCCCTTATTGCATGGGAACGGTGGAAGAAATTTTTAGCTATATGCACATAAAGAAGCTTAAGTGTTCAAATCCAATTAATTAAACATGCTCATGAAGTACAAAATTTGTATTTGATTGGTTCAAATTGGTTGTTCAACTAAAAAAATTAGTGATGTATGACACAATCATCTCCATTAATGCTTTGTTTAGTAGACTTTATGCACATAAGGAGTATGCAAATATAGAACTACAATTAGTTATGCAAGTAGGGAATTTGCATTATGAAAGGTTTCACTGTAACTATCAAAGTGAAATTAGGATTAAGTAGATTTGTGAAGTCAAAATATGCCCTTTAGACCACAGATTTAGGGGTCCAAAATGATGGCAAGATTGTCAATCTTGCATTTGAAAGAATATTGGACTTTGAGTTTCAATTGACACATTGTCTCCAAGTTGTCTTTGCAAAGTTGTTTTGAATGCTTGAGGGTGTGGGGAGGTGTGTATAGGATTTTATGTAGAATATGCTATGTATAGTCATAACACTAAGAAGGCCCTCATTGGTCTACAACAACCAAAATTATATTAGGAAAGGTGGTGAATGTCTAGTATGGCGAATTTCATTAAAATGGTGGTATTCCATGTGCCATTTTCACACCGTGACATCTAGGACCAGTGTACATTGCTAACATCTAGGTCATTTTTAGAATTCAGAAATCTAGAACTAACATAGATATCAGACCGTGCAGTCTGAAAAATCTAGGAATAATATAGATTTTAAATATCTAAGACAAGTATAGATTTCAAAAATCTAATACAAATATAGATTTTGGTACAGAAAAAGCAGTTCAGACTGGGCGGTCTGAACTGCTAGAAGTGCCAAATTAACAGAATACCGCCATTTTAATGAAATTGGCCATTAGTGTGTCTGAGGTTTGATGTGGCTGGGAAATCCATTTTCCCAAATTAATTATGCATACGTACGGGATGCCATTCATTTGGAAATTGGACAGTATTGCGTATGCCTACCTTCGAGGACTTTGAGACCTTCTTGAGAGCTCATTCTTTCTCAGTCTTCTGAAGATTAATTAGTTGGGTAAGTTCTGATTCCACAGTTGAGAAGCCCAAGGTTTTTAGGGTGATTCCTTAGAAGAATTGCGGTGTTGTCTTGTCGGTGGCAGCGTCCAGGAAACCATATTTACCTTCAGTTCGAGAATCTGTTTCAAGTAAGTCCTTAGATATAAGTTCACAACATCTTCCAATTTGTAACATTTGAGAAATTGTGGACCCAATGCACCAGCCAGGCCCTTGGACTCACATTCCTGTCACGCATGACGACAGGGTCAGTGTCAGTTTGGGACAGTGTGTCGAAGGGAATATATTGAGCTGTCAGCAAACTCTCAAACCTTTGTTTCGGAAAGTCAGTTTCATCATCACTCATTCTCTCCAGGACCTGCACTAACGCTTTAATTCTGTATTCCAAAGTCTGCAGAGACCAGAAATCATGCACGCAAAAGCAAAAGCTCCAACAGTCCAACTTTTGCTGCACAAAGAATGCAAGAGAATGCCGGTAGTCTCCACTCTTCCCAAGTGGAACTTGACTTTGGCATTCTCAGTCCAGGCTTCCTGCTCCTGGAACCCGGATTGATCCATGGACTGAGTTCATGTTCAATCCGGGTTCCAGGAGAACGCCTCTCTGAATTTTTTCCATAACTAAGGTAAGAGGCTCATAAACCGCCCATCTAAGGGAAAATGGACCTCTATAGGAAAATCAATAGAGTGTAACATTTTTCACATATTTTCAATAGAAAGAGAAAAGAGAAACACTTCATTGGCAATTTAAATTGTAATTTTATGACTTAGAATGAATTAACTATGAATTTTCAAAGTGAAAGGTGCATAGGTAGCTATTGGTGCTCATAGATTGGACCAATCTTCAATCAAAATTAACCTTTGAATAGAGCACTTCAAACTTAGGATGTTTCTATAATTTTGGCTCTCAAAGAATGATCTTCGTCATGTTTCACTTATTTTAACCTTACATGAATGTATATTTTACTCTGAAAAGGGATCAAAAAACACAATTATGAAGAGAAAAAAAAAAGCATTGAACAAAATGTGATCCATTTTGAAACTCTCTGCACCATTTCTTACAGTTCTACAAGGTGATTCTAATTGCCCAATCGGAATTTGAGCTCCCTACCTTAGTTATTGATTGAAGGCTTCAAATCATAAGCACATTTTCTTAGCACATTTTTTGAGCTACAAGGTAACTTGATTATCCAAATTTTCTCAGTAAATTAAATTTTCAAAGAATTTGATTTACTATTCTCAAATGAAGTCTGATCTTCTTCCAAAATAAGCACCTAAAACACCCATCAAAGATAAGCAATTTAACATAGTCACTTAAAGGCACCTTTTTCAAGGAAGAATTTTTTTTGTAGTATTAGCAATTGAAAATCATGAATTTCCAAAAATGAAAGAAAATAGATTTTTTGGATAGGACATGTAATTACTATAAATTTTCAACGTGAAAGTTGCCTAGATCACTGAAATTATCACGTAGACTTGTTATAGAATCGAAATTTAGAAAATCAATAGTCTGCTAATCACAATTAAGTATAGGAACGGTTTCAAAAGAAGTCTACTTGTCAAAAATGGATTTATATATGGACAATTTTGGGTGTTTTCATCTTCAATGTCAAACTCACAACTAATAGTCATTAAAACATCAATTGTGACAGTACGTTTTCACTCGGACTCCATCTCTCGATAAGAGATGAAGCTGCCTACGTACCTCAGGCTCAAAATCACATTACTTCTGAATAGCCTAAGGATCAGAGTGATGATACGTAGTTCTGGCTGAGAAGCAACGCGACTCCTCAGAACCTCAACCTTTAAGAGGTACAACCTTAACCTTGAAGAGGTACGAACTAGTGGTATGAAACGGCAGTATACTGACCGTATATGCATACGTAGCCAAGCTACCTGACCATTGACCAGGTCTCGACACTCCCCCTCTTGGCGGAGGTGGGATGCCAGAAAACCGGTTCTGTTTGACCTAATCGCAAAGTATCGTAGTTTTTCAAAATCCTGTCACTAGTCGTTATGAACTAAGTTGTGTCTTTTCCTTTCGGACTTGTGCTAACGATCGCATCTTCATTGACAACATATGTTTGTGATGGGAAGATGGTGGTAACGTTTTTGTAAACAAATCAGCGATGTTCTCGGCAGAGGTAATCTTCTCGATGGATATGGTGCCGATTTTTGTTTGCTCAGCAGCATAGAAGATTTTCGGTGTCAAATGCTTCGTATTGTTGGATTTAATGAAACCTTCTGACATCTGGTGCCGGCAGGCGTCATTATCCTCGAAGATCTTCATAGGTTTTATATCAATCTTGAGATTTGCTAACGTTTTTAGGCTTGATGACAAATTTCGCAGCCAAACAGCTTCCTTGGTGGTGTCAAATAAGGCGATCAATTCAGCATGATTTGAAGATGTTGCGACTGTGGGTTGTAGCTTCGAACTCCAGGAGATCGCTGAATCAGCCATAGTAAAAACGTAGCCGGACTGCGACCTTCCTTTCTCAGGAGCCGACAGGTACCCGGCATCTGCATAACCTTTAATCGGTTGGAAATTTCTTTCAAAAAGAATGCCGTAGTCTCTGGTCCCGTTCAAGTAACGTAGCATATGTTTTACTCCGCGCCAGTGTCGTTTAGTCGGTTCCGCGCTATGTCTTGACAATAAATGAGTTGAGAACTTCAGGTCTGGTCTTACATTTAGCGATAACCAAGACATTGACATTACAGCGGTAATATATGGGTACTCCGAAGAGAGTATCTCTTTATTGTCTCGCAACGGACCATACTCGTCTTGATCCGTTTTTAGGGTTCTGACCGTTAAAGGTGTGGAGACTGGATGAGCCTCTGACATCGCGAATTTCTCGAGAAGTCTACTTGTATATGAAGTCATATGCAAGAATACAGAGCCGTCCTCAAAATGCTCTAGTTCCACGCCTAAGCATCTTGGAGTTCGTCCATAGTCCTTGACTTTGTACTTGTGTTTCATCAGGTCAACAGTTTTCTCGACTGCTGCCCGAGTGCCGAAGATATTTAAGTCGTCGACATAAATTGCGATCAGCACAAGGTGCTTTCCTCTGCGGTTCACAAATACACAAGGTGTGTATTTATTTGCTTTAAAACCCTGTTGGATCAGATAATCCGTTAAATTCTGGTACCATAGTCGTCCAGACTGTTTCAAGCCATAAATGGCTTTCTGGATCCTTACAACTTGACCCAGTTCTCTCTTTCTCTTCCTAGAGATGATATTCAGATTTTCAAGATTGGTAGGATCTGAGGAGGGGGCAAACGTCACACGTTTATGGCCCTTTCCCAAATCCTGCGTTTTCTTGTCGACTAGCTCTGTTTTTGCTCTCTGGGACTGTCCCGAGTTGCCCATATCCTGCATTGAGCTCTCTTTTGTCGAGTTGATGGATTCTACCCCTTCGGGGAGCTCCATATACATTTCTTTGTCCATCCTGCCATACAGGTAGGCTGTGACAATATCTAACAGTCTAAATGAGAGTCTTTCCTGCACAGCCAGAGCTATTAGGAATCTGAATGTAATTGAATCCATTACTGGGCTGTAGGTGAAATCATAGTCAATTCCAAACTGTTGAGTAAAGCCCTTCACAACTAAGCGTGCTTTATAGCGGATTATCTTTCCTTCAGAGTCTCTTTTCTTTGCAAAAACCCATTTAGAACGAATGGGTTTCATATCAAGTGTCTTAGGCTGCGGCACCCCAAAAACTTGTCTTTCTTTCATTGAATTCATCTCATCTTGCATTGCACGTTTCCAGTGCGGCCATTCTACTGATCTCTTTGCTTGTGGGACCGTTTTTGGTATGTCAGGGTTTTCTAAAATAGCATTGACGGTGTGCACCATCAAGGCTTCATTCTTACAAATGGTTCGTCTATCCCAGACGTGATCAGTGAGTGCTACATCCGTTGCTTCTTCGAAGCTAGGCTGGTTAGTTGCTACTCCCCTTGGACCTTGTGTTACTCCCCCTGTCTCCGGCAATGCCCCCCCAGTAATATGTGGTGCTCTCCCTAAATTCTTTGGCTTATTTTTAGACCCTAAAGGACGTCCCCTTTTTCGTCGAATTTGAGAGACGTTCGCCGGTGTATTATCTGGTAGTATTCGTGCTGGAGTGTATTGGACTTGGGTGTAGGGGGTTTTTACAATATCAGGTGTGTCAGCAAAAGCATCAGGTAGCTTGCGAGCAAGTTCTCGCAGCCTCAGTATTCGTTGCACTTCCCCATCGCAGCGATAATCTGGGCTGTCGTCAATTGTCGCTGTATGCCAATTAATGTCTAAAACCGTGGCAGGCAGCTGTTCTTTGATTTCCATGAATGGAAAATGTTGTTCATCAAAATGGCAGTCTAGAAACCTTGCCCTAAATAGGTCTCCAGTTTTTGGTTCTATATACTTTATCAGGGAATTACCTACGTTCCCAACGTAGATACCCTGCTTCCTCTGAGGTCCGAACTTTTTCCTTTTCGTGGGGTCAAGCGGCACCTCAACAGAACATCCGAATTTCCTTAAATGTTTTATATCCGGTGCATTTCCCGTCGCTAACTGATGTGGACTCATCTTATTTCCTGCCCCATCAACTCGAATGTCCCTGACACCATTATCTGGAAATCTAACTTGCATCCTGATTAACTGTATCAACATCTTCGCGAAAGCGTGATTCCTTGTTGACAACAGGTTGACCTCACTCCACCTTGAGGTGGAGTCTATCATCACCATAAAGTACCTAAATGGTCCTGATGGTGGTGATATCGGGCCACATATGTCAACCTGAATGCGATTGAGGAAAGGTTTGAGCTCTTTATCTTTTATTTCTTTTGTTGGACGTAGTATGAGTTTGCCCCGAGAGCATGCCAGGCATGACTCGGGTAGCCTTGATGAAATTTTGATGTTTCCCGCTGTCGATTTTAATATATTTTGCAGCATTCTCGTTGAGGGATGACCCAGGCGGTCGTGCCAAAGTCTGCCATCATCAGTGATCTCTCCTGTAAGTGCAATAAACTCGTTGGTTGCTATTTCAAATTTGATAAGGCCATTGTCAGTATAATAAAACTTCTCTGCACAATTTCCATGTTCGTTCGTAAGGGTCTTGAACCTTTCCCCTGTCGTGAATATGTGTGTGTTGATCTCATAGCCACTGTTAAACACATCATTCTCGCATAAAACTTGTCTTCTTGCCGTCGGATTAAGAAGAGCTCTTTCAGCATAGATGCGAGTGCCTCCAGGTAAAATAAACGTAGCTGGTCCTGATCCACGTACAATGAGATTTAAACCACTCATCGAGGCTATCTTATAGTTTTCACGCTGCATCTTCGTGAAGTATTTGGCACTTGTGACGACTGTAATTGTCGCTCCTGAATCAAGTAGCATCATTGATCTATTTGTCCGCTGTTGCTGTTCAAATACTGCATTTGTCTCCTCAACGCGAACCTGGTCCAAATAATTATATTCATCTTTGTTTTCAGTACGTTGCTTTTTATTTTTGTTCTTGTCATTACTGATTTTCTTAGTGCCTCTCCAGGGTGACAAATTATTTTCTCTTCGGTATTTATCAACAACGTCCTTTGGTGTTCGACAATCTCGTGCGAAGTGACGTTTCTTGCCACATCTGAAACACTTCCCAAAGGTTTTTGATTTATTCTTCCTTATATTATCCTCATCTTTCTTACCAGGGGTCGCGGATCTCCGAGCCCTCTTCTCTTGTCGTTTCCACGGTTTTCTTCTTCTGTTTGGATCCTGCTGCTTTTCTCTTGTGTAATTCAATTCTGGGGTCGCTATAGTCCCAGCAGGTCTTTGTTTTGCCAATTCTTTTGCAACATTGTTGAATTTCTCATTCTCAGCCAGGTAAATGAATAGGTCTCTTGAGTTCTTATATTCTCTTGCTAGCAATGACTCTCGAAGTCCCATCCTTTCGGGTCCCATTGTCGATAATGTCTTGAATATTATGTCTTCTTCTGTTACTGGCCTCTTACAATATGCTAGCTTTGCTGTCAGTTTAAATAGCGCTGCTTTATAATCATCAAGTAGGTCAAAATCCATATGACGAAGACTTAACCATGCTTGCCATGTTTCAGGATATGTAATTTCACGCATGGCTTCAAAACGGGATTGAATCTCTTCCCAGAGGTCGCATGGTGTATCATGATGATACATTTGAAGGGCTAGATCGTCTTTGAGTCTTAGACGGATTGCTAAGGTAGCTGTGTCTTTCTGCATTCGATCATAATCTGCTTCGGACTTTCCAAAAATCAATGTGGGATCTTCTTCCTTTGCCTTCCTCCGTCTTTCTACTTCAGCCGGTGTTGGTGGGCGAGTTGTTATACCCTCTAAGCCTTTACTAGAAAGGTATTGACGCATATTCGTCATCCACATTATGTAATTTGTCCCGTCCTCTTCCAATGGTTTGAAACCTGGTTCTGTAGGTATTCTTGGATAGACAGATTCTGTTTGTAAGGCCATCGACGCTCCTTGTTTTTAAATTTCGTTCAAAACTTCTCTTTTCGCTCTGCGGCGAGCAGTGCTGATAACGTGACAGTACGTTTTCACTCGGACTCCATCTCTCGATAAGAGATGAAGCTGCCTACGTACCTCAGGCTCAAAATCACATTACTTCTGAATAGCCTAAGGATCAGAGTGATGATACGTAGTTCTGGCTGAGAAGCAACGCGACTCCTCAGAACCTCAACCTTTAAGAGGTACAACCTTAACCTTGAAGAGGTACGAACTAGTGGTATGAAACGGCAGTATACTGACCGTATATGCATACGTAGCCAAGCTACCTGACCATTGACCAGGTCTCGACAAATTGCTAATAATATTTGATTCCCCCTAAAATCTTCTAATCACTCATATGTTTTTTTCTTGTAAAATTGAACCAACTATGACCAATTGGATTATGCATTCTTATTCAAAACTTGTATTGATATCTCTTTCCAATTGACAAATTTTTAAATTAGTACAACATGAAGGACCTTCAAGGATTTGAAAAAAATTCTTGGCCATTCTTGGCCATATAATGACTACTTGGGCATTTAGAGGTTAAGAAGGGATTAGGAAAAAATAAATTGTAAGTAAGCATCAATTCACATGGAAATCCACCAAATCTAAGGGCCAAATGTTGTCAATCGATAGTCTAAAAAGGTGTTAGTCTTGTGAATTTTTGTCATTATTTATGCTGAACTTGTAGTACAACCATTTCAACATTTAGAACAACATTTGGTTGCACATAAAATATTGTATATTCTTCAACTTGCCTAAATTAGATTTCAAACTCAAGAGTGTTTTACAATTTGGGATGAAAATATGATACATGACCATCCCATATATTGGTGATGGAATTGTATCAATGGATTTTGACACTATGCACTCAATATATTATATATATCAATGCATCATACCTAATGGTCAGGTTTGATAAAAACAAATTCACAAAAAGTTTTTGAATATATTGTAATAATGAGAACTATGCTGAATTGCTTATTTGTGCTATTTTAGGTGTAAGGTAGAAGGTTCAAGAACAGTTAATTAATTGCAAGAGCCAATCACTCTCTTTGCTTTCCCCATTTTTATTTAGAATTGCAAGTGAACCATTTATGAAAGACCTAGGGTCACAAATAGGGACCTATGACCCAACTTGTTTGAAAATTCATAAGTAATTCAAAAATGCTCGGAAAAATACGAAACGACTTGGGTTAGATTCCTCATCAACTTCTCCATGTCTGAAAAATGAGCTAAAAATATTTCCATCCAAGGAAATACATGAAAAAGGCGGACCAGCCCTTAAATGGTCGGTTTATGAGCCTTCTACCTTAGTTACCTTAACAACATCGTTATGTAGAGTGAATTGCTATCCCACTCGGCAATGAATGGCCGGATTGTTCAGTTCAACAACACAGGCATTCAATAGGAGTGTGTTGTCCGGGACAGGCACACTCAGTTAATCGGAGTTTTCCATCCATTTTCCATCAACCCATTAAATTACGAAGTGCCTGGTCATTAATTCCTAATGAAAGCCTTTCTAATCAATCACATGACAAGAGTGTCCTTGAATTAATTGACTGATAAAGCAACCGGACAGTCTTGAATTGAATTCATGCTTAGAACTGGGAGTAACTTACAGTAAGCTTACGTATTACTTAACCAAGCATTCGATAAAACCTTGACTGAAAAGGGAGTCAGTTGTAACTTAGACCAAGTTAAGGCAAACCGAGACTTCCGATGTTTTGTTTTGTTTTCTGATTTGTTTTGGTTTTAATTTTTTTACAGAAATGAAACGGAATTTCAGTGCAAGGGCAAATTACAAGCCCGACACAGGTGGGCTGGCGGGAATAAGATACCAAAACAAAAACCACACAACACATCAAGACTAGCGACCGATGACGAGCATACACTCCAAGTCACAGCCCAGGGAGATGCCGCGAGGCCTCATGCGGCCGGCAGGGTTCGAGGCGAAGCTTCTCCAGGTCGATGGTTTTGAATGTGGGATAAGAGCTGGAACAAACGATGCCAAAGAAGGAAGCTTTTAGTTTATAAATCCAATGGGAGCTTGGGAGGGCCAAAGAAGGAAACTATTCAAGTGTCATTGCTAAAACCTGTAGCAAATGAAGGCAAGGGTATGTATTAGATAACCGATGAGCCGCGCTAACAGCGAATAGGTTATCGGACATAACCGGTTGTTCATTTTTCAATCTCAACTTTTGATCTCCGTGATCCAAGAGTGTAGGAAGCAAGTAGAAAGGAAAGAAGGTTATGAGTTGCAACTTGTAATGGCAATGGTGACGGGTTGCCTATGAGACGGTGCCACATTAGCTTTGAAAAGTCAACGACCGGTTATGAGTTCTCACTTGGTCTTGGCTAGCTGCTAAGAGGGGGCACAAGCATACTCACATTTACTCACTAAGGAAACAGGTCCAATAAACAATCCTTTACCATGTAAATCAAAATTAAAATTGGGATCGGTTGGTGCATTGACTGAATATTTCAATGAATTTTGAGTGAAAGGAGAATGAAATTTGCGATGAAGTTGCATAATTTTTGGAATGCTAGACATTTAGTTATATTCTTGAAATTGATAGCTAATAGGTCACTATTTTAGTTCATAGGTGGTGTAATAATCGCATGTTATAATTCTCTGAATGGGCCATGATGCACACTAAAGCAGTCGTCTTGTATTTAAATGGTACTCAACATGGGTTCAAAAAGCGTCCTTCACTAATTGAAATCATACAACATTGTAAAAAAATCATTTCCATATTTCTACTAAATAATTGAAAACAAAACATTTATGGCTTCTCATTTGTTCATAGTTTTTCTTGTGTGCTACATTGCTCTTTTTCTTTTCACTCATCTCTGAGCTAAAATTTCAACCC
The DNA here is from genome assembly GCA_951799445.1 of Pseudisothecium myosuroides. Taxonomy (NCBI): domain Eukaryota; kingdom Viridiplantae; phylum Streptophyta; class Bryopsida; order Hypnales; family Lembophyllaceae; genus Pseudisothecium; species Pseudisothecium myosuroides. Next base: position 51,962,708 of record OX637287.1, on the reverse strand, counting down.
CCACAGCTTCCCATTCCATCTTGCTTAGACACCATGTGGAGACAGGTATTGAAATTTTGCATTTCAATTCTTTGATTCTTTAGTTGTGCATCAACCATACTACACCCTCTTATAGGGCAATCTAAAGAACGTAATTACTTTAAAGACCTACTATCTTAGTTGTTCCAACCATCACACCTTATAATCTTCAAGCCTACCAGTCTGGCTGCCAACCTGACATAGGATAAATGTCAACCTTGAGTTCTTAAACAACTTAGGGTTGCTTTACACCTAGAGGCCAAGCCACTTCTCCTTCAAGCCAATTGCACAAAATTTTAGCCCCATTTTGGGCTAGAAGCCAGCCTCAACTACCCATTAGAGTAAGATTATAATGGGGGCCAATTCTCCCATATGTAAAGGCCTTGAGGTTAAGAAGCCGAGCCAATTCCAAAAATCCTACAAAAGAGAGAGAGAGAGAGAGGGGCTGAATTTTTAGGGCCACTTTACACCTAGAGGCTAGGCCAATTCCCCTTGAGGCTGATTGCACAAAATCCAACAGATGTGATTTGTTGAAAAAAATAATATTTTATAAAAAAAACGTCTTTAATTGAAATCTGACATTGGCCCTGAGGCCAAGAATTTGCCTCCCATTTTTACGCTGGTGCACCAAATTCAACGAACTCGGGCCATGTCTTTTTTGAATAAAAAATTCATTCCAAAAAATTGGCCTGGCCTCTAGGTGTACAAGAGTTAGGGTTGATTTCAGCGTTCTTTCCAATCACAAGTGAAGGTTCTTGGCCTCTGACACAACAGATTGGCCTGACCTCTAAAGTAGGAGACTTGAACTATGATCAGGCATTTTGAACCAAACATGACACAAAAGTACATTTTGCTTTCTTCAATGTATGTACAAATGGTGTACATTCTAGGAGGTGGTCGCTTTTAGAGCCCTATGGCATTTCAACTTCAAAATTTCATAACTAATTCCACAAAGCTCCAAAAAATATGAAACAACGGCTTCGGTTAGATGCCATTTCCTCTTGACCATCTAAGCGTTGAAATTGAATTTTGGGGAGGTAAAACATCTTGAAATATTTTTCAGTAAAATTTCCTTGTTAAAAAGGCTACAAGAATTTTCTATATTAAAACAAATTGTATTCCTTGATGATTGCTTTATAGACCTCCGACCTTAAGTGTAAAGCGGCCCTTACTGCAAAATTTTAGTCGATTATTTTTTAAGTCTGTATCTTTCTACTAGAAACAAAGATTTCAAAAAGATCAGAAGCGGCGTTTGGTATTGTGGCATGGTGCGGGGCAATAGCAAAGAACTGACTGACTGCACCATTTTAGAATATGGAACTGGATGTTGCTTGAGCAGAGAGTTCAAAAAATAAATTGTAAATAGCTCTAAGATGGAATTGAAATGCACTAATCCCAAAAGTGAGATTATTCTAGCAAACAAACTAAACCATAAGGATTTTTTTTTAATTGTGAAAATTGAATTCATAAACGCACCCAATACATTATTTTCTCAAGAATTTGCTAGGATTGCTCACAAAACAAGATGCTCCATAATTTTTACATCACTTGTTAACCCTTAAAGTCCCATTGCCCCTACGGGGGCCAAAATGCGACTTTGGGTAGGCTCATATGGTCTCAATATTCATCATAACCTTCTAAGACTTTTTGAGAAGCTAGAAAAACACATAAGCTTCTTGGGAATATAATTTTTATTTCAATCAGTGCCTGGAAGCAAAAGTTATGACACAAAAAGCCAAAAATGGAGGTCGGCGGGCAGCCCCAAAAAAGTCAAAAAAAGTCAAAAAAAATTTTAATTTTTTTTTCCTAAAATATTATATTTTTGTCTACATTTGAAACTTTGATTCATTCTATTTGGACTAGTGATGAAAAAGTTATGGACAATCTTGTTTTTCGGGCAATCTAAGCATGTTCTTAAAAAAAAGCTTTTTGTCCAACTTTGAATGTTAATATCTTCTAATCTGTAAAGTCAAATTTGATGAAATTTTTACCACATGAGTTCAGAAAAGTGAAGTACAAGATCCTATAGTTAGATTCTAAAAAAACATTTTTTTTTGCTTTTATGAATGAATGTAGTAGAAATGGCAATTTTGAGTGGTTTTTGACAGAAAAATGGCCTTGGGACTTTAGGGGTTAAATTGAAATGAATCAAATCTTTTGACATAGACAAAAATATAATCTATAAAAATAAAAAATATTTAAAAAAATCTCAACTTTTGTTGTTGTTGCTACCTACCCTTGTCTATTTAAAAGGTTTGGATGGCATAACTTTTGCTTTCAAGCACCAATTGAAATAAAAACTATATGTCCCAAAATACAATTAGTTTAGTTTCCTATCTTAAAAAAAATAAATTAATCAAGTCAAAAATTAATAGAAATTTTCTAAAATATATTAATATAATCACGTTAAAAATGTCAATAATAAAATGTATGAATATAATAGAAATTTTCTAAAATGAAATTTTCTAAAGCAGTGACCTCTCTAAAGTGATGGAGCATTGATTTCCTAGTCCCACACGAGGCCCAATTGCATAATAATACATTAGAGAAGTTCTTTGATATTCTTTAGAATGGGGACTTGAGCATGGTCTCGGGCTATCACTTTAGAGAAGTTCAATTGTATAATGTATACAAAAAGTACGTCTTTGTAGTGAACAATACTAACTCCGATGTTATTTCAACATTGCTATAGTGAAGTTTTAGTATAGGCCTATCAATTTATTGTTAATTGTAAGTTGAAAATACTAAAACTATCAATGGTTAGTGTTGAATTAAAACTTTTGAGATGCCATAATAGAAACATGGAGTGACTTGACAACATGTGGCGCTTTGTATTTAGTAATAACATATTTGTTAAAATTGCACCAAACTTAAGCAAATAAAATTTACAACCACATGAACTTACAAGCATGTTGGCAACCACCACCCCTTCTATGCTATGACACCATGAAAAAAAATGTAGGTGGCATAATGAAAATGAATTAACCTACAATTTAAAAAATCTACTAAATTAAGTCCTAGATAGTTGCAAGAAACACTTGGTGTTTTTGGCTCAAAACAACCTCAACACTAAAGTATTGTAACTTTTGGAATTATTTTTTTTAGTGAAATAAAATACAGATAATTTGTATAGCATTCAAAATAGGATGTGTAAAAATTCACACCAAAGAAAAATTTATCCCTAAAGTTGTGCACATTCAAAGAATAATTGAAAATGCAAAAGAATAGGCACTTGGGCATTTGATTTTTAGAAAATAGTAAAAAAATTCAAGAAGTTTTTCCTAATTTGAAGATGCTTCTTCTCAACCATTTGCATTCTTGGGAAAAAAGAATTATATTCTTTGTTTGTGCGCAAAGGTAGTGCAATTTGAATACATGTGGAAGGCTTGGTGGAAGGTGGAAACTTTATTATTTTTTTTAAATCTCTTTGAAGGCTTGTGTAAATTTAGTATAACTCCTTTAATCCAATTTTCACCTTCAAATTTGCATTTTGGGATTGGAAATAGTACTAAAACCTTCTAAATTAGCCAAGGTAGACATCCAATTGGGGGCAATTTAAAAATTGGAAAATAATTGGAAAAAATTAGTCAATGTTTGAAACTACCACATATGCCCTCCTTTCAAATTTCATAGAAAATGAACATATGATGCAAAAGTAATGAGCAAAAAACACTTGTCCAAGGTCAAGGGACAAAATAAAAGGACAAGTGTTTTTTGCAACGACCAGCGTTCTCAAAACAAGTTTAGGGTTTTTAGCCAAATGTTCATTTTTGGAAGTTTTTTTTTTTAAATTACATTGAGGACAAAAAAATAAAGTAGAAACTGAGCGAAATTTAGCCAGTTTTGAAATCGCTGGCAATGACCCTCCTTGCAATCAACAATGTGCAAGATGAGGGCAATGATCCACTATTTAAATGATTTTAGTGCCTATTAAGGTAAAACAGCCCATGACGGTCAGAATTACTGATGTATCATGTTAGAGGGGTTGATAAATTATGGAGACATTTTTCTGAGGTAGCTGAACTTAGCTAAAAGAGACAGCAACTTGAATAGAGAATTTTGCATCATTGAGAAATTTTTAAAAAATTTAAGAAGCAGCAAACCCTGATCCACCCATGACGGCCAGTGGGTGGGGTCATAAGCGTCAGATATTGTCCTATGAGAGTTACTGTAAGTACCTAGTACTGCTGACGTTGGTATCCAATGAGAATTTGAAGTATGTCCAATGCCCCCATAGTTAAGTGGTTTTCAGATTCAAATGAGATCCATAGTGGACAACAAATAGTCCTTTAACACTCTCCTAACCCACGCATCATGGCCCTAAATGACTCTTACACAGATCATTACTATTCCTATTACCGTTTTAGAAAATTTTAATGTATAGACTGACAACCTAACGGCTCCTACTGTACGCCACATGACAGCTTGGGACCGCGTTGGCGTGGGCAAGCTTGGCGCCATTGCTCTTGAACGCGATCCAGATTTGGCCTCGGGCTCGCTCGAAGGTCCCTCAGCACGCTGCCCTGCACTTCAAATCCCGCCTATTCCCGCAATTTCGTTTTGATTTCCACACTGCTTATTGATTTGCAAATATGTCACATCATCTTCTTCACCGTGGCCCTAGCGGTTTCTTCTGCTGTTGCTTTGCAATGCTCTTGGCTTGTGCAATCCCCATCAAAGCCCCTACAATGGTCAGGGGGCTTTGGAGTATCACAAATGTAACCCTAGGGCTACGGACCACCACTGCCATTGCATGGAAGGCCTTCGAGACTTCTCAGCCAGCGATGCCGCCGAGTGCAACGCCTTCGCAATCAGGAAGACGAGGACCTCCATATGGACTTGGTTTTCATGTGCAAATTTCTGCGCCCTTAGTATGGTCAGAATTTTGAAGATTGATGAAGTGTAGGAATAGACGACTTGTTGTTTGTAGTTGGGTGAATATTGTAGACGGGATTGTTCTTTGTCGTTGGCATGCGGGAAGAACCTCGCATCCGGGAGCAAGACTTCGAACGTTTCCAGGACAACAACAAAATGAAAGCCGTGAAAGAAGTACGACAACGATTTGGACAATTTTTTCTGAAGCAGCCTAGAAGGCGAATCAGCTGCGGATGTCTTCGACCGTGTGACCAGTATGTACTCTACTCACTTGTCTGTTTCGAGTCTTTTCCTTTGATGAAGAGGGCAGTATGTGGCTCTGTATTGATGTGTTGCACTCCAGTGACAACAATACTAGAGCTTGTTTTCGAGTGATTGGAGTCTATTAGGGCCACTTTAGACACTGTCGAAGGAACTAGCTTGAGATAAACAAGAAATTTTACACCTTGATTTTAAACCTTGAGGTGGTGCATACATGGCTATGTTCGCAGATTCTGGAGTTGGCTGGAAATGCGAGCAGAGACAACAAGAAGAGCAGGATCTTCCCCCGTCATATTTAGCTTGCCATCAAGAACGACGAGGAGCTGGGAAAGCTGCTGTCTAGGGTGACGATCGCTTACGGAGGTGTCTTGCCTAACATCCATAGTGTGTTGCTACCGAAGAAATCCGCTGTTGGAACCAGAACTGGAGAGAAGCCCGAGAAGCCTGCGAAGAAGGCTAAGGCCAAGAAAGCAGCTAAAGAGTGAGCTTGCTGGGTCATCTTGATCGAGTTAACTCACAAATGGTGTTTTATAATACCATGCTTGCCTTCATGTCATGTGTCATTCCTGAGGTGGGATGTTTTCTCAATTTTCAAGTTCTCATTTCACAGACTGCACTCTGAAATTGAGAACTCCCAGTGATTCTATGTTGATGCTATGTGTTGTCTGTTATATTCCTGAGGAGTTGAGATTCCGACTTGCTTGACACGGGATCCAAATATTCTTGAATCTGCTTGCGTTCTCTTTGTGTTTTTGAATCACGATGTACCCGTTTCGTGCAATTCCAACGTTTTGTTTAGAGTTTGCGCGCGGCTCGAGTCTTAGGAGTGCAATTGGAGGCGAATGGAACATTGCGCCACCTTCCGGAAACTCACTTGATAAAATTGCGTGAAGGATCCGATTGCATTTGCGCAACATTTGAGAAAGCGAGGAGGAAGACCGTGTACTGTATATGGCAGTTGATCAGGAGTGCAGGATTGCTAAATTTCCCAGAGAATTGCGATTGATTCGGTAGATAGAAGAGTAGTGAAGGTCACAATGAGTGATAAGGAAGAGAAGGCTACTCCGCCGCCTGTGATTCCCACGATTCCATCTCCACCTATGACTCCGACAAAAGTGTTGGTGCGAGAATTGAAAAGAGAACCAGCAAAACTGGGTATGTACAGAATCTCACTACTATTAATTGTTGTTCTTGCTGGATTGCTCTCCGTTTCATCGAAATGTGATTGTTGTTCTTGCTGGAGTGAAATAGTATTTTCTTGGCGATGAAAACTTTGGATTCTTTAGGAATGCGTTATTAGTGTCTCACATCTGTGATGACCTGCTAAATAAACGTATACTTTCAATAGAAGCCTGAGATGTTCAATGTTTTCGATTAGGTCGCTGATGCTCCTCAAGAAACCCTTCAGGTTCTGGACAAGGTATTGAAGGAGCCTCCAACCCACCGGTAAGTGCTTGGTGCCTGGTTTGTATTGTAGGATGCATATATGAATGTGTTGTATTTGTTGCTTTTTTAAGAATACATCTTGCCAGTAAAGGATACTCACGATGCAAAGCTGCACAGATAAGGCAATTTAGAACTTAAGTTCAGGTGGTAGAAGAGCTTGGAAAAACCCTGTCAAATTTCTTGAAAGAATTAGTACTCCACACGTCCTCCAGGCTTAAAGCTGTATTCTGAAATTGTACTGCTCTGCCATAAGAAACCAGCCTTGAAACTCGAAACAACTCACACACCCGTGACTGCAAATGAGAAAGCTACTCAAGAACAACCGAAATCCAAGTTCTGGATAATTAGGGTTTTAAGAAAAGGCTTGTAACAATTGCCTTGAACAAAGTAAAATCTCCAGATCACTTAACTTCATACCTTACACGATGGCTACGCAACTCTACGGAACTGCCATGCATCAAATTACTGATGAATTGGAAGTACAATTGACATCATGTAGGGACGCTCCTTCCAAATCTGGGCACGCAGCAGCCGTTAGGTGATTGTCCTGAAAGCTGGCAAGGCTTCTATCGAAGTATACGACCAACATTGGTAGGCGCCTTTCTCTCCTACATTTAAGTTTTTCTTCTCAACATAAGTACAGTAGGCTCTATTGTCTACTGCTTGTGCTTGATTGTTAACTGCTACATGTGAAGGCTCTATGTTGAGAACCTAATTCTAATCTTCTGGTTTTGGTGCAGACACGTCTTCCACATCGTTCATGAAACCCAAGACTAGGATGGAGTTTATAAAGGGCATCCTTAATAAGGAGTTAACCCGTAGTCTAACTGATGTTGATCGCATGAAGGTGTGCTTTCACAACCCTTTTGAGCACTTTAAGGATAAATCGAACCCTGATTTCTTGATTTTAATTTTTGACCTAATTTCGTCTTGTGTGCCTTCCTTTAATTGAAAAAGCCTCTTTCGAGTAAGTTTTGTAAGCAATTTTCTGTCTTACAGATCAAGGAAGCCCTCCGAGCAGTCAAGGTACAAATTACTCACTGGGGAAGCATGCAACGCATGCACCGCATATCTGGACTCACCGGTATCATATCAAGATCAAATTCGTTGGTAGTCTGAACCGAATTGGAGTAAGTATTGGTCATTTGAGCGTTGTTGTTATCTGTATCAGTGCAAATCAGATAAAGAAGAGGATAGTAACTTGCCTTCTGTCTCATGAGATTTCTAACTGACGAGAATGGGACTCTGCACGTGGTCACTGAGAACTTCCGGAAAACGTATAATTTTGTTATCCGATATCTCGCTGATATCTCTACCTTGCCTTCAGGTGGGCAATTCGCAACGTTGCAAGTACCTTCCAATGGAAGTGTGTAAGATTGTCAAGGTCCAGCGATACTTGAAAAGGCTCAATGAGCGCCATTACGGCACTTGTGAAATTTACTGGTCAGCAACCAAGAGATAGGGAAAGAGACATCATGCAGGTATATTTTTAAATTCTTCAATACAACTTCAATCTCTTCATTCATTTAATTTCAATCTTCCATTTTTGGTAAGATACGTTGCTTAGAAATTAAATGTGAGCTGGCTGGGAGCAGACGGTGCACCATAATGCGTATCACCAAGATCTATGCGCTCTGGATTTTGGAATAAATATTAGCAATGAGCTTGCGAAAATTGAGGCTTCAGTCACGCCAGCCCCACGGGTAAGTTACTATCTTGTCAGAAGTGATGTTTTTTAATTTCATGCAAAATGATTAATATGAATTTGTAGTAGATGCTAATGAATTGTGAATGCTTCATGTTTTATTTCTGCAGCTCAAGTACCATGATAATGAAAGGGAAATAGAGTGTCTACCACAAGTTGGGCAGTGGAACATGATGAACAAGGTTTGTGCGGTTATTTATAACATCATTAGTATTGTAGTTTTCTAGAGAACTCTTTTGTACCATTGGTAGCTGTATATCTGTAATCAATTCGTGGTGTCATTTGATGGTGAGTAAGCTGCCTGATTGTGTCTGAAGCAAAAAGCCATGTGCTAAAATCATAAAATTTCCAACCAAGGATACCACAGGAATATAATCTTCAACAATTAATTTGTTTTAATCCTTATTTGATGTTTTACATACTTTTGGAATTCCTAGATATTTAGTTGATCTTCATTAAAACTCTTCTCTACCAAATCATACACCTGATCATTGCGTTCAACGTTTGTATAACAGTTTCACTCTGTAATTTGACAAGTGGCCATGAGCTCAGCTCTACAACAGGGAATGCAGGAGGCCGTCTGGCTTGCAGTACAGCTTCTCTCACTTTTTCCCCTCAATTTGGTAAATGCATAAACGATGTGCAGCCTTTATCACATGGTGTTTGCAAAACTGCCACCATCCACTGGTGTTTGGAACATGCCTCTATATTGTGGCAGTTTTGCACACAGACCTTAGTTAATAGATCACATGTTAAGACATAGAATTATGGGTGGACCGGTATTTTGCCTTATCATGAGCTAATTTTTGAGCATATTTGGACCCGTAGAATTCTGAGCTTTCCCTTGTGTTGTGTGCAGGTGTTGTGGGACTAACGCCACTGTAAGCACTTCAGTTTGTAAGGATCTACTTCAACTCAGCTTTCTTACGTATGACTGGGAAGTCACGTTGTTGAGCGGCATGTACAATGTTTCAGCTTCCTACTCTAGGACATTATCTTTTCATTTGAGAATAGTTTTGTTTTATTTCTCAGGAAGTGGTGAATAGAGGGGTTGTGAACCATTGGTGTTCTTACAATTACCAGTTGCACAAAATGGTGATTGGAGGTATCTGGAATGGTAATTGAATTGTGTTGGCTTGTGTTGTATTTTAGAATGCACTACGTGCTTGTTGTCCAGCTCGTTTTATTAGGTTTTGCAGTTGTGTCTTCCTAATATATCCTTGTCTATTTATTCATCAGGAAAAATTGGTGTAACATTATGAGTTGTCACTGTGTTCAGCAGCAATTCAACAAAGATCTAGTTGTATTAGTGCAACTTGTGCGTGCTAAGCATTGAGAAAAAGCTTTGTATCACGTCTGCAATGAAGTGCAAAAAATCACGAAGGACTAGTGCTTGGATCTGCTTGTGGCAATTCTTCCAAACAACAATGAACCTTCATATGGTATGTTCCCTAATCTGTGTCACTACATCATGTTCTCTCGTCAGAATTTGGGTTATTAGAATATTTGTATTAGCTTCAAGTCAACTCCAATTTGTTAGTATCGATTGCAATGTCTTATATTGTTGCAGGTGATCTGAATCGGACAAATAGATCTCTCTCAGTTTGGCCTTGATTCCAGTGAATGTAAGTTCTGAATGCCTACTTGTATTCCCTAATAAGCACGGCATGAATTAGAGCCTATTGTTGTTGCCTTCTTTTCCTTCACAATCTAGCTTCTATATAAGAGAAACAACATTGAAATCACAATTTATAGTATTGAGGTGAGGCCATGCCGATACTTAATCAATATTTACTTAATCATTATTATATGAATCTTTTCAAGATTCACCTGGATGTATCTAATCATTCCTGTCTGGTGGCATTTCAGGGCTCCTAGATATGCTCTAGCTGTCCTTCTGTTGAGGCGATTTGGGGCTTTGATGAAGTCCTTAGCTAGTGGAGGTCAGGATCAGCTGAAGACTATATCACTAATAGGGGCTGCATTGCGTGAAGGCATACATGCTCACTTAGAAGATGACCCAGAGGAAGATCTTGACTTAAGTTACCATTATGAGAATGGGTCAGCCATCTCGGACGTGCTCTCAAATACATCATCTAAAAGTGAAGATCAGCTGACATTGGCTCAAGGTTTCAAGGTATATAACTGCTCTTGTCCTTATGTCCTATCCTATAAACATGTGACGAACTTGTTTTTTTGTGTAAAATTTGGAGTTTGAAGATCATTTTTGACAAGCCTAAGAGGTCCAGACCTGTTTGCATATAGCATGTTATTGAACTTGAGCATGGTCCGAATGATTTTTAACGGGTGGATGTTACTGAGGTGCAGTTCAGAATTCAAAACAAAGTACCTACACCTGGTTTGGTATTGCTTGTTCGGGCAGCGAAGAGCAAAGCATATTTGAAGCCTGCTCTTCACCGGTGCTTCACCCATACAGTTGAAGTTGAAGGCCCGGATGAATCTTGAAGTTTATCATTGCTCTATCTCTTTTGTGGAATTTCCCAGGAAGTTGCACCTTTGTCAAGTGATCTTCAGCTGGTTTCTGAATAGAAGGTCTGAGGTCTGAACTTGCATTCTCTGTCAGATTCCTCTTGTCAGCCATATTCCCACATCATATTTGGTGCACATGTTTACATACTCATCCTCACCTTGCAGAGGATCCAAGTCCTTCCATTGCTACAATAAGTAGGTGCATCTGACATTTCAAATGTCTATTGCTGAAAATGTCTGTTTTCTTTATTCTTGCGTTAAGCAACTGGTGGGGATGCTTGCACTAACATCAATTTTGTCCATAGGTGGTAGCTTTGCAGGACTGGCCAGATGGCACAAAGTATGTGCACAAGCTCACTAGCAGGAGTTGATTAAGACCTGTACAAAGAGTGGAAGGATCTTGCAAAAGGGACAATCGTAGGAATGATCAAGTATGGAAGTATGTTAATTTCAACTCCTAGACTTTCTATTTATCTCACTACCTTGACTTTGATGGCATTTTCATAATCAATTATTTTGTTAGTTGTAGGGCTGGACGGAGTGAAGGCCAGTTTTACAAGGTTTCAAAGTATGAGCTTGACCCAATTAGGAAAGCATGTGCTTCCCTTGCACTGGATTACTAGCCACTTGTCACATTCGCAGTTACAGAAGAGGCATCATACTTGAACCATTCACGGAAGTGGCAACAGTTAACTAGGTCTGGGTCATAATATTCATAATTTGCATTTATCTGTACAACTTTATGTAAAGGCAAACTTAGGTCAGAGCTCTCTTGGTTTCTCTTGATTTCTATGTGTTCCCTTCAGTTGATTAAGCTATTTTTGTTTCTGTGGTGATCTATCCTCTCAATTGAGTTGTCTGTTTTGATATCTTCTGTCACATTTCTATTGCAGGAATAGTGGTGGACTCAGATTTGCCACCCTACTGAGTTTGACACATATCTTGTAGTCATGTTGGCAGTCAGGTCTTTAACCTCTCTACATCATGGTATCTTTGTGCAATGATTTAATCCAGAATTCTTCCAAGTGTCACTATTTATGTTTTTGTGGTTGTGGTGCAGGGGACAAGGTTGACTTGTTCACTACTAAGCTTAGGTGAACTTACAGCAAGGTTCCCTTATCCCAAAAAGATTGAATTTTTCACTTATGTTGTTTATTTACACACAAAAAACAATGTTGTACCTAATGGATTGAGGCCTATGAATGCTAGTTTCCTATTCATTCATTGCTTCTTAGAGCAAATTTGACTTTTACACTCAATCACATATTCCTTGACAAGCACATTGATATATAGTTTTGGATGTAGACTAACAATGTGTAGTCTTGTACATGTTGGGCATGACTAAAAATCTGGATTTGTTATTTGAATAAGTTGTCTACATGTAAATTTAGGAATTTGGATTATCTAAAGCATGTGCAGAAAGCAAAATGTCACTAGATAAACAATTTTCAGAGGTACACAAATCAAATTTCATGTCTATGATGAGCTAAAATTCAAACTCCCTCATTGTATGTTGAATGGAGACCTCATGTTCAAGTTGTATAGCCAATCTTTGAAATTAGAATGATTACATAATACATCATTACATAAATTCAAAAATTGTGTGATCCCACAGAAATTAGGCTGCTATACATAAACAACCTGATTGATTTGTCTGTCTAGGCCCTTCTTCCATTGTTGACTGATTGAAGACTTCTTGGAGCTGGGCACCTGATGCATTTACTCTAGAAGCTTGAAAGTTGATGTTGCCACTACTACAACTTCCTTCTTGCTCTCTGCATGGGAGTTGGATAGCTGTGCCCCTCCTAAGGTATGGTCCTCCTCTTGCCTGTTGCTAGCTCCAAGTTCCATATGTCCAAGGCAGATGTTGTATTGGAGGAAAGGTTGGAAGAGGAGTTCCATTAGCTTGTAGCCTACGCTTAGCTTTCAATCTCTCAATTGCTACTTTTTGATTGGACTTGCATTCTTGAGGTTGGTAACCACAATAAGGAGCCATATGGAAATTGACAATAGTATGTTCCCTTATGCTCTTGTGTAACTTTTTACTTGCCTCCTTCACTGCTTTGTTTGACCATAGTTCTTTGAATGCCTTAGATGCAACTTTTTCTACTTGCCTCTTCAACTTGGAGGCTTGAAGTTGGAGCTTCTCTTCTTCCTTTCTTATCTTGGTAAGTTCTCTTTTTTTTTTTCTCTCTTGGGCTTCTTCCAATGCCTTGGTTTTCCTTTCTGCTACAGCTGCTATAGTCTGTACATGTTGGGTGCTTGTCAAGATATGGGATGTAGAGTAGTCAATTCTTGCTTCAGCTGCCTTCCTTCTTGTTTTGACCACTTTTTGAGGCAATCTCAAGAATCTAGAAAAATGTTCCTCACTAGAATCTAGAGGAGCTTCCACCTAATCAGTATTTTCATCATGGGCTTCATCTTCTAGATCTACATAGTAGTGAACCACATTTTCTTGTGTGCTAGGTACATCTTCATTCAAGATTTCTTCAATTTGCACATCTAGAGGTTTCTCCACAAACCCTTCACTTGGTCCCATCTTTTTATTTACTCTTGATGGATTGAGTGGCCAAATCCCAGTGGCTGCAAACCCTGATTTGATATTTGATGTTGTCATTGCTTTCTGTAACCCTAGACTAACCCATTGGGCCAAATTTTCTTTCTTAACAATATGTCCACTGTTTTGTCTATGCCAGATATCTCTATAAGCCTTGAAGGCTGTCTTGAAGGGCTTGAAAATGGATACATCAAGAGGCTGAAGTGCATGGCTAGTGTGTGAAGGTAAGGAGATCAAATCTAACCCAGTTGCCCCTACTTTTTCAATAACTTCTAAGGTCACATGGGAGTTGTGCCCATCTAAAACCATCAAATGCCTTTGGGTTGGACTCATGTTTCCTTTCTTTTGAACATTTTCAAGAAAATGATCCATCCACTTGGAGAAGAGGAAAGAGGTCATCCATGCATTGGGTTGCATGGCCATGGTAGCATCCTTTTCACATAGGCTAACATAATCACTCATCCTATACATTCCTTTAAATATGTAAAAGTTAGGTATTGTTTCTCCTCTTGCATTCATAGCTGATAGGACTGTAATGGATTCTCTTTGACCAGCCATTACTGAATGAACAGTTCTTGTCCCTCTTCTTGCAAAAACTCTAACTCCTCCTCTACCTGCTTGGGCACCACTCTCATCTACATTCCAGATTTGATTTGGAGAGTACTTGTGTTTTTCATACATTGTAGCTAAGTTGTCATAGAAGGTTTTCACATGGGCTAGGCACAATCCTTGAGCCCTACTTACTTCTAACCCTTGTACAACTCTAAGAGTGTATTGTGGATTTCATTTTTTGAACCACTTCAGCCAGCTTGCCCTAGGTATACCATTGGTAAAAGGATTTGGTCTTCCTTGGACCATTTCAGCCACCTTTTCTCTCAAGTCTTTGGTTGTCAAAGGGAGACCCCAAGCTAACATCTTGTCTAAATATTCCAACAAGGTTGCTTCTTCTTTTTTGGTAAGGGTACCTTGTCTTCCTACTTTTCTTAATGTTTTCTTCCCATCAGCATGATTTACTAAGCTAGTTCTAGGTATTTTATAAAAATCACTAACTTGTTGGATTTTTTGGCCATCCTCTATTGCTTGGATTGCTAATTTTAGGGCTTCATCAGTCCAAGTCCCTCTTCCTTTACTACTTGTAGTTCTAGATCTATTTTTTTTCTTGGGTGGTGGCTTCTTGTGAGTAACATCTATCAAAGGTTTCATGGAAGAAGATGGTATAATAACCTCTGGATGCTCTGACACTTGCCTTGTTTTGTATGCAGGTTGGACTATGTTGGTTCTTTCTCCTCTGCTCCAGAATGCCTTGCCACTTGTTTCTCCATTTTGAAGGATGAATTTGCCCTTCTTGTGGTGATCTTCTTGCTCATTGCCACTACTACCTGGAAGCTCTGGGAAAATAGGTATTTTCCTCTTGCCTTTTTTTTTCTTCTTGGCAGCTCTCTCTATGCCAAGGTCACTTCCATTGTCTTCAGTAGTGGGTTCATCACTTCTCCAGCTCCTATTATATGACTTGTCATTGCTGTCTGTGCCTGAGTTACTATGCCTTGTTGAATGGCTTGCCTCTTCCATAGAAGTTGCTAGTGCTGATCTTCCTTGCCCCCTCTTGGATTTGGTACTGCAACGCAATGTTGCATCTACTCCTTGTTCATAATAGTTTACTTCTTGTAGCTTTTGGTTGGGTTGATGTAGGTCATCTTCTTCTGGCTGCATTGTTGGAAACTGGGGCTCTACTGCTGCAAGCTGTGACTGCAACTTGGAGCTGCGTTGTTGACCTTGCTCACTCCTACTCTCTCCCAAGCCACTCAGGCTGCCATTTATCCATTGTTGTTTGCCCCTAACTCCAAAACTATTGTCACCATTCATATCTATACCTTTCTCATTGTTATGGTCACAATCTGACCATTGTTCAACTCTATTATTGAAGCATGTTGGCAGTGGCTGCAGGTTGTGAGGTTGGCCTTCTCTATGCACTTCTTCTCCTAAATTGTAATGAAAATTTTGTTGCCTAGATGTTGTGGGCTCTACCTTGATGTTTGGTGTGTCAATTGCAGGTTGTGCTCTTCCTCCACCAAGAACTTGAACTCCCTTCTCATATGCAAGGCTTGAATCTGGAACACCAAAAATAGAAGTTAGTAGCTCTTCATATGCCTCTTCCTCACTAAGATCTCCTTGAAGCTCAGCATCTTCTTCTGAAGGAGCACTATTGATGTTTGAGCTATAATATTCATCTTCATCATCAGCCCTTTCATACAAATCCCTATCTGGCAAGTCCTCCATATCTTCGCTACTCGATGTACCCATTGCAATTGCTCTGCCTAAGCTCTAAATATTCTGCCCTTCTCTCACAACAATGTGGTCTCCATAACAAAACATTCACTTCCACAGTCCGAGATTGAAAAGACTACAGTACAACTGCTCTGCTTCACACATGTGGAATTCTAATTCGGTTTTTTCATAACCATGAAGCGCCACTTTTTGAACCTAATTAGTATTTTTCCAACACTCAATGCTGTTATGCTGACAGCCGTATAAGACCTTAACTACAGTACAAAACCGTCAATTTACTTCCGTAATCAGATCTTCCCTTAATCAATACGAGACATAAATAAATTGCATTAGAAACATGTTTTTATTGAAAAGAGTTTTTTTTTTTAAAGACAGACTTTACTTTCCTGACTAATCTCTGACCGAATTGGGGCCATCTTCTAGGTGACCGTCATAGGCGATTTGACTGTCATGGGCTGTTTTACCTTATAGTTTTGAATATTTGTTGGATTGAAGAAGTTGTTGTCTCAAAATCAATCCACACAATCTCTTCTAAAGTATCCTTGAAGGAAGGGCAATCTTTCATCAATTGAATGTATCTAAGAATTGTAAAACCTTATATTTTCAAAGCCTTTTTTTTTTCCAAAAATGCATCTTTGCTTGAAATGACTTTAATTTAATGTCATTGAAAACATGGATTCTACAAGGCAAGGAAAAAGTTTTTGAAGACAGATAATGACCTCCATCCGGAAACTACAATTGAAATATGTATGTGACCATTTTCTAATCATAATTTCAATCAATACACTATAAGAAACCCCCATTTTAGGTGACAAGTCCTAATTTTTTATGACTTATTTTAGGTGCTGTCAATGTTGACAACCCCAAATTTTTATGTCAACAAAAATGTCCAACGTAACATCAATGTTGACATAAAAATATTGGATTTTCAATATTGATGTTACATTGGACATTTTTGTTGACAAATTTTTTTGGGGTTGTCAACATTGACATCACCTAAAATTTGTCATAAAAAATTAGAGCTCATCACCTAAAATGGGGGTTTCTTATAGTGATAGTAATTTTGATAAACCTTTGACATATAGATATAAGTGCAATATCCAAAAATCCATGTCATGATTGCAACACTTTTGGTCAAAGTCTTACTCTTGTAGGGTTTGTTGACAACTTCTAATTCTTTACTCTTAATTTGAATTTTAGTTATAAAAATGATCTTTAAGTTTTGGAATTAATTTGAGGCCATTGCAGTTTATCAAATCTAGTTTATTTTCCTAACTGAAAATTTGAAAAAATTATAAAATTTTAAATTTATTGGAATTTGATTTTTGCGACTGTATTTGTGGTCTAATGTTATAACGTGCAATTGACCAAATTTTGCTTTAGTAAGTGTAATTTGCCAAAGCCTCTATAATTTTTGTTTTGAAGCTTGCTTTTGAAGTGGTTGTCTAGTGTCTAAATTTGAATTTTCATGTATTTATTTAAAATACTTTAGGATGCACTTCTAATGATAGTAATTTCAAATTCTAATTCTATATGAGTGAAAAGTTAGAAATACATTTATAGGGTCAATATACTGGTTGGATTGCGGATGCTCTTAGAACTTCACTATGATGACTTGGGTGGCTACCCTCGCATAATCTCAATGCACGAGAGTTTTGCCATTGTAGCATGCTTCAATTAGTTGAAGAGAGGCAGATTAAGATTGATAGTGTTGTTTGCTTGTGGGCAAATTTTCAATAGCTAGGATGGGTATGAAGTAGAAATTTCATTGGTTTGGTAGAGAGAGAAATCTTAGACGGAAATCTCTACTACTACCAACCGGTATTAACATGATAATGAATGCAAATCCAGCGAAATGCAAGAGAGTTTCATTCTTGTAGCATGTTTTGATTGGTTAAACAATCAAAGAAATCAAACGGCTCAACTCTCCTACATTGTGATTATGTCCGATAATTGAAAATTAGGCCAAGTCATAAAAAATAATTGTAGGTCAGTATCAACCTCGCCACTTGCAGATGGATAGGTTCTAATTGGCAATTTTTTATAACTTGGCTTGCTTTGCAATTACCTAGTCCATAAACACTAGGAGAAACCCGCGGTTTTTTGTGTTAAAAATTTGCTTCCAGATGTTGTGATTGATGTCAAGTGATGTCAACATCGATGTCCAAAAAATCGTGTCAAAGTTGACAGGGTAAAAACGTCATGCATGACAGTGTAACATCAGATGTTTAGCATCTAATGTCCACAAAGACATTGGTTTTGCACTCAAGGAAATTGTGCCATGTGGTTGCCAAATCTGCCCCACGTAAGCGCCACGTAAGCAAGGAGAGCCACATAGAATTTTTTTTCATCCAACCCATCTATGATGTGGCACATGACGTGGCGGCTAACATAGACACAAGAAAAGTGACGTGGCAACCACCGACGATGATGTGGCATGCCTAGTTAGCACACTTTAACATCTTAAAATTTTTATATTGTTTTTTGAGATGTCAATTGAGACGTCTAGACATTTTTAAGACATCATTGGTGCATACTATACCAATAAGACAAGGTCATCAAAAAATAATATTTTAAAAACAGTAAAAATAATATTCAAAAGAAATTTAAAAAACAAAACAACAAAACATGTCAAAATCAACAAGAGTTAAAGAAAATTTACCATCTACCATCAAAAGAATTTTTGATGGCAAAGTTAAGGAATTACCTCATTGATAGATAGTGAGAATGAAGGAGGGAGGGGACATATTTATCGTCCGTCTATGGTCAGACAAAAAATATGGGATAATTTGAAGATGGAAACTTGACTGTTGGACATCGGATGTTGTTTTAGACATGTGGATGTTGTTTCAAACATCTGGACATTGTTTCAGACACTCTATTTTGAGCACAGTTCTTGCTTTACATATCCCATATAGTTTTTTTTACTTCCTATCTCCCTACTTGTATAGAGAGCTTCTATTTTCATCCATGGTGTACATCCATCCCTTTTTCTTTTTTGCAAAGCATGCAACCTGGCTGCCCTTCTCCTAATCCTTTTATATTTGGTCATTGTATTACCACAACCCAAAATAATTTTTATAGACTTATCCTTAGTCAAAATGCATTTGCTTGTTAACGTGGCAGTACTATGGTTTTTGGATGTTCAAAAAAACATCACTATATTTGAGTTCATGTCAAATAAAACATAAATGTCAATGACAGCATCAATGTGTTTTGACAGTAATTTACCAGTGTTCTTGGCAACATCCATGGAAATTGCCTTCTTGGGCCATTACCACTCTAACATCATGATGTCTACAAAAAACACCTCACATCCAGAGCCTAACATAAAAAAATTCACGGGTTTCTTCTACTGAAATATAAACAAAATAAGAGTTGAAAAAATTTGATAACTTGGCTTGCTTTGCAATTACCTAGTCCATAAACAAAACAAGAATTGAAAAAATGCTCTAGTATGCAACTCTGACACCCAACGGAGTTAGGCAGGCAAGACGCTAAACCCGTCCCATGAAGTAGGCCCTACAAGGTGAATTTTGTTTTTAGCGAGGTAATTATAAAAAAAAGTCCCCTATTTTGTGCCGAGCTATTTCTATTTTCTTGACTTCTCTAGCTAATTCAAGGCCTCCAATTGCAAGATGATTTTAGAATTTGCAAATTTTATCATGTGTGGCAAATAAAAAATTCCAGTGTTTTCCCAATGGGTAAACTCACCCTGCAGGGTTCGCTTCGTGGGACGAGTTTAGCATCCTACGTTACGGACTAGGTAACCTTCGAGACGCCGGGAGGCGGCGAGAAGGGTTACAGGACGTAACCAGCTCTGTAAGTGGATGAAAACTCATGTAATGGTCCCCTTCGTGGATGAAAAATCATGTAACAGTCACCTTCGTGGATGAAAACTCATGTAATGGTCCCCTTCGTGGATGAAAAATCATGTGACAGTCACCTTCGTGGATGATACCATGTGGTTACGATCTGCTCGTGGATGAAACACGTCGAGCACACAGACGCTCACAGTCGGAGCTGGTTACGCAACGGAGTTTGAAATTTCGCCTGTGAGACACCCGTTCGTGCATCCAAGTTACGCATCCCCATCGAACCCATCTTCCAATCCAAGTGACCCAAGGCCGTCGTCGTCGTGTGATCGTGTCTCCTACACCCCGCCCGACTGGAGCCTCCGTCTGTCTCCGCGGCGTTGGTCGTGAGTTTGGGAGATCACGGTGTCTGCCTCTGTTTTGGGCTCAAGGGACAGGTCGCTTGGCTGCTGCTGGTACCGACGGACGGACGGACGGACTTGGGACTCTTCTAGGGTTTTCCATCTCAAGCTCTCAGGTGCGTTTGCCCCTGGCCATGGGTCGGCCGCAGGAAGCCTCGATCTCCTTCGACTGTGTGCGCGACAAGAATATCATGCAGTTGCGCAAGCTCAACACGGCCATCTTCCCTGTCACGTACCAGGACAAGTTTTACAACGATGCGCTCAACTCCGGCGATTTCACCAAGCTTGGTACGATTGCCCTGCCCCTGCTTGGCTTCTGTTGTCTTCGCACGTTCTCGTGTTTTGGGTTTAGAGATGTGTGTGTGTGTGTGTGTGTGTCAGTTTCGGTGGTACGGTATCTGCATCTGTGTGTTTGGCTTGCTTGTGACACGATTCTAGTCGAGGACTATCTTGCAAATTTTCTTGTTCTGTTAGCAAATGATAGAGGATTCCAACGCACCAACGAATGTATGCGTAGGTTGGGAAGTTTCAACAGGTTTATTGGTAGATGACCTAAAACCCTACACTTATCAGATTTTTAGTTGGTCTACATCCTCTTAGTCAATATCTACCGACTGTCGAAGACTTTAGGGTTTCGATTTTGGGTCAGTGACAATTACGGGTGTGATTACCTTCTGCTTTCTTTCCAGCAACTGGGTTCAGTTTTAGCTTTTCTTGGCTGTGAATTTCTGAATCATTTCTTTGTAAGTTGCGTGATTTCTGAATCGGGATGGCTCATGAGCTTTTTCAGCATATTACAATGACATATGCGTTGGATCAATCGCCTGTCGCTTGGAAAAGAAAGATGGTGGCAACGTGCGGCTCTACATAATGACTCTGGGCGTTCTCGCCCCTTACCGGAGATTACGAATCGGTAAGTTAATTGTCTGTAATGCCACCTGCACATAGTCGTGCAGTCAATGCATTTATTGTTACAGATATCCGCGAGGCAGTCTAGGGTGACAGTATTCCTATTTTGGTGCAATATTCCTATGTCTTTAATGTCACCCTGAAGTCTAAGACAGGCTTTGCACCTGGCGTCCATCTTTGGGAAGGTTCCTCTATAATTTCGAATGGAATTCTTGGTACAATTTCTATATTTACAAGCGGTAGTATTACGATAGTATAGCAATAACGTCAGTGCATATCTATCCAAGATGCAGGGAGAGGAGAGGTTTGTGTTTACATTTCAAATGTGTAATGGAGTGAAAGCGCTGATTTTTTGACGCTGCTTTGCGCAGGCTCAAAGCTGCTTCAAAATGCGTTGGATCTTTGCAAGGAAGATCCCAACATCGTGGAGGTTTATCTGCATGTCCAGATTAACAATAGCGAGGCGATAGAATTTTACAGGCAGTTTGGTTTTGAGATTACCGACACGTTGAAAAACTACTACAAACGGATTGACCCGCCCCATTGCCATGTTTTATCCAAGACCTTAGTACCTCCTGGTAAATCCAATGGGGACTCGTGATATTGCCATAGCTTGACATTACAATTTTTGCGATTTCTCATTCTTTCACATTGTGGTTTTCATAGACAGAGTAGCTCGGTGAGTTGTGGATTGCCGAAGGCCTTCCTCACAGTTTCAAGCAGGATGGCCGATGTAAACATCGTTCTTGATATGCCAGACGATTTTTCCAAGAAACTAAGGAGCATTTTTTAATAGTGTATTTTTGAATCGATTAGCATACGCTATTGTTGTATAATTCTATAATTTTTCTATTTTTTTCAAAGTAGTCGCAATTGGTAGCACAGTAGGTATCCCTCAGTTGGTGGACACGAATTGCCACTTGCTTGGCACGCTTATTGTGTGAGAGAGAGAGAAGGTTGTTGTAATTGCTTATACTTTACGAGGGTCTTAGACCTCTCTGTACTACAATGGACGCCTACCGTAGGCAAGGCTTATTGAAATGGCAAAAGTTTCGGTCCCTCCTCTTGCTGCCATTTTGGAGTATTCAAACTAGGACAGAAAATACGGATTGAAAAAATATTTAATAGACCCAATATGCATATGTCAAGCTCTCTATTTTTGCATATGTCGAGCTTTGTCAATTTTTGAATTTGTCAGATGCAATTAGAGTTTTGAAATTTATTTGACATTAGAGTTATTCGTAAAGTCCCCTCCAATTTGGAGGGGACTTTTTCCGACAGACGACCCCGCAGGCGACCACTAAACTACAGGCAAAGTCCGGACCAAACTTCTTTTTGGTCGATTTGGGTGCTTACGAAAGTTTGATACCCACTTTTGTATTGACTTTTTGCCCAAAACTTGCTTTTTCACAAAACTGTGGGGTTTAAACCCCGGTTTTGGATACTTTATGAATAATTCTATTGTTTTATAAGAATTGCGAAAATTAGATAAACTCATTTCATATGTCAGTAGTTCTATCTTTTTATAAATGTACCTTTTGCATTTGAATTGGTTAAAGTTGATTTTATAGGTATTCAATTAGCCTTGCATTGTTGGATGTACTCCATTCACTACCTACTATGATACTCTAAATATGCCCTTTGATGATCTAGCTTTTACAA